>OX940863.1:12910000-14160000 GCA_954871525.1 Parietaria judaica
ATTATTGTAGTTAAATTATTATTTGTGATTATTGAACCTAGCTGTAATTGAGTCTAATTTTCACAAATTAAATTATCTAAGCCCTAATTAATTTGATCTCTCAAAATAAGACCCGATTGTCCTGCTAGAACAATTTATTTCGAGTAATAGAGCAAAAACTAATTAAGTGAAAGATAAGCCGATTAAAACTTGAAGGGTTATTATTGGCGGCGAAAATATTTAACTATGATGAATGTTGCATTTTAGTATTTTTTTTTATTTTTTGACGGCGAAAATACCTAACTACGGTTAATGTTGCACTTTAATACTTATTTTTATTTCTTATGGCAAAAATACCTAATTACGATAAATGTTGCACCTTGCTTTGTAAAGGCAAAAGTACTCATTTTATCATGAACATATGTAATTATTATACGTCGTCCCTTACATTAGCTCATCTATAATAATATGAGTAGCTTTGCCACTAAATAATAGCTTATCTTTAGCCAGTAAAAAATAACTTAAAGGATTTCATTACATACTCTCATGTATAAAATACGAGTACTTTTATGGGTAAAAATTAAAGTGCAACATTCTTCGTAATCAAGTAATTTTGTTGTTAAATAAATAGAATATTAATTAAAGTGCAACATCGACCCAGTTAATATTTTCGCCGCTAATAACCCAAACTTAAAAAGAGCCAGAAAAGAAACGACAGGTCGTTTGAACGTGAAACACACGACGTCGTTTTGAGTCCATAAACGAAAGAGGGCTTTTGAAGATGACGAATTGATGATACACACACAGCTTCATTGACGGAAATCACAGAAGCCTCTGCTTCTTTCTCTCTTTCTTTCAAACCTTAAAAACTCTCTCTCTCTCTCTGAAACCAACCAGTAAGTGCAGCTCGCAAGCCCTCACTGTTCCCAAGCTCTTCGACTATGTCTATATCTATGCGATTCTCATGTGTATTCTCTTCTCCTTCTTCTTCTTCTTCTTCTTCGATTTTCGCTCAGCGCCATGACCGATCCCACCGACGAAGCTCTCCACATCGAGAAGCTCTACGAGTTCGGCGAGCGCCTCAACGAATCCAAAGACAAGTCTCAGGTCTCTCTCTCTCTCTTTTAGTTCACTGTGTTCCGTGGCTTCGGAGTTCGAACTTGAAGCTTAGGGCTTTCGGTATTTTCATGGCATTTTAGCAGAATGTGGAGGACTACAAGGGGATTATCGCTGCCGCGAAGACGAGCATCAAGGCCAAGCAGCTGGCTGCGCAGCTCATCCCTAGGTTTTTCAAGTTCTTCCCGGACCTCTCCAGTCCCGCCATCGACACTCACCTCGATTTGATCGAGGAAGAAGAGCTTGGGGTAAGTATGAGAATGTTCGGTTTGTTCTCTCCACTGGGAAATGGCTGCAAGTTATAGCATTGGAATTCAAAACTCGTGGTGCTTTTTTCGGATGCTTTCAGGTTCGAGTGCAAGCGATTCGCGGGCTTCCGCTATTCTGCAAGGATACGCCCGAGCACATCGCCAAGATTGTTGACATTCTCGTTCAGATTCTTGCGGCGGGTACGCTAATTGTACGTTTGAGTTGTGGTGTTCTGGGATGTATTGTATGAATCTAATACCGTTAATTGTTGGTTCTCTAGAGGAATTTGTGGAGCGTGACGCGGTTCATAAAGCTCTTATGGCTCTTTTGAGGCAAGATGTTAAAGGTAATTCGATATTTGGTGTGTTGTGTTTGAGCTATTAGCAAGAAATCCATGGATGTAGGCTTTGAGATGAACTTCTTACCTAGTTTTGGATTTTTTTTTTATGTTGTACAAGTATTTATCATTTCCTTTCCTTTCCTTTTAAATTTACTTCTTTGTCTCACTGTACAGTTTAAGTTGTCCATACATAGACTTTATTAAGGGACTATTTAGCTGTTTTTTTTTTCTTCTTCTCATTGTTCCTTGTTTAACGATGACATAAAAATGAAAAACTTGAGTTTATAACAGTTGCAATTATTAGTAATTAGGATTTCCCATGACATTGGATTTATATTCCTACTAGGAAAAATGTTCATTTGTTTATCCAATATCCGTAAACGACTTCTTCCCAGTGATGTCAAATAGTACAGTTCCTTTTGATTCCTTTGAAGTGTTTGCACGAAGCATGGTACTTATATAACATTTGGGTTTTGCAGCCTCTTTGACAACCTTGTTTAAGCACATATGCAATGTTGATGAGCCAACCACAGATGAGTTTATTCGAGAGAAGGTTTTGAGCTTTATAAGAGATAAGGTATGGGGTCATGTTCTATACGATGGTTCAATAATATCATGCTCCGTGGAGCTGTAACTTAATTTTATTTTTGTAGGTATTTCCTATCAAAGCAGAACTGTTGAAGCCTCAAGAGGAAATGGAGAGGCATATTACCGATTTGATAAAAAAGGTATGTTCGTAAAACTAACCAAGGTATTTTTATTATATAGTTATTATTAGAGGGTGACGGACTGGCCTGAATTCCGTTACAGAGTTTAGAAGATGTGACTGGAGCGGAGTTTAGAATGTTCATTGATTTTTTGAGAGGTTTGAGCATATTTGGAGACAAAGCTCCTGCAGAGCGAATGAAAGAGCTAATCGGAATCATTGAAGGTCAAGCTGATTTAGATGCACAGTTCAATGTAAGTTCTTCTTTGCACTGTTTCTAGGCATCGGATTTGGAAATATAAATTAGTAATCTAGATCTAACGATTTGTTTGTGTCTCAAGTAAAGTCTTCAATCAGATCTAAATTTCTTAGTTAAATTTTACTATGATTAGATCTTAATGTGATCCTTAAACTCTCTCCCCCCTGAGCTTTTAGGATCCCAGGTAATGAATCTCATCAAGTGTCTAGAACCAGCGAATCTCTTTTATAAACCCTAGAGAGAAACCAAGTATATTATCTATGAAACAGTGAATCTCAACAGTGTCTAGAACCAGTGAATCTCTTTCTTTTATAAACCCTAGAGAGAAACTTAGTATATTATCTGAACAAATTTACGGACTTATATGTGGCTTCCCTTTCTCATTGTTTAGAGCTCTTAAAATAACCCAAACATTACCACTTAAAGGGCTGTGCCTAAACCCTTAAACACGATGAAATAAATGAAATAGCATAAAAGACAAAATAAAGTTACGGCTCGTGGCATGAGCTAGATTCTTGTTTCCTTAGTTCATATTCTGCTATGTACAATTTGGATCTCTTTTAGCCAAGTGCCACTCCTTTAGCAATTGTACCAAGCTGACATTTGATATTATATTCTGATATTCTCAATTTTTAATCTGTAACATATGATCATATCATGTAGCTTCAGGCCATATAACTTTCATTGTCCATATCTCTTTGTTTTATTTTTCTTTTTATATTCTTTCCCCTTGTTTGGGAGCTCATTGTAGGAAATTAGTATTGCCATTGTTTTCTTCTTCCTGTAATTATTCTCGTTTATTTGCTTATTTCTGACATTAGGGCCATATTTATTGTTGACGAGTATTGCAGGTCGCAGATGCAGACCATATTGACCGATTGATATCTTGCCTCTACATGGCTCTTCCATTTGTAGTGGTGCGTTAAGTAATATAATCATAAATGCAGCCCTTAGGTTTTGAAAGTTGTATGGATTTGACCCCTCTATTTCTTTCTAGAAATGATCCCTGATTTTGGTGTGGAATTAACCCAATTGTGTCAATTAACAGAGATGGCTGATTCTACACCAAAATTGTAATGAAAGGGCCATTTATGCTATTTTTATAATAGAGGGGCCAGTTCCACATCCCTAATAATAAAAGGTCCAACCTGTCAAGTACTTGTGAAACAAAGGGGTGCATCAAGCAGCAAGTTTAATCCATTTATATTACTTGTGAAACAGAGGGGTGCATCTAGCAGCAAGTTTCTAAACTATCTTAACAAGCACATAATTCCCGTCTTTGATAAGGTACGTTAGTAACAATATTGAACATTCGCTGTTCAGAGATATTAATGTTTATTAGTATCCGTTGTTTACTTTATTTGTTAGATTTAAATCAGCTTTCTTATAAATCTCTAGATTGCAGGGGTTAGTTCCAATTATTGTTTGGTCTAGATATGCTATTAGATTCACCACTTGGCTTATTAATAGATTGTAACTTACTAAGTCTCAGTCAATAATCAAGAAAGAAAGAACATGTCGCTGCTGACCGCTATATTATGATGTCAAATTCGGTGTACTTTTTCTTCGTGTTCATTACTTTTTACCATTATATCTCAAAACCTACATTTTCTCTTGTCAGTTACCGGAGGAGCGGAAGTTAGATTTGCTCAAAGCACTTGCAGAAGTCTCACCTTACACAACACCACAAGACTCCCGTCAGATTCTTCCTTCCATCGTCCAACTATTATTGGTAAATCTTAAAATTATTCTCATTGAAAACAATGGTATAACTAGAACTATTATTTGTAACAATGATTATCGTATTGAATTTTTTTTAATTGCTAAAACTAATCTTCTCATTAAAATAAAATATTATTTTTTTTAAAATTAGACTGCTAAGCATATGTTGCTGGGTAGATTTGCGTTTGATAATTGCGAATGACATATTCTTTTTATTTGTCAAATTATTCTGATTTTAAAATAATAATAACGTGATTTCTCTATCTCTTTTCAAGAAGTACATGCCTCGGAGAAAGACTGGGGAAGAGATGAACTTCACATATGTCGAGTGCCTGTTGTACACATTTCACCATCTTGCTCAGAAGGTTGCTCATCTCTATTCTTAATGTCCTAATGCCAGTTGTCGAAAATGTTAATCTAGTTCTTAGGATTAGATTCTTAGACTATAAAGTTTATTATTATGTGCCTATTTTTTATTATTATTGAAGATATTATTTGAATTTAGGATAACTTTTAGATCTAAATGATGAAGAATATAGAGTACTGCTTATACTAATCAGCAGCCAATAACAATAATAATACAAATAAATATAAACCTATCTAATTAGCTATAATTACAATAACTAACGACACATTATTACTATTTACAAAATACTTCTAACTTTCTTAATATCTACAGATATTTTTAGCATAAAATTGTATCATGGGATGAATTATTCAGAAAATTCCCGCAGTTATTATACTGTTATGTTCAACCGTATTTAATTTGACTTAATATTATAGGTCCCTAATGCAACAAACAGCTTATGTGGTTACAAAATAGTGACGGGCCAACCGTCAGATAGGCTTGGCGAGGACTTCTCGGAGCAATACAAGGACTTTACTGAAAGGTGACTATTTAGTATATGCGCATATGTAATTTTCTTTATTTCTTCATTATCCTGAAATTTAGGACGACTAGGACGTTCCTTTGAAATGGTTTTTCATTTTTGACTATGTAATAAGCCATAATCGAAGAAATTTGATAACATTAAGCCATTTTTTATCTATTAAATTGCGTTTATACTTGTGCAGCTTCATTTATTAGAGATAGTTCGTAATAAACATGTATTCAACTTCATTTACTAAGCATATCCTATTTTATTTTGTTTGGTTGTGGGATAATTAATACTAAGTTACATCGTTGACTGCATTCAGGCTGACTAATGTGGAAGAGTTGACTAGGGCCACTATGAAGAAGCTAACACAGGGAATGGCTGAGCACAATAAAGCAATGGCTGCAGCCAAATCTGATGAAGCAAAGGGTGATATTGTGAGTTACTTATAAACACCACTGTGTCTTGGTTATTATTACCTTCCGTAGATGTACGTTTATTGAACCTGTTTTTTGTTGTGCACAGAAAATTCAAAAGCAGAATGCAACGATTGGGTTGCGGACTTGCAATAACATTTTGGCAATGACAAAGGTTAATACCAATCATTGATTTGTGTGTACCGATAGTTATTTCAACTTAACTAACTAATTCTTTTTTGAAATGATTTCAGCCATTACACGGAAAAACACCGGCTTTTATAGGAGATAAGAGCATTAACTTATCATGGAAAGAAGCAGTAAAACCTGTGGTCCCTTCCAACACTGCTACTGGGTAATTAGTACTTTTAAATTATTTTTTTGTGGTAATTAGTGATTTTGAGGGTCTGCTTTTCTTACCTTATTACGGTTCAAGTAGCTCTTGCATAAATTAGAATTAGCATGTCAAATGTAGGAGCGGTAGGATTCTTAATCTTATAATTTAAGGAAGCCAAGATTAAGCTCATTTGATCACCAAAAACTAGAACTAGTAACTAATTTTCAGTAAAATTAGAAGTTAAAAATGATCTTCCTTGGGTCTCACATAAAGGCAAGGGTAAAAAGGGTATTTTCTTTAATTGCGGGTATATTGGCTTTTAACTTAAGTCAGCCCCCACGGTGGGGTTTTTCTTATACAGAAATTGGTTATGAGTTTAGTTTTTTGTTCATAAATTGGCCATTGGCTCATCTAATTGGGTGAAATTCCTGCTTTAAAACCCTATGTCTTTTTAAATAAATCCGCTCACATTTTTTTATTTGGATTTCTTTCCAGAGGCAACAAAAGGATAGCCACGTCTTTTAACGGATCAAGCAATAACCAGTCCAAAAGGGGTCGTGGCGGCGGCGGAGGCGGCCAAAATCAACTTGTGAACAGAGCCTTTGAAGGCTTATCTTCCCAAGGCGGCAGAGGTGGGTTTCGGGGCAGAGGCCGAGGACGGGGCGGCCGGGGACGAGGAAGGGCGGTCTGGTAACTTCCGGCCAGCAAAGAGCATTGAACAGGAACTGTCAGACAATACGAGTCGGAGACGAAAATACAACTCTTTGAGGAGACTAGAATTCTTAATATTAGGGAACGCGATTTGAGTTTAGACGTTTTGGCTAACACTAAATTGTTTTATTTCTGTGGAGATTAGACGAGTCTGCGAGTTTATTTTACCGGTACTTGCGTTTGTAATTTGAGTGCTAGTTCCAGTTGTTGACTCGTAATTAATTTATTAGCGTATGAATGAACATTGTTTAAACAAAATCTAAGCGCTGATTACTTGTTCAACTTAGGTCGGCTGAGCGTGACGACTTTGAAGATCACTCCTTCAATTTAAAAGGCAAATTTGCTTTCTTATATGTTCTTAACTTTACTTTTGGCAAATGATACACCTCAAATTTTCAAAGCAGTTACAGCATACTTTTAATCTATATTTTAGTTTTTTTTTCTTATATACGCTCTAATGAATTTAATCTCAAAATTGTTTTTTACTACTACGTTTTATTTTATTTTATGTACCCTAAAGTTTCATTTTCTTTTTATACAAAAAAAAAATCTTTTTTTCTTCTTCTTCAAAAAGCCAAAATATACCTTCGAACATAAATAAATAATTTATTTTCCAAAAAAAAAAACTATAATATACCATCAAGCATCCATAAAAGATTCTGTTGTTAATCAGTATTTTTGACCTTCTATTCCCGCTGCGCTGATGTGGCAAGAAGACCTTGGGAGCTTGGGAGGAGTTGCGGGCCTCGAAGGACGTTAAAGACTGACTTACAAGGCAAAATCGTCTCGGGATCTAGCTAGAGTCTCACGCAGCCCGCTAATCCCCCGGGACCATGCCTACAACCCCTTTCCGGGACACTTAATTTGGGAATGAGTCTTTTTTCGAAGCCTTGGCTTTCGTTGAAAAATGTGAACTTCGGAAACACCATGCACCATACACGTGGACCCGATCAAATGGCTACATTCGAAGAGGTCGGAGACATGTATACTCACTATATAAACTTCTCATGTAAATCAAGATCGTTGTTGGTCTTGTTTTCTTGTAAATATATTTAAATTAAATGAGATAGCTCTCTTAAACATGTTTACACAATTGGCCTCATGCACTATCGATCAAGATTATAGATATTTGCAATTTTTGCGTCCCACTAGGATTGAACCCAATACCTCTCGAAGAATCTTGTAGTGAGTTTACTACTAAACTTAGTTAAATAAGTAAAGTATATAAGTAAAATAAAGTTTAGAATCAATATTCTCATCATGATCTACGCTTTCAAAAATGCTTAAGGAAAATTCATCATCAAGACTATTTTTAGGTGAAAATTTAAAATTAGTTGACAAAGTTGCTAAACTCTAAAACTAGTAACATTTATTGTTTATATACGAAATTAGCCTTGCTCAATTAGTGTGCTCAAAGTGGAAGATTAATAGATTTGCACAACTTTTTGTATTTTTGACATAAATCACGTATTTTTTGTCCAACTTCTACAAATAACCTTTCATTTTGAACATAGGCGGAACTACTCTTATGAGTAATGGGGCTAGAGCCCCCTCCAAAAAAATGTGTGTGTTTTATTTTTTATAAATATTTTTAGCACTAGTTTTTAAAAAAATTACAAACGAACTCCTTCTACCAGCTCCCCCAAGTCTAAATCCTAATTCCGCCTATGATTTTGAAGCCCCGGGATGTATCAAATAATCATCGACTTAGCGCATGCAGATTGAGCAGAGGGTTGAACTCTCTCAACTTTCTTAATAGGTATCAAAGTCGACGGACTTTGTTTTGAATCTGGACCATCTTAACTCTTAGTCCTTCTTTCCAATATTCGTTTCTCGGCAGAACCCTTCAAATTTATTAATTAATTAGATTAAAATCAAGTGCGCATTTATTATTACTATTCAATAACAAACATCAATATTATTATTATTATATAAGCATACACGAAGACACAAACTATTGCAATTCTCATTTTACTACGATATAATCGATTCTCATCTGTGTCGGTTTGTCTTGTTTTATATGATTAAATTAACGGTCCAAAATTAGTTTCATTCATGGGTGATGTATGTCCAACAAGATTATCATTATCTTATATGTGGGATATTTTCTTACCTTGAGCTTAGTTGTTTTTTTCTGTTTGTTTTTTCTTTATTTAATATATATATATATATATATATATATAATATCTGTAAACTTTTACTCGCAAACTTTAGAGTCTTGACTCTACTAATGGACAAGTTAAATCGCCGGGTGGACTGCAAAATCGATGAGTAAACCGCAAATATTTTTATATAATAGTTAAGTATTTAAAAATATATTAGCAGGATATATAATTTTTTAATAAAAGATTTTAATTAAAAAAATATAAATTTTTGAGATTTCTATAATTTTGTATGCGGTTTTAAGGGTAATTGTGCGATTTTATACGATTTTTAGAATTTTTATGCGGTTACTTGCCGTGTATCTACAAATTTTAGTAAATGATGAACGAAATGCCCATTTTGTGTCAAACCTTTTTAAAAACTACCCAGTGTGTGTATTTTTTAGGGCTGAAACCGGGTCCAAAACCCGGTTTTTTTAAAACCCGGAACCCGAACTTCCGGGTTTTCACTTTTAAAACCCGAAACCGGATTTTTAAAGGAAAAACCCGGAAATCCGGGTTCGGGTAATTACCCGGTTTTTATTTGAAAACCCGGATTTTAAACCCGAACCCGGTTTTAACCCACTTTTTTATTTTTATTTCTTTTTATTTGAAGTAAATAAAGCCATTAATACATAATATTACCTAATCTTAAATACACCAATCCAAACTTTGTACACATACATGTAGTATTAATGTTAGTTTATAAATATAATACTTAGTAAAAAAAACAAGTTTATAAACATTATAAAAATAAATTAAATATTTATAAATATTTATTTAAAAATCCGGGTTTTAGTAACCTACTAACCGGGTTTTGGGTTTTATAACTCAAAACCCGAAACCCGGAACCAGTTTAATTCGGTTACGGGTTTTTCAAAATTCGGTTTCGGTTTAACCCGATTTTAATTCGGTTTCGGTTTTTTTAAACCGGATTCGGTCCGGTTTCGGTTAAAAACCCGCATTTGCGGGTTTTATGTGCTGGCCTAGTATTTTTTACTCTCACAAATGAGCATTTCTTAAAAGGTTTGACACAAAAATGAGCATTTCGTACAATTTTCAAACAAACAATAACCGAGATATCGATCTGAAACCGCATATCTGGAAATCACAATCTACCCGCGGCCCCCGGGTTGTAGGAATGGTTAGTGTAAACCTCATTTGAGTTGAGTTGGTGAGTGTCATCTATCTACGGCCAATAAATGTTGGTACAGATACGAAATAAAAGTGGTTCCACACCGTAGCCTGTCCAAACAGCTAAGACAACAAAAACCAAATTCATAGGACTAAGACAAACCCTCGATTTCGCATCTGAGAGAGAGAGATCCTCGGAGAAGCCCATGGAACGTTCTCCCGACGCCGCCACGTCACCGCTCCTCTCCGCCGGCGGCGAGACCATCTCCCGGAGCCGGCGCTTCCTGCGGCGGTCGGCGCCGCAGAGCCTGCGCGGGGCCGCGCGCTTCCTGCGGCGCGCCAGCGGGCGCGGCATGATGCTGCGCGAGCCGTCGGTGCGCGTGCGCGAGGCGGCGGCGCAGCAGCTGGAGGAGCGCCAGAGCGACTGGGCCTACTCGCGCCCGGTGGTCGCCCTCGACATGCTCTGGAACGCCGCCTTCGTCGCCATCGCCGCCGCCGTGATGCTTCTCAGCGCGGACGAGGATCCCCCCGTGCCTCTCAGGCTCTGGATCGCGGGCTACGCTCTGCAGTGCGTGCTCCACATGGCTTGCGTCGCCGCCGAGTTCCGACGCCGACGCCGCGATGCTCGCCAGGCCGAGATGGACCCCGAGCGGGGCTGGGAGAGCGCCGGGGACTTGGAATCCGGCTCTGGTAGCGACGGCGAGGTGTACACGGTTAGCGAGGGTGTGGATGATGGTGGAAGTGAAACAAGGTATGCGTTTGAGAAATTGTGTTTGGTTTAGCACGATTTAGTTCTTGTTTATAGCAGAGTCAGTGGTTTAGCTATTTTATATGATCCGATTTTGTGTGCAATCTGCGAATCGTGATTGGTTTTACTGGAATTGATTGAATTGGTTGGGATATATGATTCTAATTCGAGGAGTGTTCCTACTGATTTGGTCGGCGGTGTGGCAAAGCATTCTGGAATCTGCAGAGTCGATGTTTGATCGATTTACTGTGATTTTGAATTAGTTTGCAGTCTGTGTTCTTCGTGTAGTTGCTCGATAACTAGTGGTGTATTGCAGTGCTGCGAAGCATTTGGAGTCCGCAAACACGATGTTCTCGTTTATCTGGTGGATAGTCGGGTTCTACTGGGTGACGGCCGGTGGCGACAGTCTGGTGGAAGTAGCGCCTCAGCTATACTGGTTAGTTTGACTTTGACCTGGGTTTTCTCTGCTTAATAGATACGAAACGTTTGTACGTCTCTTGATTGTGTCCGCGTAATGGTTCTACAGGCTTTCCGTCATTTTTCTAGCTTTCGATGTGGTGTTTGTCGTCATCTGTGTGGCCGTGGCGTGCCTCGTTGGCATTGCCGTTTGCTGCTGTCTTCCATGCATCATTGCAATCCTCTATGTTGTTACGGACCAGGTAATCAATGAGAATTTGATGTGAATGTATCGTTCAGTACATTTTTATATCCATGTTGTAAAGATCAGCTTGACAATTTGTTGCTGCTCTTTATGGAATAGGTTTTGACTTATTTTTTGCATTGTATGAAATGAATTTCGAATAACTCTTTAGATTCTTACTGATTGAACCGCTTATTGGTATTGGAACGGGATAAATTGCTTATAAGGGAGATGTGAAATCTAAGAAAATTAATATACATAGAAGATATATTCATCGTTAATTCAAAGAATTCCAACAAGTCAACGCCAACTCCAACATTCCGTTACACTTAGGAACTTCAATAGTTTTGTTGATTTATTGTGAGACAATAGTACTATTTTTGGTTTGGTCAAGGCCATGATAGTTTGATTCTTTACTAAGGCTTCTTTAGATTGCAGACCTTGTTTTAAAGTTCCTACTGATATGTACAACCTAGTTTCGGTGACAGCCAAAAATCGTTCATGTGGCGGCAATCGTGCCTAATCTTCTCCGAGCCCAATCTCCTCTCTCTGAGAGAGATTAAACTTAGCGAATGTTTATTGGCTGCTTTTCTCCTTAACTGTAGGTCTCTTAAGTAAACCATCGGTTACAACCTAATGGGCCTGAGTAGGCCCAAACAACTAAACCCCTAAACATAATTTAACAAACTCTAAACATAATAAAATAATGTAAAATGTAAATGACAAAACCAAACTGAATATCCTAAATAACTCAATTAAATACCACTACCTCTAAAAAATTTAGAGGATTATAATGGACAACCTAACCCGTGTAATGAAATTCTTCTTTTCACTTTTATGTGTTATATTCACCCTCTTAGGAAGGAGCAACTCAAGAAGACATCGATCGATTGCCAAAGTTCAAATTCCGTAGAACACCTGATATTGAAAAAGTCAACGGCGAGATTCAAGAATCTTTCGGAGGAGTAATGATCGAGTGCAACACCGACTCCCCCATCGAACGTGCTCTCTCACATGAAGATGCTGTAAGTTTCTTCCTATTTGGTCACCTAGCAAGTTTGTAAGTTTATTTAAAATAGATAAAAATATCAAATATCTGATTATATTCTCGTCATGTGTCTGATTATTACTGAAGCTAATTCTTTTGAACGTTTGCTTACACATTTGGATTGTATTTTATGAGTTTTTTTGTTGAGTTTTCGATATGGGGTCCTAAAATATGACATGGAAATATAGGAATGTTGCATCTGTCTTTCTACATACGAGGACGGATCGGAACTGCGTGAACTGCCTTGCCATCACCATTTCCACGTTCCCTGCGTTGACAAGTGGCTGCACATCAACGCCACATGCCCTCTCTGCAAGCTCAACATTTTGAAATCCGGCAATCAGAGCGGCACCGATATCGTATGAAAAGTAAATTCAGTGTCCCAAGAATGACGAAGCCCTTTTATGTACATAGTAAGCGTGTTATAAAAAGACCATTTCGCCCTGAGAGACGGCTCCAAAATAGCTTCGGTATGAGCGTTGATCCTCTTTCTTAATCCTTATATAGGTATGGTATCCTCAGGGTAATAAAACTAGAGTTGATGCATTAGGATTATAGAGATGAAACGGAGATTGTGATTTTGTACAAGTTTGTTAGTTACACGATTATAGGTTTTATTTAATGTTCAATTCGGAGTGTGCCCAAAAAACAAGTTTACTCTTGCAAATTTCATGTTCAATTCCAAGTGTGGCCAAAATATAGCTGTTTAATTTAGAGTTTATGCTTGCAAATAAGTTTAATTTTCGTCTTTAATAATTTATGGTTTAATTTAGTTTTGTGTACTTGTGGTCTGGCCGTCTGGTACCATCTATTATAGTACAAAAATGGAAAGGGGGTGTTGCTTTTATATACCATTTAGTACAATGGCGCCACTAAGCTGATTCGGAACTCTCTTCGCTCTCGTCCCGGCCGCTTCACTCTCTATGGTGTTGTTCTCGCCGTTGCTCTCATCTCCGCGACCCATCAAAGCTTCTTCAACCCTAACACCTTTTCTTTGAACCTCGGTGAGCTTCACGCCATTAAAGCTCGCAAACTCAACTCTTTCAAGCTCAATCGAATCCCAAAAACCCTCTTTTGAAATGCAAATTTTTTGAATAAGAACATAATTACAGAAGGCAAACGAAAAGTCCAATCAAAACAGAGCATGAAGCCATGTATTGATTTATAAGATGAAAGCAAGAATTCGATGGTGCTAAGCATGAATTATATAGAGAAACCATGGAAATGAGTGTGAATTGCTTACCATTTGTGAAGCATTTGGATTGAATTGGGATCCGATGGTGAAGAAAACAGAGGTTTCTAGTGAAGAGTGGGAGAATTACATGTGTTTTAGATGAAAATAGCAACAAAAACAAAATTTATGTGTTTATTAAGAGTTGGGAAAATTTACTACCCATTCTGAAATAATGGATCCGCTACTATTTTAAGCAAATACGATAAATACACGTTTTTTTTAGTGTGTGGAACTTTTTTTTTTATTATTTATTTGGGAAGGAAAAATGGCTATGATAGACTTATAGAGTACTAACAGTATTTGGTACTTTTTACCGTAAAAAAACGGTATTGTCTAAGAGTATTGGTAGTTTTACTGACCAAAAAAATAATACTTTTAGTGCTGAAAATGATTTGGTATTTTAGCCGTAATGATAATATATTACTTGTATGCATGTGAAAAGAGAAAAAAGTACTTATACTGCAAATAAAAGATAATATCTAAAGTATTTATGCCATCAATAAATGATACTATGTGTTGATTAAAGGTGTGACACGTAACAAAACTAACATCCATGAACGAAAACATAACGGGTGGTTGAGATTGAATACATTTAAGACTTATGGAATATAAGTCACGAAATAAAAAGGAACATTAACTCGATGTTTGCAAAAGAATGCGTACATATACCGATAATAACCGTATTATTAAATGGAAGAAAAGACAAAAATAGAGAGCTCAGAAGCGAGTTTTCTCATCTGTAGATCAGATGGTCGTGATGGACCCAACCAGCACAATATCGCAGCTGTCATCATAGCTCATGCAGTAGCATGCACCAGCCGGGAATCGAACCCGGGTCTGTACCGTGGCAGGGTACTATTCTACCACTAGACCACTGGTGCTTGTTGTTTGCTTGTTCATTTTTAAAATACACTCATGACATTGTGTTCTGACATTTATATAGTTTAGACTGTTTAATGCCTGAAAGGAAACACACACTCTTCTAATTAAAATTGGCCGTGTTTTTACCAATTATTCTATAATTATTAACTTCTGATAATAAATATATAAGCCGCATTAAAAATGTGTCAAAAAATATATAGTGAATTTTTTTTAGTAGCAACCATTTTAGTTAGGGGTGGTAATTTGACGTAGGACACAAAATACGAAACGTTTACGACACGATTTAAATAAGTTTGAATCTACCATATATAGATATGGCTCCAACTGTGTCGACTACGATTAACACTATTAAGTATCGGGTGAACACGGCAAGAATACGATAACACGATAGCTCAACCACGGCCGGCCCTGAGGGTATACATAGTAGGCCTGGGCCTACAATAGATTTTCACTTATTGATACTCAGGGGCCCCAAATGAAGAAAAAAAAATGTTATACACTTAGCATTGAAATTTAATTTTATAATTACAACAGGGGCCCCAAAATTGATCTTCGCCTAGGGCCCCGACAAACTCAGGGCCAGCCCTGAGCTCAATTAGACATGATTTAAGGAGGAAAAAGTTGCACTTTATGCATTTTATATATGTTTTTAAGCGTTTAATATTAATTATATATATATAATTTATATGTTTTATTCTATTAATTACATCATTCAATTGAACTAAATTAAGTTAAATTAGTGTAAACTGAACTAATTTATGATTTTAAAAATAAGTGACTTTGTTAATTAGGCTAAATGAGTAGACGCAATAAACACGGCTAGTAAATGAAACGGATATGAGTCTACATAAAATAAAACAAGAACATCAAGACCCGTCCCGAACACGACATGAAACATGAATTGCCACACCCAATTTTAGCTTATTATCTTAGATGTATTTTAGGAGAATGAAAAATTTCATATAACATAAAATAACAGAGAAATATTCGAAAATAGAAATAATAAAAAAAAAAAAAACACGTGTGATTGACTTGAGGGGGGGAAAATATAAGTAGAAAGAGCTCAGAAGCGAATTTTGTCATCTGTTGATCTGACGGTCGTGATGGACCCAACCATCACAATATCGCAGCTTTCATCATAGCTCATGGATTCATGCACCAGCCGGGAATCGAACCCGGGTCTGTACCGTGGCAGGGTACTATTCTACCACTAGACCACTGGTGCTGCACGTCATCCACACAATCCGACAATTGTGATTGATTCCATTATCACTTTCTCGCAGATTTCATGTATATTATATTATTCAATTCACCACAACGCACGAGCCACCTCCTACAAAAAAATTAAAGAATGAATTTACAAGATAAAGAAATAACACGTATGTTTAAAAAGAATATTGCTCTTTTTTTATACAAAAAACATAATAAGTTGAAAAGATGAAGATGGTTCCACAAAGACAACTTGAATTCTTGAAAATAAAATTGAAAAGATCATAATCCTTCCACTCCCTATTTGAATTCCTGAATTTGTTATGATACTGCTCGTAGATTTTGATGAAGAATTTCATAAACAAAAATGAAGATACTTTTTTTTTTCTAACGAACAATAGGACTTTTGCCTCACAAATGATACACGGATTTTTTAGAATTAATGTATTATTTTACAATGTTCATAACAAGGTTTAAGTTTTTCAGATTATTGATGGATAATTGACGATTCGTTTTTTTGCCTTTCATACATAATTTGTGGTACTCAATTATCTTAAACCTTGACGCTTTTTCTATAATTGTATGACAGTAAATGATCATCATACATTGAGCTGAAAAAAAAAAAAAAAACCTCTCAAATGTCAGGAAATGATAGTAGGGTAAACTGCGGCTAATGTACCCAATGTTTGATCTTCTGCGGATTATGTACCCAATGTTTATTTTCGGCGGCTAATGTACCCAATGTTTGATCCGTTAGATATTTTCGTGTTTTCCGTCACTTGACCGTTAGAGAGTTATCCTCCTCTATATGTACACTTTTCGTATTTTTGACATAACTCACTCATTTTTTGTCCAAATTTTATGCACGACCTATGGTTGGAAAGATAAGAGATAGATCTACAACTTTGGTGTTTTAAGTTTTGTAAAATCAGTTATAGAAAAATACGAAATTTCAAATACAACGTAAAACTGGACATTAATTTAATGCAAAATATTTGTTTCGAGCAAATTTTAATATACTTAATGACTTTTTATGATGAAATGTAAAACTAAAAAGTTATAGATAAAATTTTTATCTTTCCAACGGGTGTTTATTTATAAATTTTGGACAAAAAATGAGTGAGTTATGCCAAAAATATGAAAGATGTGATGCGAAATAATCTTTCATATTTTTGGCATAACTCACGCATTTTTTGTCCAAAATTTATAAATAAACACCCGTTGGAAAGATAAAAATTTTATCTACAACTTTTTAGTTTTACATTTCATCATAAAAAGTCATTAAGTATATTAAAATTTGCTCGAAACAAATATTTTGCATTAAACTAATGTCCAGTTTTACGTTGTATTTGAAATTTAGTATTTTTTTAAAACTGATTTTACAAAACTTAAAACACCAAAGTTGTAGATCTATCTCTTATCTTTCCAACCATAGGTTGTGCATAAAATTTGGACAAAAAATGAGTGAGTTATGTCAAAAATACGAAAAGTGTGCATATAGAGGAGGATAACTCTCTAACGGTCAAGTGACGGAAAACACGAAAATATCTAACGGATCAAACATTGGGTACATTAGCCGCCGAAAATAAACATTGGGTACATAATCCGCAGAAGATCAAACATTGGGTACATTAGCCGCAATTTACCCATGATAGTATATTTTGAGTACCTATCTTATTTCATGAAATTAAATGAATCAAAAATAAAAAAAATAGAGAGCTCAGAATCGAATATTGTCATCTTTAGAATCGGACGGTCGTGATGGACCCAACCATCACATTATCGCAGATTTCATCATGGCCCACAAATTGATCCACCCCAGGATTCGAACCCGGGTCTTCGCCGTGGGAAGGTTGTATTCCACCACTAGACCACAGGTTCTATGCGTCTTCCTCAACATCACACAATCTTGAGTGATTCAACACGTGATTTTTCACAGACTCGAAGTCGCCATTGTTGAAGCTCGATCTCAGAGAGATACGTTGTGCTGTCGAGCTTGCACGGTAATCTCGATCTCCACTGAGGGCGAGGATTCTCCAATCTCGTCTGCGATATCCGAAGCGCTCACAGATTCCAACTTCGAAGAGGACGATTGGGCTCTATTCGCTGAGAGATCGTCTGCTCTGCCTTTGTAGAAGAACCTCGCTAACCCCAACACTCTGCTCTTCACAGACTGGTCCTGGTCACTCGTCTGGTCGCGGTAGTTTCTCTGGAGGCGGACCAGGGAGGCGAGGAAGCAGGTGGTGCAAGTGAGGCCCGAAACGAGGTAGATCCCCCAGAAGCTCTTGATGCTCAAGCTCTCTGCTCCGCCGTTAATGGCGTTCTTCGAACAGTCGTTCGGGGTGAGACACGCTTTTTCCAGCTTTGTTATGTCCCCGTTCTCCGAGAGCTTGAGGATGGCTTTGGAGACGTCTCTCGCCACGGGAGATCCTTTCTGGAAAACCTGCAACGAGTTCCATCAATGGCTGACAAGTAAGCAATGCTTACAGAAAAAACCTTTTGGTAATATCGGATTTTTAGGTGAAGTTTTGAAAGGCCGATGATCAGATTTTACGGGTATGCCGATCGGTAAATTGTAGGTATTTAAATGCCGATGCCGGTTTCCGATGATCCAATTGCATGAGTATATCGGTAACCGACAAGTATAACGATGCGTATTCTATAAAATAATAGTATTTGTACTGTGTAAATAATTGTATTCTCTAACAAAATTCATATTTGCATAAGTATATACTAGTATATACCGGTTTGAGGCCGGTGATAAGCCGGAAAAATAGAAATAAAAAAAGTGCGGCGAGGAAGGTATGCACAATGGATTTTGACCAAAAAAGACCTCATGGCGACAATTTGTGTGTTCTCCCACTCGAAATCCACTGGAGATCGAGTTTTTTTCAGTATTTGCTCGTTTGTATTATAAAATTTGTGAGGGGGTAGTAGTTTTTTCATCGGTTTTATTGTATTCGTGGGTTGCGGGTTATCCGTGGGCAACCTTTATTAGGGTACTAGTCAGTCTTGGTAAATTCGGTATTCAGTATTCAGTTTTTGATGTTCTTTATTACCCCTTTTTCAGTTTAATGTTCATCTATGTTTTGCCATGAAAAAAATACTCACAAAGCCTAATCCTGCAAACTTGTAGGTCCTTGCAGCTGAAGCGTAGCTGTTGCAGTTCTCGTTGAGGAACACTTTCTCGTACGGCTGCTCGAGAAAAGCCGCGGTGATGTTCTTTTCCTTGAACTGGCCAGCATAATCGGATTCGTGATCGATGGTGATGATATTCTCCGGTTTGAATTCGAGAGCATCCTTTAGATATCTTCTGATGAACGATTCGCCATCGCAGCCCACCTTCTGATTCGTGCGTTTCAGCCAATCGATTCCCACATTGTTTTCGAGGTTTTTCACGGTGAGCATCGACGAAAGATTCGCAGTGTAGCTCGCGGTGATGATGAACACGTGGAAGAGCCAGATCGTCACCGTCACCTTTGTCAAGTTGCTGTGAATCCTCTCTCCTGCAAAGATTAGTGAAAAATTAGCACCAAGAGATCGAGTCTTACCGAAGTTTTGTCGGCAAAAGTGTTGTTCTTACGTTGAGCGAAGAAGAGAGAGGAGAAGGTGAACCAGAGGGCCGTGCTGATCTGCTTTTTCACCGGGCCATTGAACTCACGGTTCGTCGGATGCTCCAAGAACCAGACGACGAACATCACGTAAATCAACAAGCCTAGGGTTATTATCCACACTTCCCAAGTGAAGGGCTTCAGGAAGATCCACACCGACTCTTTGTTCTTGATGGGCATTACCAGCGCCAGCCCAGATTCCAAGTAAGGTTGCGTGAAGTCCACGTCCTTCAATCGATCCTCTAAGATTGTGATGTCGCCCACAGCAGCGTCGTATGTCTTCGATCGAATTCGAAGCCATGAAACAAAAATGAAATATTTAGATCAGAACAATGTAGCTTTAACACGGACAGAGAATTGGACTTGTACATTGATTCTGTTCAGTTTGCCTCCTAAAAACAGAGCAACCTGATCAGGTGATAATAATAATTTTTACTCAAAGGAATCATTTTTTTTTTCTTTCTAAAATTCGAATCACAAAACAGTTCTAACCGGAAATTGGTTGGGAGCGGAAAGAAGTAAGAATATCCAGAGAAGCTGGGAAGTGAAGTGTACCTTGTTACGGACAGCTTCAACAAGATCGTCGTACGTGCCGTTGAAACTATAAAACTGAAAAGGGAGATCATAGTTCAGCTCTCCAAGCGCCATTTTGAAAACCCGAATGCTAAAACCGTCGTAGCCCTCGTTCACGTGCTTCTTCGACTGGTCGACCATCACGAACTTACTGAACTGTGAGTCACCAGGAACTCCGATCTTCAGCGGTCTCCTAATCGTAGGCATTGCCCATCCCTTAGGGTTTCGTTCATCCATATTTCCCGGCCAAACTACTGAACCAACTGCATCTGCGGAACTTTTACGACTCGAAGCGATACTGTTTTTTATTTTGGATTTTTCAATGCCAAGGCTTTCAGAAAATGTATGCTCTCGCGTCCAAAAGCTCAGCTCTTTGTATGTCATCTCTCGCGTTCCAACAACGTTGACAATTCTGAGTATTGGTCTGTTCGATAGCTTTCCTTCTTTGAAAGCTACCTTGCCACCTAAGCCATCAAAATTAGCTGACAGTATGTAATTCAACAGAACTTTCCCGCTATTTTCGCCGCTTCTTTCTAAAGCTTGTGTAATGGTGTGAATGCTGTCGTGTGCTCGTAAGGCGTGGATTCCGGGGCTGGTGTTGCCTTTGTGCCCTTCTCCGAGTGCTGACTGAAATCGGTTGCGAAAATCTTTGTAAGAGCTAGTGTTTTTGGAATAGTGAGTCTTGATTCCGAGTGTTCCTCTCATTAATGGAACGACGGAGTCATCGATGGAGTCAAGAGAACTTATGACATTTTCTGTGATTATCCAGGCGGAGTCTCTCTCCAAGAGCCCTAGCTTCTTAGCCTCCCGGAACAAATGATTCATCATTGGTGAAGTACATCGAAGAACAACGAACGCTCGAGATTGCACGGTCAAAATCTTTGTGAGCTCGTCTAGGACTAACCCTTTTGGATCCGCGAGAGACGAGTAAGGTGGAAGGACCAAACGATATTCGATCTCGGAACCGTTCTTCTGAAGAGCCTCGTCGAGTAGAGCCAGGGTTCCGAAGTCGCTGCTGTATTCGTCGTCTTCGTAAATTGCGACCACCTTTCGCCACCCGTAGATGCAAGCGAGATCCGCAATGCAGGCCGTTTCAGCAGAATCGTCACTTGCCAAAGTGACCAAGTACGGCCATCGGAGTTGCATCTGTGGCGGCGTTATGCTCAGAGATGCTAATGAGATCACCGGAACTTGTGTTTGGTTTCCGACTTTTCCGACCAAAGAAGCTGCTTGCCATGTTTCCATCCCGACGATTACTTCGGCTTTCTTGTCTCTTATCATTTCTTCAGCTGCCATGCATGCAGCTCAACAATTACTAGTACTCTAAAATGAATTACAACTTACATTTTCTGCAACTCATCTGCTGGTGACCAATATTTTTTTATACGTACAAATTTTTTGAAAATAATATACTAATAAAAATAAAAATCCCCTCACATGACTAAGAAAACAAAATATTAGATATATACACAGTGGCAAGGCCACTAAGGCCAAACAGGGACTTGGCTGGCCCAGTACCTCACGTAAAGCCCATATCAGCCCCCTATTACTTTTATATTATTTTGCTTTCCTTCGTGACAGACTCTCTCTCACGTTTTAAAGTTTAAATAAGTATAACTACACACCACCTCACCACATGTTTTTTTTTGTTAATGACGGCGAAATACCTAAAGTTTGGTCAAAGAACCCCTCATGTACCCAAAGTTTAAAAGTAGTGGCAAAAATATCCAAAGTCGCATTTGGGGAGTTGACCACTTCATTTTTCGTAACGCCGTTAACTTACCCGTTAACTCTGGCCACGTGGAAAAATCTGTTTTGTTAAGTGTAATCAGTAGTAGTTTAGTTGTATTAAATAGTATTAATTAGGGGTTTAATTCGTTGTTTTGTCGTAAACGAACTTAATGTGTGCTCGTCCACGTGGCAAAAATTGTTATCTCAGCAACTCACGTTTGTCCACGTGGCCAGAATTAACGGGTAAATTAACGGCATTACGAGAATGGAGTGGTCAACTCCCCAACTGCGACTTTGGGTATTTTTGCCACCACTTTTAAACTTTGAGTACACGAAGGGTTTTTTGTCCAAACTTTGAGTATTTTCGTCGTCATTAACCCTTTAATTTATTATATTTGTCACTCTATTTTCTCCCATTTCACTTAAACGCCCCACTTTTTTTTTTTTTCTATCTTGTTTATTTTGGCCTTTGGAGGATATTGTACTTTAAAAATAAGGTTCCATTAGTATTTGGAAGTATTTTATTTCTACTTTGTTTTTTTTTTCTTTTTTTTTCGATTTTAATAGATCCGATATGAACACCGATTTTATGAAAACAAATTTTCAATAACTAATACCCAAACCTGTAAAAGTAAAATATTTTGTTGGTTATACATCAGTTGTGAAAGTTGTGATTGTTACTCAACTTGAGGAATTGAACGATCGATTTGACAAAGTAACTACAGAATTATTGCCTTTTCGATAATTTTCGACTTCATCGTTGAGTTTCCCCCCCCCCCCCCCCCCAACAATTTCTGGCTTCGCCACTGTATGTACACATTGTATATACACATGGTCTTTTATTACAATATATAACCAAAGATAATAATAAATCATGACCTCACGTTCATGAATATGGACAAGTGGATTCATCTAAACTTCCTGAGACTTTGTCCGCAAGTACCCCAACGAATTTTGCAGTGTCAATTTTTTTCTTATTTTTCAATCATGTTAATTGTTTCTTAATAATTTCATGTAAAAAAAAAAAAAAAAGAGTGTGTTTGACTAACCAGAAGAAGCTGCTCTTATTGCCTGCCTTCTCGAGTCCTGGAAATTTAGCAGCAGTTTGAGGCTCTTCGATTTTTCGTTGTAGCTTCGAGCAGCGATTTCCATGGAAATTCTTTGCTTTCTGCCAATAACGGAATTCATGTCAACGATAGCTCCCACGTTAACCGTCCTTTGCTTTTCATCAGAAGTCTGAGCGCCATGGCAGTTTATTAAGAGTAACAGTTGAATGAAGAAACCAAGTATTATGGGAATCATAGTACCATAGAATGTATATACAAATGATTATATATATATATATATACTTGTATTTTCTATGTCACCGTTGTTGGATATAAATAAATTCCATTATACGAGAAATAGTCGTAGATATATACGCGCATGAAGTAACACGTTTTGGAATGATCATACTACTTTGATTCAGTGTGCATGGTTTGATACCATTAATGAAGCTTCGTAGATATATCTCCAAGTTCTTGGGAATACGCAAGCTTAAAGTTTGTTGAATATTCAGAATAAAACAAGTCAACATAGCATAGGTTATACAAGGATTGCGCAGCCTCTAGAAACGTGGACGTTGTCACTCTTTTTTCTTTGTTTTTGAAATCTCTATACTATACTATTACTAAAGGGTTAGGGTTTAGGAACTAGCTAGATCACCATGAAATATTATTCAGTCAAGTTTAGGATGTTGTCAAGAATGAGATATACATATGTACGTTATTTCTATTCAGAAATTGCCTATCTTTAACATCGAAATGGTTCTCAATCTCATTAATTATAAGTAGTTTTTTAAACTTTCAAAGACCGTGGCGAAATTTAAGTTAAAAGTTCTAACAATTTTAGGCCAAAATTCTTTATTTTATAAAAAGTCTTTATTTTATAATAAGTTCTAAAAACTCAAAGCAAATTTTATATAAAAAATAATAATTAAAACCCCATACTTTTTAATTAAAGAATTAAAAATAATTAAATTAAATATATTAAATTTATTAAAAATTCCATGAACCCTTTAAAACCCAAAAAAATCAATAAAAGCCCAAAAAAAACTCTCGAACCATATTTTTCATTTAAATTTATTATTCAGTATTTAATATTTATAAATAATATTGTTTTACGAAATACTCGTAAATTTTATTAGCATAATTGGTTATCAATATTATTACTGAAAAGAACTCTGCTTGATAGCATGATTATAATAGTAATTTGATCGATGGAGAAAGGAAATCTCTAGGCTAGAATTAAAAAAAAAAAAAAAACGGTCATCACAAAGTAGTAATTAGTTTGGGATTTAGATATGGAATTAAACCATAATTTTAAGCACTCAAAAAGTAAAATCAACTTTAGTTATACAGTAATGATAGAAGTCATAAAATATCATTATTTGAACAAAATTTTGAAGTTGAAGAACTCAGAGGTGGAAAAATAAGAAAGTGATCGTTTAATTAGAATAGTCACAATAACTGACAAAAACATATCCATTCGCAAGTCTCTTGGTCATTATAAGGAACGACAAATTCAAGGAAGATTTTTTTTTTTTTTTTTTTCTCTTGGAGTTGTGCAGCACAAGTAAATATATATATATATATATATATATGAACACTGTTTGGTCTCTTTCGTGGTATTAAAGTATCTGACCAGCTCCAATGTCCGACATTAATAATTAAATCGCCAGTTTAATTGAGAACAAAACTAAAAATGGAATAAAATAGAATTTGGTGATTGGAAAATTAGTACAGAAAATGAATTAAGACGTATTTTCTTATCAAAACTATACAATCAGGCCCGGCCCAAGTATTGGGCAACTTGGGCAATGGCCCAAGGCCCCTAAATTATAATGGCCTCCTTGCTGATATACATTGAACGAAAAGGGCCCACTTCGAAAGAAAAATAAATTATCTACTGAGAGTAGAATACAAGCTGTCAACAAGAAGGCCCCACTCTCTAATATTATATTGGTTAAGCTTTGTCTGCTATGCAGCCTAAATTAGTAATACTAAATAGCAAGGTTCAACTTACCGAACTTGCCGATAAATCGCTTGCCGTTATCGACGGATTAATCGATAACTTGCCGGATTATCGATGGAAAACTAATAATACTGTAGCTTACCGATTACCGATACTTTTCGATGATTATCGACGGATTATCGACACTTATCGAGGATTATCGATGAAAAATCACTAAAATATTTTTAAGAATATATTTACTAAGTTTATAATGTTGATAAAACATTAAAAATGCCAAAAATAAAATCATTTCATACTCAAACATAGGTAAATAAAATATAGTCTCACTCTCACATATGTAAATACTCGAATAAAATCATCGAAAAATGCAAAATTTCTTGAAAAGTATCATATTTTTGTTATTTTTCAAGATGTTTGCCGATTTTTGGCAAAAATCATGGAAAAGTACTGGCATGGCCGTCTTGCCGATAACTACCGGCAAGACGGATAATCGAAGATTATCGAAGATAATCGTGGAAAAGTCGAACCTTGCTAAATAGTAATAATTCACTATACAAACTTATTTTTTAACAATTCTTTTCATTTCTCTCTAAGTTATCCACCTATTCCACATACAATTAGTAGAAAATTGAAGAATAACCCTTAAGCAGAAACAATGTGTTATCGTATTTAAAATAAGTCTTGTTAAATATAAAGGAATTTTATTTTCAATTTTATTTATAATAATATAGCCTCTGTTATGTAAAAAAATATTTATACTTTTAAATCATTTTAGTTTTTAAAAATTTAAAACTGCCTCTTTGCATAATTTTAAAATTTACTTTTATATACATCTATCTTTTAAAAAGCTTAAATATTATTAATGGCTAATTTTAGAAATTTTCTTTTTTATGAAATTAATCACTTTCAGAGAGTGTTTTAATTTTAAGGTATTATATTAGATACACTTAAAAAGTATATTGAGTAATATTTTAAATATTGCAAAAATTAAAAATATAAGACATAAAATAAATTGTTTATGTTAAAAATACAAAATAAAAGGCCTCAAATTTATTTTTCGCCCAAGGCCTCCGAAATTGTTGGGCCGGCCCTGTATACAATGTTGGTTCCCAATTCACGGATCTGCAAAGAACACGATCACCACCAAAGAAAATCAAACAGGAATTGAAGAACACGAACTTTTTGGAGAAGAAATTCTCTATTGATAATCGAAGGCAAAAATACAAAGAAAACTCTAATGGACTCAGCACTTTACAAAGTGTACAATGCTAGGTTTATATAGCCTCACATAGGCGAAACCCTAGCTAACCAAATTGCACAAAATCGGGAAACTACCCTAAATAATCTTATCAAATCTTTGACTTGATCTTTGCTTGCTCCTCAAGCTTCGCGGGTAGTTGCTGACTTTCCCTTTCCTGCTCGGACAGCTTCTCTGTCCCCAAGCTGGTCTGCTCGTCTACCCCTGATCGGGCTTGCCTTCTATTCGGACCTTCTGCTCGTGTTCACCCGAGCTGGGCTGAACTCTTGTTCGTCCTCGGTTCTGGTCGGTACCCGGGCTGACTTTCTCTGTGTGACGGACTAAGTCAAACTTAAGCTCACACTCTCCCCCGTAAGCTTGACTTGCTTCTACTTTCTTCACTCCGAGCAGCTCTCTCATCTCTGCGAACTTGACTCTCGCCAGAGCCTTGGTAAGAATGTCTGCCCATTGCTCCCTTGTGTTGACGAACTTTACGATGATCTCTCGCTTTTCCACTCACTCACGAATGTAGTGAAATTTCGTGTCAATAGGTTTGCTCCGTCCATGAAATACTGGATTCTTCATCAACGCAATTGCAGACTTGTTGTCCACGTAGAGAGTAGCTGGTCTCTGCTCGGATCCGGTCACTTCACTTAGTAGCTCATTCAACCACATAGCTTGACATGCTGCTGCGGTTGCCGCCATGAACTCTGTTTCACATGAGGATAGAGCTACTGTCTGCTGCTTTTGAGACTGCCAGGTGATTAGGTTTCCGTTGAGGCAGAACGCCATCCCTCCGGTACTCTTCCTGTCATCGATATCACCGGCCAGATCACTGTCTGTAAAGCCGACTAGTACTTCTGCTCCGTTTCCTTTTCTGTACTGGATCCCGTAGTCCGTCGTGCCCTTCACGTATCGCAAGATGTGCTTCACCGCCTGCTGGTGTGCACTTGTGGGCTTCTCCATGTATCGACTGCGTGTGCAATGTCTGGTCGGGTGTGAGTGAGGTATCTCAAACACCCGATCACGCGTCTGTACTCCGTGGAATCCACACTTCTCCCTTCAGCATCCTTCCCGAGCTACAGCTTCGCCTCCATTGGGTATTTGCTCGGGTTGCAATCCGCCATCTCGAACTGCATAAGGATCTTCTTCGCGTAGGCCGACTGCTTCAGCGTAATGCAGTCCTTCTTCTGTTCCACCTCGAGACTGAGATAGTACGAAAGTAATCCGAGGTCACTCATCTTGAATTCGGCCATCATCTGCTGCTTGAATCCATCTACGCCTCCTGCGCTGGATCTAGTGACGATCAGGTCGTCCACATACACTCCAACGATCAGGATCTCCTTCCCGGTACTCCTGGTGTAGACTACCTGCTCGCTCAGGCACTTTGTGAATCCAAGGTTCTTCAAGCTCTTGTCAAGACGGATGTTCCACGCTCTTGGTGCTTGTCTCAGCCCGTATAGGGCCTTAGATAGCTCGTACACCTTCTGCTCCTTGCCCGTGACGCCGAACCCCTCTGGTTGCTTGACGTACACTTCTTCTTCGAGGTCACCATTTAGGAATGCTGACTTGACATACAGATGGTGAATTTCCCAACCTCGATGAGCTGCTAGGGCTAGGATGAGTCTGATCATGTCCAGTCTAGCTACTGGAGCAAAGACTTCTTCAAAGTCTATGCCTCTCTTCTGCACGTAGCCTTTTGCTACCAGCCTTGCCTTGTGCTAAAGGACATTCCCCTCGGTGTCCTTCTTCAGCTTATACACCCACTTCAGGCCGATAGGTTTATGACCTTTGGGCAGGTCGGTGAGCTCCCATGACCTGTTCTTCTCAGTGGACTGCATCTCCTTCTTCATTGCTTCCTGCCACTCCTGGTCGGCTGCTGCCTCCTTGTAGCTGGCCGGCTCTTCTGCGCACAATAAAGAAAGTTCCTCCAGGCTCATCTCTACTTCATGAGTCTGATCGTAGACGTCTGCTAGGGGTCGAAATCCCATTGGGCCGTCTTTAATGGAGGAATCTCCCGAACTGGACGGGCTGGTCCTGCTAGGAGTTGGTGTCCTGGGTGTATCCGGGCTGTTCCCTCCCGGGCTGGATTCTCTCGTTCTCGGCAAAGTTGTTCCCGAGCTGCGTGTTCCGGGCTGATCCTGCTCGGAAACCACCTCTTCATCCTTGACTGTGAACTCTACTGAGTTCTGCTCGGGTTCTCTTTTATCGTCGCCCCAATCCCACATCATCTCTTCTTCGAACACAGCATCTCTGCTCACTTGGAGTCTGCCGCGTCGTGGATCGTAGAGTCTGTGTGCCTTGCTTCCTTCTTCTACGCCAAGGTACACCATCTTCTGACTCCGGTCATCCAGCTTCTTGAGATGTGGCCCCGCAATCTTCACATGTGCGGTGCATCCGAACACTCTCAAATGTTCTAAGTGGGGTTTCTTCCCTTTCCACGCCTGGTAGGGAGTGCGCTCTCCTAGCGCCTTGGTCGGCAAGCGATTAAGCAGGTAGACCGCATGTCTTACTGCTTCTGCCCAAAAAACGAGCTGGAACTTGCATGCTCTTGAGCAAACTCCTGGCTGTGTTCATCACAATTCGGTTTCGTCTTTCCACCACGCCTTCCTGGTCGCAGAATTCTCTGAATTGCTGGGAAGTGAATTCTCCTCCTCGGTCTGTACGTAAGACCTTTAACCTGTGCACCGAGCCATTCTCCACGATCTTCTTGAACTTCTTGAAGACCTCAAAGGCTCCGCTCTTCTCCTTAAGCATATAAACCCACATCCAGCGGCTGTAATCGTCAACAAGTAAAAGAAAGTACTTGTTACCTGTCAATGTTGCTGGGGTGATTGGACCACATAGGTCTGCATGCACCAACTGTAGGGGTTTTTCTGCTCGGAATTTGGCCTTGATCGGAAAAGGTATCCTCGCCTGCTTCGCGATCATGCAGCACTCACATAGCTGGTCGGGGTGTTCTATCTTGGGAACCCCGAAGGCCATCTTCTTCTCGCCCATCATCTTGAGCGCGTGAAAATTCATGTGTCTGAGCCGTGCGTGCCATAGCCAAGCCGGGTCTGCTAACGATGCCATGAGACAGACGGACTGGCACGTCTTCAGGAGAATCTTGTAGAGTCTGTTGGGTTTTCGCTCCACCTTCATCAACAACTCTCCTTCCTTGGTCCACATCTTCAGGTAGGACCCTTGTAGTATCACCGTGTTCCCGATCTCAGTCATTTGCCCTAGACTGATGATGTTGCTCTTCAACTTCGGGATGAAGTACACCTGGGTAATCAGACGCTGGTCGCCATTCTTGCACTCGAACAGGATCGACCCTCTGCCTCTGATCTCTACGACTTATCCGTCGCCGAAATTCACGTTGCCCGTGATCTTCTCATCGAGCTCTTCAAACTTAGCTCGGTCCCCAGTCATGTGATTGCTAGCTCCGTTGTCTAAGTACCATATGTCGGTACTGACTTTCTTTTCTCCGTCTACGAGAAGGTTTGCAATAACCTTATCCTCGATGAGGAAAACCTTCTCGCTGGTTTCCTCCGGACAGGTTTGCTCGGCCTCTGGGCTGATAGGCACACAAATCACTTCTGCCCGGGCCTTGGCGACGCTTTTGCCATTCTGTTCGTCCTGGCACGTTTCCTGCTCGGCAAACAACAATGTCGGCTGGTCGTCTGGGAATCTCGCTAGATTCGCCTCTTCGCCCTGGTTTCTGCTCCGGCACTCAGATGCAAAGTGCCCAAGCTTTTGACAACTGTAGCACTTCACTGGGCTCTTGTCTCTCCTGGTCGTGCCTTGCTGACGGGGTGCACCACTGCCGTGACCTCGGTGATCCCGACCTCGTCCACGACCTTGTCCGTGACCTCGTACTTCTCCACCAAAGTTGCTCCGACCTGAGGAATTTGAAGAAAACTCGGCTCCCCCGGTTTTCCGTTGTCTGGCCGTCCACTCTTCATGCGTGAGCAGGAGGTTCTTCTCCTCTCCCTGTCACCGTAACCCCGAAGTCTCTCCTCGTGGGCTTTGAGGCGACCAACAACCTCCTCGACCGTCATGGTCTTGAGATCGACGAACTGCTCTATCGATGTCACGATCTGCATGTACATGTGAGGCACTGCTCGGAGAAATTTCTTGACGACGGTGGTCTCCTCCACCTTGTCTTCCAGTGAGCCTCATAACGAAGTCATCAATTGATTCACTCTCCTTCATCCTCATCACCTCGAACTCATTCTTCAAGGTTTGGACCTTTGCCTCCTTGACGCGATATGCGCCCATGTGCATGGTCTGAAGTGTTTTCCATGCTTCTTTCGCTGAATCTTTCTCGGCGAGCATGAGAAGAACATCTTCCGGAACTGCTTGGTAGATTGCGGCTAGAGCCATTCTTTCCTTGCGCCCTTCGACATCGCCGTTCTCTACGGCCTCCCACACTCCCTGCGCCTGAATATTTACCCTCATCTTCAACGCCCACACGACGTAATTGCTCTTCGTGAGCATGAGGTAATGGAGCGTAACTGTGCCTTCTCTGGAGTCTGGTTTCTGCGCGACCAAAGCTCTGTCGATCGGTGACTCTGGTGATGGACATTCTTTGATTGAAGCTCTGATAGCACTTGTTGGTTCCCAATTTACGGATCTGCAAAGAACACGATCACCACCAAAGAAAATCGATCAAGAATTGAAGAACACAAACTTCTGGGAGAAGAAATTCTCTATTGATAATCAAAGGCAAAAATACAAAGAAAACTCTAATGGACTCAGCACTTTACAAAGTGTATAATGCTAGGTTTATATAGCCTTACATAGGCGAAACCCTAGCTAACCAAATCGCACAAAATCGAGAAACTACCCTAAATAATCTTATCAAATCTTTGACTTGATCTTTGCTTGCTCCTCAAGCTTCGCGGGTAGTTGCTGACTTTCCCTTTCCTGCTCGGACAGCTTCTCTGTCCCCGAGCTGGTCTGCTCGTCTGCCCCTGATCGGGCTTGCCTTCTATTCGGACCTTCTGCTCGTGTTCACCCGAGCTGGGCTGAACTCTTGTTCGTCCTCGGTTCTGGTCGGTACCCAGGCTGACTTCCTCTGTGTGACGGACTAAGTCAAGCTTAAGCTCACATACAATTTCCTGTTTAATATAGTATACGATTGATATTCAATATTGCTAGGCTTTGCCAAATAATTCCACGTTATAATTCATTCTGCATGCCACTAGAAAAGGCCACGAATCTAACTCGATTTGCTCCATTCAAGCAAAATAAGGATGAGACAAAAAGTAAAGGCTAGAATAAAATCCTCCTTTTACAGGAAAACCTGTCAAAATGTCTTTAAAAAAAAAAAACATAATAACTTTTAATCTCAAATTTAAAAATTATAATTTTTTTAATTTTTACCTATTTTGAGATCCTTTCACCCTTAAGTTTTTTGTGTAATCAAGAACCGTTTCTCATGATATCTAAGACAATTTTTTGTATTTATAAGGACAATTTAATTCTTCTAAATTTTCCTTGATAAAGCAAAACTTTAACCTAACTTGTCACTTGAAAATAAAAAAAATTGGCCTAGACTATCTTTGATAACACAAAAGATTATCCTTGATAACACAAGAAACTTACCCATTTGGTTATGTTTTCTAAATCGAAATTCTAGAAAACAAAAATTGTCAGTGTTGGCTTTGAAATTTATAAAGAATACAGAAAACAAATAAAATGTGTTTTCTACTTTATTCCACATGATTACTTTCTTTCTCAATCTAGTATAACTATTTTAATATATATATATATATATATTTTCTACGAACCTCGGATGGACTCATAATATATACAGTTGGAAAGTTTACGCTGAGACGAATCCAATGATAGTTGGGAAGCAATAGTTTTAGCGTATTCTTTTAAAAATGATATTTTTTATTTATTTGAATACAGTTAAACAAAAAAATAACCAAATAGTAATAATATTCTAAAAACATAATTCTATTTTTTTTTTAAATTCAAAAATAAAATACACAAAAAACATAACCATTAGCATGTATTTAGCTCGTATTCAAAAATAAAAACACAAAAATATAACTCTAAATTTACTGTTTTTTTGTCATTTTCGTAAGTTAATTTCCCTCTATATTTTGCTCGTATGTACTCATTAGATATTGATGTATGTTATTGAAATAAAATGAAGCACTTCGGCTAGCCCCCAATTTAAAATACCTCGTTACCTGATGATCAAATCTTATGCGGTTTTCTGACCTACTTAGTTCGGCAGGGCCGGCTCTAACTTTAGAGAGACTCTAACTTTAGAGAGACCATAGACAAGATAAAATTTGAGGCTCCTATTAAAAAAGTATTAAGTACATTTTATTAAAACAAAATAAAAATATCTTTACTTCATATTAAAAACTAAATGTTATTAAATTCTCATTAAGCGTATATTAAGCTTCCCAAAACTAAAGTGTTAAATTTCAAGAATTTTTTATAATAAAAAAGACAAAATAAATAACAGATGAAATTAAAGCAAGAAAAAATCAGTGATAAGTTTAGCTTTCTAAATAAGAAAGGAAATTCTTATTTGCTTTGTGAATTTTATGAGATAATCTATGCACATCATTATAATCGACAAGCTTTATCACTGAAGAACGTCTTGTTAGGTTTTTCTAAGATTTCTAAGATATTCTCATTTATGGAAGAGGAAATTCCGGAGAATCCTAGAAAACACGGATCTAGATAAATACGATTTATTAAAACTTACTTGGAGAGAGAATGATTTCTCTAGCGTTTACTTTGATTCTTCAAGAACCGGATTTTCGAGTACTCGTCGGAGAATTGCCTTCACACCGTCGCCTTCACCACCACGCCTTCAAGGAGATCACGAGCCGCTCAAGTGCTCGGCCTCTACGTAGTTCACCACGTCGCTAACGGAACTTCTCTCTAGAACGGAAATCACCGAATCAGAATACTAGTTCCTAATAGGCGATTGGAAACGGACAAAGACTCCCAGGAATACTAGATATTCAATCACTCTCAATTGTGTACAATGAGGTGGTCGAATTCTTTCTTAAATAGAGATGGGAGAATATACACTAATTAATGTGTATCTCGTATAATCGGTAAGTTCCCTTTATGATAGATCTCATCTATTAATTACATATAATTCTCTAATCAATGTCATGAATCAACGCATTAATTCACGTGGGCCCGTCTAGATCCAATCTCAAATATTTGGGTACTTATACCACAAAGGTTCTTTCACATTCATCTCAATCGATGGATGGTGAATAAAATAGCGATCCTTATATAGTAGCCTCGATGAGTACCCAATACCTTATCTAGCACCATATCCAGTGGCGGACCCACTTAGAGGAGTGGTGGGGTTGAAACTACACCCTCTGAATTTTGTGTGTACATTATTACCCCATTTTTATTATTTTTAGTGTAAATTCATTTAAAATTTTAGTGTAACCTCCCCCTAATTTTTTCTTTAAAAATTAAATATAACCCTATCAAGTTAATTTTTTGTTATCTAACCCCCCCGGTCCGTAATTCCTGGTTCCGCCACTGACCATATCTTCGTCGTCTTCTGAAGCCGGTATGTTTTGAGTTTGCGAAATGGTCTTAATATCCGACAACATTTGAAATGCAATTTAAAAGTTACAAATATTAATTAACAAAAAAATTATCATTATATTTTCCTCGCATTTACGCATATTTAGCAAGGACAAAAATGTATTCGCAACAAAAGTTGTCGCTACTGTCAACGTCTCTTGCAGTGTTGGCGGCAGATGTTGAGCCCATTTTCGGTTTCTGTAAGTCCTGAGTTGTGGCCACCGACCTAGGCATTCCCTCGGGTGCTCGATGTCCACCTTACTTCTTCCCGTTCAAGATGCGTTTGACGTTTCTTCATACTTTAAATGAGTTGATCTTTCGAATCAACAAAAAATTAAAGAATTTTATATGACTAATGCGTGTCCTCGACCGTAGCATATAGTGATAAATATCCCTTAATTTATATAACCCTAAAAAAATACAGAAAAAAATAAAAAGGTAAGTTATTATTATTATCTGTTAGGTATCCTCTCTCGACTGAAATGATCTTCCTCCGTACGTTCCGCTGATTTAGTATTATTCTAAAAAACATGGCATTTGTTTCTGACATATATTTCGGAAACTATATTCTATTATGATATTATCCATACGTACATTACATATTACATAATATATATAATCATTTTCATCTTACCGTATAGCGACCCAACATACATGGTCATAAATCCACGTAAAACTCAACAGATCACCAATCATGAATATAAATAATAATTAACAGAATCCACGTACTTTTTTTTTTTTTATCATTTCATGCGCGTAGACTTTTCAACTCAGTATCTATTTTCACTGCGATTTATTATCTCCATCCCGTGCGTTCCGCCGTTTATTTTATACTTTTTGAACACAAATCTTGCTTTGTTATACACTTCCGAACGATATTCTCGTATATTTGGTCTATCAATGCGGAAACTGTATCTATATATAAACATATACATACGAAATAAGCTTCGACAGAAAGTGATAATACTAGTTATACCACGTAGTGTTTACGTAAAGATGAAGAGTATGGGAAGTGATAAGGAGGGCCTTGGCTCGAAGAAGGAAGCACCAAGTGCAGGAAGAGGCCCCGGTGTGGCCGCGCTCGAGAAGATGCTCAGAGAGCAAGGTCACGAACATCGGAATCGAAACGACCCCCGAGACACTCGTTTATTAGCTGATCATCCTCCCCATTTTGATTATTTTTACGAACAGCCTCTCCATCACCATCGTTATTATCCGCAGTCATTACCGGCTTCCGCTAGCGATCGTCGTAACGATATTCTATATACCATGCCGTGGACGAGCCACAGCGGGAATGCTCCTTTTTCGGGTACCGCATTGCCATTAGCGTCTGTTGGTATGGCTCGCCCAATGCAGGCCGCTTCGAACCAAATGTATGCAACGCCGCCTCCACCGCAGAAGATGACAAGAGGCCGAGAAAGGCAAAGCTTCAACATGTACATGCCAATGCCAAGGTTTGTACCTTCGTGTCGTGTCCTTCTTTGCTTGATTTGATTATATATATGCATTGATCTCGCCAATATATTCCTTGTGAACTTTATTCGAATTTCGATGAAACAGCAGCGAGTAAACTCTCAGAGACCCGGAGTGTAACGTCTGACCAAATTTCAGTTACTTTCCAGGGTATAATAACATGGAATTACATGGAGCCCCTCAAAGGAACATGGTTAAAATCGTATCCCCGAGTACATCTCTTGAACCGCAAGATCCTAGATCCGAACACAATATTCCTTTGCATGTAAGATACATAACTCGCTTCTGAAATGGTTGAATATTTGAAATTGTATCTTAAGATCAATGGTCACTTCAAGCTCTCATTACCAGGGGCGAAGCTATGTAGTCACAAGAATGGGCACGTGCCCTTCCTAAAATTTGAATTTTTTTTTTTTTTTTATTGAGTCTCGTTTCAATGTAAACTTGTAGTCGCATTTCATTTTATATCACTTGTGACGTGTTAGCTTATCGGAATTTTTCAGAATGCTCCTTTTTCGGGTACGGCTTTGCCATTGTTGACGTCCGTTGGAATGCCTCATCCAATGCAGGCGACTTCGAGCCAAAGGTATCACACATCAGGGCAACCAGATAATAAGGTTTGACGCATCTCTTTCTGAAATATATCTTCTCTGAACTCCCATTTTTATGAATATATATATATATGCACATGCGATAATCTAATATTTTATGCGATTCTCTCGCAGAATATTGGCGTGAAACGACAACTATCACCGGACAGTCACGCCCATGCACCTCAGAAGCTGATGAGAGTCCAAGGACAAGCTTTAGAATACCAAGGTTTGTATTTTTCCTTTGCTTGCTTATGCTTCTCTTTAATTCCGATCCCAGAGCTTTGAGTGGATTCCCAAACCCGAAGAGTAACGGCTCATCAAATCTCAGTTATTTTCCAGGTTATATTACTAGCATGGAGTTAAACGGAGTCCGTCAAAGAAACATGGTCAAAATCGTATCACCGGACGCTGGGAGTACAGCTCTGATACGTGTTCAAGACATTCAACGACAATTCCAAGAATCTGAAGAACAGACCATGCCTTTAAGAGTAAGATATTGATTAGTTGATTATTTGAAGTTGTACTTTTGGATAAGTCATCCCTCCAACTCTAAGGTGGAAAGTGATCACATAGTAAGGTAGCCACGTCGCATTTTGGTGGTGGCCCGGACGCAAAGTTTTTATTTTACGTCTCCTTAAAGCTCGTACCAGATCGTCAAGAATTATTAAAAAAACGCCAGGGCAAGGCTAATGAGGAAGCCGAGGCACCTCTATAAAGCAAGCCTTGGCGGAATGTCAAGAGCCGCCGTTGGTAAGGGCCCCTTTCCAACGACAGCCTAGCTGTGGCTAAAATATTGCTGGCCGCGGCTTTTTTGTTAACAGCCTCGGCGAGGTTTCTCATAACCGAGAGGCAGAGCCTTGTCGGCGCGGCTTCTCTTAGAATCTGTCGCGGCGGCTTCTAGCTGATCGTCCAAGAACACGCTGCGGGTGATTACGTGAGACCGCGACAACTAGGCTTTTGGACCATCTTTCAACTGAAAGGTGGTTAACCAATGGTGTAATTCCATTTTGTAGTAATGATATAAATTCCTATTAAAATTTTGACAAAACTTAAAAAACGATTCCATTTAAAAAAAAAACATATCTAAGCTCTATATTATGATTAATCTCTTCTAAGAAATGATTTTCTTTTTTTATTCTCAATTCAGAATAGTACCACAACATACTTGAGTGAAGAACCAGCGGGGTCAGAATCGGAATCGGAAAAGCCCTTCTACAACTTCCACCCTTTAGATGAAGAACCGCTAATGGGCGCGATAAACAGGGCTCGTGCCAGCTATAAGAACTCCGGGGAAGAGGAAGACGGCGGAGAAGATGGTATTGATCTTACTTTGAGGCTTTCTACCGGTCAACAATAATGGTGGAGCCAAATTATGGGCACTTCAATTTAGTTAGGCTTTAGAGTTTTATCATGTATTTCATCTTAGTATAAAGTTCCATTTTTTCCATTTGCTTTTTGAAATAAATGTGTTATTGTAAATCATAATAGAGATTCCCCAGGGCCACATTCGTTTAATTACTCATTCATTAATTACCTCTAGGTTTTGCATTTTTATGAGCGACGAAAGTACCACGAAGTATCAATTTTCTCCGGGATAATCCAAATCCAAAGTATTAGTTTTTCATTGTTTTTGTATAACGTGTATTTGTTAATCTAATCAAAACAGAAAATAACTAACTATAACAAATTTGACTAAAACACAACAGACTTTAAATTAAATCTATTTGAATATCACACCTCAACAGAGAAAAAGTGAATAATATAGTTGCGGATATAAATGAATGTACAAGTTGCGTATTAATATACTTGAATAAAGAAGATGCTAATTACTTGTTTCTCACTGATGATCATGTTAAGACCAGGCGAGAACAACGGTGAGAAAGTATATGAAGAAAAGCGAAATGGGGTAGAGCGCGAAGGCAACGATGCACGTCCAGTACGGGAATTTGGCGTTGAAGCTTGTGTAGAGTCCGACCGTGACACAAATGACCAGAATGACCAGAATTTCCGCAGAGACATCGGTTGACATGTTTCGAATGTAAACCAGCGCCAAGAACGCCACCATACCGACCAAGTTGTTCATGAACACTCCGCTATAAATCTGCATATTACAGATGCCAATAATATATAAGAGTTCTTTAATTTATATTATGGCAGTTTCTTACGAAATAGTTCTACACAAAATTAGTACCGCGGACAAGGTTAGGGAGATATCCTTCTCCGTCTTGTGCCTCGCGGAGCTGATCGCTCTGAGCGCTTGTCGGTAGCTTAAAGCCATGGGAATGACAACGTACGCGATAAAGAACGACGGGATATTTGCAGTGGAAGCCAATGTTGCGACTGATTGCACGAGAGGCCGCGCAAGCATGACTGTAATGGTGGTTCCAATGATCAGCAAAGAGCCTGCTTTGGTGTAGCTCAGCCAAACTTGGTGTCTCGCCATGTTGGCCCTTTCTTCTTCACGGGCGAGCAAGCTCTGGCGCTCTTCAGCAGTGCCGTTCTTCTGCGACTCAAAGTTTGATGACCAAACAACAAGGGAATAGAAAAGAAATGACGAGCGAGTTTTTGGAAGTTGATCAGCAAGAAAAATGAAAAGTTAAAAACTATAATTTAGCGGCTAATTTCGGTTGTTAAAATTTAATTGTGACTGAATTTTTAGTTGCTAAGATAATTCGGCCGATAACTAACTAATCCGGCAAAAAGATTGTTGATCACTGTATTCGATACACTTAGTGACTTAATTTTCAGTTGATCATCGGACTTTGTCATTTTCAGTCGCTAAGACACGTTTTTTGTAGCGTGAATCGTATTTATACCTTTTCTTTGCCGGCGAAAAGCTTAATCTGTTCCATGCGCGAACTGTTGTTTATGGAGTCGTCATCTTTGGTCGCAACCAGCCAGTTTGAGAGAACTCTTACGAACTCTTCCTCGCTTATGTTCGAGTCCCTAGACGTGTCGAATTGCTCCATAACTTTCGAGACGAAGTCGTGATCGTGAAGTCCGGTTTCTTCCAATTGTATCCCTAAGATCAACGCTCTCATTTCTGAAACTGAGATGAACGAGTTGTTGTTCTGATCCAGCTTATGAAATACCCTGAAGATGTACTTGAGTCATTAATAACGTCAAAATCTAAGCAAATAATAGCACAATAAGTTTATACTAATATTATAGATCAAAGTAGGGGTGAAACAAGAACCAGACTTTCAGCTTTTTTTTGGCCCGCTCTCGAAAAAACGTTTCCTCCCAACTGAGCCCAGTCCCAGTTTAAAAAACATCTGCTCATTTTTAACCGGACCAATAACCAGGCATGACCAAATTCGCACGCTCGGTCTAGAGTTTAGGGTTTAGACCCCACCATTTTTTTAATGTAATTTTTAAAAACTATAAAAAAGACTTTGCTTTCTGATCAAAACTTAGCCTGCACCAAGCCAAAACAGAGCTCATGAGCTGAAAAATTCACCCCTAGATCAAAACTTTTTATTAACATGTTACAGGTACCGTTTTACCGGCTATTTTGGTACTTGTGACATGTTATTATTAGAGTTTGGTAACTTTAACTGGCCAAAGAAAAATAAAAAGAGTTCTTATCGTTACTTTTTAAAAGAGACTTATGCGCGCTAATAACCCTAAACAAAACTCACTCTCTTATTACGGGGACATTTGGCCTTCGGCCAGCGGTAAGTAGACTCTGCAGTAAGTTTCGCCTTATGTATTTGCGGAGCACATATTCGAGTCTTCGGTTCTGAATCAATGGCTGAAATGACTGCAAAAGTCAACGGAAGATGCTCTTAATCATGTGGACCAACTGCTTCAAATTCCGCTTTAAATTTTATAAAATAATAACTTCTAAGTACAAACTATAAAGAGTAATTGATGAATGACATGAATTACCTGATAGATGAAGTAAGAGAAGAGGAGCAGAAGAGTGACGATGAGAGCGAGTAAGGCGATAACTCGAAACGAATCGAAGAATTTGGTCAACGCAAATATGAGAAACGGGAGGAGCGAAGCCATCATGATTCTTGAAATGTGGCAAGTTACCAAATCACAGGTTATGCCATACCCTAAACACAACGCAAATATATATCAGCAACTCAAAAATCACACAAATGAAAACCCTACGAGCCACTTATGTTTTTAGTGTGCATAAATTTGTTCATCAAGCTAAACATTTAATAAGAAAGAGATGCAAGTAATACTGACCTCTCTTGAATTTTAAAGAGCTGGCTGTACATTTGTATGTTACACACTAATGTTATCGCACAAATGATCATAAGGTACGACTCGTTTAAGGACCGAAGACCCTATTATTCGGTCTATAGGGCCTTCGGTAACAAGGTTTTCGGTTTCTCTATTCGGTTTTTTCGATTTTTTGTACACTACGTATGAGCCAATTTATCTTATTTAAGTATAATTTGAGCTAAGAGCGACCGATCACTTGAATTTATATTAGGAGAAACGAACCAGTTAGAGAGAATCGTTTTGCATGTGGTTGATGAGATTCGAGCAGTGGCTGGTCCACGGGTGAAGGCTGCGACATGTCGGTGCTGCCAAAAGCGACGACGAAGCCCCAAACGAGAGTGAGCGAAACAATCGTCTTGCCCACGAGCAACCCCATGCTTATGCCTAACTGCTGTTTGATCTCGTCCGAACTCGCTGCGATTCCAGTCACTGCACGCAAACAGAATAACATGCAAGACATGTGCTTTTTCACGTCAATTTCAGTCTTGTAATGCAGAGAATACATATATAATATTATCTTACTATATATCCGATGCCAATTATCTTCAATCTTATGTAATAAGCAATTTTGTCGCACATATGTATAAATAAAAGATCCTTCTCACTTCAAAGATTGGAAAAAAAATAAAAATTATTTTGATCTTATATATGTTATGTTGCTTATTTGTGACCGTTGAATTTGCAACGATTTTCAATTTTGAAATATATATTTTAGATAAGACAATGTATTTAAATCTCAAATTCTAGAAATTATAAAAGTTTGATATGGCTTTTCATCATCTTCAAAACTAACGGAATGCACGTTCATGAATGAGTGGAGGCGGGGCCCGCGTTGTGCGGGCTGTGGGTAGCCCGTCCCCCCAACCACTGCGATTCAGGCTACCCGCACCTCCGCTCAATAATGGGCAGGTTTCTGCCTGTTCACCCCAAATTTATTTTTTAAATCAATTTTATTTTGTTTTAATTTTATAATATAAAAATTGACAGAAAGGTTTTACAACCCAGACGGATTTTGCAACCCTTGCCCGGGTTGTTGGACCTGGGCACGGGCTGCCGTGGATGCACAAATTACTGCGGCTTCAATCTACACAATGTCTGAAAAAAAAATCTTTAATTCTCAATGAAACTTGAATACATTTGTCATTGATAAAAAGACTTGGATTTTATGTCATCTCAGTTAAGAACCATTTGAATACATTTATTACTGCAACTTTTTTTTTTCTTTCTAAATAATTTTTATGTGATTTTTAATGCAATTGGAGTAACAAAAGCTCACGCTATTGAATAATTGATTAGCACATGGCACGAATAGAACACTACTTGTAAGAACATGGTCTAATAAATTAAGCTTAACTGCAAATTTATTGATCATCAAAGATGCGGATCGATGGGATATCAATAAAATAATATCTATAATTAATTTATTTTCAATTATTTAAAGGTTATTAATCTATAATAAGCAATAACTATATTTTTACTAACTTGCAATTAATCATCCAATAAACTATTAACTTAACTAATATGATATATTTTATAGTCCGATATTATTAAGTTATCAAAATTATTTTATATTTACAAAATTAGTCGTAAAGAGTATATGAATAAATATTTACCGCAAGTACAGATAGTAAAACCTCTATAAATTAATATTGTCGGAATAATCAAAATTTAATATAGGGTTAATGACGGCAAAAATATCCAAAGTTTGGTCAAAGAACCCCTCGTGTACCCAAAGTTTAAAAGTGGTGGCAAAAATACCCAAAGTCACATTTGGGGAGTTGACCACTCCATTCTCGTAACGCCGTTAACTTACCTGTTAATTCTGGCCACGTGGACAAATCTGTTTTGTTAAGTGTAATCATTAAGAGTTCAATTAGTTGTCTTAAATAGTATTAATTAGGGTTTAATTCCTTGTTTTGTCGTAAACGAAGCTGATGTGGGCTCGTTCACTTGGCAAAAATTATTATGTCAGCAACCCACGTTTGTCCACGTGGCCAGAGTTAACAGGTAAGTTAACGGCGTTACGAGAATGGAGTGGCCAACTCTCCAAATGCGACTTTGGGTATTTTTGCCACCACTTTTAAACTTTGGGTACACGAGGGGTTCTTTGACCAAACTTTGAGTATTTTTGCCGTCAGTAACCCTTTAATATATTATCAAATTATTAATTAATAAAATAATAATTAATTAATGGAATATTAAATATAGAATCATCGAAACTAACAAACAATCACTCTTCAAACTTATCAAGAATATCAATATTCTTTCAGAAGGAAATCAGTCAAATTAAAATCTTTATCAAAATACCGATTCTGTAATGTTTTGGATATCAATGGATCGTAGATTATAAATATATAAAATAAAGAATAATAATAGTTTTATCGTAAAAGTAATGAATACAAGTCTAATTAATTAGACTATCATACAGCATATACAGGTTTAGTAAGACTAAATAGCGTATACACTTCTATGTTGTACAAAGAAAGACTACCTAAAACTCGTATCTAAATATGTATAAATATTAAATGTTGATCTATTACAATACATTTTATGTAGTGTTATTCTCTATTATAGTGATTCCACGTAGTATTATTTTTTATTTATAGTGATTTTCCTAATAAGTGACTAATGTTATTTTTTTTATATTGAGTTATTAAATAATAGGGTTAATGATGACAAAAATACCCAAAGTTTGGTCAAAGAACCCCTCATGTACTCAAAGTTTAAAAGTGGTGGCAAAAATACCCAAAGTCGCATTTGGGGAGTTGACCACTCCATTCTCGTAACGCCGTTAACTTACCCGTTAACTCTGGCCACGTGGACAAACGTGGGTTGCTGACATAATAATTTTTGCCACGTGAACGAGCCCACATCAGCCTCGTTTATGAAAAAACAAGGAATTAAACCCCTAATTAATACTTCTATTTAACACAACTAATTGAACCCCTAATGATTACACTTAACAAAACAGATTTGTCCACGTGGCCAGAATTAACAAGTAAGTTAACGGCGTTACGAGAATGGAGCGGTCAACTCCCCAAATGTGACTTTGGGTATTTTTGCCACCACTTTTAAATTTTGGGTACACGAGGGGTTCTTTGACCAAACTTTGGGTATTTTTGCCGTCATTAACCCTTAAATAATATATCAAGTGGGATTAATTTATTTTTGAAAGTTATTATCATAAAAGTTTAACGAATTATTAGTTTAGTAGCTTGCCAAAACTAAACAAAATTAACCGATGTTATATTAGCAAATTAGTTCTAACATTATATATGGGTTATTAGCGATAAAAATAACTAAAGTGTTTAGAAATAGAAAGATAAGAGTCAATTAAAAAAAAAAAAACGCTTGGGATGTAATTACCGAGAATCAAGGCGACTTGTGGGATGGTGCGAAACAACTGAAAAACGCTTGAGCCAACAACTCCACTTCCAAACGTCTCGAAGAAGAGGTCCGATCCTGCCGCGACGTACCTCTGCCCAAACGACAGCAAAACCTCGTAAACGACGATCATGAAGAGCAGCCCCAACAGCGTCGTCGAGCACGGCAAGAACCCGTACATGGGCTCGCATGTCACCGTCGTCGCTCCGATCGGATCGGCCTTCTCCGCTGCTCTCATCCCGAGAGCCGACGTGTCGTTTCTGACGGAACGACCCTCTCCCAGGGCCAAGAGTGTGATTAGGAGAGCGAAGAACAAAGCTCCCTTCATCGTCTCTCCAATGAATGCAGAGAAACAGTCTGTGTGTGTATATATATAAATAAAGAAAGAAGAAGAAATGGGCAAGAAACTACGATCACCTGAGCTGTCTAATATTTTTTTTTTAAATGAGAACTTTTGAGGGAATATTTATTTAAATAATTAAAGAAAGGTATGAGATTGTTGCCATAATATTTATGGACAAATGCACATGAATGAATAGTACTTTAACCAAATTGAAAATTGACTTTGATGGTACAGTGTAGCCTAAAGGTAGCGTGAGCAATTTTGGGAAGACTTTTTTTTAACTTAAATGTATATAAAGATATTAGCAGCAAAAGCACCCAAACTTTGACTAAGTAAGACAGTATTGACGGACATTGGACAATATTGAACTAACGCATATTTCAGTCAACTTGACTCCACGTGACATTTGACCAACGTCCGTCCAAAAAGGAAACGAATAATATGTGCCAATTTAATTTTGTTGACTTAAGGTACTTTTGTCGCTATTTTTTTTAACTTTGAGCTCGAGTTATTTAAATTTTAGATACTTATGCCACTAATAACCATGTATATTTATATAATGAGTAATTTCTTCCAATAACTTATGCTATTTGTGATTGTCAAAAATGAAATTGGCCAATAAAATACAAATTACAATTGTTTGAGTTAGTTAAAGGCGGCTTAAGGGGAAAAAAAAAATCTTAATTGGCGGCTTCTCTTCTAATGATGTTAACGGGATATATCAAATTATCAATTACCAAAAGTCAAATCCCTTAAAAGAAAATAATAAACTTCTCTTTAGCAAATCACATTGTTATTATCAATTATATAATGCCTATGACGCATATTCTTTAAATATATAAAGAAGACCCTCCTGTAAGTTTGCCTCCACTAATCTCAAATAGTAGGGTGGTGAAAGTGGTAAAAATGAGGAGCAGCCTCGGTGAGCCAAGACGGGTCAACGGCAATGACATTTCGCATGTATTGCCTGTCCGTCGACACCAGCGCATGGTAAATTACCCACTTCGGATTAACTCTGCAAAATCCAGAAAAATAGCTCAAATCATTTCATATAAATATCCAAGAAAATCGGTCAAATGTCATATGAATATCCAACAAATTAGCTGAAGTGCCATATACATTTGTAAATTGCCAAAGATTTCCAAGAAAACTGGTCAATTGGCCATAAGATAATCAAAGAGGAAAAAAAAAATTGCCATATAAATCAAGGAAACTAGGTAAATTGCCATGGAAAGTCAAAGAGAGGTAAAAATTGCTTTGAACTCCGGAAAATAATTTATATTCACGGGCACTAACCTGAACAAAACGGATGAAGGATGAATGTAAACTTCTTGAGATCCTCGAATAGTCTTGTACTTCCCATTGTGACTGTATGCCTTTACAAAGTTTTGAGTCAGGAAATGGAGAAACTATTTTGACTCGTAAACGAATCAGTAAATGTATCTTGATTAATTAGACATCAGTATTGAAAAAAAAAAATAAGGAAACTAGTTTAGTATAAATTACTCACTTCTAAACGACATGCGTTTGTGAAAAACCCGGCCGTCACTGCCTTTCTTACTGCCTACAAGAGACGTATCACGGAGACAAACATGTCAAAGGTAACACCAAGTCTTATCACATTTAATCTGAGCTTAATCACTGAGGTGAAACGAACCAGAAATGCATATAGTATGGATTTTTTTTTTATTTTTTATGTATCCTCTTTCTTGAATTTTCACAAATATATACCCTCCATAGAAAAAAAAAAACAGCCAAAATGTACCTCAAAGTCGTCTTTATTTATCTATTTATTTTCACAAAAATACTCCTTCCATAGACAAAAACAGCCAAAATATACCTCAAAGTCGACTTTATTTTTTTTCTTTGTTTACACCCTCTTGATCGTTTTAATTTTCAAATACCATAATTGCTCTTTATTAGAAGTTTAGGAATTTTGATTATATACCCTCTAGTGTCGTATTTGGACAAAAATAATACCCTCGCTAATATACAAAGGCATATAAAATGAAACAGAACAGACGTTGAAATAAGCACAACCGACAAAAGGGTTGAGAGAGATGGCGAGGGAGCCGACGATGACAAGGGACTGCACAGACCAGAAAGTGACGGAAGCCGGGAGAAAACAATAGTTTATGGAGGTGATGAGCCAAGAGCGTAGAGGTGACGAATCATGCCAGGGTGACGAAGGTAAAAGCTCGGGAGAAAACGATAATTTTGGCATTTAAAGTTCAGTTTTTAGATTTTTTCTGAAAGAAATTAGAAATAAGAAAGATAGAAGGTAATATTGTCAAATCGCATACTGAGGTAAATTTTAGTTTTTGATAAATGGAGGGTCTATTTTGCGAAACTTGAAAAGGGAGGTATAAAAAGCAAATTTCCATATATATATGATTCATCCAGAAGTAGCAATAAGGAGGATGAGAAATTTTCCATTTATCCTAACAAGATCAATCGGAATGAGCGTTCTTTTAAACATTCTATCTATCTATCTATCTATAAGTATTAGCAAGAAATATCCGAGCCAAAAATGAAAAAACGAAAAATGCACATAAGTATGCTCATCCCGCTAATATGAAGGAAATAACAGATAGAGGGGTATTTACGGAAAAATAATTGAGATGAGGGAGTATTTGAGGAAATAAATCAGAGAGCATATATACAGGTACAGCCAATGTACAAGACTATGATGCGCCGTAAAAACGTACCAGCATGTCTCCTTCGCAGGATTTCAAGACGAGGCCTATTCTTTGGGCTGTTCTCCTGAGTTGTTCTCTTACTTCAACTACTTTTTTCTGATCAACCATCAAAAAGTACGGTATTTGTCAGATTAAAAACGCTGAAAACGTATATTTAAGTATATACATGAACGTAGGACATCTTAAAGAAGATAGCAGCATAAAAGTACCATTTCAAGAGTGGAAAGAGAAAGAAACGAACCATGGCGTGATAGTTTACAAAGTTTTTATGGCACCACTGTGAAGACTTACGAGACTGAAAAAATCCTTTATAAACATTCAGGAATGTTACGTGATCACCCTGCACGCCATCGCAAAATTAGAGGGCTAAGTGATAAAAATTCATAAATTTAGGTCAACTGCTACATTCCAATGAGTTTGCGAGTACAATAACATATGATCATGTAAAGTAACGATTTTGCCTCTAGACAATAACATGTGCATTGACATAATTCAAATCTACAGACATGTATTCGATGCAAAACAATTACGAAAAAAATTATTATAGTCTACAACTTGAGAGTACGATTTTGAAAGTTAATAGCATATCTGTAATACTCTTCATTTATTCTTGTATATCAAATGTCAGTCTTAAAAAGAAAATGGTTATGTTGTTTGCTTAATCATACAATATCAAGTAATATCATCAACTTACTCAAGGTCTTGATCCCTACTATTACATCTCTTATATTTATTTTTAGATTTGATTAACAATGGTGTCGCCGTTAAAGTAAAGCAAAATAGTGAGAAGAAAAAAAAATGCAAATTACCTCTGCAGCAGCAAATCTCATCTTCGCTTCATCGTGTTCTTTTTGTGCACCACGACCAGACACCCAAATAGACTGCAAAATTGTCGATCTTATTTTTTGTCCAAATCCAAGGACCTAATATGTTTAATTTACTTTGAAGTAAATTATTATGCTATTTGTATTTTTAAGTATAAGTGGGTTTTTCTTGGTAAATAGCAATTAGGGAGACATTGGTAAGCCTAATCCCTCCTATTTAGTAACACCTAGGGCTTTGTGCCTTGATTATATTTTTTTCTGTCGGATAGACAAGAATAGTTTTGGAGAGCTTAGGGCGTGCTCTTAAAGGAACGGCCATTTGGTTTCTTTTTATTTTTTAATAAAGTATCCGGTATTCATCTCGTACGTGTTTCTTTACGTTTCGTTCTCATTATCGGTTCCTTTATAGCCGTAAATTAAAAAGTAAAGAAATGGAGTAGACACCACATTAAAACCAGTGCCGGCTTAAACACCAGTTACATGGTTTGATTATAAAATAAACCAGATATCTTGATTTTCTGTTTATCGAACTTACTTGAATGGAGAGAACAGCAGCTATAGTTAATATCTCCTCTGAACATCCAAGTTGACTCGAAGCCAATATCATTTTCGAGACCATTGGATCCTGTAAAACATTAAAATTCAAATCTAACACCATTGCCCACAATTGAAAAGAGTAAACACTAAAAATAAATTATGTTAGAGCCACATACCAAAGGAATCTCTGCAACTTGGAATCCAGCTGGCGAAGTGAGCTTGGCATCGTCGTCCAAAACTCCAAGTGAATAAAGCACTTCAAGTGCCCTCACCATTGCTTCCGATGAGGGAGATGCCGGCCAATCAAACCCCAAGATGTTATCTATTCCCAGTGATTTCAACTGAAAAAATGGAACCACCACGTTGCAAGGTAAGTTAAAAAAGTGTGTAGCCGAAGTTAGGGGTCAAACCAATGTACGGTTCCAGAGCTTTGCTATTTTTATAACCAGAACCGGATATCGGGTGTTTGAGAAATAGAACTGGAATCATTTTATAGATGGGAACAGTTTTTCTTTTTTAATACCGGTTTTTTACGAAGAAAAAAAAAACATGTCCAAATAATCGACTTTATTGAGGAAAAAAAAAATTCAATTTTCAGAAGTTCTTTATATCCTAAAACCAAATTTACAAAAGAAATATCAATTTAACATGTCCAAGTAAAAACTCTAAAGAATAACCTGAACCTAGTTTTTAAAACCAGTTCTGGGTAAAATTTAATTTTAGAAGCTGGTTTCAACCTACCAGAGTGTTTATTTTAAGAAACCAGCAAACCTGAATGACGCAGGAAACGAGACTAGAGCGTTGAATCTCAGGAATCCCTTCAGTAGCCATTTCTTTGATGAAATACTCTTCAGTATATAGCCTGTTGCACGCAGAAACAAACATAATTATGCTCTATCTATGTTTAATTATGTCACGTTATTTCATTATGTTATGTCAATTATATAATTATGTTTAGAATTTTGTTAATTATGGTTTAGGGTTTGACCCCATCCAATAAAGTTGTAATGTTTGGATATTTAAAGAGCTCTGAGCAATGAGAAAAGGAAACCGCGTTTATTCAATAAAATTAGCCTATTTTTCTCTCAAGAGATTTTGGGTACATAATAGGAAAACAGGGTTTCCGGGTTTTAAACCCGTGATTCCGTAATGAGATCCAGAGCGCTGGATAATAACACGAGTCCGGCAAACAAACTATATAGTAAGTTTGGCTACATTGAAAAAAAATAAAGAAACAAAAGAAAGGAAGAGATTTGAAAACCTGTAACATTTGCCAGGACGAACCCTGCCAGCCCTGCCAGCTCTCTGCTTAGCAGAAGCCTTTGATATTGGTGCCACTACAAGATTTTCTATATCTGATATCTGAAGCAGAGAGCAAATATAACAAAAGCATGAGAGTTTGATTCAGTTTTTTTTTTTTTTTTCTCCTTTTATTTATAGATATTTTAGAAGGTTCTCACTTTTCTAGAATTCTGAATTACTCCCAGACATCTAGTAAAATATTTTCATTAATTGAAGACATGGTTTAAAAGCATTTGAGGCGTACGCCCTGAGGTGATGCGAGGCATTGCGAGATATCTTCTCAGCTAAAAGGTATTCTCTAGATACAGAGTTATGACATTATGAAATTAAAAATAACTAGAATATTTAGTTCCTCACTGCATTTACACACAATAAAATGTGCCCTAGTCATCTCAAAGAAAAGCAGAAAGCAAACAGAAGTGGGGAGAATCAATATACCGGGTCATAGAATCGCTGTTTTGAAAATCCACTATCAACAACATAGACAATTCCCTGCATAGACCACCAAATTGATGGCAAATCATAACACACTATTTCAACACGAACACGCTACTAATCAAGCCTCATCAAAATTATTGATTATGTAAATGAAAAGATCACCTCCAGGGTCAAGGATGTCTCCGCAACGTTTGTTGATATCACTACTTTCCTCTTCCCTCTAGGAGTCGGAGTAAACACGAGTTCCTAGAAGCACAGACTTTGAGTTCTTTTGACTTAATAAGAAAGGGGTGAACCCCGTCACCAGTACCGGTTTTTTATATTTTCAAAGCTGAACCTGATTTCAGATTTTTAGAATTATAAACCGGAACCAGTTCTTCAAAGGAATCAGTACCAGCCTGGTTTTTAAAAAATAAATCATAATGTATAAAATATAAAAAAAAAAAAAAAAAAAAAAAAAAACTTAAGCAAAACCCAAAAACCTTTAAAAGAAATAAAACAGTAATAAAACCAGCAGCCAGTTTCCGGTTTTGATTGTTGAACAAAAAAGTGTACCAGTCGGTTTAAGAATCGTTTCCAGTTAAAATCAGTTACACGGCTTTAGTCCTCAAAAATCGATTTTTTTTTAATCTTGTTAAATCAGATTTTCGGTATAGCCCTGCAGCTTAGGATACTGGAAAGGAAAGAGACTGCTGAGTTACCATATAAAACGTCGTTACCAACCTGATCAGCACGCGGAAGACCGGAGTAGAGAGGCAAAATAATCAATCCTGAAAATCATTATGTGATTTAGATGTCTCAGATGATTTATAAGCACTGCGCTGGGAATCTTTTTGATGAATTATAAGCAGTTATAAAAGCTATAAACCTGACGAGTTTCTACCGCGGTTTTGAACTTCTTCGGAAATCAACTGCGCTGCAGCCTCAATATCATCTTGACCGGTGAGAAACACCAGAATATCTCCCATTGGTTCCTAAACAACCAAAAACACTTACTTTGTCTAATGATATCCATGAATCAAAAAACACTGGTATTGACACCCAGGTGCACGCAAAAGTATGTAAAACCCGACATGGAGATTCTGATACGGAGTGAAAGTTCTACTCTGGAAACTGAATAACCGAAAAACCACGGTTTTCTACCGGTATCCAGTGTTCCCAACCGCATTTTTACGCGAAACGATTACAAAAAACGAGTATCTAAGAAAATGGTTTCCGTTAAAGAAAAACCAGTTTCGGTTTCCCTAAAGAAAAACTGATTTTGCTTTTGAAAATAGCAAAACTATAAGGTGTCTATGAACCTCCAGTTTTAAGGTACCTGGTCATTGATGGAAAGTACTGTTGAAACAACAGCCCGAACATAGTCTGATACAGGCTCCTCGAGATAATGTATTTGCACATTAAACCCTCTACCCTGAAACCCGACATATTTCACGTAAGTAACGGTCATCAATATATACAATTACAATGAGATAATAAAATAACCAGTAACAAGATCATATTTTTTTTACATTAGTGATTACTAGTAAATATTTGTACCTCAACTGATAAAATTGCAGGATCCGTCCTTGGTCCTTGAACCTCACCTTCGATTTCTCGTCGTTTTTTGCTGCTTAATACATAAACAAGAGCAAAATACAGTCAAATATATCAGAAATCTGAATGCCAAATCCTAGCTTTTCAGTATAATTCTCCTAATTTTCCACAGATTTTGAAGCAAAATATGTGCATAGACAATTTTAAACTCTGATAAAAAAAAAACAAAAAAAAACAAAACACCTATGGGTGAAGAACGACGACATGGACTTTGCTTCAATTGTGGCAGAGGAGATTAGCAGACGTAACTCAGGTCGACGTCGTTGGATCTGAAATGTTTTTTTAATTAAAGAACCCGAAAACAATAGCCTTATAAATTTTTTAATTAACCAATCACCATGCCCAAACCAAAGTACCTTTTTCAAGAGACCCAATAAAATGTCAGTCGAGATAGATCTTTCATGAGCCTCGTCTACCATTATGACACTGAAACAATCACGAGATCATAAGAACATTTAGGAACGTGTGTGTGTATTTTGTATCGAAGAGCTAAGAACCCTTCAAAGTACCTGTACTTAGTTAACAACGGATCATCCATCATCTCCCTAAGTAAGACCCCATCGGTCAGAAACTTGATTGTAGTTACGCCCTGTGCTGCCAAATTACGATAAACAACAATTCATGACACTCCCATCCGAAATAAACCACGATAAGCGATCAAATAATCAGAAGTTGTTACACCGTCTAATCAATGATTATAAGCAGTATCTCTTACGTTTTTCGTGAGATCTTCGAATCTTATAGTGTAGCCAACTTCCTCTCCAAGCTTGACGCCCATTTCTTCTGCCACTCTTGAAGCAACAGCCTGCAAATTATACCTCTCAGTACTACCAAGTCATCGTATTTTCGAACCGACGAAAATGAACAATGATAACAAGCTTTTTCTTAGCCCTAAGCATGGATTCATTGAAAATCGCTTCGGAAATCAGTATCTGATAAACTCACCTGTACGGCCAATCGTCTGGGCTGTGTGCAAGCAATCATACGCCCACCTTCAGCCCAGCCAGCTTCCTTGAGAAACTGCCATTTTCGAAATTCTTTGAGCTCACACAATCAATCAATCAAAACGATACAATTCACAGAAGAAGAAATTCGATTAGGAACCTGAGGAATCTGGGTGGTTTTGCCGCTGCCAGTCTCGCCGACAACAATGGTGGTCGCGTGAGTCTCGACCAAGTAGAGAATGGCCGTGCGGTACTTGAAGACGGGAAGCCTTTGCCTCTGCCTTTCAATGGTAGAATGCCCATATCTGCCATGTCCGACACATCAAGAAGTGCATTGGAATTCACAGAGAGGTGGAAGGAAGATTGATACCCTGAAGAAGAGGAGGAGGAAGAGGCGAAGAAGAGAAGACCACCCTCTTCGTCGTCGACGAGTCGAGGTTTCTCAGCCCCTGGCTTCCAAAACTTCGCCATTTTTGCTGAGCTCGCGGCAGTGACAGGTTGAGTTCTTTATTGGATTATTATCTATAAATGGCCTATTAAAATTATTTTTGGTCTTTAATTTGCAATATATTTTAGCCGTGTATTTTCTATTTTATTTTAGTAAAAAGTAAATTCTCTATAATCTGTGTCAAGTGGGCCGAGGTAGGCCGGGCCGGTCCACAACCCGTTAAGCTAGCATATTAAACGGGGCGGGCTTGACCTGCCTGCCGGGCGGGTTTGGGAAGAGCCATCAAGGCCCACCCCGGTCTATGAATCTGAACCCGCTATGTCAACGGGCAGAGCAGGGCTAGCTTTTACGAGTCGAATCTTGTGGGCTTTTACGGGTCGAATTTAATGGGCTTTTTTACAATCAAATCGGGTTGAATTTTTACGAGTTGTTATGCAATAATCATTTAGTAAGTTATGAAGTTGATTTATGAATTGTTACTTGAAAATTTAAAATTAATGAATTTCAAAATTTAGAGGTGGAATAGTGAATATGTAAGTAACAAGTGAATAATAAAATTAGAATAAGTTATTTTAAAATTTAATCGGTAATAATAAAATTAAAATAATAATTTATGAGTGACCAGTAATTATAAATTGTAAAGTTGAAACTAATACTGAAATTATTTATTTGAAAAAGTAGAGAACTATATAGAATATATACAACAACAAAATTATAAATTATGTCATATGAAGATACTTTTTAAATTATATAAGAATAAAATATTTAGAGTATTTTTTGTTATATTTTCATTAGTATTAAAATTATAACTTAATATTTTTATATAAAAATATAGTTTACGTGGGCATTTAAACGGAGCGGGTTGGCCATGGGACGAGTTTATATGAGCTTCGGGGCAAGACGGGGGCAGGGCATGTTTTTCAACGGGGCGGGGCAGGTTTGAGGTGGGCATAGGAAAACATAACCCAGTATGCCCCTAGGTCCGCAAAAAAAAAAAAGGTGGGGCGGGACAATCCCGACTTTTTTATGAGTCGGGGTGGATGGGCATAGGCCGACCCGACCCAATTGACACCTCTAATAATCGTCAATGACGGAACTATAAATTTATGGGGTTATATTTGAATTTTAATAAAAATTAGGAGGGTTAAACTAATTTTGTTAAAATTTACACTAAAAGAATAAAAAAAATTGGGTATTAAAATAAGAAAAAATTGTTACTACTAATTCTTGGCAAAAGCCCGATGGGCCTAACAAATCGTTCAAATATAATTAACGTTTATGACTCAAGATTACTTGAATATTACAAGTCCAATTTAGTTGAAAGGATTTAGCTCTCCTGCAACACTCTTTCTCGCTTTAATGGAACAGTCCTAGCTTATGGTCTAGTCGACTCAATTATAATGAGAATCTCGAAGAACAAGTCATATGAGTGAGTAGATATCGTCTCAAGCTTCAATTTGATATATAGAATACGCAAATCCAACACAAGAGCAAAAAGTTATGGCCTTTGGAAGTGTCGAACGGACGACCGCCTGGTCGACGAGCTCTCCTCGACAACAACATTAAATATACCAATAAAAGAGTTTTTAAGCACCTTATAACAAGATTATTAATGTCGTTTTCTACGCCGTTTTGCTCCCTCCATTTTACGGGAATGTCACATGCCTACGGGCAAGTCCAAAAAAAAAGAAAAAAAAAAGGGCACGCCGCATGCCGGAAATATCGCATAAATTCCACAGGCATGCGAAGAAATTGTGAAAAATAATTTTGATTATTTAGGCTTTATATCAAAATTACTTATTTATTATCGTGAAACATTAATAACTAAAAAAACACGTTAATAATAAGACATCATTGTATAGGTTATTGTTGATGTGTAAATTCGTTCTATATGAGAAACGATAAAATCACATTAATTAAATTTGCGGTCTAAGTATTTAAGGCCAAAAATATTCGAATAAATAGAATATTCATTTTGAGCCTAAACAAAGATGATTTCGATGCCCATCAAGGAAGATCTTCAAAGCCCAAGCCCGAACAAGAGTTCAACCCAAGGCCATGTTCGATCCCGGGTTGAAAGAGCCAAGAAGAACTCAAGCAAAATTTGGTCTTGCCACAATCAACCCCGAGCAGAATATATCATCCGAGCAAACCGAGTCAAAGCTCCATTCAAACTTAGCAAACCAGACCAGGAAATACGGCACGACCAAGATTCAAACTTCTCCATGACACCAAGTCAAATACACTACAACGCAATTCTCTCAAGAAGTGGCCCACGTGTCAAGTCGGCATCAAATCAAGCATCGAACTCGGAGCCACTACCAACGTTCACAAGGAAGCTCCAACGGGCAAAATAAAAGGCTTATAAAAGCAAGAAGACAACTCTATCACACACAAGCATCACTGGAGAGAAAATAGTCCGTGAAGATTTGTATTTTATGAGTGTTCTCTTTCATCTTTTTCGGTCAAACAGAATCGGCTTGCAGTTCTAATTGGTCACTTTCTTCTTCTTCAATAAACTTACAAAGGACGTAGTCAACTACCGCATTGGGACGAACCTCTTTAAAAAACATGGTGTGTTTTTATTTGCTTTCTTTTATTTTGTCAATGTCTAAAGTATCGACGACGCGGAGGTCAAGATCCACAAAGCTTATTAGCAATTTCAAATCGAACTCCCATACACAAACTTTCGTGACTATTGGTAAGGGTGCAACCGATCGGTTAACCAGTTTTTTTTATCCCACTATTTGGTATCCTTAACCTGTTTCCGGTTATTTGTATTTTAATAACCTTAACCTGTTTTTCAAAACCGGTTAACATTTTCCGGTTATCAAAATGGAATAACCTTTTTTAATAACCTTATCCTGTTTTGGAGAAAAAAAATATTTTTTTACACATTTTAACGCAACAATAAAATATATCAGTCCAAATACCATACCTGTCCAAAACATAAATAGAAAGGTACAAATTTAATATATTTTTGTATAAAAAATATACATATTAATATTAAAACCGGTTACCAAATGACCGGTAATCTTATCTGGTTTGAAACCGAATACGGTTAACCGTAACCTGTTTTAAAAAAAATCCGATTACGGTTATTTTTAACCGGATAATTTCCGGTTACAGTTTAAAAAATTGGTTACCGGTTATTTTGCACACCCCTAACTGTTGGTGTGCGAAACCACGTCAACAATTATAGTTTTATTTATATAAGAATAAAAGTTATACTTGTAACTCAAAGGACGTAACTGATGACACGATAATCAATAAGAGAATCCCATGAAGATTTCACCTCAAGAGGATGAGTTAAATGCTCTTTAATTTACACTTATTCATCTATCAAATTCTCACATCCCATGTTTTTTATTTTTTATTTTTCATTTATTACTTTATACTAGAAAATCAAATACTTAAGAACGTAACCATCAAAACGGGATGAACCTCTTAGAAAAATATCACCGTTTTTATTTTTTTATTTTTTTATATCGTTTATATTTGTTGATCATTCACCATTCGAGCTAACTTTAATGAGAGTATCAATCCCACATTTGAAATTTAAAGCGGAGTTCAAACATGTCATTCCGTGACTAGAGTGTGTTTTTTAACATCAACAAACATAGAATAATTTAAAGTTTGAAATATTTGTTTCGCAAAAATTATGTTAGGAATATACTTCATGTTTTAGTATACTTAGGAACATACGCCATTAATATCTCTTCCGAGATTGGTTGATATTTGAAGACTTACGAATATAATTGTCACTAATTAACATGTTACAGAACTCAGAGGACATAAAAGCAATTAAAAAAAAGAAAGAAAAAGAAACATAGACGTATCCTCAATCCAACACTACACATATCTCTAAGTACATTCGTCCGATGCAGTCCCATCAACGGTCCAGATGCTCACCAATCTCTTCACGCGGATCGACCATCTCAGCCGTCGATTAGACACCCATCCAACGGTTCACCACACAAAATCGAAAACAAAAGATTTCGCTCCAAACGAAAAAGACTCCTTATAAAGCCAATCGGCTCTCGCCTTCTCCACCAACACACCACTCTCTCTCTCTCTCTCACACACAGAGAGAAATCTTGTTTGGTTGCCGAGAAAAGCCATGTCTGGAAGAGGAAAGGGCGGGAAAGGGCTGGGCAAGGGCGGAGCCAAGAGGCACAGGAAGGTGCTCAGGGACAACATCCAGGGCATCACCAAGCCCGCGATCCGGAGGCTGGCCAGGAGAGGAGGCGTGAAGCGGATCAGCGGCCTCATCTACGAGGAGACCCGAGGCGTGCTCAAGATCTTCTTGGAGAACGTCATCCGCGACGCCGTGACCTACACCGAGCACGCTCGCCGGAAGACCGTCACCGCCATGGACGTCGTCTACGCTCTCAAGAGGCAGGGACGCACTCTTTACGGCTTCGGCGGTTAGGGTTTCGGGTCTGTTCGTTTTGGGGGAATTTGATTTTTTGTTTGTAGTTTGGGAATGGAACGTGAAATCTCTGATTGTGACTATCAATCGCATTCGCCTCTGTATAATTTTCTAGCATAGTTTGGCAAAGCATATGATATGAATGAATGTGATAAGGCAATGTTCTTTTTTAATCCACTTTCACGGTATGGAGGTTTGGTCACAGTGACATGAGTTGGTGAAGCTTCAAGATTCAAAACATAGATTACTAAAGAATTTGGGTTTTGAAGATTGATATGAGTAGAGATTTGGGTATTATGGCAAGTTTGAGAATTTTATAGAAATTTTGAGCAAAATTATAATATAAGCTGATCATGATGCTTTAGCTAAATAAATAGTCAAAATGTAGGCATCGTCAAGATGAGATGGGCTACAAGGCGACTGATGAAAAAAGAGCTGTTCCTTTAGTAGAAATTTCTACGAAATCAACCACGATATTTTCCATTAGGTTGCAAATACTTATTTCTTTTAAAATTTTAATATTTGATCTATTGTCTGTCTCAGTTCTTTATTTGAGTCACTTTACTATTTAGTTAGGATCTGAGTTTTCCATTTGATTTATAAGGCAGATTGTCGATGATTTTTGGGGAGATTAGTTGACCGTGGTGATGAATAGAAAAATCGAGCCTAAATCATTTCTTATCATAGCTACTCGTTTGTGTGCAGTGGCACTGAGGAATCGAACCAGTCAGGATGTTTCTGTAGAAAACGTGCATGGATGTGATGACAACACAAGATTACAAGTTCAAGTAGAGTTGTTGACCCGTTGAGTGGCTTTGTCTTTGCAGACTGAAGCAGTACAACAACATAGACAAGTGCGACAGTGAAGACGGGTGAATCATTTCGGCCAAAATTTTGGCGGCTACTCATGCGAGACACCAACATGAGGCGGCCCCAAAAAATGACGGTGGGAATGGGCGCTCAAGGTGGTTAGCTCGGAGTGCGACTAGGCAGAGCACAACGAGAATGTGTATGATGAGTCAAAGTACGATGAGATGGAGCACGATATCGACCGTGTACGATGAATCAGAGTATGGCGAGAAGCCGAGACTGTGAATGATGAGGCGGACGAGTCAGGGTGTTTTAATCTAGTAGCATATGGCGAGACGAAATATAACGATACATAATAAGGCGAGACCCTCTGCAACAAGCCTTTATATGATAAGGTGGAGTATGATGAAGTCGTTGGCTCGTTGTTTTGCGCTAATCAAGGGCTACCGAAGTGGTCGCTCCGAGAGAGTCTGTTGGCATCAAGGTCGCGATAACCATGGCAACCGTGTAAAACCCAACAAATAAACAAAAAATTGCGGAGGCGGTTTGAGTGTCGATCTACGGACACGATGTATTGCGGTATCTATACAACAGATCGGGCGCGATGCACAAGAGCAGAGGCTTAACGCAACGACATCTTGAGAAAAGGCATGAGAGCGACGGACGAGAAATAAGTCTTGAAGACATCACTCAATATCGGCTGAATTGCAGATCCGAGGAGCTCTTTTTCGGCGGCGGCTTTAGCGGCGACACAATCGCGGTGATGGTGGTGGGATAACGACACGAGTTGATGGACGGATTTTTTCAAAACTGAGGAGAATGATGAACTACGTGAAAAAGAGCAATGAATGTAGAACAAAAATGCACAACGACGAATAGAGAATAGAGATGAACAATGACAACAAAGGAGAGACTAAAAGTCTAAAATGCGAAACTGTTTTAATCTTATTTACATAATAATTAATTAAATACACACTAAAATAGAGGGGCAAGATTGACCAACCACACAATGAGCCAACGACGGTATAATTTGGCTCTGTTTGCAAGCAGAGGTATAGTTTTGCAAGAAAAATGAAACTAGAAGGTAGAAAAGAACCAAATTCTCATTTACAAGGATAGCAAGGACTAAATGGAGATAGCAAGGACCAAAACGTAATTCACAAAAAATAGAAAGGGTGTAATAGGGTTTATAAAAATAGCCTCTCTCACTCTCGCTCTTGAAGTTGAAACCCTAGCTGTCTCTTCTTAACCCAAAGCCGCCCCTCTTCGAAGCTCTTCAACTATTTATTCCCAGATTTCTTTTTTCCAATTTCTCATCACAGAGATGTCAAAGATTTCATCTTTATCAATGTTCTCAATTTTCCCTTATTTTTTTTTTCGCATGCAAGTGACGATACACAGACAGGGACATCAGATCTAATTAAAGGTGATGATTTGTCGATGGGAATCTCTCTGATGCGTATAATATATCTTCAGTATTTATTTTTGCCAATGATGCATTTCCAATGCAGTTTTGATCAGATGCACAAGTAAGTGATGATCTTATGCAATTGTCACTACCTCTGAGGCAAAAGTTGTCATCTTTTTAGACCTCGATGAACATCAATGGTGTCTCCTCTGCCTAGGATGGTGTTAAAAGTAGTATGATATTCATATATGAAATGGGTTTTTCGACTGAGGCCTCGAGGCACCAAAACTTGGTCTTCTTATGGGTTTTGTGATCGTATGCAAATGATGATAAACAGACAGGGACATCCGAACTTCTCTGAAGTGTGACGAATTGTCGTGGGAATCTCTCTGATGCATATCATCACGTTGTTCTTCATTGTCTTTTCGATTGTTTTTAAGAATGTTTTTAAGCATCACTATGTGCAAGTGATGACAAACAGACAGGGACATCAGAACTTTGACTAATATCAAAGTGTATGACGAATTGTCGTGGGAATCTCTCTGATGCATTATAAGTGATTTGGGAAAGCCTGATGATTGTTGTTAAGAACGGAGATTTGAAGAGGGCTTTTGTAGAAGCTTGGTTTTTGAAGCACTGAGCTCCAATGGCTTCTCCATGTAATCAAATTCCGATGGAAAGTCAATGAAGGCTTTCCTGTGATGGAATTCATGGTATGCAAGTGATGATAACTAGACAGGGACTCTGTATTCATACGAAAGTGATGATTTGTCTTTGGGAAATTTTCTGATGCATACTTGGTTTTATTTGAGTGTAGATTGATTGATTGGCCTGGTGATTAAATCATAAGGAAGATTGGAATGGTGCTTTTGTGCCTCATGTGCTTAATTTTCTGCTGGATAGTATATGAAGGCCTTTCCTTTGTTGTGTTTTTTGTGTGTTTAGTCGTTAAACACGAAGCACTTATCGAAGGCTTGTGTGATTATTTGTTTTGGAATCCTCGAGCTCAAAAAACTGTGCGAAATCATTGATCATCTTTACTTTTATGTTCTCTTGAATAGTTCATATTCTTGAGGAATTGACAGATGATGCACATTGATATTTACAATATTTTCAACAGAAATTTCTTTGATTGGGATTTCAAAAGAAATTCTAGTATCAAAATACAGAGAAGAACAGAATCTTAATAGGTATTTCCTGTCAAATTAAGAGACTAAAAATATACGAAGTTAAGAACTAATTTAATTTCCGTTTGCCTAATTATCACCTGGTGTTATTGGCAAAAAGTTTGGAAAGGGGTTTTATCCTAAATGTGCCAGTTTTACTATAAAAACTGAAAATGAAGATCAAAATAGTAAAAAAGAAAACAAACAATTTTCCACCAAATTGTGCAACATCCTTGGAAAACAAATGTATTTCTTGATAGGGTGTGAGATTTTTGTACTTATGAAGCACAAGTTAACTACAAGAGGACGTATATAATGCGTAAAAGCAAAGGACTAAAACAAGTATTAGGGTAGTTATTGACTTGAGTACTAATTTCATTTAATGACAAACATACATAGAATTTTGATAAATTAATCATTTTAATTGAATAATGTTTTTGACAAATCAACTAAATAAATTGATAATTGTTCAATTTATTAAATAATAATTATGAGTAGCAATTTAATTAATAATTTGTTAATATTATAATTTTTTTTTTTTAAAAAAAGTATATTATAATGTTATATAATTTAACAAGAGAAATTTAGCAAATGACTTAAAAAAAGTAACATAAATAATTTTTCAATCTAAAATCTATAATTTTTAAACCTTTACCTTTCTTTTTCTTCGTATTCTTTTACCTTTACGTTTCTTGTCTTGTCAAAGACAATTTCTTATGTTATTCAAGATAGGTTTGTGTTGTTAAGGATAATTTTTGGACATTTTTTTTTGTTATTAAAGACATGATGGAATTATATGGTCTTGGATGATAATTTTTATTTTTTTTATAAAGATAAATAGGTTTGAAAAAGTAAAAAATTTTGAATTTTTTAAATTAAGGTTAAAAAGTTAATTATAATGTTTATTAGGTTATTTCGGCAATTTTTTTTATTAATTAAATATAAAAATAATAGTATTACATAACTAATTATAAATAAAATATATCATTACGCAATTAATGGTTAAATCATTTTAATTAATGGTTAAATCATTTTAAACAAAAAAGTAACAAATCGCTTTTTAAAATATGATTTTAAAGTTATTTTTTTAAATAGTCTTTTGTGATTAGCGATATATATATATATATATATATATATATACTTATTTTTTTTACAAATTAATTATTTTTTCTTTATTTAATTGGTATTTCGCAAACAATTAAATAAACATTTTGTATATAACCTAATAAGAGAAGTGTGTATCTTAATTAGAATTTATGATTACTGTGATAATTATGATTACTGTGATAATCTCGTGAGCTGAGAGGGCATGAAATTGTAAATTGTGCAGTCCCGCATGCCCTGGGCAAGTGGATGTGTTGACAGGACGTTCTCGAGACTGTGCATGTATGAGATTGCACGGTTATCGGAGATCATACATGTATGAGACTGTATAGTCACAGAAGCTTAAACGATTGATTGGTAGTTTGGTACTATTTATGTTTACATGATGATTTTTTTCCCCGATCGTTTATAGGAGCTTCAAAGTTAAGCGTGATTGGCTTGGAACAACTGTGGAATGGGTGACTTCCTGAGAAGTTTTTTGGGGAGCGTGCGAGTGACGACAAAGCACACTGAAAAGACTCGTATTTGCTTGCGGAACAGTCGTCAATTTGTTATAGCAGCCGAGGTGTGTTACAATTACGGCTCTAATAAACTATTATTCTTTTTATTTATTATCGTTGGTTTCCTTTCATATTCATAACATTAATACTTTATTAAAAAAAATGTTATAATCATTTTAGTGTAGTCATATATGTTAAATATATAATTTTATTGTTAGGTATAATTATTATATAAATATTCTATGAATTAGTAAATTATTAATTTATACATTACTTAATAACTCTATAAAAGTTTTGGTGGTCCTACTGTATATTATAATCAGAAGAGAGCAGACTAGTGAATGGAAAATACTAAACAGATCAATAACAAATCGCTAGTCCTCTGGTGTGAGCTAGGCAGGGCCTGGGCTCGTCGCCGCAGGCCGTTGAGAGAGAGAATTGGGCCTCGGCTGCCTTGTGATTTAGTCACCAGTCCTTCGTGCAGAGGAGTTCATGTCGTCTTTTATGTGTCCACATGAATCGACAAAATTTTAGGTGTTGCATGTGTGTAGGAATTTTCTAACTTTTTGAGTTAAAAATTGATGTTGAAATTGTTAATCAAAATCTAATAAAATATGTATCTAGGGAATTCGAAAGTACTTGTTTTAGTGCCCGTGTTCCGCTTTTTGTGACCTTTTATCATTTTTGAGCATCTATGTACTAATGTTCAAACCACGAGTTTGAATCGACAAATTCATGCTTTTATCGATGTCCATCCCTTAATTGTCAAATTAAGAAGACTCGAGTATAGTCACTTCATTACTAGTCGATCACAAAGAAACAAATTCTAGGGTCATTGGCTGTGGTGTGCAAGGAAAGGACGGCAAATTATTGCATTGTAACAGAATGGTCCGTTAAGTAGTAAAATGAAATGACGCTTGTATCTACACGAACACGACACATGGTGGACCCATATTTTCCCCACAAGTTTATATCTTAGTAGAATTTGGACACCATGTTCCTAGACTAAATGGAGATCAATTTCTAAACTAAAAAAAAGGTGACAATTCTTGTTGGGAGATATTTTTTGTGATTTTTGTAAAAAATTGAGATTTTTGTCTTCTTCAATTTGCGTTCATTAATCTTTATGTTCTTAATGTGAATATCTCTTGTTGATCTAGCGAAGATTTGTTTGTAACCTATTATCGAGTCTCGTGTTTTTTTTTACTCCTCGCGCAAAGAAGTATTCTACTAGTATATAAATATGTACAAATTATTACACTTTTCGTATTACAACGGGTATTGAGAGAGAATTTGTGATAATTTAGATTTCCGTTGTATTTCGTCTCCTCTTAACATCATTTATTTATAGTGTTTATTATGAACTTTCAAATTGTTTCAATCTAAAATTTCCCGCAACCCACATGATTAGAAACAAACAAAATAAAATAAAAGTAAAATAGGAGTTCTCTTGGATAGTAAATTGTTTTGTCACTAATACTACTTTTGGGTTTAAATTTTGTGGGTCATCGTTTAGAGAAGAGCAGCAAACAGTCACAGTCACAGTACTGACTTGTACTTCACCGAAACACAGTATTAAAAGAAGTAACACTTAACTCTACAGCTTCTTTTTCCTTAAAAAAAAAAAAAAAAACCTCTACAGCTTTTTGTTATCTGTCTCAGCTTATAAACCTTTGTACATTGTATATATATACATAAAGAGGGTTAACGACGACGAAAATATTTAAATTTTGGTCAAATAACCTATCGTGTTTCTAAAGTTTAAAAGTTGTGACAAAAATATTCAAAGTGTATTTGGGGATTTGACCATTCCATTTTCGTAACGCCGTTAACTTACCTATTAACTTTGGTCACGTGGACAAATCTGTTTTGTTAAGTGTAATCATTAGGGGTTCAATTAGTTGTATTAAATAGTGTTAATAATTAGGGGTTTAATTCGTTGTTTTATCGTAAACAAGGCTGATGTGGGCTCTTCCACGTGGCAAAAATTGTTATGTTAGCAACCCACGTTTGTCCGCGTGACCAGAGTTCACGGGTAAGTTAACGGCGTTACGAGAATAGAGTGGTCAACTCCCCAAATGCGATTTTGGGTATTTTTACCATCACTTTTAAACTTTGGGTACACGAGAGTTTCTTTGACCAAACTTTGACTATTTTCACTGTCATTAATCCTATATAAAATAATAATAAAAATGCATATAGTAATTATTTCATCTGAGAGGGTGTCATGAAGACAGAGAGAGCGACTGATCGACATAATTGAACGAGAAATACAGTCAACATGGGAGGCTCAGCGAGAGGGCACGCTCGTCCGTACTTTTGGTGCATGGCGAGCCCATCGAGGCTCACCAGAGCCATCCCAGAACGATACAAACATTATTATTATTATTTGTTGCTCCTAATTAATTACTTGACAACAGTTGATCATAGTGTCGTTTATTTATTTGTCGAGTGATTGATTGATCATTTGACTAATTAGTTAATCTTGATGAAATTTTTCACTTTACTGAAAAAGCAAAAAGGAAAAGAGTTTAATGCATTTGTTGGAATATGAAGTCCATTCAAGCCCAAGGCCCAAGCTACAAGGACAAGCTAAAACGACATCTCATGAGGACTTCTCTTGGAAGCAATCTGGACCACACAATGCAAGCCTAATCCAAGGGCTAGGATTAAAAGCTGCTTGTTCTTTCTTCTTCCTCATACTGTCATTCGACAGGTTTTCGATGATAGAGAGAAAGAGGGATTTCTCTAGGGTTAGGGTTCTTCGATTGTGTTTCTTCCTCCGTTGTTCTTCCTTCACGGTTTTATCTTTTGAGTGATTTGTAATCGCAACAGTAAAAGAGAGAGATTGAGGGTTGTAAAGAAGACGATATCCTAGTGCATCGTTCCGGGTACTTTCGCCGGAGCAAGAGTGGATGTACGTCGGGATCGGAATTCCGATCTCCGGCCGAACCACTCTCCAAATTGGTTGTGTTGATTCCTTATCTTTTCTTTTATGTTTTGCATGTTTCGATTCATCATTAATATGCGTTTAATTTCCGTGCAAGAATCGACTCAATGTGCAATAGTGGTATCAGAGCCTCGTTGAACGATTTCAGGCGCGGCAGGTGCGATTCCGACGAGCTCGGGTCGCTAAGACCAGTCAAGATCGATTCTGGCGAGTAGTGTGCTGTTCCGGCGAGAAGTGAGCGTCTTCGACGAAGAGACACGTGACTCGGGCGAGCTAAACTGTGTCGAGTCGGTGCTTCGATTCCGGGCTGCCTCGATTTGACCAGACGAGCCTCGGTTAAATAGATTAGTCAAGGTCGATTCCAGCGAGCAGTCTTGGTTTCGGCGAGCGGTGAAGGATTGTGATTCCGAATTCGTCCGGTCAAGGTCGAATCCGCCGCAAAAGATATCGGGCAAGATCCACGGTTCTGACGAAGGAAAAAACAGAATCAGTTCATGGAGATGTCCGTTGACAGGATTCCTGTCAAGGTTGATTTCGATTCCTGATTTTGAGCTTCCGCGACGATGGCGATTTTTGCACGTCTATGGAGTAGTCCACGGTTTGCAGCTTCGGCGAGTAAAGTTCGCAACTCCGATTTGGGGTATTGAGATTGAAGCCACGGGCGAGTCCGAGGTAATGTTAAGACGAATAAGGTACTATCTTTCCATTTATATCTCTGATTTTTTTTTTTTTTTTTGGCTTCCTTGATTGTTTTTGGGATTTGATATTTAACAATTACTGTTTACAGAGTTTGGAATTATATTATTCTTGGATTAGTTATTAGTTGTTTATGCTATTATGGGAAAATTGTGTATACGAGAGATGTTTGTGATTCGTATACGGTTTTACAGTTCTAGGATAGAGTTCCTTGTATACGATGTTAGTTTATATTTGCTTAGTGACAAGACAGATTGATGAGTATATGCTTACAAAGATGGAATGTATTTCTACTAGTTCAGATTGTGATATATGCTACATGACTCTAACTGTATTTTTTATGACTCGATATGAAGTGCGTTTGTAAAATTAAATGAACCGAGCTATGAAGTGAAATCTGTACGATTATGTGCTTGTATCTTCTGATTATATGGTTTAGATGTGCATAGGTGATTATGCATGTGTTTTTTCTACAACTATTGTTTCTATTTAAAACTAACCTGACAGGAGCTGAAAAGAGGCACCCGAGACTCGGTGAAATGAGCAAGAAGTAGGGTTTAAGAGTCTTCTCGGCAAAGGAAGGTTGGGTAAGTTGAACTGAACTTTAATTATGAACCTTATGTGTTAAGGAATTCATTATTAGTTCTTAGTTCATGTAAAAGCCTTCATGTGTTCTCTCATAAATAAGATCACGTGCTCTCGAATTTGTGAGATATTTGGATGTGTCTTTTAAATGTTGTTTGAATAGAAACTGTGAGAAACATTGTAGATGATATCTTCCTTGTGTCTAGATTGATATACTAAGGAGTGGAAAAACCATTTGTGAGAATCAAGCTGTTAGAAATCTTAAGAGGGTTTAGGACTTGTGATGTCTAGTTTTACGGTCAGATTGGGTACCGGAGTTAGGTTCCTATGTGTCTTTGGATGTTTAGTATAGATTCATTCGAAAGGGGAAAAGTTGACCGTAGAGCCCGTCTTATGGATTTTCTTTGTATAGTGTGTTTTTGTTACAACCATGGGTATGCATTTATGGGAAAGAGGGGGCTAGGATCATCAAGATAGTTTGTCAGGTGGAGACAACATCTTTAATGAAGCGCTTTCCCATATGGATCGTCGAGAGAAGAAAAGAGAAGAAACCTTGAGAAACCCGTTTGTACCTCATTTGAGGTGGAGTCCGTGAGTATCGTGTGAGTATGGGGTTACTAAGTCTAGCATACCATTATAGGTGGTGGTAATGAACCTGTGGGAGAGAACACCGTGATCCGGCCGGATAATTGTGTTAGCAGATTCGGGGATTCTAACTAGGAAGAGTTAGATGGTATACCAGCTTGGGTTTCTAGCCATAGAGAGTTAGGATGTTTACCAAGCAGCCAGAGAATACAATAGGGAGTGTGATATGGTTTCCGTCCCGTGGGAGTGTGATGTAGTTCTGTCCCGGAAGTATTCCTATGCAGATTTAGGGAGTTCAACTTGATTGTTGTTCTGTAGGTTCGGGTGGATGAGCCTTGTTTAGATCTACTCGGTATTCGTGAGTTTTATAGCAGCGGGGGGAATGTGGTTTATAACCATTGTTAGCATGTGAACTCTTATAGGTCAAGATAGACTTGGGAATGTTTTAAATCGTTCGTATTAGACTCTGTTATATTATACTTGAATAGACGTATTCATTATATTTCCTTAGTTTAGTATAGTGACCGATTATATATTTTTGGTATTCCCGGGTTATGTCTAGTTGTCTTAATTTTCGATGTTATCGATTATGTTGAGTTTATTGATACATGCTATGATTTTATTAGAACGTTTTCTAGTTCTTTTACGGGTATATCGCTGTTATGAAATTTCATGGTTTGATTTTTTTAATCACGTGACTACGAACTGTTAGAGAGTTGTTATTTATGAGAAACTTGGTACGTTTGATCTTGTTTGGTATGGTCTTTATTATTTTGCAGGAGGTTAATACTTGCAAGTACCGACCATGACGAAAGGTGAACTATCGGTGAGTATTTCAGTTATAGCGAGGATGGCGAAATACCGTAAGCGATGCACTTAGGAATCCGATTCATATTAGAGTGAGGAAATGTAAAAGGGGTTTAGCATCAATATGGAGCTACTAGGCTTGAAGATGAGATGATGGAATTTGAAGAATGGTCTTCAAGGTGGAGATTGTTGGAATACGAAGTCCATTCAAGCCCAAGGCCCAAGCTACAAGGACAAGCTAAAACGACATCTCATGAGGACTTCTCTTGGAAGCAATCTGGACCACACAATGCAAGCCTAATCCAAGGGCTAGGATTAAAAGCTGCTTGTTCTTTCTTCTTCCTCATACTGTCATTCGACAGGTTTTCGATGATAGAGAGAAAGAGGGATTTCTCTAGGGTTAGGGTTCTTCGATTGTGTTTCTTCCTCCGTTGTTCTTCCTTCACGGTTTTATCTTTTGAGTGATTTGTAATCGCAACAATAAAAGAGAGAGATTGAGGGTTGTAAAGAAGACGATATCCTAGTGCATCATTCCGGGTACTTTCGCCGGAGCAAGAGTGGATGTACGTCGGGATCGGAATTCCGATCTCCGGCCGAACCACTCTCCAAATTGGTTGTGTTGATTCCTTATCTTTTCTTTTATGTTTTGCATGTTTCGATTCATCATTAATATGCGTTTAATTTCCGTGCAAGAATCGACTCAATGTGCAATAGCATTGTTTGACACATGGTTTTAAATATCGATATCGATATCGTTTCGCACTCTCTATTTTACGGATATATCGCTTGCCGACGGGCATGCCGATGGATAAATCCGAAGAAAAATATATATCGCTTGCCTATAATATCACATTATTTCACGGATATATCGCTTGCCGATTGAAATATCGACGGATATTTAAGAAAATATTATAAGTATTTCAATCATATATTTATATATATGATAGATAGTTTCTAAATTACCTATTTAATAAATAAAACACATTCATAAATCATAATATTATGAAAACACATAATATTACACAAAGTCACAAACATAGAATATAACATAATGTCAAGTGTTAACATAACATAGAATAATAAAGTAGGCATCATAATAATAAAGTCTTAAAGTACGAAATACAAACATAACTACAAACATAGAGTACGAACTAGAAATATGAACATAATAGTCTGAAACCGTAACAAATGATAATCATCAAGTTTAACATACAAGTTGAAAATTTAACAAACCCTAAACATAAAACGTAAATCTCGAGCATACCTTGCGATTTTCCCCTAAAAATATTTCACAAACCCTAAAAATACTAATTTCCCCCAAATCAGCAAGCAAAATTCGCAAATAGCCAAAATAGCATGAAATATTTGGAATTTCCATAGACATACCTTGCGATTTTCATCAAAAACATGCGAAATATGGGAAGATTTGTGCTCCAGCTCGCGAAATTTGTCGAAGAAGAGAGATACGCCGATAGCCAGTCGCGAAATAAGAGAAAGGAGGAAAGGGTTCTAAAGCTAGGTGTTTTTGGAAAATCGAGCGGCATGTCGTGGATATATCGACGATATGCCCCGATATTTAAAACCATGGTTTGACATATTGTATCTGTCGATAGGTTTATCAACAGATATTTTATAACAATTTAATTTATCGTTATTGTTATTTATCAGCGGTTATCGATGAATTTTCTTTGAAGATTACAGAAATATATACGGAGTTTATAGAGTAGTACTCCAACAATAAACTATCGTATCATAAGTTATAAGTTAGGTAAACTGCGGCTAAAGTACCTAATATTTTAAACATTTTGAATTATGTATCCAAGTTTTTTTTTGGTGACTATAGTACCTAAAGTTGATTCTGTTAAGGAATTTAGTTTCCTCCGTCAAACTCTGTTAGTGGTGTCCTACGTGGCACTTCGGATATTGGATAAACTGCGGCTAAAATACCTAATGTTTCAAAAAAAATTGAATTATGTGCCTAAACTCTTTTTTTTTTTGGCTAGTACCTAAAGTTGCTTCTGTTATAAAATTTGGTTTCTTCTGTCAAACTATGTTAGTGGTGTTCTATGTGGCAACTTGGATGCGCCATGTAGATTTGGCAACACAACCACTTGGCATTTGACCGCCACGTGTTTTTTTTTATAATTTTATTTTAAAATTTTTCCTTAAACATTATTACAATTATAATTTAATAATAATAATTAAAATCAAAATTATAAAATAATTTAGTGATGTTATATAACTAATATAGTATTATGAAGCATCAAATATATTTAGTTATTCAAGATTATTGAAATAAATATCTACAACATTGATAAAAATACCCTTAAATAAATAGTGTTTTATGCATGCATTATTATAATTCTGTTCATTTTTACTGTGTAACTATAGTAATATGGTAATTCAAAAGTATAGAAAAATTTAGTGACGTTAGTGAAATTTGTCTTAAATTTTTTAATTTTTGACAAAAATGCCTCTTATACTTTTAAATTAACATATTACTATAGTTACGCAATAAAGACGAATGGAAATATATTAATCCATGTATAAAACATTTATTTAAGGGTATTTTTATCAATAGTGTAGATTTTCATTTTGATAATCTTGAATAACTAAATAAATTTAATGCTTCATAATATAATATAAGTTATATAACCTCATAATTATAATTTTAATTATTATTAGATTATATTTGTTATAATGCTTAAAAAATAAGAAATAATAAAATAAAATAAAATGCTACGCGGCAGTAAAATGTATGTGAGTTGACGGAAGAAACTAAATTTTATAACAGGAACAACTTTAGGTACTGGCCATAAAAATAAAAAAGTTTAGGTACATAATTCAATTTTTTTTGAAACATTGGGTACTTTAGATATCCTAATCATATAAAAATAAAAATGTTTAGGTACATAACTCAATTTTTTTAAAAATTTACGAGAATTCTAATCATATAGATATCCTAATGAATTATTTTCATAAATCAAAAGTTCATAAAAAATAGTTGTAATGCAATGTATAATAGTAGTTTCGATGTATCGTTTTATTTTAAAATTTATGAGAATTCTAATTATATAGAGATCCTAATGAATTATTTTCACAAATCAAAAGTTCATAAAAAAGTAGTTGTATAATGCAATGTATAATAGTAGTTTCAATGTCTCGTTTTATATTGAAATTTATAGTCTATTAATTTTCGCCCCCTCTTAGTTAAAGTTCTGGCTCCGCCCCAATATCAATTGCTAGCCACGGATAACGATTTCTCGACGATAAATCGTGTTAACTTGCTAACATTTAAGATACCGTTCTTTATATATCCAATCGATGTTTCAATTATACTGATTTAGTTAAATATTTCATTACAGTTTTGTCCATATATATATAGACGCATGACTTGTGATCATACCAAGTGGCCGAAAATATTAAAGAGGATTTGGTCCCCGATAGCCTATAATGGTCATACCCTGTCATTTCAAACGCTTTATTAATCTAAAGACATGGGAGATTCCAACAATTGGTATTAAAGTGGCTTTCTTTAGTAACATAAGAAGCACTTGATATGTGCAATCAAAAGGTTTGAAATTTATGAATATGTTTGATAGGCATCGTTTTCAACTTAAAAGGATATGTACTTGGCTTCTAACGTTGACATTCTTCACTAGAGGCGAGCTTATGGGTATATCGAGAGGCTGTTTGAAGGAGTTACAGGTAGAGATGGTAAGGCAACCGGTGGAACCGGGTCAGGCACTAATGGCGCCTGATTTTGTCTAAACAAAACATATTTATCGCCTTTTTTTTTTGTCATATAGAGCTAAGGATTGTGACCCTAAAAACTCCGGGATAGGGGTTCTTATTGTGGCCGTTATCTTTTGATTTCTGCTTTCTAAAAATAAGAGGGTTATTATACGGATTCCCGGTTTCGGAATACGTATTAGAGGCGCGTGAAAGAAGTGTTGAGCGTGGAAATTTAATTAATTGCGGTAAGTCGTTAAGTTTAACTATTGCAATTTTTATTCGTTGTTATTTAGGGCTTTAGGGTTGTAACCATAAGTCTAACTTCATTAAAGAAAAATTAGCCTCTAATTAACTTTAATCTCACATTGGGATTAGGGTTTGGAAGGTTTTATTCTCTCACTCTTTATTCTTGTGAGAATTCCAACACTCAACGACTAGAGTTTGCTCGACTTCAGACGGCGGCGGGAGCTCTTCGGCGGCGGCGATCGATGGCGACGAAGGCGGCAAGCAGCGGAGTTCAGTTTTAGGCATCTATCAAGCAAGGTCAAATCGATTGGACCATCCGGTCACCCACTCTCAATCCCCGCCACATATTATATTCATACTAACTGACAATACAAATTGTTTAACCATCTTTACAAAAAAAAAAAAAAAAAGAAGAAGAAGAATTCGGATTCCCAAATTTTCAAATTTACAACATTAATTAGATGCTCATAATTTTCTGAAAATAATAGTTAACAAGTAGCCGCATCTAATAATTATATATATGTATATACACTACCAAAAATCATAAATTTCTCACAGTTTTCCTTATAATAGAAATTAGAAATACACCAATCATTATGACAGTGCAAATTAGTTACTTAAAAAAAAATATGGATTCGGAATTTCCTATACCTTCATACTCACAACACTAGATGCTCATAATGTTTCTAATAATAACAGTTAATAATTACTTACGCACACATATATAATATTTTTAATATTATGAGTAATAAATTTCTCATATAATAATTGTCCCCATAAATACACCACGCCTTCATATTTATATGAATCTCAAGCACGTACGTAGGAGTTTATCATTAAATGATGTTACAGCTCATATCTGTTTACGTACTTATAAGAGAAGACATTTATTTGATGCTTTGTTGAGATTACACCACCCAATTGGATTATTAGTATAAATAAAAGGATATTAGCAGCATAAATACCAAAAGTATTTATCCGTTCTTTGTTTCAACTGGACAAACACTAATACTTTTCTCTCACGTATAGGTAATCTGTCTAGAGAAAAATATTAGTATTTTGTTAGTTAAAATAATGAAAGAGTATTTAACTTTGATTTTTAAAATAATTTTGGTATTTGTGCCATGAATAACACTAAATGAAATGACCAGATTAAATATGTATTCTCTGAAAATAATTAAGAAGAAGAAGAAGCTAGTGATAGTCATATATAGATGAGAGGCCCGTGAGATATTGTAACGATTTTTCGAGTGACAGAAATAAGGGTTTTGTAAGTTTATGTATTATTTTATGTTTCACGGGAATCTAGCGACTCCTCTCACGTGTTCCTCTCGGCCATTTGACCTGTAATGCTGTGTCTGGATTAGTAACTCTTATAACTGACTTATCATATATCTATCTCTTGCTGTCACACATACATAGATACCATATCTATATATCTATACATGTATCTATAGGAAGTTGCTTAGCTGTTCATCTAAAGTTCAAAACACGTTTCTCCACAACATCATTCAATTATGTAGCTTCTCTCAACGTCTTTGGTCGGTTGGGTTGTGTGCGCAAACAACAACTTGTGTATCTATACTATACCTATGTGTATATATGTTCACCACTCTACCCTTTTTTGCCTATATATTTATATACATCATGTATATGTATATGTATATATATGCAAGCAACATTAATTTACTTTAATCAGCCATTCGTTTTTGTAGTTATTTTGAGCTATATAGTAATGGAAAGCAATTATTTTGAAATTAAATAACGAAGCGTCTGTAATTGGTGAATATATCTGGCCAGTGACATTGTTTAATTTTGACCTTCTTAGTAAGTTTTCAAATGTCGACAGACGATATAGGTATAGGTACGTTGACGGTCTAATTTTACAGGCTAGCCAACGGGTTTGCCGATAAGTAAATTGTATATTTTAAAATATCAACGCGGATTTGTTTTGATCAAGTATTTTACGGATTAACCGGTAATCTATGGGTATGCCGTACATTTGTAACATAAAAATAATTATATATCTATATTATAGTTATATTTGCATAAATTTATAAGTATAGCAATACATGATAAGGTCGGTAATAAGCCGAAAAAATAATAATAAAAAGTTGCATCGAAGGCCAAAGCTACGGAACATGACAAAAAAATCCCACGGCGAATGCATACTTGAAATGGATATCTTTTTTTTTTTTGGTATGCCTCGATTGTTTTATAAAATTGGTGATGGTATAGTGAGTTTTTCCGCGATTGTATGAGTTTTTCAATATAGGTATTTATTTATCGGGTTATTGACGATTTTTGTAACCCACGACAACCGACCGTCTTTCAAATTACGTAGTAAAATTCTCAAATTTGAAAAAAAAAAAAAACCTTCATGAGAAATTTAAAAAATTGACACTATTTCATGTTGACAAAGAAAATAACAGCTAGACAGCTATGTGTATATATGTATGTATAGGTTTAAGTACGGCAAAAAGGGTACAAATTGTGTGCAGCTACGAGAGTTTATTACTATATATTAATATATCATGACAAGCTATAATCTTTCGCTTTCACTCATCTCTTTAACTAGTACATCTCTTCTGATCTTCGCTTCAACTTTATTTGATACCTATCCGTCAAAATCCAAACATGGAATAAGACAAACAATCCTTAATAGCAAGCACTAAACAGTTCCAACTCCAGTTGAAAAAAATCTATTTCACATATAAACACATACATATATATATGTCCAACTAATTATGTATATATATACCCATATATATTTAAAGCCTATCAGGATTCAGACCCAATATCTACATAGAGAGAACTACTGGGAATTTCTCGTTTTTATTTCTCTCCATGCATTGTCGATATCATATCATTTTCCTTTAACAAATCTTTAAATATAAGTTGACATGAGAAACGATAATGTAATATTGTAAACATAAATTCTTTGATTTTATTATGATATTAAAGAATATTTTGGAAGTAAAGAGAAAAGTACAAGTTGGGTTGCAAAGAGTATAGAGAGTTGAGTTGAGATTAATTTGTTGTACCCTTTTTAAGGGTCACGGATCGAGGGGACCGATAACAGATTAAAGCTTACTAATAATCCAACAATTATTAATAGTGTCTCTTAATCACGACAGTCGAGCCACTGCCATAAAGTAATTAATAAAACCGATAAATATATACTCATAATAACTGTACTATACATGGGTGGATTTCTGTATGCATGCATGTAATCTATTATGATCTAAGGGAGTAGGTTAAGTTAACAGTCAATAAAAAGTCCTATGTAACTATGATTAATAAGAACTCCTGAGTTCAATTTCAACAAGACACATTTGTATGCGTTTCTTACTGTTAATGTATCTTATGCGAGGATATCTTATAATCGTTAGTTTTTCCCGTTACAAATTTTTAAAAGTTTACTCAATATTATGCTTTTTTGATCACGTTTATTATCTTGATAAATTGTCACATCATAGTGTATATATGCTCTTTGCATACGATTTTCATTTTGTTTAATGCACCCACCTAAAAACTAAGAGAGATCAGAAGCGTAATAACGAGGTTACTATATTGAGTTAATGATCCCATAAATATATGCTCATATATATATATATATAATATATATAAATATATATTTAGAGAGAGAGGTGTTTGTGTAAGGGAGTTAGTAAAGGGACGTTACATGGGAAGGAATAGACAAAAACTGAGAGGAAGTGGCAGAGAGGCACTGATACTGTTTCCTGGTGCATGATCTACTACTTCTCTTTCTAATCAATCTATGATTTCAGATTGATTCAGCCAAACCCCTATATCTATCACTATGACATCTACAGTAGTTGCTGGCTGCTCTCCCAATGGGCCCACTTCATATGCATATGCTTTACCGTGTAGCTCTCCCAGTTTTCATGCTTCCATGTCCCTCACACTCTTCCTTCTTCCCTCTCCAACCACTTCCTTACTCAGCTCAGCTCTCTCTCTCTCTCTCTCTCTTGGGCCCTACTTGCACGTATATCATGCTTGGGTACTCCCATTAGATTCTACTTTTTCTTTTTCTTAATGTGGAATAAAATTCACATTGTTATTATAGTTTATTAATGTTGTGATTAGGTTTACAAAGTATAATTATTTATAGTGGGATTTTCCTTCCAATAAAAGTGAGAAAAATTTATTAGCTTCCGGACATAGCATGAGAATTTTCGTTATAAAAATAGAAAGTTATTGCATCATATATATTCTTATCTTCTCCTCAATCATCTTTCTTCATGATGATGTTGTCTTATTGTAATTGTGGAAGCTGCTCTGCTCGTATGATTTTTTTTTATATATATATATATATTTATTTTTCATTCGGTTCCAGATTACTTATATATGTAATGTACACTACCTCCTTTGTCGCTTCTTCTAGTAGTACTGCTCTGCTCTCTCTCCTCTATCACTTGTGTAGTTGTGTGTGTGTATATATATAGACCGACTCTACTGTATAGCCCCTTCTTTCTCTCTCTCTTAAATCAGATCTAACCACTATATATTATCAACCCACCTTCTCTTCACAGTCACACACCATTTTCTCCGAACCACTCATCCCTTCTTTGATGAACTTCACAGGCTGAGCTTGCACAACCACTATTCCATGCCCTAAATAAGTCTCTCTCTCTCTCATGCATCATGAAACCCACTGAACTAAACCTCATCATTGCCTCTTTCAAACGAAACCGATAAAACCCTACACTCACACACCTCACCGAATTCTCTCTCTCTCTCTAACTTTACTCTCACCACTACCGGCCATGTCCACCCCAAAAGGGCAGGCGCCGAACCCGCCCGCCGGCCACAGAAAGCCCCCGGCAACGGAGAATCCACCTCCGGGGGCACCGTCCCTGAAGTGTCCTCGGTGCGACTCGCCGAACACAAAGTTCTGCTACTACAACAATTACAGCCTTACGCAGCCGCGCCACTTCTGCAAGACCTGCCGCCGCTACTGGACCAAAGGCGGCGCCCTCCGCAACGTCCCCGTCGGAGGCGGCTGCCGCAAGAACAAGAAGCTCAAGCTCCACCCTCCCCCCAAGGAATCGCTCGTCTCGTCCTCCTCCGCCGCCATGTCATCTTCTCCCTTCATGAACCTCAAGCTCTTCCACGGGATTTCGCCGCCCGCCATGGATTTCCAGCTCCACAACAGCGCCGCTCCCCTCGGCGGGTTCGACCATAATATACAAAACCTTTACCCTCCTCACGGTGGTTTGGCGTCGTCGATCGAGTCGCTGAGCTCGATCAACCAAGACCTTCACTGGAAGCTGCAACAGCAGCGACTCGCGGTGCTGTTCGGCAGTCACGTGAATACTCAATCTCATCATCAGACACCGGTGCCGATAATGTTCCAGAATCTCGAGATTTCGAAGCCGAACGGCGATCATCAAGCGGTCATCGGGTCGGATCAGACAGCAGCGAATAATACGATGGAGTGGTTCTTCGGGATCAACGGCACTCAAACTCCGACGAGTAGCGGAAGCAACGGCAACGAGAATGTGTACGGTAACGTCAATGATGTCCAAGGTTGGACTACTTTCAGAGCTGGTTTGCCCTAGGAGATCGATATATATATATATATATATATATATATATATATATATATATATATATATTTCGTGTACAAGCCGTTGATGATATGATACATATATAGGGATGAAAGTTATTACTGACCCAATATTTCTGTGTTATGATTGCTTTATGCCGTGTACGTACTTGGTTTAGCCATGTGTGATTTTTGCTAGGCTTATTGGTGCTTTTGGTCATTGGGATTATTACTAATATGTCTTTGCGTTTTAAATTATAGCAATTGAGCATGCTTTTCCCTTGTACGTGGTGGGTTTAATCATGTGGCAAATGGAAATAGGATATGAATGAAGAACAAAAAACCTTTGATATTGTATAATTTTGAGTTCTTGCTCCCAAATCTTTCAGAAAGCATCACTCTCTTTTGATGACAGCGATTATCTACGTGTCCATTGAAATAGTTTACACAATCCCAATATTCTTTTCAAATATTCTATTAATATGTCCATTGGAACTAGTGGTGCCGAGATATTTCAGACATATTATCAAGCCAACAAAAGAGTGATAATGAGGTTCGTTAATGCTGAAAAGTAGATTAGCGGTGAATCCGGTTCATGGTTCGACCTAGTGTCGCACCCTTTAGTCCCATGAGTGGTCAAAGGTGGAGTCAACGGGGTTGACTAGGCCTTGAAACTCTTTTCCTTCTATTCTTGGTCGTCTTGTCAAGGTTGAAGTTATCGTCTCTGACGAGACTCAGAGTCGTCTGTGAGCAAAGCTCATATGAGCAAAACTCAGAAAGGAGTCACTCATGTTTGGCTAGGTCTAACAAGAATTTAGAGAAAGTGAAGAAAATGGAATAAAGTGAGATACCATAACATGAAGAAAAAAAAGAATAGCGAAATCGGACCTATCGAATTGCCCTTAAAGAAAATCGACTTTGCGCACTCGTCTACCGATAGATTATGATCACAAAACTGATCGTTCCTATAATTAGGGAAGACTTATTAGAGGTGTCAAATGGGATGATCCGGTCCATACCTACCCACAAGCTCCGTAAAAAATTAGTTAGGCGCCCACCCACATTTTTGTGGGCAAGTTAGTTTGGATTACATTTTCATAGGGCTGGCAGAGGCCTAGCCCGCCCTCCTCAAAAGCCAATTCTGGCTATTTTGTGGCCCACTAAGGCCCACTCTGCAGGCCCGTTACCTTAAATAATTATTTATGATCATTAATTATATTTATAGATAATGTAAATATTTAAGTTATAATGTTATTGTTGGTAAAAATAAATAAATTATGCGACATTTTATTATATAATTTAGAACTATATATTAATTACATTGTATAGATGTCACAGTCATATCTTTTAACATATAGAGTTGTGAGTACAAAGTTTATCTTAGAAATCTTAGCGAGAGTGTTGAATGAGACCAGTTATAAATGAAGCGAAAATGCTCATAACCTTAATACCACAAACGAAGAGTATGTTTTCGTAATTATCCAAATCAAGAAGTGAGGAATATAAGTGTGACACTTTATATTACTTGATTAGTATATGGGTGATAAGATGATCCTAATAGAAAAGGAACATTCTGAGAGGGCCGTTGTGCACCAAGAAGTGCCGTTCTCCAAGGGATCCACCTAGCTAAGGGCAACGGAGCATGCGGCCACTTATTCTGACCGCCTCGCGAATTTTCAATCTTCTCTTTTCTTTCTAAGGAGTTGTTCGGAGGGCTTCGGTCTTATTCGTAATGAGTGTTGGACCATGAATTTTTCGATATCGTACACTCTCACTATCTCTCGCTGGGCGTTCATTTTCTCGCCGTGCATTCATTCTCTCGCCGTGTTTTCAAGGTTCTTTCTTTCTGAGAGTTTCCTCCTCCTCCTCATACACTCTCACTATCTCTCGCTGTGCGTTCAAGGTTGATGCTCTGAGATTCTCCTCCTCCTCCTCCTCATCATCATCATACTCTCACTATCTCTCGCTGTGCGTTCAAGGTTGATGCTCTGAAATTCTTCTTCTTCTTTTTCTTCTTCTTCTTATTCCTTCTCTGAGATTCTCCTCCTCCTCCTCCTCCACCTCATCCTCATCCTCCGATTTTAGGTAGGATTAGAACCCTAATTTTACAAGTATGGGACTGATTTGTTAATTTTTTTAATTTTTTTTTCTTACAAAAATGAGGTGCAGCCAGTGCATACCCTGATATGTATGCACGTGGCTACACCAGTGACCTCTGATCATTAAACCTTAAATTTGTTTCTGTTTGATCATGCATAAACCAAACCTTAAGTAGTAATCTCTTATCAAAGCTGCTTCTTCTAGTATGGATTACTCAATCTATTTATGTACATACAATCTTCATTGTTGTTTTCACGTGTTCTTATTTTTTGTAATCTTTTTAGAAAACTCGATTCTTTATATTTTTGAATGAGCAGATATGGAGCATCTCAAGCGAATCCGGACAAGGCTCATGCAAGAGGCGGAACATACGGATAAGGAAGCACAACAAGAAGAGATCACTCCAGGGAGCCGTTCGTTGGGTTCTCCGCAAAATAATTTCGACTCGGTAATCAGCTCTAACGGCCTCATATCTGCGGGAATTTGCTCAATGTTTGTTTAAAATAAGGCATCTTTTAGAGTAGCCTAGTAATACGTATATATAATTAACTATTGATTGTAAAACGTTACTTAGTACAGTAGAAAATTGTCAAATGTTAAAGAATTGAAGTATGATTTTTTTTTATTGTTCTATAATAAACCATTGCATAACTCCTGCAATTACGTATTGGAACAAATGATTTATACATGTTCATAAATTACTGCAATACCGTACAACTTCTGGTGATTATAAAGTTATTGATAAAGACCTTGTTAAGCATCTTACAATTAAAGCATGTCTTTAATTGTAAAATACAGTTTATTGCAGGAGCTATTCGGTGTTTGTCATAGCATAGCTTTAGCAATAACGTGTAGCTCTTGTAATTCCGTATCGTAGGCCCGAAAAAAGTGCTGTATTAATTATTTGCTTAAGGCCCCGAAAAGGGTTGAGCCGGCCATGTTGAGAACTGATATTTTTTGTGTAGTTTGTGCCACAGTAAATGTTATATATTCTGTGACAGGCATGTCTTTGCTCGTCGTATAATCATTGGTTGGAAAATTTCAACCTGGATTAAGGTTTTTCAATAATATGTATATAGTTAGTAGTTTTTTTTTTTTATTTGCTTCACATACTGAGCCTGCTATTCCAAAAAAAGGGATTGATAATGAGCTGGCTAATGCTTGTTTTTTTTTTTTGAAGGAAACAGAGCCAAATATCATTAACAAGAGTTAAAATCCCTTTGAACCAACAATTCAAGCCACACCGGGCTAATACAAGATCGTAGGTCCATAGAAACATCGTTCATACGAAAGTTAGCTAAAGCGTCCGGGCTAATGCTTGTTGGTATTGTACTTTTTGAGATATTGTATTTGCTCATGGCGGTTGTTTTTGGACTTGATTTTATCAAGTCTCATAAGACCTAGGTATTTTTTTTTATGTATTGTGCTTTTTTTTATGCGGGAGTTCCAACCCGTTGTTCGGGACATGTTAAATCAAAGGTACTTTTCTCTTATTGGAGAGTTTGATGAGGCCAAATTCTCTGTAAAATTAAATTATTATTTTCTTTATTTTTCCTATGTATATATTTAAGTGGGATAAAACAATTAAAATTAGATAATTAAATCAATTTGGATTATGATTTTCCTCCTAAAAATCTAAATAAATAAAAAAATTAATCTCGTACCGATGAGTGAATGTTTTCAGCATGGAGTGAAATCTAAATCTAATATGTGAATGAAATACGTATTTTGATTCAGTTTTTAAACTCATTTTTGAAGAAAAACTCTATACATCTGACGTTGAATTTTATCTTATTTGACTAAATCTCTCTCTCTCTCTCTCTTTTTTTTTAAATCCGTTTGTTCTTTTATATATTTGTATATAAGTCGTTGCGTAATTGAATTAGTTATTATGTGACAGGATTGATTGATATTTGTATTGAAACTGGCTTAGAAATGGGCGACATATAGAGGGATCAAAAGTCAAGACTACAACTGAAAATGACATGTGGTTTCTGGATGCGTAAAACGACATGTAAGCTAAAACAAGTATTTGAAAACGACATGTGATTTTTCTCTCAATAACTTCTAGCTAATGTACGGAGACAAGTTAAAAAACCAGTTTTGACCCGGTATGGTATATAATACCGGTTTTAAACTGGTAACCGAAGGTGACACAATTTTTTATTTTTTTATTTTTTTCACATCTCGAGTTTGATTGTGTTTTGTGACAAGTTAATTTACAAAATGAGGCAGCATATGTTATATATATATATATTATTTTTATTTTTGTCTTTTGTTTTGATATAAATCCCGAATTTAAAAAATTTAAATGACAAAACGAAAAATAAAATAAAAAATGAAAGTAGCATTATAAATTTATAGTGGTTTGCTCTCAGTGTAGAAGGTACGTGCATAAATGATGGCTCAAGGCAAAAATAAAAAAATAAAAAAATAATAATCACGATCACATATCTTCGAGTTTGCAAGGGGCTCCCACGACCATCACTCAAAGAGCCCAAGTGAAGTTGCACTCAACTTTAGTTTCTCGAACAATACAACCTTCGTCAACATATCCGCTAGTTTGTGACTCCCGGCGTTCTTCTTGAGCACTAACACCTCGTCTTCTAAGGTTGATCTAATGAGGTGGTACCAGAGCTTTACATGTTTCGTCCGAGCATGATAAACTGGGCACTTCACCAATGCTCTAGTTGTCGCAATAACGCACACTGCACCCTTGATTTTGATTACTCTACATCGAGTCTCGATTGCGTTTCAGTGTAAATTTACTTCACACTCAACATATAATATAGAAGTGGTGGACATGTCGTTTCTATTTTTGCTTTCTGTTATGTTTTGATTGTAGTATCATACCTAAATCAGTATTATAAATTTTTCTAGCATCTTTTTCCCTTTTTCAAATACTTGTTTGTATTGATTGTATCGCTTAATCCTAATAATTAAAAAAATTAATATCTCTGAAGTTGTGAACTGCAAATAGTTTTCTCTGTTTTCTCACAAATTCTCATAGCTCACAGTTGAATATAAGATTGAACCAGCGAAACATTAACCAAAGCAAGATGATAATACATAGATAGCTACAGAAATGTATGAATTATAGTAACTCATCTAAAATCTCTTTATTTACTAAATAATAATGGAGAAAGATCAAAATTTATACATCACACACTTCCCGAATTATAATCTTGCAATCTCTGATGACCCAATATGAAAAACACAAGCGTATATCGTGGGCGAAATGAAAGAATATATATGTGTAACTGTAAGTACTAATGAACTCACCACACCACACTCAAAAGAAGTATTAGAGCTCGGGAAAAAAATCAAAAAATAAAATAAAATCATGTCTGCTTATTTATGAATATCTTCTAAACAGAACTAACAGAGTGTTGCTTTTATATATATGTTCTAATCATTTTTGACAAAAATATACTCTATTTTCCAAAACAGTCAAAATGTGCCTCTAATGCCTCATTTTTATATACTTTATGAAAAAAATGACATCCAAAAAAATTGCATTGAAAACTTGTACAAGTGATAAAAAAAAGTATGAATGAAAATTAATTGGACATCAGAGGCATATTCCGACTATTTCCCAAGATATAGAGTATATTATGCCAAAAATGAGTTTAAAAAGTATATAAAAAACCAATTCCGTATAACAAGTAAAGTATATGTTCCTCAATATATATGTATCTATACATATACACACAAACCGAATCACGACTGTCTCTCGAGATCACGATGTTGAGGCACAACAACCGACGACGATATCTGATCGCCGCAATCCTCAAGCGATCGCATCGACGACGACGTTCTCTCTCTGCTCAGCATCTTCCGAAACGAGCTCAGCCGCGACCCGCTCCCCTTGCTCTCCGGCGCCAGCGGCGGCGCCGAAGGCTCGGCCCCGTTTAGCAGGCTGATCTCGTCCACCGACGGTGCCGTCGGCTCCGGACTCGGCTCCGCCACCACCGGCGCCGCCTCCGACTCCGCCTCTGTGCTCGGCTCCACCTCGGCGCGGCAGAGCGGGCACGTCGTGTGCGAGGCGAGCCACTCGTCGACACACTCCACGTGGAACGTATGCCCGCAGTTCGGCAGCAGCCTGACCTTGACGCCCTCGGTCATGCCGGCCAAGCAGACGGAGCATTCCACGGCCGACGCGGCGTCGCCCGGCGGCGTCGCTGGCTTGTACGCGAACTCGGGCAGCGCCCGGACCACGTCCGGGTCGAGCCCGCCGTGGGGGGTCTTGCGCGACGCGCCCGCGTCGGGCGCGTCGCTGACGCCCCCGGCTGCGGCGGAGTGCGCGGTCATGAGGCGCGAGACGAAGCTGACGCGGCGGCTGCGGCGCGTGCGGTTCTGGCGGTACTTGGCGTAGAGGAAGAGGAGGATGACGAGGAGGGTGAGGGCGAAGAGGGAGGAGACGGCGGCGAGGGTGACGTTGTGGCTGACACGTGGCAAAGATCTGTGCTTTCTGTGGTCGTCGTCGTCGGAGCCCATGTCGGAGCTTGTTAGTTTGGCCTGACAAAGAGTCTGTGAATGTCAGTTTGAGTGTAATGAGCAATTTGATTGATAAGAATTGGGTTTGTTTGTTTGTTGCGAGTTTTAGTCTTCGTTGTGTTAATTACGTGATGTGAGCTGTGGAAATTAATGTCATTTCTGACTTTGGAGGTTTGTTGGGATTGCGGTCTCGTACCATAGCATTGCCTTTTTGACTATGTATTTACGTGTAATAATTGACATTAATACCCTCTTAACTTTCCTAATTTATGCAATTGAGTCTCCAAATTTTACTTTTAATTACAAATATTTCTTTAAAAGGACATATTGTCACTATATGTTACATTTATCAATTATCACACAAGCTAATTTATTATTATCAAATACATATTTTTTTTTATTGATGATTTGATCAATTATTATTAGGTATTATGTGTAGTTATTATTTATTATCTGTTGATTTAACCAATCCCTACAATTAGGCATGTTAGTTAGCTAATCGACTCCTACATGGAAACTTTGGTTTTCTAGGAGTGGTACATGAAAAAAAATTGTATATATGCGTATAACAAAAAGACTTAAGTGAAGGTCTAAGCAAAAAATCACGAATTAGCATGAAAATTATTAGAATGTAAAAAAGGATTACGTAAAAAATTCTTGGAATAATATAAAACTTATTGAAGTAATGATCGAAATCATAATCTTCAATAAAAAATATCTTACTTTCTTAGTTATCGCTGATTTTATTAGCCACTTTAGCAAAAATAACAATTAAATTTACATAAATATTATATTAAAAGAGGCACGTGCCCTAAACATATGTAGTTTCGCGGATGGTAAGAGAAGTTATATGTGAGAGTTAAGTTCATCTTATTAGTTCGTGAACAATTGGATTGAATTATTGCATTACATTATTCTTATAATTTAATATATTTATCTTTTCAGAGAATTAATTAGCAAAAATATTTTCAACTAAGTCGTATATTCTCGTAATTGCTACTAAAATTGAAAGGAAAAATTGTACTAACATACAAATTCAAGGGCATTCTTGCCAATTACTCTCTGTATATGTAAAATATATACTATTATTAAGGTGCGATTTGACTTGTTAATACATGTTGTTTGTTGCTGCTCTTTACTTAATTAAGCTTCGAGAATTCACTTTGTTTTTTCTCCATGTTTTTTTGGTTTGATTTGGTCTTTCTCACCGTATTTTGAGAAGAAAAAAGAAAAGAAAGAAAGAAAAGAAAAGAAAAAGACTTTCTAACGAAAACGACGAGGGTATATATATATTTCTTGAGATTTGATTTGGTAAAAGTGGTTGTATAAAGGTCTTAAAAGCTTAATTATATTACGGCGCATGCTTTATTTTCGCGTCTTATTCACATGGACATGATATATATATATATATAGTTAAATTATAGTTTTTTACTTTATGTAATGCACACGTGTCTGTAGTTGTATATTTAAGGAGCGAGTTAGATCGTGATAAAAATCAGTATTATGAAGAAAATTCAAACATTCCTCAAGTCAAATTTCAACCTTGTTTTTTTTTTCTCACATAAAAAATTAATAAATTATAATTTTCACTACTAAAACTTATGAATGCTCTTTAAACTAATATTTTATCATTTTACCCTTTGTTTTGTCAAAGTAAAATAAATGAGAGAATTAATTATTGCTTACTGAATAATGAGCTTTACCGTACGGATAAAACTAATCAAAGAAGATAGAACAAGCTATAAGATTAGCATGTACTAATGGAAAATAAATAAGTGGGCCACTAAAAGGAGATGTACATACGAACTACTCTGTTTGGTATCTTAAATCTATAATTCCCAGAAGACTTTGGAAAGTTTGAATAATACTTAATCAAATGACAAATGATATTACGACGTTAGTTTTTCTTTGTTAGTCATCCATTTTCTTCTCTATGTGGGGCTTAAAGTTGGTTCAACATTTTATATTCGTGTTTTCTTAGGGAAATATGGAGACTTTAATAATAAAAATATGATACTCGTTTGATAAGTAGATTGAAACCAAATCAAGCTAAATTATATTTATGAGCAATGCAATTCCCACAACTTCTAATAAATTGAAGATAGCTAGAATTAAATTAAGAGTTCTTTAAGTACTTAAAGGATGCCTTCAACAACAATAAAGCCTCTTTTAATCGGGCTTTCTTTTCTGGAAGCGTAAGACCGTAAAGGCAAGAAATAAACAAGATCACGTCCAATATCCACGCAATTTCCAACGTTTTTTTCTTTCTTGTTTTGCTGGCCTTTATTTTCGATTATTGTCTTTCTATTTTGCTCATTATCTACTTTCGGGTTTGTGGCATTTGTTGCCTTATATGGTTTAGTTTCTTTTATCGTTTTTTTTGGTGCAGTATGTGATCATGGGCTAATTGGAAATAATATTCCCTTGATCATGCATATGATTCATTCTCTTTTATTATCTTTTATTATATATGATATTATCTTCATTACTTTCTTTGATTTATTTTTTATTTTATTATAATTATATTAGGTACATTAGATAAAGCTTTATATGACTATTATTAGGTTTCTTTATGCTATATAAGCAAGAGAAAAACATGTGTAAGGATTAGGTTACGATGAATTAAAAAAATTGAGCTTTTGCTTGTAAAGTCGAGTTTTATCTCGCAAAGACGTATTCTTCGTGTTGATCTTCATAGTCCGATCTACATCATTTTTGCACCATCTTCATATTAAGGGTCATGATTTTTTAAAGAGAGTTTCAACTAAATTGCCAACTTTATAGTTTGAAATTGACGAAATAGCCGATGTTTGGTTAAAATTTGTAAAATAGCAAAATAACCATATTAACCATTATAAAAATAGTCATATTAACCATTATAAACATATTAACCATTGATAAAATACCCAATGTTTGACTATTTTGCAAATAAAAATGTTAAGTTTGCTAAAATGCAATGTAAACGTATGAATGCGGCTATTCATTATAATTTCTCTTTTAATTCTTGAATTGTTTTGTTTATAAATATTCGAGCAACATAGCTTGAGCAAGACGTGTTCTTTGTGTTATTAGCATCGAGTCTACATCAACATTCGCGGACGATTTTTGCAAGTGAAAATACATTGGCCCTCTGAAATCATTCACCCGTGCATATGCGATATGGTGAAGCCGCATAACTAGGAGGAGCCCCTCATGGGTTGCAGCAAGTTCCACTCCAAGCATTGAGCAGACTTAGGGAATTACCTTGCAGAAGACCGCCATGGGTATTTGTTCGCCATCGCAAACACAACCCAAAATTATGTTGCCGTCTCTATATATACCGCGTTGACATTGAGCTTTCATAGACTAGATGCCCAAATGTACAAAAGGGCCGAGTTATATGTTTCATCCATAATTCTGTCAAATTTAAAGTGAGTTGTTATTGTAATATATTTTACGCGGGGGATTATCTCTGCCCTAGCCCCGTCAATATATATATATATATATATATATATATATATATATATATGTATATTTTTTTTTATTATCGATTATTCAATGAATTTTCTTATCAGACCTTCATATATTGGATATCTTGATTATATTAAGATTTTGATTTTAGTAGTGTTTTGTAATTAATTTTCAGAACTCGGATTTCGATTATATTCAAGTGACTCTGACTATTCACAAGCTCAATAAATTACCGATGACGTTTAAATTTATTCTTTACGTTATGATGATGTTTTATATTTTAAGTCTTATCGTGCATTTAATATATTTTTATTGCATATTGAATATGGAGCTTGGAAGATAAAAGAAGAATACGTAAAGTATTTATTAGATCCATTGGAAGTTAAATAGCAATTATAGCTCTTCATCCAAATAAATAATATAATTATTTTTGTTTGTATTCACATAAGTGTGTATATTTCAGGAATTCAGTATAAACACTCAAATTCAAACGACTTGTCGTTTGTTTTAAAAGTAATGGATGTTCCCCGTCTAAACTAAGACATGATCTAAGGTTAAATTTAAAGGTCAGTTATAAACTGTACCCTAAATCGGATTAAAATTGAAATCAAATTCAAAACGTGGAACAATTTTCATTGAAAAAGAATAGTCTTCATAATGAAATTCGTGTACTTATAAAACAGTTTATCGTACAAAAATCTAGGTAATATTTTCGACAAATTTATACATATCACAAATAAGAATAATACACTGTATAAATTAATATTATTGGGATCAAAGAATTTATTATATTATTACAATTATTTGTTTATCAAACAGATTTAATAACGTTAGTTAATACTGGAGACATGTACTTCTAAGTTCTAATTTGTTAAACTTGTCTTCTTTAAGTTTTTTTTTTTTTTTTTTTTTTTATTTGAACGATGTCTTCTTTACGTTGAAAGTTATTCTATTGACACCAAAATATTAAAAAATACTACAGATTAACAAAAAGCTAGTGCATAATGAATTGTCATCTTAAGACTTCAACACGTGTATTTTTAATTTCTCTTTGAAATAGATTTTTCCCACGCGCACTATTTCGTTACATTTTCGACTTACACTATTAAGGAAAGATCGATGAGACAATTGATATGAAACAAATCAAAATTCAAATTATGCCGCATTTGGGGTATCATGTGAACGAATGCTAACGAATATGCCACTCCAATTTGAATAATTTTAAATATTTACGCCGCTATTAATCCTTATTTTTATTAGAGTTGATGATTCATCGCTAGATAACTTTAGGCACATAAATTGCATTTCTTTCGAAATGCCCATTCCCTAGCTCGCTATAATTAGCCTTTAGGGTCTTTGTTCACAACTAATTGAGTTTATTAATTATTTTTATTCTTAATTTATTGAAATGTTAAATACAAAAGATTTCTGCGTGATTTGATTTCACATATATACGTATATATGTGAAATACGTGTATATACGTATATATATACGTATATATGTGATTTGATTTGATTTGCAGACTTTAACAACCTTATTTAATATAATCTTAAAAAAGCGTAAAAAATTGGTCATTCTCCGGAACAAAATCTTTATACATCGAGCCACCTGCGAATAAGAAGTATATTTTCCCCGGTAACACCACAAAAGTAGAGTTACCCTTTGAAACAAAAAAATAGAGTTACCCTCGGTTTACACCAGGTTCTAAGACCTTGCTCCATAGTGATCACCCTATTTAAAAAAAAAAACTAAACCGGGAACCAAGTGCGGAACCCAGAATTTTCGGGCTATGTCTAGAACCCAGTTATTGATTTCCAAACCGGGCCCATGGGTGATAAAATTAAAATACCCAATTTTACACTAGAATCGGCATCGAGACCGAAACATGGGAACCAAGTATATATTTTTCACCCCCTTCAATTTAACTGGAAATGTAAGAACTAAGCATTGACATATGTAATCCAAGTATGAGATGAATGCAAACTACTTGTGTCTTACTATCAAACACTGAAATCCAACAAAACAAAATAAAATGATTGAGCGACAATGAATCATACACTGCAAAGATTCTCTTACAACACAACGAGAGTCTAACAGGGAATCTTCGAAGTGAACCACTCCATAACCGAGAAAGGAGCTTTGATCAACGCCAACGCAAACTCCACGATGATCGTCACACACAAGCAACACGGGCATATGCAGGTCAACGCCAATCTGCAACGCCCCAAAAAAATCAAATTATTGCTTAATAAACACTAATGAGAAAATAATAAATATGTGTCGTAATTAATCACCCGACGATCCAAATGACGACGCCGACGAGAGAGAGGAGGAGACAGACGAAGGCGAAGGGCAGGCCGAGAAGAAACCCCAAAGGCCTGCAATCATCGCCACAGCAACACGCCATTTTTTTTTCTTTGTTTTGCTTTGATCTTGTTTGATTATGTAAGGTACAATAATATAATGTTATATGTGTTAATAATAATGATATTGTTGTTCTCTAAAAAAAAAATTGATATTGTTGTTAACGTATGAAACAAAATAGCAAATAATGTATTTGAAAAAAATGTATATTTTAAGACGATTAGACAAAGACAAGAGAACCGAGAAAGCGTGTATCACCACCATTCGGCTGCCTCTACTTCATTGCCACGTCGTCATCTTTGACACAAATTAATTAATTGCTTTGCTAATAAGAACGAATCACACGACATCGTTTCGTATCATGACCAGTTTTAAATTGTTTGGCTTTTTCTAAGGATTAGGTTGAGAGAAGATTACATTACTGGATATGTGGGGTCATATCAATATTATGAGTTTACAATAAGTGAAAGAAATTTTAATAATTTTTTTTTAAATGAATTTTATAATTATAAGCAGGAAATTTATTATTTGGGATGTAACCCATCTAGCTGTCAATTATGAGTATCTGTATGATCATAAATAAATAGATACAGGTTTGATAATGAAGTCCATACCAAATAAGATTATGAAATTTATTAATAGGTAAAATATAAACAATAAATATAATCTTCCCAATTTTAGAAGAAGTCAAGAAACCAATACCCTCTTCGTATTCTATTAAAGGTGGGGAGAGTGCTGAAAATCTTGAAAATTAAAAATTGTGTCGTTCGAAGAAAAAACAACATAGGGCAACGAGGGACACCAAAGGTGGCATAGCCTAACCATTGTTGCTCAATTATCACGCGTATTTTTTCATTAAATACCCCTGTATATGAAATTAAAGTAGGAACAGTATAATTTCTACACTTCAATTATAATAAAAGTGATGGCACATTTATATCTTTTAAATTATTAATTTGAAAGGCAAAAAAAATAAAAGTTTGGACGATACAGATTATTGTGGCACTGCACTTCTCCGGCCGTCGTCGACTGGTACAAACGCATGCACATGTTGAGAAATGATTTTTTTTTTTTTTTTCATTTATAATGAACATAAGTTACCTTTTTAGAATTATTTCTTCGGTGTATTCATATTTTGATTTTGATAATATTTTCATTTTCATTTTCAGGAGTGATATGTCTCATGATTTAATCAAGGGAGCTTAAGCTAACTAACCTTCTTGAACGTTTAAAATTGTCAAAATAGCCACCGTTTGTTTAATATTGTGCCATAGCCAATAAACCACATTAACTGATATAAAAATGACTTATCTACCCTTATTATTAATAATAATTAATATTAAAATTCGAATTAACAAATTTATTTTAATAATAAATAATTAATACGAATTTATTTTAATTTTTTTAAAAAAATAATAAAATAATAAATTAGGAAACAAATATTTGAATTCTAAATTTAAAAATAAATTTCAAATTTAAATATAAAAAACGTTTTTCACTTTTTAAAATAAAAATTCAAATTTCTTAAGAAACATTAATTCGAATTAACCATATTAATAATTTAAAACAATTTGAATTAAAAAACACTAACCAAATTAGCAATTCGAATTAGCATACATTTACACGAATAAATACGAATAAACCAATTAACATACATTTACAAGTCGAATTAACATATTTTTACACGAATAAACTAATAAACTTACATTTACATTTCGAATTAACATACATTTACAATTCAAATAAACACGAATAAACAGAAATTACACGACAAAACAAGAGAAAAATATCGCCATCGAGCCAACGTTGCCGCCCAAGCCTTCCGACTCCCCTTTAAACAGTCCCGATCGTAACACAATCTACAAACACAATTTCAACTATGATTGCAAAGACACGAGGGGCATTTTGAATTGGCAAAAAAAATTGATTGCCAAGACACGAGGGGCATTTTGGGGTTTTTATGCTTGACAGGCGATCAACAAGAACCAGAGCAGCATGCTGATCTTGCTAAAGACGTGCATAGACGTGGTGAGGTCGCTGGTGGTCGAAGCTACATCTGAATTTCAAGCGTAAAACAAGATTAGCTTAATAGGGTTTAAGTCCCACATACACATGACTAATCTCCCTCTTGCTTACTCATTCCCAATCCAAATGATAACATGGTTATCAAACGTCACATATTAAGCGTGTTAATATTGGTTCACCAATTTTGGGAAGCATATAATAACTCCAAACAAGAGTAAAGAAGCATGATTTTGCCATTACAGAATATCTTGAGTACTTCTCCAATGGTATCAATCACTTCTTTGGCATTAGAAACTTGCGAATTCTCATACAGTACCAGCAAGCTTGAAAAAAGTCAAACCGCAGACAAAAATCCATTCAAGAAAAAGTGAATCGACGAACAATCTACCAGGAACTTCCTTTCGCGGGTTCGGAGGCGCCGTGACGTAGCAAAGAATCGAATGTCCGGCATACGTGGCGCTCGTGCCGTCCGGGTTCGCCATCGTACCGGTCATGGTGGTGAGTGGGTTTGGCTCTGAGCTTGGATTGATCTCTGGTCACATCAAGCGGGGAAGAATGCCGATGAGAGAGAGAGAGAATCTGCGTTTGAAGAGATTGAATTTTAAAAATATTCCTTTAAAATCTGCGTTGAATATTAATGCACAACTGTTCCATGAAGATAGGGATATTATTAAACACTATTTTAAATAAATTTACCTAAAATCATGGAATTGGTTAACAAATCCTACGTAAAACTATTAAAGGAAACTCAAAATTAATCATTATTTACACGCTTATTAATATATTTACATAATTATTAATATTTAAAAAGGGAAAAAAATGATCAAGGGCAATATTGATATAGATATTTCAGCTTTCAATGCCACATCATCAAGATTGACTATTTTGCTAATTAATTTCATACGTTTGATAAATGTAAATTTAAACGTTGAAGGATGGTTATCTACAATAATTTCAAATACAACTCAAACTATAAGTTATAATTGTCAAATTCATATATCTCAAATCATAAGTCAATTAGTACAAGCGCATGTTGAGAAATGAAAAAATATATAAATTTTCGTTTATAAATGAATAATAAGTTACCATTTTAGAATTATTTCTTTTTGTATTTTGGTTTCTTTTCATTTTCATTTAGGAATCTAAATTTAAGTAGTCACACAAGTTAAACTATAGATTATATTTATTATGATTTAGTTATAAAACTATATATTATAATTATTGAATTCATATATTCCAAACCGCAAGTCAAAAATATAAAAGTGATAAAAGTAAAATTCTTAGAATTAAAATTCCACCTGATTTCAAGTATTTTTTTAAAAAAAAAATTCCATCGTTTCGAGTATTTATATTTTTAATGACTTATGCCGACAAAAGTCAAACGAGTTTTGAGTTTTAGTGACCAGTTTTAGTGACCAAGTCATAAAAGCTCTATTTTTAGTGTTGGTGCACACTTAGGGTGTGTTTGTTTGGTCTTAATTGGCCTCTTAATCTTAATGATTAAGATGTAGGGTCATTAAGACTATCTGTTTTTTTATTATTTACAAATATGAATATTTTTTTTTCCTCTCTTCGAGTCCTCCTCTCGTTTAACTTCGTTTTTTTTTTCCTTCGAAAAAATCATTGGCCTTCCTTCCCAAGCTTTTTGTCAAAATGACCTTAACTGGGCATTTTAAAGAGCGTATACCCTTATTACTATTCATTTCTTGCATCCATACCTTTCATTAAAGTAGAGGGTGTTAAAGCATAATATAAATTCTATCTCCTCTTATTTTATTATTATTACTTTACTTGCGCTTTTCTTATTTCTCATTTTTTATTAATTCTCCCGCGCTATTTTCTCTCGTTCTCTTTTCTTTTTCTTTGCCTTCTTCTGGGATTTCCCTTCTCACATTCTCACATCGATCAGTAACAGAAGACATTTTTTTCTTCTCTGTGTATTTTACGTTGCCCACTCGACGATTAGCTACTATTAGTTATAACATAAATCATTTGTTTAGGTTAAAATACCTATTTTAAAACGGTAATCACCAGAAATAATTACATGTAGCGGTAATCATCAGTTAAATATAGCGGTATACATAAAAACACATATAGAGGTATAAAAATAATCAATTTCATCTCTTTTAATAATATTAACATTAAATATGATCATATATGGCAGTTTATTTGAAAAAAATCATATAGCGGTTTGGCGGTAAAATGACAAGATTATATAGCGAAACAACAGTATCGATGACAATATTAAATACAATGTTAATGAAAAAAATTGTAGGATAAATATTAAAATTAATGATGAGCATATATGGCGGTATAAATGAAAATATCATATAGCGGTTTTGCAGTAAAATGACGAGCATATATGGCGGTATAAAGATTATATAAAGTATTAATGACAAAAATTGTAAGATAAATAAGCAGTTTATAAAATAATATTAAAAAGTCAACATACAGACACCTCAAACAAAAACATCCAAACTAAAAGCTGCTATGGAATCCAATAAAGTAGTGTGTGCGTAGAACCTCGCCGGAGTGTCTTTCTCCATGATCATCGATTCTCTACGATTACGATTTATGAAAACCTTCTCAACGATATTGTCGTTGTAAATTATGAAAAACATATTAGATGTTTCCCTATCAGTTTGACAAATTTGTAAAATATACTCTGCCGAGTTATTTATAACCATCCCTCCTCCGTGTATGACGAGCGATTGGACTTGTTTTTTAGTGAAACCGTGTTCGTAGCCGATGAAATAGAATTTGACCCCGACAAAGAGCTTAAGGGCCTAATAACATGAATTGTTATTAATAGTCTACGAGCAGTGCAATAATGTACGCTGTATTTGGTAAAAACTTACATTGTTGAGAGCGTTTAGCCGGCCCAATCTTGGACCATTTAGCGTGTTGTACTTGCCGCGGGTGATCTCAAAAGGCGTTTCATCTACAATTGATTGTTGTTCAATGCATGCTCTTATCCCTGCAGATATAAAATTGTATTGATGTTAAATTAGCACAGTAATAATTAAAACAAAGCGTCACAGATTTACGTACAATCGATGTTGACAATCCATATTCCTTTCAGGATTGACAAGAGGAATCTATGATTCCATTTGCTAAATCCGTGACCGTCTGTCCCTACAATATGATGGGTCACAGCCTCATTATTGTCCCACAAGTTGGAACATTCATACCCTTTAGAATCCGCAAACTGGAGCAAGAGACCCTGAAACACGAAAAACTGAAGTATAAGCATCTTACTATTGATCTAAGATAAAATTACTAATAAAATAAGATAAATAACTTAGTTTCTGGCCTCAACGATGCATAAAAAAAGCTTCATTCTTCGCGGAATTTCTGGTAAGGCAGCCATTGGGAGTGGTCTGAATAATGATTCGCTTTCAAAAAGACGGTTATATTTGTGGAGTGGTGTGGAAACTGGCTTCAGTGTAACCTCTCGATAACACACTACAAGTATATATAGGGGTCATGGTAGATTTGGTCACATTTATTGCAATTAAGTGGTATCAGATACTCGTTCTTCTTCTACAATGCGGACCATTAATTTGGTGGTTTTGTATCAAATCGAAGCGTCAGTTCGAACGAAAAAATATATAGGTTCGAAGCGTCATGTTTTGAAATTAGTATTTCTATCGAGTGTTCCCAGTAAACATTTAATTAATAAGGAAAATAAAATGAACTTTTTGACTTGAAATCAAAACCGCTATATGCAGTAAATGTATGCATTCGTTTATTATTCATACAAATTAATTCTCAGCGTGTTCCAATGATCCAAAAAGAGTAAAAGCGATGAATATTTAGAGAATACCTACGCATAATTGAATTAGTATAAGGAAAATAAATAAAATTATTGACTTAAAACTGAAAACCGCTATATGTTTAGAATTAGAAGTTTTCTTATTTTTTAGGGTTTTGGAGCGAATATAAACTCGTTCTATCAAATTTATTACATGTTGTTCGCCGAAGGGTGTAAAGATGATCATGACCATATGAATCAAACTCATAATCCTCTTATTCCCGGTGCATTTTTTCATAACGCAAACATCATCATCATGCTAAAATAATACTCTATGTATATATATGCCCTCTAGATACGACGGATGATTGATAGAAATCACTATTTAATTTAATGAGAAATAATTTGTATACAACTTACATATAATCAACAAATTAACTTTTGCAGTTTCATATATATATATCAAACCATAGGATGTTTCATGAACTAGATTATTGGTTTAAAGCCCCAATAATCAACGAAGACTACTTGTTACATAATAACACTATATATATATATCTATATGTATGTATACATGATACAAATATTTTATACATCTAGTAAGCTAAGAAGAACATATCAATCGACATAATTACAAGCTATATATACCTTAAACAATCATACACATATCACAGGTGATTAACCGATCATCTCTTCAGTCATTTCTTTGTTGCTTCTTTCTTTTTCGGCGCAAACATGTCCCGAGCACTCGGCTGATCTCGGTGGCTGCTTTTCGCTGATTGGTGATTATTTCCATTTTTCGTCGTTGACGATGAACCTTTCGACACAGATAGCATTGCTTTAGCAGAGGGTTGGGAATTGGAAGACATGATTGAATTTGCAAGTTAATGTTTGAATATATGAAAAGGCTGTGAATTTTATTGATTTAGCCCTAGATATGTCTCTATTTATAATAAAACCAGAAGATCGATTTCTAATTGCAGATTTTCCATGCAGTTTACACGTAAATGATGTAAATCTCCATGATATTTATTGGAAATAATGCATGCATGCTTGTTTAGAGTCGTTTGATCTTGTGTAATTTGAAATTTTCTTGAAAGACCCAACTTTGAATTAAACCTTAGGACTTTTAACACACATTTTTGGGCGTACGTAGGCCACATATATAGTTTGACATACATATTTTACTATATATTATTATACTTATTATTATTAGTAGTAGTAGTATATATTATTATGTTAAGGTTGTAGTAAACTTATATCTTGGCAAGAATATATTACTAATTAGTAAATGTGAATATGTGATGTTGTATCTATTTAATTATTACTTAAAAGAATCTTATGGCAACTGAAATTCCCTAAAGTCTTATAATGATTCTATACTTTTTAGGGTGTTTCTATTCATTTTATTGCAATAGCAATTTCAATTTTCGTTCTTTATTAATGGTGACCAGACTGATATTTATATATGTATATATAATATACATACGCATATACCGATATTTTCGTCAATTAATTTATTAGGAAATAGAAAAATTGCACTCAGTACTCATAATATTAAGAGTATTCAAAGAATGCTGCGTTTCAATTTTATCTAGTACATTCACAGTCAGTCATTCTATTTTTGTTTCACGGAGTTTAATTTCTGGGATATTACCTTTGTTGCATGACCTCACTTCTCACCGTTCAATCTCATCAATATTCAAACCCTTTGAATAGAAAAAAAAAATAAAAAACCTTACTTTTACTTTGAATTTTGATTTCAGTCATAATACGGAAATTAGAGAAACAATAGAGTATCTCATTATATCTGCATTCCAGCTTATGGACACGTGTCCGTTTGAAAGATATTAGGGCAAATATCTCATAATTCGTGTTTCCGTGCCATGCGTCGCAGCCAGGCACGAAGCCACTATTGCTAAAATACATAGACCTCACCGATATATATGTCACAGGCTTAAGCGGGCACACCCGCAAGACGCCCGTGCGGCACTCGGTAAGTCTGTTAACCGAGTCAGCCATCCACACGTTTGACGTCATCGCTAGTTTCACCCTGCCTTGGGTTCGACAGGAGAGCGGCTTTAGCTCCCGACCAGCACTACGCCACAACGACGGATCCCTAACAAGACTTGTCCCACCCCAGTCCTACCCTGACTTTAGGGGTGTGACAATATATATATATCCACGTGTCCATTTAGAGGTCTTATGAAAATGTCCCTTACTTTCTCCGTTTCTTGACAACACTTCTTGTAAATTCCTACAATATGCAAAAGATTTATACTTTGTAAATATATTGTTATACATAACACGCATTAGGACCACAATTCGTAAGAAATATTGGGTAAATATTTAAAATTTTAGATTGGTCCTTTCTATTCTAATTTGAAAATAATAGCGAAGAGGATGTTAAAAATACGTGATATTTACAAGATTAATAAAGTAATAATATCATCTTCATGATTAGTTATTGCATGCCAAAAAGAAATCCCATCATTAATTTCATACCTTGATAGTTCGATTGAATAGCGCGGTTTTTATTTTTATTTTTCATTGCATCAAACGTTTCATTAAATCATCAATAGAACGATCCGAATTTTTAAAAATCGTCATATAAAGACATTTTGAATCGATTCTATCATCATATAAAGATATTTTGAATCGATTCTTCTATATTTTTTTTTTCAGTTTATATCTAAATTTATTTTTGAAGGAACTATTACTCATTCCAGCTAATCAAACTAAATTTCTCATTATATTTTATTTTCTTTATCTCTTATTTATACTCATACCTTTAAGTTTATTTTTTGGTTTCGTAAATCACTTTATTAGAAAAAATATTGTAATGAGTAAAAAATTACTCCGTAAAGTAATTATATATAAATATAAATACAAATCTATCAATATAAATATTTATGAAAAAAAATACAAATAGTAAAAAAAAAGATAAATGAAAATAATATAATATGAAATACAACAATACGTCGGAACTGCCCCAAGAGTGATGCGTACATCCCTATCTCTTGTTTGCTATATATGTGCAAATGTCGTTGTTGAATTTTGAAATATCATATATCTAAATTATACAAAACAATAAATTTATTAAAATTTTTACATCCAATAGTTACATAAATAATTTTGGTGCTAATATTAAATAATATAATAAAAATTGAGCATTTTGTGCAAGTTTCAAAATTTTAAAAAACTAAAAAGTAAAAAAATACCATTGTAAACAATGCAAAACCAAACACAGCTATCCACGATTTGCAAACACTAACCCATACTATAATAATGTGGAATTCGATTTTCGGTTGGATATTCAACTTCAACACGTTGAAATGCATATAATATATATATATATATATATATATATATATATATAGAAACCCTGACAATTTCATCAACTATCTCAAAATCTTTGCCAATTTTTTTCTTGAATAACTAATTTTAAATATATTTTTTTGTGAACAAGTTTTTAAAACGTTTTTAAAATCGTCATTATAACTAAGTAATAGTTTCCAACTATCTGCTTATACTTTTGTACATAATAATGATCACTTATATGACATTAATATTCATATCATTATATACATTTATGTATTAAATAAAGCCTCCTTAGTTACTCAAAAGTAAAGTGTAAGAGAGCGAAGCAACTACTATTCTTAGTGCAAAGAGAATCCACAATTACACTGTATATATCACACAATATACACTGCTCTAAAGGCATCATAGCATTACCACACCATACATTTACATATATATATATTTTTTGACAAGTATTCTACCTTATGAATGTCTAGAAAGTAATATTACAAGCATATATACCATAACCTAGAAGCAATTTGCATTGACACTTCACATATCTATATACAACATTTTACATGTAGTTTTGGTTCAACACTGCCTATTTCTTCTTCTTTGGCGCAAGACAGTCCTTAGGTGATGGCTGTGACGAACCTTGAGTGCCATTGCCATTAGAGTTTCCTCTTGATGTTCCTGCAGGTGATATACAATCTTGTGGAGATGGATATTGGGAACCTGATCCTTGTGAAGACATTGTTTTTATTTTGTTTGTTTGTTTGTTAATCTTCTGTATATGCTGAAACCCTAGTTGAAAGTATTTATAGGGTAAAAGAATCTAATGGCAAACTGAAAAGCCCTAATTGGAAATTACTATACCTTTTTATGTAAAATGAAGATGATTTACGCTTAGTTTACTAACAACGCACAATATCAACAAAATTCAAACTATACATGATTCATAAGAACTTTCACGCAATTTAAATTGGTTGGTATTTTCCTCCTTGTCATGAGAATTTTTTTTATGTATTATTATTATGATTTCATCATAATGTGTCATGATAGTTAATTCATTAAATACAAAATCATAGTATGTTATGAGAACTTTCACGCAGTATTAATTTTTTATTATTAAATACAAAAATCAAAGTTTATATTCATTCACGCATTATGTTTATTCGATATAAATAATATGTAACACGTGATGAAGCAAAATAATTATACGTACGTTCTTTAATTACCACCTAAACAATATTACACCTAATCTATTTCATTTTAGGCTGAAAAATAATTTATTCAGTTTACACTCCATTTTATAATTGCTAAGATACGATATGAAGATCTTGTTAGGCAGAGTGTTTCTCTTCCTTTTACTATATACGCATGTGCCGATCTTTACGTTTCAAATGATTTAGGATTCAAATTTAGCACAATTACACTCAGTACTCATAATTTTAAATTATTTCAAAAAGAAAATTCCTGAATATTCTGGTACTAATTATTTATTTATACTTGGAAAATATCCTCTTCTTTTCTCGGTAACTAATCTTAAAATTGCTAAAATTGAGGATGACATAATGGGAAAGTTATTGGATATCATGAACCTTAGACACTATATATAATTGTTGTTCTAAGTCATGGTTTTTGAAAAATTCTCTGATATTTTGGGGAAAGATTGCTTATTAATTTCATATTTGGTGGATTTGAACTATTAAAAAGTACTTACACCTTTTTCTTACCATACCATGATAACTAAATTAATTCAAAGAACGTTGCGTGTACCAATTCTTTTGCTAACATCCGACTTATGCTCCTATTCTTTTTTTTTTCTTTTCTTTTTTGTCGCAATATTTGTACCAAAAAATCTTAAAAATTACCCAAAGTCAACATCCGTAAGCAATTTGTATTTAATACAAGGGTTATTAAAAACATTTATACCAATTCATTTGCTATCATCCGACTTCGGTTCTCGTTCTTTTTTTTTTTTTTTTGTCTGGTAAAACTAAAGTCCAGAGACGGAATTGTTAATGGAGGACAACTTTGAGTATATTTTAAGATTTTTTTGAACATATGCCGCAAAAAAAAAGAATAAGAATATAAGTCGGATGTTAGCAAAAATTAATACATATGCCGGTAATAACCCTTTGATTAATTAAGTTATCTTTCAAGCTATATTTGTTGCGCAGAGTTAATTTCTGGGAGCTTGGTTGCATGGCCATGTTGAATGTCATAGATATTCAAATCCTTAGATTGACTTTGAATATATGATGGCGAATTGAGAATCCCAAAACAGAAATTACTTTACATTTGCTGCAAAGTGAATGTAAATTACAGACAGTGACACATATATATATATATTGGTAATATATATTTCAATGTTTTTCTTGTAGTAGTATCATCGTCTCCAATGCGTAATGGTTGGAGTCAATATTCAAAGAGTCGAGCTTAGTTTTATTTCAAAGGATTTGAATATTGACATGATTCAACTGTTACAAGAGAGAGGTCACGCAAAAAGAAAATATCTCAGAAAACTCTTCTGAAAATATAAAAATACAACGACCTGCGACAGTGCGACTATATAGGTTATTTGACACACAACGTTCTTTCTTTAATTTTTCATGTGTAAATGGAACGAAACCACTGTTTTCTGATGCAAAATCATAAAAATAGTTTTAATTCTGTTGTAAATCATGTAATTAACATCTATGATTTAGCTCGAACGATTTAAAAATATGTTAGTGCACATAAGTGCCATCGTAAGTCTCCCGCCACATGTATGGTAAGAAAAGAAACAATACTAAAAATTATTAACATAAAATGACGCAAGAATAACTAGAAAAGATTTAAATAAGCACAATTACAATCTATTACAAAATAATAAAATAAATTTGAACTCGAGCATCGATGACATAAGCCCCCACGAATGTTGGATATGAATTTCTAGGGCAATTCAATTAACTGCTCAACAAGTTTGAACGCAATACTAAATTCAAACATGCAAAATGACAAGTTATAAAACGTCATTATAAATCAAAATATTATTAACTGAGTGCACAGAAAATCATTTCTCAATAATAATAATAATAATATATACATTACATGTATATATATTGAGTATTTACTAAGGTTTTAAATGCTGCTCGCCAATGTCGTTTCACAATTTTCATTTTACGGACATATCGCTTGCCGATGGACAAATCGAAAAAAAGGGCATGCCACATGCCGAAAATACCGCATATTTTTCATGGGCATACTGCATGCCGATGGGGCTTTCGACGAATATTCAGGAAAATATTTTTGAGTATTTAGACAAGATATTTATATAGGTTCAAAACTACATATTTAATAAATACAAGACATACTTATATACAATAAAACATATTTGTAACTTAGTAGGTGAAATGTATTAAGTCACTTTATTAGTTGAAGACTTGCAATGTATAGTATTAAGTTAATTTATTTACTGAAGTGAAATATGTATGTGAAGTGAAGTGTATAATATTAGTTGTATACCAAAGAGTGCCACATTGCTAGATTACAAGAGTTTGGAATGGTTTAAATACCAATAATTTGGTACAAGGGCTCGGGCCCTTAGGGTCACCGGCCACTTTTGTGAAAGGGAGATGACTCACACAAATGCACCACCACCACCACCACACACGGGTTTCTTGTGCAAGCATAATTATTTTTGCCAAAAAGTTAATTAGTATTTTTGCCACGAAATTTTAGCTTTTAGGGAAATTCGCACCATTTTTCCATGTTTTCTTTCACAGCAGCAAAATGGAATTTTGGGAAACGAAAGGGTTTTCGTTTCGCATTTCTCCGAAATAATTTCATTGCACAATAGTTATTATAAAATATATGTGCCACGAAATAATGTCACGTGGCTTGTGTTAATGGTGATTTTTGAAATACGACCCAGTTAAAAAAAAAAAACATCAAAAGGCCCAAAGGCCGAAGAGGCTCGGCCCGGAAAAAATAAACCCGAGCCTAGCCTAGAAGTTAAAACTTGGCCCCAACTCAAAGAGTCAACTCGACCATGGTTGGTGAAGTCAACAAAGAAAGTCAACCCGATCCAAGCTCCGAAATTCAACATAACCTCGGCCCAAGAGTGTCAAGAGGCACGAGCCTCGACCACGGCTCAGAAGAGTCGTAAGGTGATCCAAGTCCGAAACAAAAAATCTAAACAAAAATCCCGGCCTTGAAGACAACAACGAAAGGCCTTATCTCGGAGACAATGGTGAAAATCACGATCTTCGATAAGATGGCGAAAATCCCGATCTCCGATAAGACGGCGAAGAGCACGATCTTGCAAAGGCGACGAAAACCTGACCTCAGGAAAAATGGGAAACTCCCGAAAGCTCGAGAGAACGGCCTGCCGCGGCAGGCACACTTGCCGCCCGCGCTACAAAGGCGCGGAAGCCCCTTCCTGCCACACCACCAAGAACAGTATCCCCCTTCCTTTTGCGCTCCACTTCCTTGGTGTGCTACAGCCCAATCCGGGGCGCAGCAGGAACATGTGATAGACCGCTCCTCTTTTGCTCTTTAAATGACAGATTCGGCTTCAAAAGGCATCTCATCACTCTATAAATACTCAAATGACTCACAAGTTGAAATAATCATTATTTACCTTGCTAAAGCTCTATTTAGGCTATTTTTTCGGTCCGAAAAAATCTCTGTCATACACTTTTGGCGTGCTTATCATGATGGGCATAAAATACAATAGTCTCATTATATAATTTAACCATAAACATGAGACTCTATAATTTCAAAGTGTACACCTAGTGCAGTAAAAAGAAGAACAAAAATGTGTTAAGATGTCACATTTTGCTACATTTTACATATAAAAAACATAATTGCGACCTTTTAATGTATTTTTGACTTAGTAAAAAAAAAACTGTATTTTTTATTTACTCAAAAGAAGAAGAAAATGTTAGTAGTTTAGAAATATACAATTAAACACAAACTTTATTAGTGCATACGTATGTATAATTAACTAATCTTTCAATGAATTGATTAATTGTGTGTGACGTCGTCAATGTCGCAATGATCAGTCTTCAAATGAGATATTTCACCGCCAAAATTTGCAGTATCGATGTTATGATGTCCTCCGACGTTAGGTAAGTCCATCTGTTGGTGCGACATAATATCCACCATGTCTGATGCTCCCATTTCATGCTGCTCATACGCGTTATAAATGCATTGAAAAAAAATCAGTCCCAATGATTCAGAATTCCGGTTAAAATTATATTTTTGAATCAAATAAATCAGTTTTGGGCTAATTAATTAAGAGTTCAAGATCATGATTCCAGGTTCGCAAGTCATATATCTGTAGGACTATTACAAATCAGCCACGTGCAATTATTTGAAATTAAACATTATATAAATAAATTGTGTTGAACCACAATATTAGTCAACGTCAATCAAGTACTATTGAAGAATGTAAATTCAACTTATACGGGTTCTAAGTGTTCTTATATATATACATATATTGTGGTGTCATCCTGGGCCAAGGCCCCTACAACAATTTCTTATATATATACTATAGGTTCATCACCACTCATTCATCTTTCCAAGTGCCCCCCACACCACTCAACCCCATTATTTAAATGTTTTCCTCTATATTCTAATTTGATGGTACTCGGCTAATTTTTTATTCCCACTTATCATTTAGTTTGATGGTAATCCCTAATTTGATATTATAAAAAAAAAAAAAAAAACTATGGCCCCCTCAATTCAAAATTTCTAGTTCCGTCACTGTATTGTGTGTACCTGGGTCTGGGAATATATTGAAGGTTGCAAAAGAGAAGCAAGGTGGGCATTAGTGTTGGGAGTGTAAGGGTGAGGCCAAGCTTGAAGGTCTTCATGATCACATGCATGATGGCATTGCTCTCCCATGTTGTTGTTTATTGGCTCAACAGTTGAGTTTGTTCCTTGTGAGAATAGATCATACACACTGCTTGATGCCAAATCTCTAAGCTCAAATTTATTAGAACACAATTATTTTTTACGAAAAATAAATGTAAATTCAGAATTTGATTTGAAGTACCTAATTGAGTCCAAAGAAGATGGTGTCTCGAAGAGTTGAGCATTGGTATTGGGCATCCAATTAGCAATTGCCTTCTCGAAAGAGGTTGGATATACCTCCTGTGAATCGCACAGATTTGTGTATAAAAATTAATAACAAATATATATTAACCCTTTAATTTCACAATTATAATATTTTCAATTTGATTAATTACCTGTACTCCTGATGGCTCATAAGAAGATAGTTGGTTACCCAGCAAATATTCCTGCTACATCAATAACAACTCATGAGTAATTTTATTCGGAGAAAAAATCCTAATATAAAAGATAATAACGAATTAAAATACCGATCAATTTAAGTCAATTGGGGCGGCATGAGAGTCTGATGAGAATTTTTAGCGGGAAAAGTAACAAATGTGGATAAAATAAGGTTGGCCATATTTTTCATTGGAAATTTTTAATGGGTGTTAACTTATGATGATGGCATTCAATTAGGCGACACGTGTCAATGCAACAAAGTTTTTATTAGTATTTTTAATTATAAAATGAAATTATGGTCTTAATACTTTTTCCGATATTTCACCTAAAACAAATAACTTTTTGAGTGACAAATCTATTTTATGTTTAAAAAGTGACGACATGTTTCTAATTACTTTCATCGACAAAACCCCATTTTTATCAAATGCCTTCATAAGTTATAAATGCCACTTTTACCAAAATTTTGTTACTCTTACCGTTGAAAAATGAGAACATGTTTATTACTCTCGATAAAATATAGAGACTTTTTCCGTTTTATCCCTTAAATATAAGGAGATATTACACAAGTGATATGAATTTTTACCAACCTTTCTCTGCATGACGTTTGCCAAAGTATTGACGAGATTCTTCTCACACGAATCCATCTCCTCCATAGACGTGATCTTCATTGGGTCAGGCTCGTACATCCTAATTTTTTATCATACCAAAATTAAATATAATGAAACAAAACTAGATGTATAAGTTTCAATAAAAAGTAATAGAAAGTCGTTTTCAGGACCTTAGTTGTTCGTCCACCATTTGAAGCTGTTGTTGTAGCCTACCAATCTCATTTTGCAGTTCCTAAAAACGACATCATTTAGCAAAATTTAATTTATAAATATAAAAATAGAAAATAGAAATTTACCTCAATCTCAGAGTTCACAGCTGTTGGACTTTTTTCATTCGCAAAAATAACAAACATTAGTAATTGTGCTAAATAGGGCATAAAACGACATAAAATTGCTAAATACGACAAAACTAAAAACAGAGGAATCACAAACTTTGCCATTTGAAGAGCAATGTCGCTTTCGCTCCTCAATTGCTGGAGCGTCCGAAGCAAATACTGCCCCATTTATATGTAAGAAAAAAATATCATATATTTATTAAAAAAAAAAAACAGGGAAAGCTCGATGGATTCACTAAATATTCAGGTATGTCACCTCTTTGTTATGAACATCGCTGTAAGAGTAAGAAAGAAATAGAAACGAGTCAGTGTTTATTCGAAGTAATACATACATAACATATATATATATATGTGTGTGTCTATGTATATATCTATATTTGAAAACGAGTTTTGATATTGAGTGACAGAGCTTACGAGTGCTTAGCGTGGTCGGGCAAGATTATTGCACTGCAATGAAGATAAAACACATGAGATGCTATGTTTTCAAGATTATATTTTTTAACAAGCTAGTTTCATGTAATTGCATCGTACTTTTCTCGTTCTTGGTCCGGGAGATTTATGTAGCGAGTGAAGACATCTTCGATCCTGAGAAACGGAATCAGTCAAACCATGGATCGCCGAGCTTGGAATCAATTTTTATGGTAACCAAACACTTGTTTTTTTTTTTAGAAAAATATATGAATTTTCTGATCGCGTTATTGCACACTATTTGAGTGTTTGGATTAATACTTAGTTTTTGTATCTTTCAGTCACAAGATTCGAGCTCGCAACATACTCCAGGATTATTTGTTATTACGATTCGAGTAATGAATATCATGGTCACTATAGTACGTAATTCTGATTCGAATTTTATCAAAATTTTCTTCATTCACCAGAAACGGTCAACGTTGTTTAAATTAATGATCGGTCTGCTTGATTAAAAATGGTGAAATTATATTTATGAGATTTAAAGTACTGATTCAATAAGGCACAATCAAATAGTGTTTCTTATATTACTATATATATATATATATATATATATATATAATGATGCAGTTCAAGCCGTAAAACGCATTGATGCGTTTGCATTGGAAAGCAACGCAAAAAACTCGCGGCTAATGTAACCTATGTGTATGCGTGCAGCAATTTTCTTTTCTTTATGCAATCATTCAATTTAATACTTAAATTAAAATAGTATACACCTACAAATAAATTGCAACACTAACGAACTATATTACTATTGTAACATACTAACTATATCAATCGGTAGAAAAAGACATGTCACAAGTTTTAATGATTAAAATAGAGATAATTGCCGCATAAAGAATAAAGATCGTATTTTTTTTATTATGTTAAATGTACTTTGTGACATCGTTAGGGGCTTACTCGGCAGTATCGGCGACGCACTCGAGAACGCTAAATGTGTCGCCGATACTGCCGAGTACATCACCGACATCATTGGGAATGCTAAGTGTGTCCCCGACACCACCTGATACGTTATCGACATCGTCGAGAACGCTGAGCGCGTCGCCAACACAACCCGAATACGTCACCAATACCGTCGAGAACACTGAGTGCATCACCGACGTATGTTGCACTAGAACAATATATGCATGCAATATATATATATATATACCTTCTTCTGCCAGAGAAAAGGCTGAGACGCTGAGATGGAGAGAACATAATAAGAGCAATATCAATGTCGCATAGGATAGAGAGCTCATAAGCCTTCTTGATCAGCCCATTCCTTCGCTTTGAGAACGTTACTTGTCTGTTCGTGTTGTTCTCTATCCTCTTTATCTCCAATTTCACACGTCCCATTTTCAATTTCCAAACTTTAAAATCTGGAATCAATCTGTGATGATCATAGTTTGAGACTGTCTTTAATTGTTTGGGATTTAGTGTTCAAAGAAAAGCACGTAAAATGGGAAAATGCATGAATATGAAGATCCTTAAAAGAAGGCAGTTGGGAGAAGAAGATGGTTGAGAATGTGTGGGAGAGATAAATCTATTAAGTAATTAAATTTTTTTAAGGCAAAATAGAGAGAGAAAAAAAGTGCTATATATATGGTCGAAATTGATTAAATATAGCTTCTTTTTTTTTTTATTGTTGCAGTTTCTTGCAATTCTTTTCACTTATTATTATGACGTCTTTAGTAAAAAGACAGCTTAATATTTGGGCGTTTGAATTTGCACTTACATAATATCTATTTTTACTGACCACATAATTTTATTTTATTTTTTGCGAAATTCATGTCCTTATTTACTATTTACCGACCTTATAACATTATTAACTTGAACAGCCCTTTTAATTCAGGGATGTTAGGCAAAAAGCCTCTTAAAAAAATATCTAGACAACCTAAAAAGGTTGAGAGTTTTTTTTTTTTTTTTTTTTTTGAGGGAAACAAAAAAAGGTTGAGAGTTGCCGGGTTACTTTCTATTTTTCTTTCTTTATTTGTCGTTTCATAGTGCTTTTTTTTTTTTCGCTGTCGTTTACTGATAGCCTAAAAAGGTTGAGAATTGCCGGGTTAACTTTACAAAGAAACAAATTTCAAGATCGACAATGGGGTCTGAAAATGTTGAAGACGATGAACAATGTCGTCTCTTATAAGAATTGCTGAATTTCTGTTGATGAACTTATCATGGTGTGAATTGGGAAATTGAATTAGGGACTAGAAATCCATTATATATAGCCTCTCACTCACCAGTCACCAATGAATTCAATTGACAATTCCGAAAAATCGTGCTGCTCATGAGCGTTTAGTATCACGATCGTTGATTGCCTCGCTCGTTTTATGCCGGATCTCATTGGTTTGGACGTATTTTGCTCTGATTGTTCAGTTCAAGACGTCGAGTATTAAAACAAAGAGAAATTGTTGTAGACTTCGCTAATAAATCATCATCAACGATAACCAATATTTAATATGCGATTAAATGGAAGAAGTATATAAGTTAAAAATAGCTAATAATTAAACTAGCAACCTTAACAATATTATTATTAGGAAAATGTAGCTATAAATCCAAACTCCAAAGAGGCTTAACAAAATGAAAATTCGTTCATACTTCATACCGCTTAAAACAAAACAAAACAAAATACCCAATATAATTAATCCAAATAAAAAGTCAAACCCAAAAGTCAATCGGCTTGTAACTAATGTGAGAAGTCATTAAACCAAAGCCCTTCGATCCATTTGAACATCACTTGTCTGTCTTGTTCTTGTTCCTGTGAATTCACGAAGAATAATTATAGGTAGGGGTGTTAAAAAAAAAAAAAAAAGCCCAACCCAACATTCTAACCCAACTCAATTAACCCAATTATCGGGTTGGGTTGGGTTCAACCTGAATAAATAGTTGGGTTGGGGTTGAACTAGATGCATTGGGTTGGGCCGGCTCAATTGACCCGATCAATTTTTAAAAAAATAAATAGATAAATTATTAATATATTTATGTAGTTTAAGTAAGTAAAAGCACACATCATATAAAAAATAAAGTACCTCTAGAGTCTCATCTTTATGTTTAGTCATTATTTAATGTCTATGACTATGTTTATAATTTATGATTACGACTACATCTATAGTTTAGTTTACGACTATGTTCCGTACTTCTGTTGTTGAATGTTTAAGACTATAATAATGTTTAATTTATGAATTCGATGTTTAAAATATTAATATTAAATTTATGTTTATTGATTGACAATTTATATTTAAGTGTTATTCGGTAAAAAAAAAAAATTATTTTAGTTTAGTCCAACGACCCAACCCAGAGTTTTTCAGGTTGGGTTGGATTGGGCCTTCAAAAAATTTGGGTCTAATTGGGTTGCTTTTCCAAAACCCAATAAGATCGGGTCGGGTTCATCTTTTATCTCGGATCGGCCCAATCCAACCCATGCACACCCCTTATAGGTATGATCAATATCTTAAGAGATAATAAGAACCATACGTTATTACTGATTAGTAAAAAAAACCATGCATGAAAAAATCACGTACTAGCCGCTCAAAGCAAACATGCGGAGATGTGGGTCAATGGGCAGACCCATCCTTTCAAACGCCGGGTCATACACCATGTTTTGAATCGGAACCCTGAATCGTACATTTAGGTTTAGTACACTTTTTGAAAAACTAAGAGTAAGCGGCATAAATGAATACCAAATTTTGCTTGTTGGTGTTTTCTGTTTCTTCAATTTTAGCTTTTTGTTTTCACAATACTGTTTCATAATCTTTCAAAATGTAAGAGATTGCTCTATATACATTAAAATTGAAAGAAAATGTTAATTTTGCGCAACTTACATGGCTTATTATTTGAGGGTATAAATTTCATCACATTATTATTTTTCTTCAATATTATGGAGCTGAGAATAATCGGACCTTTTGCGAATGCTTCACAATTATCTCATGATTTAATATAAAATATATTAATTTCTTTCGGTAACAAAGTAACGCATATGTATTGCTAACAAGTTAACATGTTCTATCATTTTTAATGTGTAGAGGCAATGTGCTAATTTTTAAAGAGAAATTGCTCCTAAGTCCTAATAGCCATTTAGAAAAGTTTGATTAGTAAAATAGTAAACCTTTACTTTTGTTGTGTTTGTTTGCACTTAATGAACCACTTAATCTTAATGAGTCAGATTTAGAGTCATTAAGTGCATTTGTTTTTTTTTCTAACTAAACATCTTAATGGGTCTGATTATCCACTTATTCGGTAAGATCTACACTCAAGTTTTATCCATTAAGAGCTATATTTTGGCATTCCACTTTCATTTCTCTCCTTATATTCTCTCTCCAAATATATTTTTCTCTTTCCTCCTTAAAACTTTAAAACTTCATAACTCTTAAACCGAGCATCGGATTGACTCATATGATATACCGTTGGAAAGCTTACGACGAGATGAATCCATTGATAGGTGGGAAGATATAGTTTTGACGCTTTCAAAAATCTATAGAAAATATATTAAAAAATATTAAAATAAAAAAATTATTAGGAATTTGTAATTAAAAGTTATCAAATATATCAATTAGTTTTTATATATATATATTTACGTTTTTTAATGGATATATATATGTATTTACGTTTAAATTTACATATTTCTAAATTTATAATATAATAAAAATATATTACGTTTAAAAAATATATTAAAGTAAAAAAATTATCAAGAATTTGTAATTAAAAGTTATCAAATATATCAATTAGTTTTTTTATATATATAATATATTTTTAATGGATATATATATTTACGTTTAAATTTACATATTTCCAAATTTATTAATATAATTAATTAAATAATCATTAAAAAATTTACATATAATTAATTATCATAAATAATTTAATAGACGATATAATTTTTTATAGTGTACAATTTTTCAAATAAATTTTTAAAAATTTATTATATTTATGTGTTATTATAAAATATTTTCAATGGAAATTTTATGAAAAATAAAATAATTGGATATTATTAAATAAATTATTTTAATTTTAATTATTATTATTATTATTAAAAATAACCGTATATATAAAGGTGTATAATAAAATTTAATTTTTACAAGAAAAATGTTATTCAGATCTGCATTCAGATCTTAAAAAACAAACACACTTAATTATCTGTCATTCAGATGTCACGTCTTATTATTCAGATGTGCATTCAGATTCAGACGTCTTAATCTTAATGTAAACAAACGGACCCTTTATCTTTGTAAAATAGGCAATATGTATGAGCTGACATTTTAATATGAGTTTTTATTCCTATAGATAGATTAACTGTTAATATTAACCGAATGGCTAGGTCAGAGTTTTGGAATCGCTTGTATTCTACGAAGGAGGGCGTCGAATTTTTCTGAATTTGGTATTCCCTAATTTTAGGGGATTTTCAATTTCAAATATAATTTTCATTTAATATTAATATAAAAATTTGAATTTATTAGTGGAAAGGAATCTCGTTAATTAATAATTATAATTGGATATTAAAATCTGAATGTATAAATGTGATAATTAAGGGTATATAAGTCATTTTATAGTCATTAACATGGTTAATTGGCTATGGATAAATATAAATCAAAAGTTGACTATATAGCAAATATCAACTTTCTATTTGGCTATTACGCTATATTGCCCATTTTTAAATGAAATTATAACACATTGCAAAGTGTGCTAAGGAAAGTTTAGGGGGGTATAACCGACAACTACTCAAAAAATTAATATATGTATGACAGTATTATATATATATATATATAAAAACCTTGGATTGGCTGGCTGACTAGAAGTAGTTCCAAAGTTGAGATTCTGTTGGGGCTGAGAAGCTGCTGGGAGATTCGGAGGAGCATCTTCATCTTCATTTATGGCATCTACTGCTTCTCTCTACACTATATTAGGGTTCAACATACATATAAAACGTCAATGTTTTCGTGTCACGTAATTTAATACAAAGTTTCCATAGAATATGTGTATAAATACATAGAATTAATATTTGGTAAATTTCCGGGCATAATTATTACCCTAGTGCGTTTGAGCGACGGCGACTCTCCATTTTCACCTTGTAGTTCACCAGCACGGTTAATCTGGCTAGAAATTCCGGCATTCGCTGTTCTTATTGCTCGCTAAATGATTAAATAAATATAAATTAGATATAATATATATGTAATACGAACTCATTCACTATGAAAGATTGAGTGTATAGCGATGAAATCTACAACAACAATTTAGTCGTCGATGTGTCAAACCATATTACTTGTTCGATAGCTTGTGTATTCATGAAATTGACAACTGAAGCAGTTGTATTATTAGCATTCGCAGTGTCAACTAACAATCTTCGGCCACGACGGTTTTCATTGTCTTCCGCTCTGTGATAAAAGAAGAAGAAAGAAATAGTAAAAAAGTCAAGATCTTTGCCAACAAATAATAAAGTTTACTCTATGCTTCTGATTGATGTAACTTGTAACATCTATATATATGATTGCACGCCGTCCTCATATTTTGGTGCGTCGATCTTTAAGCCCAGCTGCCTGCGCGGCCCGGTTGTGTATTTAATTTTTAATTCTCAAAAAAATAAAATTGTAACCTTTAAATGCTACAGATGTCCGGATCCAATCTAATGGTTAATTAATTACTGAATTTTTTAAAAGGATAATAGTCCGAGACACATCAGTCTCAGACTCTCTTGGTCTGTGAAAATTCAAGCTCGCGCTGATGCGGGCCAACTGAATGTCCATGTATACGTCTGTATACAGAATTATAATATCTTCATGCATAATTTTTTTATTTTTTATTTTTACAAAATTGGTGCTTAAGAAGGTGTTTCTTTTTTCTTCGTATTATTCTTTCCTTTCTGATGATGATCAATATATAGAAGAAAGTACTAACTGAGAACTATATAGAAAGAACAAAAAAATTGTAAATAAAAAAAAAGGTACGTACCTAGAAAGTATAGCTGGCCACGGCACATGATAGTGACGCAGTGGTTGAGAGATTTCCCAGGCGAATTCCGCTATTTGCAGCTGCTCAGCAGGGCTCCTTAAATTTTCAAGAAATTATAAGAGATATTATTTAATATATAGTAAGGCTAAATTGATGGGATTGCATTAATCACAAAAAATATTCCAATGTATTATATATTTGGGTTTGAATTTGAGAGAGATGGTAAAAATGATACCTTATAGCCATCAGGGAAGACTTAGCAAACGGAGACCTAATATGATCACATGATTAGTAGCGTAATAGTTAATGAGAATTTATCTATTAATGAAATATTGAATTACAACAATGTATTAAGGATATTGTCAATAAAAATGTAATAAATTGTGACATACAATGCATTAAAACGAGTATGATTTGACTGCAGATGAGGAGGGGCTTGGCGACTAATTGGACGCTGATTCGCCGAGGATATAGATTGGGGCCTAAATTTTAATTATTAGTTCATATAATTAAATGTAAAATAATCTTAGTAACATGTAAGAAATAAATAATATTAGTCAATTATATTTTATTTAGAGAAATGACTCTTAATAGCCAAAGTGAATCATTTGATTAGCCAAATAGTCAACCTTTTCTTTTTCTTTGCAAAATAGCCAAATTGATGAGGTGGCTATTTAATAACATATTTTATACCTATAATACCTTTTTAACATATTAACGTGTATTAACAAAGTTAATTTTTCTTAAAAATAAAAACATTTACGTGTGTTTACAGAAAATCTATATTAACGTGTATTAACTGAGTTAATTTGTTTAAAAATAAAAAATCGTGATTAAAATTTTAACAAAAAATTAATTTATTTTTAAACAAATTAACTTAGTTAATACACGTTAATATAGTTAATACACGTTAATACAAGGGTAATACGGTCTTTCGTGATTTATTAATGTGGTTGATTGGCTATTTGACAATATTAATCAAAAGGTTGACTATTTTGTAAAAGAGTTTTTCTAGTTTGACTATATGACTATAGAGCCCTTTTATTTATACCTCACGTGCATGCGTCCTTGATTCGAGGCCATAAAATTTGCTTGTGACCCATTTTGGGGCCGAAAATCGCTCGATGAATTCTGTGGGGGCCTAACAAAATTCAATGTGCGATCAGATTATAACTAAATTTATATTTGTGAATAATATATGCTCCTAATTGGTAAGTAATATATCATACCGATAATTAGCAGAATTCATCAAGTGGTTGAAGCTCTCGTTCTGACCTTCCATTGCTGCACCAGTCACCATCTGCTATATATTTATACATGCATGGTTATATTTTTTTTAAGTAAACGATGGAGGCCCGACATCTCGCAATGTGATCTCGAATCCCAACTAGGTTGGCACCCAAAAACACAAAGTAAGAAACAAGACTTTGAATAAGATAACCACATGGTTATAACCACATGCATGGTTATATTAAGTACGTGACAATATGTTATTTAAAATTACGTGATATACAATATATTAGATCAAAGAAGTTTTTAAATCTTTCGTGTATTCAGGGGTAGAGTCACCCCCACAAATTTTCATTTTGGTTAAATTTTTCACTTTTTACTTTTCAATTTTATACTTTTCATTTTTACCGATAAATTTATGGAAAAAAAGATCAATTTATTATTACGACCTCAAAATTTGTATTTTGGTAAATAGAGTTTAGCTTAAGATGAAAAAAAAAAACCTAGAGGAAGGTTGATAATAAATTTGGTTGATCAAATGTATTTACATGGGAAGATAGTCAGAATTGTTGTTTTGTGCATTTGATTGTTGCTGGGGATATGTCTCACGGTTGAGCTGTACATACGGATGAAAAACGGGTTGAGTTCGAGCATGTCCCGCATTGTTCGTTGGCATTTCCACCTGATTATAGGTACATGAGACAATTTAGTTTCTCGCATATCGTGTTTAAATCATGGCATTCTTCCGTCACAAGTGAGAGATAATCAATAGATATATTACTAAAGTTTTGCGAATCAGAGAGAGAGAGTGATAACAAGAAAACGAAGTACTAATTTACGAACTGCTCGGGTAATCAATCAGATTAGTTTAGATGGTTGATTATTATAGTCTATTTTTTGAGATATATGGTTCAAGCGATTTATTGATGTATTGAATCTTAAACTCCGGTGTGACGCGCCCGCACCGGATAATTGGACGACGCGTTATGAGCTTGAATGAAACGTTGGATGCTTGTGAACGTAGGCTGGCTCATGGCATGCTCATAATCAGGCCAACCATTAGAGCCCTATACATCACCAGAAAATAATTCAACAATAATTAGCAGAAAACTATACACACACATATATATTTATATATAAATATATATAATTGTAACATTTCTTACCAGCGGTGAGTGTGGCACGGAAGCCGGGAGAGAGGGCAAGTAGTGTTGCACATAAGGAGAATTAATCCCGAACGCTGGTCCAGAGTTGTTACCGTGGGCTGGCGAGTTATAATCCCGTGGATTAGCGATACGAACTCCTCCTTCGCTAAGTGGCTTCTCCATTACCTCACCAGAAGCGTTCGTGCCGCTCATCAATGGCGCGTAATCTCCAGTGGTGTCGCTGTTAATGTCCAGAATAACCTGCCGACACGTCTGATCATCAGGACTCGCACTCTCCATGATCATCAGCTCATTCATAACACCATCGTCGTCGTCTCCGTCATCGGTATAAGTGATGTCATCATCACTATCACTATCAGGTTCAGTAACTTCTTCCAGCTCAATGCGTTGTTCCCCATACCCCATACTTTCGACTCGATCAGGATTTCCAACCTGATCGAACACATATCAGAAGAAGAATCTCATAAGTTATATATATATGTCAGAGGCTAGTTTTCTTACATCGGCGTCGGAGTCAGTGTCATCTTGAAGTGACTCGGTGATAGTGGTACTGTCTCCGGCGACTGCCACCGCAGGTGGTGAGTTTTTGAGCGAACCATCGTTGTCGGAATCCTCAAGGCTCAGCGGAGGGCTGCTGTTCGTTTCGGCCACCAGAGGAGTTGGCGAAGCGACGGGGGCGAGGTTTTCCGGAGCTGACTCCGGCAGCTGATTGCTTTCGCAAGTAGGCACGACCACCTCGTTGTGCTCTTGCTGGGCCTAAACAATACGAATTTGTGGGAAGTTTCTGTTAAAATAGCGTTCATGAATATTTTATTATAGTAAAACTTCTATAAATAATATTTTCGGTTAATTAACGAAATATCCATTTTGTGCAAACCTTTTAAAAACACAATGGGTAGTTTTTTAAAAGGTTTGACACAAAATGGGTATTTCGTACAATTTCCTTAATATTTTTGGGACCGGAGGATTTTATTATATTATCAAGTTATTAATTTATCGAGGTAAAATTTAGTCATGTTAGTTAGAGTTATGACCATATACAAAAATATTATTTTATCGAGTATTACTTTAACGAAATTCTACTGTATATTATTTTAAGATGGAGGTAGTGGTGTCAAGTGGGCCGGGGCGGCCCGGCCCGGCCCGGCCCACAACCCGTTAAGCCCGCATGTTAAACGGGGCGGGCTTGACCTGCCCCGTTCAATGTGCGGGGCGGGGCGGGTTTTGGAAAAGCCATCAAGGCCCACCCCGGCCCATGAACCCGAACCCACAACGTCATGGGGCGGGGAGGGGCGGGCTTTTACGAGTCGAATTTAGTGGGCTTTTACGGGTTGAATTTAGTGGGCTTTTCAGAAACCATAACGGGTTGGGTTTTTACGGAGAGTGATACGTTTTTACGAAACCATTTTATTAAGAATTTTACAAGATATCGTGGGCCTTTAACGAAAAATAATACCTCTATTTTTTTATTTTTATTTTGTATTTGCTCGATATTCGAATATTTAATTTGAAAATCGAGTAATGTAAATGTAAATAAATTCAATGGCATATTTAGAAATTTATAGTTCAACATAGTCTTTAGACATTCAAAAATAAGATACACACTGCGTATATTAGAATTAATGAACGTTGAATTGATTCATGAGTTTCAAGATGTAGAGGTTAAATAGTGAATATGAAAGTGACAAGTGAATAATAAAATGAGAATAAGTGATTTTTAAATAAATTATTGAATATAAAATTAGAATAGTGATTTATGAAAGTGGCTAGTAATTATAAATTGTAAAGTGGAAACTAGTGAATTAAGAAATTATCTTTTATACATGAAATCGATCAATGTTGTAATTGATTAATTCATTTTCAAACTAAAATTAAAATTAAAAAAATGTTCAAATCGATTACCGAATTTTTAAATTGATTAATAAATTTAAAATTGTTTAATTGAAAAATTAAAGAGCTACATAGAGTAATTAGTATTACAACTTAATAGTTTTTTAATATAAAAATATGGTTTATGTGGGCTTTTAAACGGGGCGGGACGGGGCGAGTCGGGTTTGGGGCGGGTGGGCCTGGGCCGGCCTGGCCCACTTAACATCTCTAGATGGAGGGGTAATACCAAAAAAAAAAAAAAAAACCTAAATTTGAGGGATTATTTTTTGTTGAAAAATGAAATTGGGAACACAAATTACTCTTCGAAAATCTAAGGGGCATTCCAGTCAAATACTATATGCATACTATTACGTAGAAGTAGAAGGTAGAACTATAGGTATAATTGGATCAAGCTTGCCAGATTTTTTGGGTATAAAGTTCAAACGAAAAAAATGATCCAAGCAAAGATTATTAAAATTCGATAAATGTTGGTGCCAATCAAATTTTAGGGGTTAACTGATAACCAACAATAGTAATTTTATTAATATAAACTAATTACAAATGAAAAAGAATGAAAAAAATAATACATTTTAATTTTCTTACAAAAAGTTAAAATTTCAATCTTTTAGTAATTTTTTCTACTCACTCGGCACCACTACCATCGAAGCAAGTATTGACTGTCAGAAAATTCCAGGAACCGCGATTGTTCGAACCTTATCATCACTCTGCTTGATTTCTAATTCTTTTTATAAGCGTATTATCCTAATTTTGCAACCGAAGGAACCATCGCAAAGACGGTCCATAAGGACGGGCCATTAATGCAAAATTTATAGACAAATGAGTACATTAAAAGGGGTGACATAAATGAAAAACAGAATGGTTAATAATAGCGTTTACTTATGATTTATTACTAACGTTTTCTTGTTTTCCTTTCAAGCAAAAAGACAGCATGTTTATTAGCATTAGTCCGATGTGGACGAAATGGTTTGACTTTGGCACCGTACAATACAAATATAGGAGTAATAGAATGCCATTTAGTGCGGTGGGACCCAATAAACATATTTTATTTCAAACCAAGATATAATAAACGAAGATAAGGTATGTATATTTAATATATATTATTTCTTAATGAAAATAAAGAATTTTTTAAATCTTAAAGAAAATTATTTTGGATTTTTTAAACCAAACTTTTGGATTTTTAATATATAAATCAAGATAATGCATGCATATATAAAATAATTTTCCTAATGATTTAAAATATCCAAAATTTTCATCTATTTTACATATATTTACAGACCCACGAAGTGAAAATTTTTTATTAAAAAAAAATCCATAAGGATGAATATAATTTTTGAAAAAGTAAAAACCTTATGTTTCAAAAAGCGATTGAAACTTCTCAAAGGCAAATTCATAAACAAAAGAAACTCGTAATTTCTCGCATACAATACAAGATAAAATAATTATTGGTGCACGAGAAATAGAATAATATACTATTAGATCCACTCATAGGCACAGTCTTTTCTTCATTTTGAGTTGATATATAGTGAATGCAATGGCGTATAGAAGAACAACGTACCTATAATAATTAACCAAACAAATAGATTTAAGTGATACAAATAAATCACTAAAAAGATCACAAAATAAACAAAGAAAAAAAAAGAAGAGAAATCTGTAATCAAGATGGTCCCATGGACAATGATACTCATATTCCTCTTATAGAGTAACGAGTAAGAGCTTTGCTTTACTATGGAGTTTGAGTTTGAATAAAACAAACAATCAATACTCCAAATCTTGAAACAAATCATCAAATCTTCACAAAAGAAAATATCAAAGCAAGTAATTGAGATGAGATTATTAGACTTACTTTGGTCATGTCTAGAGAGCAATGACGTCCCTCAAGGCTTGACATCGTTCGAAGGTTTCGCAAAGAGAATAAGTACTAGAGTAATGCTTGGATATTACGAACAACAAATTATGAAAATAAAAGCATAGATCGAGTGCTTCAGAGAAGAAGATATATGTGTGAGAAAGGAGGATGAAGATATGACAACAAGTTCATCAAGTATTTATAGACATAAGAACAAGTGAAATGTATCTATTAAAATATATTTAAAATAAATAAAAATTATGAATAAACTTTTTTATTTGTTTTTAGTATGATAGTAAATGATTTTTAAAAAAATTAAGGAAAGAAATCAGAGCACCATTTATGAAAAATTTATCGTAATTAATTTTTGTTCGGATTCTTTTATAAGGAACGACACTTGTATTGAAAGCGTAGCCTCGTACATGTCAATATCTGTAATACAACGTAGCTTTTTGACATGCAAGATCTTTAATATGTATACGCTCATTAAATATACCCGCAAGACCGGGCTTATCTGCCAAGTGGACCGCTCCCAAAATCACACTACAAGAATTCATCACCCCAATCTGGCATACAATGCAGCTTTTAATTTCCTTCGGCTTATAGACCCAAGTTTTCATTAATATATACCCGAACTATTAAATCAGAAGTTTTTTTTTTCTTTTTTTCTTCTGTTCTTCCTTCTTTTACATGGTATGAAACCCTATGTTGAGCGGTCTTTATGCATCTGGATCTTTATATAGTCGCTTTACACTCCAGTGTACTAACCTTATTGCTAGATTATATGCTCGACAAATTGCAACTATACTTTACCAATTTTAATGATAATCAAGTTCCTATACGTAGTACTGGAAATTCTAAACAATTGTTTTCTGGGATACAATACAAGAGAGTAAAATAACAGCACGATACACATCAATCATAAGTCAGAGTGAGTCAAAACTCGATTCTAGTAGTATCACTAAAATGACAATAAAAATAAGAGTTAATGACGGCGAAAATACCCAAAGTTTGGTCAAAGAATCCCTTGTGTATCAAAAGTCTAAAAGTGGTGGTAAAAGTACCCAATGTCACATTTAGGGAGTTGACCACTCCATTCTCGTAACGCAGTTAACTTACCTGTTAACTCTGGCCACGTGGACAAACGTGGGTTGCTAACATAGCAATTTTTTGTCACATGGACGAGCCCACATCAGCCTCGTTTACGACAAAATAACGAATTAAACCCTTATTTGGGCTCGTCCACGTGGCAAAAAATTGTCATGTCAGCAACCCACGTTTTTACACGTGGCCAGAGTTAACGAGTATGTTAACTCCGTTACGAAAATGGAGTGGTCAACGCCCAAAATGTGACTTTAGGTACTTTTGCCACCACTTTTAAATTTTAGGTACACGAAGAATTTTTTTATCAAACTTTAAATATTTTTTCGCCATCATTAACCCTAAAAATAAATAAAATTTTGAAAATATATGTTAGGCAGGAGTTTTTTATTTATTTATTTTTTAAATAGTTTTTTTTATTATTTATACTTTGAAAGTTAATTTATTGGCGGGTGCAACATAGTAGAATTGTTTATTTTTGTTCGTCATTTTCTGCATAATTTCACAAACAGTTGCATGTATTCATCAATATTCGTAAATTGATGCGAGTTCACTTTATGAGAAAAATTCTATTTTAAGTAAAAAAATAATATTAGTGAATTGGCTCGCAATACAACTTGGCAAAAACTGTACGTGATACACATACTTTGAGCATCATATATCTTTAATTTGAACTCCCATTTGAGTAAATAAATATTGGATTTCATACTGCAGGCGATGGATTATAAATAAACTAATACGCAATTTATTTGAAAATGAGTATTTGAAATCAAGCTCCAAAAGAACTGATTAATACTTTCCAATAAACTAATAATATAGTCGAGAAATTTTATAAATAATAATAAAGTAATTTAATATTCAGTAAAATACAGTTTTACTCAAGAATATGATTATAGTTTGACATTAAATTACTAGACAGTATCATCTATCATGTTAACACAATTAATTTTAGCTTGTCCACGAAAAAGATATATAAAAGTGTAATAATATGTAAATGATATTATTTATTTATTTTATAATATATATGTATAAGTTATCCATATAGTTGATATAATTAGCTTAAAATATATGTGTGATTAGATATTTTTGTAATTCGGAAAATTTATAACGGGAAAGAGTTACACTCAAATTGGCATTATAATAACATATAAATATGAAAAATTATTATTATCCTCAGTAAACTGTCCTAAATGTTAGCAAATAAAAGTTACTGATATGATCAATTGCACGATTGGCAATTAGCTATACCTTTCTCTAATGAGATTAAAGGGCTGACTTACCCAATATGACTGTAGACTGAAAAATAATAATAGGAAAATAAAAGTACCTTATATCAAAACCCCAATAATTGATACTTATATAGTTGGAAAAGAATACACCGTTATTTAGAAAGAAAAAAAAGAAAAAGAATACACCGTTCACATGCAAAATAATATATGAAATAAAGTAACCGTACAAAAGATAAATAAAGGTCAACGAGTACATAAATATGTTGCAATGTTTCTGTTCATTCAATTATCCGATTAATATGTAAAGATAAATGGCAATAAATGTATTCAATTTTGGGCAAAATATAAAATTACGCACTCAGATTTTATTCGTAAAAAAAAAATACTTAATTCCATAAAAAAAATGTACAGTTTGTGTTTTTTCGTTTTTATTTTGTCACTCACTAGTTTATAATGAAGTGTTACCATATCCTCATTCATTTATCACTTATCTTCAAACTAAAAGACATATGTAATAAAATCTGATAAATGAAAATCTGACATGTCACAATAAATTAACGCGAAAGACATAATGAAGATGGAAAACAAAAAATTATTAATTTTGAGAATCTGATAACACGTCACAATAGGCACTACAATAACTGTACTTTTCGTAACTCGAATACTTTGGGCGTTACAAATGAAACTGGGGAACAAAATTATCAATTTTGTCTAAATTAAATAAGTTGCCGATGTTATATCTAGTATTAAATAATGAATAAGCACACCAAAGATGCAATTGTATTTTATGCAACAGTAACTTTTGGCGTGCTTATTACGATGGGCATAAAACACAATGTCTCATAATATTATTTAATGTGCATTATGAATTTCTCAAACAAAAATTAATTACGACCATAAACATGAGACTTTATAATTTCATAGTGTGCACCTGGTGGAGTAAAAAGAAAAAGAAAAAAAAAAGTATTGGATGTTACATTTTACTCATTTTACAAATAAATAAATATATTTGTGACCCTTTAATCTATTTTTGGTTTCCGAAGAAGAAGAATAATAATGTTAGTTGCTCAAACTATACAATTACAACACAAATTTATATTAATACATACATATAATTCAATAATCTTCAATGAAATACTTCAATGAATTAATCAATTGTGTGTGGCATCGTCAATGTTGCAATGATCTGCCTTCAAATGGGAGATTTTGCTGTCAAAATTTACAGTATCGATGTTATGTTGTCCTCCAATATTTAGTAAGTCCATCTGTTGGTGTGATATCATATCCACCATGTCTTTCATGCTGCTCACATTTAACGTACCGTTTTCTCGGGTCCGTTACTTTTTTCCCTAATACTCGATTAAGTCCCGGTTTATAAAAATATTTAACGAGAAAAATACATAAGAAATAAAATCCTTAAATATTAGTAAATATTTTTTTGTTATAAAATATATGGGACTAAGCTCCGTCTGATTAAATTTTCAGAGCTCTTTGATTTTATAATCGTAAAAATAAATTTGCGAAAAAGCACAAGATCGATTCTTCCACCGTATGAATCCGTATCGACTTTCACATGTTTCTGCAACACAACTATACGAGTGAGCTAATGCCCAGTACGTAAAAACTTTAATTATTCACAAACCAATATAAAATACTAACACGTCATAATGCATATCGTGCAATTCCATGCAATATCATTTTATAGCTTTTGAAAATATCATATAAATATAATATTGGGCCCTGTACCGTACCAGCGAGTTTTTACGCCTATAAAGCCTACGGGGGACTGGGGGCGCGACCCTAACCAAGTCAGCCCGCGGCGAAACATCTCCCGACGTACCATTCGGAGACTACCCGTCTCGATACAGTCGGCGGCTCGTGTACAATGTACCCTTCAGAGACTAACCGTCTCAGGAGAGCAACACGATGAGACTAACCGTCTCGATACAGCGCAATTTTATAAAAATGTCATATATATTATATCATTATAGATATTATGTATACATAAATGTTCATGCTTCGTCAATATGCTCAAATAGCATACACAAAGTTTACCTTTAAAAGATAAATTTCAACAATAAAGCCATGCACACAAGTCGCATAACAAACGTACCTATTTAATAAATATGACACATACTTATAGCCTAGAATCATAAATCATAACATAACACAAACATATAACATAATGTCGACATAGCATAAAATAAGTTAACCTTCATAATAAAGTCATAGAGTACGAACATAGAACATAACTACGAAGCATGGTTCTAAATGCCGATATTGATGTCGTTTCGCACTCTCCATTTTACGGATATATCGCTTGCCGACAGATAAATGGGAAGAAATAGATATATCGATTTCCTACGAATATCGTTTCGCATTTCTTATTTTCTGGGCACGTTGTGGATAAATCGAGGACATATCCGGATATTTAAAACCATAGTACACATTACTATATATTTATATGGTATTTGCATCAATCTATCTATTCTTATCCACGGCCTGAACAATCCGAATCAGAACTATGGTTTGGGACAGTGTTAAGTAATAAAGAAAAGGAAAAATCCAAAAAATGATATAACTGAAAACTATATTTCTAATTTTATTTTCTTTTGATACCTCCTTTATAATTTACACTATTAAGAAAATTCCAAATTTGTCTCTTCATTGTCTCAATATTCTTATGAAGAATGATATCAATGTGTATACCCTCTATTAAGAATGATATCAATGTGTATATTAATCAGATATTAATATACATACTCTCTAACGTTCTACATTTCTACAATGTGTAGACCCTCAAAAAACTACGTGGGATTATACAAGTACGTACACATTTTTCTGTAAATCCACAAACAAAATCTCACTTGATGAAATAGTTCTTCAAAACGCGCATGAGGATCATAGCAAGGAATCCAATCGATAGCAGCACAATGACACATTAGTTTACGATTGTAAACATCGTACTTGACCATGAAATCCATTAATATTTACTCTAATCGTAATATATATATATATATATATATATATATATATAAACACACAATACCTTATATATGGGTCATCATGTTAATGAAAAGTTTACAGTTGTCATTTTATAAAAAATGAAAGAAGGAATAAATGGAAGAAGGAATAAATAACCCTTTGCACAGTTGTCAATGAGCTGCAACATACGACACTACGTCGTAAAAGGAATGTCGTTCGAAATCTTCCTACACTAAATTCAAATTCAAATACAAGTCCGTATCCTCATATTTTCGATTTCCAATGTTGTAAAACAAACACAAGTTAAAAGAAATAATAATAATAATAATAATAATAATAATAATAATAATATGGGCGAAATACAAGGGAGATTTCCGGCAATCAGCTTCGGTCCTTATGGTATAAGGGTGACCAAGCGGGAAAGAATTATACCGGAAAAAAAAAAACCAAAAATGTAAATTTAAAAATATTAAAAAAAAATTAATAGAAAAATCCAAGGATTTTCCTATTATTATAATTTATAAATTAATCAATATTTTACGAAAGACGGTCGGTCAATTATAAGTTAATTAACTCGTAAAATTTGATCAACACCAATAGTTGTCTATTTTTAACCAACATTTTATCTGACAGTTTACTTGTAATTTGTCGCCAGGGCTACAAGTTACACTAGGCCCAGGCTTCAGGCCCAAAAAATTTAACGATTTTTAAGAGTCCAAAATTATTTAGTCGATGGCCTTCCTATTTTTTGTCGCATGCCCAAGTTAAAATTGATCAACTTTTATCTTCGATCAAGTATGACTCAAGAAAAGTTGAGCGCCTTAGGTACATAATCTATCGAAGAATTTATGATAGAGAAACTTGACTATTGTGATTTTATTATTACTTTTGCGTCTAGACGCATCATATTTATGTAATTAAGTTCTTGTTAGATATTTTTGGATGTAAAAAAAATGGTAGAATCTTGATATATTAGTATTTTGCATTGAACTCAATCAAATTATTTTAAAGGGTTCCAAATTTTATTTCGCGTAGGTCTACTAAAAACTCATAACCGGCCTTGTCAGTTGCCTAAGCTGTAAAACAAGACACCAATTAACTCGTTGGTATCGGTTATTTGAACTGTTATCTGCTCTAATATATACCATTCTTTTAGAAAATAAAATTTTTTCTTGCACTCGACTCTTCATTCATGGCCTATCCAAATACGTAAGTTAATATTTACAAGTTTGATCCGACTACGGATCCATTCTATAAATTTTCAGGGGAAAATTCAACGTAATTTGAGGTAAAGTTTGAAATAAAAATAAATGAAAATTTTACGGATGAGAATTTGAAATTACCGAAACTTTGAGGTTTTTCATTTTGAGAGGTGAAAATATGAAAAATAATAAGTGGTTTTAGAATTTTTCTATTGACCCAATTCTATTGACCCAATAAGTAGTTTTGATTTTATTGGCGTTTTTTATCCGAAACATTTTTGTTGGTCATATGCATTTTACATCGTTAACTCTAGCCACTGTCGTTTTTTGAGATATTTGTCGTTTGACTTTACACTTACATAACATAACGTGTCAGCCAAATAAATTACGTTGACAAACATATATTCATACCATGACTTATTATGCTCTATAAGTACAATAAATATAACCAAGCTTGCTTGACATCACGGTAACTCCACTACATACCTCTACAAGAGATCACGAGATCAAAATCCCATGGGAAGCAAATGATTGCCCCATTTACATATGTAAACTTGGCCAATAATGCCACATGTTCTTACACTGAATATATTTAGTAATGTGAGAGTGCATTGTAACCTTGGCCAACGGTGTCAGCCTCATTAAAAAAAAAGTACAACAAATATTGTAGTTATAACGTTTTGATTAAGAAACAGTTCGTGCCTTCTTTAGGGTTTGCAAGAAGTTCCTGTCTGCATCTTTTGCATATTTCGAACCGCTCGAAATTTCATAACCACTCGTTCAACATATATATCGTGTCGAAAGCAGTAGCCCACAATTGAGAAGGTGGCCTACCGACATCGTTCCTCCGCGTCAGTGGTGTGTCAACAATAGGTGAGGGAATCTGAGGTATAGCCAGGCTCGGCAATCAGTGGTGAACATGGCCGCTCAATAGGATTTGAGACTCCAGAATTTCTTCATCGTCGGAACATTGTGATTTGAGACTCCAGACTCCAGAAAACATTGCGATCAGTTTCATCATCATCGTCGGACAAAATAATTAACATGCCTGTCAGACTATAGACCAAATAACCACTAACACTGTTCCGTTCATCAGATTAGACGGTTAGGAAAATAGATCCATTATAGTAGGAAGAATGATATAGAAAATTTAAAGTGTCAACAATTACAATCATTTTAGTACAAGAGAGGTTGACGTGAGACAAAATATAAATGAGTATTGTATTATTTATAGAGAAAAGTGATAAAAAAAAATTTGATTTGATTTTTTTTTAATTATTGAGAACACTATTACTGTTATTAAAAATCGAACGCCAAAATTTTTATAATTTTGATACTTTTACCGTATTAAAAAAAAAAGACAATAAGGTCCGTTAGAATGTCCCTATTTTGTTTCTTGTTGAGATCCAACGGCTCATGCTTTTCTAAAATAATTTAAGTGACGGCCCGAGGCATGCCCGCGCTGGGGCTGGGCGGGTAACCTCGGGCAAAAGCCCTCAAATCTTCGGGCAGCCTGTAGTGGGCCCGCCCGGATCCATAATGATAATTTCATTCCCCGAGGCCTAATTAATCACGTCAGATCGTTCCCCATCCATCCATCCATCCATCCATCATATCATATTATCATACTCCTTTTCGCCTTTTATTAGTACTCTCTCTCTCTCTCTCGACCAGTTATTATAAATTGGGATCTCTTCAATTCAATCTGAATTAAACTAATAAGCTTGGAAGCCAGTAGTAGATTGCATGCCACGTCATCAGAATGAGGCCAAAGCTGTATCTGTTCGGCGATTCTCTCACTGAGCAGTCCTTCGATGCAGGCGGTTGGGGCGCTTCGCTCGCCAGCCACTTCTGCCGCTTCGTGAGTGCCTTTCTTCATCCATTCGAAATTACGTTTTTGCCCTTGTTGACATTGGGTGTCTTTGTGAAGGCGGATGTGGTGCTCAGAGGGTACAGCGGGTACAACACGCGGTGGGCGCTGAAGGTCGTGGAGAGGGTCTTCCCGGCGGCGGAGATCGGCGGCGGGGCGGCGGCGGCGGCGGTGACGGTGTTCTTCGGGGCGAACGACGCGTGTCTGGCGGAGAGGTGCTCGGCGTTCCAGCACGTGCCTCTGCACGAGTACGCCCACAACCTCAACGCCATCGTCTCGTTTCTCAAGGTAACAAGAAATAACTACGAGTATAATATAATACGTGAAAAAATATAATCACTAACATTAAATTATAATATTGCTCTCTTACAAAAAGGATTAATAGAGCGTAAGTAAGTAGTCAACATTTTAATTTAAAGGTGGTATAAATTTATTTTTTATTTTACGATAAGTTTTTTAATATTCACTATTTTATTTATTTCTAAAATTTTAGTAACTTTTTGAATTAATTTAACAAAATATGAGTTTGTTATTAAGTTTTGAACATTTTTCTTTTCTGAATTCTAGTACTCAATTAGATAGACGGATTAATGAACAAATACATCATTTTTACATTGCAGTAGAAGTATACTACAACTTCTTTAAATTCATATTCGATAAATTAATAATTTTGATAAAATATATATATATTTTTTTATAGTCCTAACTCTAACTAACATAAACAAAAAATTTCCTGGATAACGTAATAAAAATCTATAGTATCAATAATATTAATTTATAGAAATTTTATAGTATATTGACATATTCAATTTATTGCACAAAGGAATTTTAGCCATGAAAAAACAAAAGTTAGATTTATACCGCTACGAAAGTTAAAACATTGACTACATAACCGGGAAAAAATAAAAAAATGGTGGAGAACCATTAAATTTGAGGTATTTATTAGGAATTAGTAAGTTTTGGTGTAATAATAGAAGTGGACCAAAGAATGTGACCCATAAGCTTATTAACAAACAAGTGGGTGTAGGTGAGCTAGGCCCGCTTCTTGCTTGTCATTTCTGTAACGCTTCACGGGGAACAAACATTATTTATTTATATTTTATATAAACACAATTTAAATCAATTACAATTATTATTATTATTATTATTATTATTATTATTATTATTATTATTATTTTGTCTTAATATTGTGTTGAATTTCTTGTTTTCAAAGAATTAAAAGGCGTCGTTTTCTATTATTAATATGATTAGTGGTGGACCTTTCTTTTCGAGCACGCCTAACATGTATATATATATATATATATATAAATCATATGCGTGTATTATATGAATCTGACTTTTTAGTGATATATATGGTTGTGTGCGTGTGTGTGATATGTGTGTATATATATATATATATATATATATATATGAGTTTGGGACCCATGAGGTTGATGTATAATAATTGAGATTTGTTTTCTTAGACGGGTCATCAGAGATCACAATATTTTAAGTGGCTGTTGTGATTTGTGGATGTTTTTGTGTTTAATTATTTGTTGTTGTGAGTTGTGACTAGTGATCACATTTCTTGTGTTATTTAATTATAATGAATTAGTGTTGGTCGTAGATCTACGTTGATTTCGCTTTTTGGGTTATGGCTTACACGTTGGAAATAGATTAGGAAAACTACCCACGTCGTAGAAGAAAAAGAGCCATGTAGAAGCAAATAGAAAAACCGATCAAATATTTTTTTTAAAGATCTTAGAAAGTTAGGTAAATACTATTTTTATACATTCTATATATATATATATATATGGAAATATTCAGAATCAAAACAAATAGTACAACATGATAACATAAAAATAAAAAATACAAGCTATTACCGAGCTTTGGTCTTAATCAAGGTCTTTATTTTTACATAAACAAGGTCTTGATACAATTAATTTGAAGTATTTAAAATATTTGGAAACACGCTAACTATTATTAAATACACTTGAGCCAACTAACCAATAATGAATTTATAACCTTTTATTATGAAAAATTATAATAAGTTTTTTCTTCAAAACCTTTTATTTCAGATTCAATTTTCCCTTTTTTGCCGCATGCTTGGAATTTGGAGGCCCTTTATTAATATAGAGTGGAGGAAAATTACAAGGATGAATCGTTGCTTAAACTTTGGTTCTTGCATGTTGATGTGTGGAGTGTGGTCCATTTGATTTTGATGGCTACACATAGTAGATGTACTTTTTGGCTAAGATCAATCTTATTATTATTAATTACTAATTAGGTATTACTTTTTAGAATGATATATAAAAAGTATATAGCAACTTTTTTTCTGCCTTTACATGGTAGAATATGCATGCAAGAGTAGGACACACCCATTGGTGACCACTGGTCACATATAGTGGAGATTCTGATTACAAAGTAAACTAAAAGTCTTCTTTTTTCTCCATCTCCTATGCATATATATGGAGATATTTTCTAGTGTGTTAATTATATAGCAAGTGAAATGATTGAGACTTTCTTATGAACTAAGGATGAAGAAGATTTCTTTAGTGAATAACTGGCCCTTCTGATAGAATAGTATGCTACCAAATAAATACTACTATTATTAGCTGTATTAGGATATAAATTAATTTATTATTCATTAATGGTATTTTAGGTAAGTTTTAATAAGTAGGTATTAGGGTTCCTAATTCTTATATTAGCCGTCTTAGGCTAGCTGTCATGGTTTTAGTTTAGATTAGGATTCATTGTCTTGGTGAACTCCCATTGGTCGGGTTATTTGGTGCGCGTCTATGATCTTCCGCACTTGTCATTGTATTTCGGTACGGTTCATTGTTTCGTATTTCGGTTTTGTTCATTTGGATACTGATGTTGCATCTGGGGTATTTTTGTGCGTGAATTTTCGGGTCCTATCACCTTTTCATTCCTTTTTACAGCTTGATCTTATTTATATTGAGAACATTGCCAACGAACCATATCAAAGCTATGAAAAATTCTTACAAATAACTAAACAAGGAGTGAAAAATATAAATGAAGCTCTCAGAAGTAAATTTGGTAAAATAGGACACATTCTCTCAAAAGAAAAGAGATTCAATGTTGGTTTGCTGAACTTAAGCCTCAAGTTACTTGTGGCTAATTACGGTTTCATTGGACATCTGGTTTCAGAAGTTGTGGCCTAAAGCACGAATAATCCTCATTACTCCGCCGCCGATTGACGAAGAAGCTCGACTTAGGTATGCTTCTCTAAAATTACAAATGAATCAAATTATTTTAGCAATGCCTACTGAACTGATCTTATCGAGACAGAGCCTTTGATCTTCTAATTGTGGTAGTAATTATAAACCTAGAGAACTCCTCATATATTATAAAAATAAAACAGATTGCTTATTATCTGTTAAAAAATACCAGATCAGACAACTAATGTGTGTCAAAAATGTGATTTACAATGTACTTGCATAAAAAAAAAATGGTCAACGAGTAATATATTTTAGCATTAATTTATGTTAGATTGACTTTATATTTATATTATAGCATTAAATGATAGTAATGTATTATCAATATACTTATCTTGTACTACACAGTACATACTTTCAAAGTATAGATTATGTTACCACAAATTAAAGATTTGAGGGCAATGTGGTAACTTTAAAAGTGTATAGGTGTTGCTGAACAAACCAAAATTCAGATTTTCTGCTCTCATGTAAAGCTCAGAGAATATTAATGCTAGATACTATAAGTTTCTTTTACCTCCCTTTTAAGTTGGAACATGAAGAAATGACAATTCCGCCCCTCGATTTCGTACGCAGATATCCTTACATTGATAATCCATTAAACAAACCGGAGAGGACAAACGAAGCCGCTGGTCAATATGCTCAAGCATGTGTTGCAGTCGCCGGCGAATGCGGAGTTCCGGTGATCGATCTTTGGACAATAATGCAGCAATATCCTGACTGGCAAAACGCTTTTCTAAGGTTCATTCTCACCCTTACTATATGAATCAGTTCATTCTATTTAAGATGTCCTCAGATTTCACATCTTAACATGAATCAGAATCCGTAGTTAACAACTACGCAAATAAGCAAGTGCGGAATTACAGCCACCTCAAAATAGCTAGACAGATTTTGAAAAATTTCCAACATTTTTTTCTTTGTATTTTGCGTATAATATTTTGTATTTTCAATTTTTTACTTTTCATCACGCTTATTTACCTTGTTTCACCACTGTGTAAAAGAGAATGGAAGCCCATTGGGAGTTGAATACGATTGGGACCGACTTGTCGGAAACCCGATCTATTATAAATACGTTTGTATATATTTATGCGATAATAAGAACCATTTTTTACGAATATATAGCGAGTAAGTGACACTAAATATAGAAGAGTTTGAAAATTTAGGCCTGATTTCTGAGTACTAAACATGTGTGGACGTGAAATACAGTGACGGGTTGCATCTGACGGAGGAAGGAAACAAAATCGTGTTCGAGCAAGTGATCAAGAAACTGAAAGACCAAGGACTGAGTCCGGAAACCCTTCAAGTTGATCTTCCACTCATATCTGACATTGACCAAAATGACCCTCTCAAGTCTTTCCACCAACTGTGAATAGATTTGTTCTACGTACGTACATGGGTAGTTAGTTAGCTCGTATTATATAGTTATACAAATATTTATGCTACAATCAGCAAACTTTATAATCTGGATGTTGTGTTTTACAATATAGCCTATATAATATTACTGGTTTCTCCCTTTCATTAATATTTAATAGTTATATTCTCATAATAATAATTAAATCTATATTCCTGCCCTGTATATCGCAGAAGAAAATGTAAGTCTGGTCCTGTACAATATTCTATCAGCATTTTCTTACCGTTTTATATTAAATTATATCATATCATACTATATTTGTATTGTTATGTACTTATGTTGTGCTTTTTGTTTGATATAATATTAAATCTTACTGAGTTATTGTATTGTGCTCTGTTCAACTTCATATGGTTCTCCCAATATTAAAGCTAGTGATTCTGAGGCTCTCACATATTGCATTGGTAGATAGATACTATGCAAGGCTAAATTATTAAGAACATGGGAAATAATACACATTATTAAGAAAGAAAGAAAGAAAGAAAGAAAGAAAGAAAAAGCAAAACACATAAAAAATTGCTTAGTTCAATTTTTAGGAACCATAAAAATAATGTTTTAACTGTAAGTTAATACAGTGACCCACGGCACAAACCAGGGGTCTACATGGTGATCTTTGTTAATTGTTTTCTTATACCTTGTTGACGTTATTTCTAAAAAAAAAATCTTTTGTAAATTTCATGAAAAAAAAAAATCTAATTAAAATTTCCGCACTCTTGGTTGAGAAAAAAAAAATTTAATTTCTTTTTGCTCATAGCGTATCTAAATATCATTAGCACAATTTATGTTTATCTGAGCTACTAATACACAAGCTAGTTACTTATTTGAATGACCGATGTTGCCAATGGAAGTCAAATCTCATTTCATTAAGAGCATGAAGCATTTATTCACTACAAAAATGAAACTTGTACTTGAAGCAACTATAAAACTATATGCATACTATTCGATGCTGTCAGTGTTAATTGGTATAATTGTTCATTCCATAATTGTTCCACAAAAGGACATAGTGGATCATAGGCTATGAATGTTTTTACTTAGGGTCATATGGTCGTACCTTTGAATGTAGATCACGTTTGAAGCTCTTTCGACATCAGTCTCGCTGCGAATTTCTGGACCTTGCAGATGTATTTCCGTGTTAAGGATATTTACCTCAATTATTTAAATAAGAGAAGCCAAATTGTATATCAAAATAAAAAAGAAATACAATAAGTTGGAAGGATATGTTGTCGTCGTGGATGGGATGGTTGAGCATGAGCAGATTGTTGTTGTTCACGAGCGCTCGGATAAGAACGTCTTTGGCTTCCTCGTGCTTCTTCTTCAGCATGTTGCATATCTGCACATGATTAAGATTTCAAAGCAGATGCCAAATCATTTGATCTCAGTGGCCTTTTGGTAAAATGGCACTAGAGTTAAGGGTGAAATTTTAGCCTTGAAGCAAGTTTTGGCCCGGTCCTGATCTAGTTTCTGCCCGGTAACCGAGTCTTTTTGTCAAAAGACCAGGACGGGCCGAGGCATTCAAAGACCAAGCTGGCCATGTTTTAGTATGTTAAAATAATTTAGTATAATTATAGCCTATAGGATTTCCTTTAAAGCTTAAATAATGTACTATTTAAATATTAGACTGTTATATTAATTGAATGTATTTGTTTCGGGTTTTTAACCGTTCTTGAACCAAGAAAGGGACCGAGGCTCGAAATTCTAGGTTCATTCTGAAAAAGCCTAAAACCAATTCCGTGTCCCGGTTTCACCCATAACTAGAATGACACTATGTCTTCACTCGAGAACCAAAGTCCATCTGTTGTGAATTTGAGCCACAGGCCAAACTAATATCGAATTATTCCTATAAATTAATGTATAGTTCATTTTTTTCTTTATTCGAATTTGAATGCACTTATAGCGTCTATATTAATGAGAGTAAGGTTCATGCATCTTCTCTGAACCTGTCATGGTATGATTTAATAATGCAAAAAGGGGATTCGGACTCACATCTTCAAGCTCCTTTGCATATGCCTCGGCTTTTTCCATATTTCCGTGACTTTCGAACTTGGAAGATAGTTCAAGATCCATCATCTTGGCCCCTTGAGGAGTTTCAGTTTTGGATGCTGCAAATGGAACACTGTACAACAGACTTCTCTTACTTTTACTCTCTTTCTGTTCCTCTTGCCTGCAAACCTATAAACAACGACGGTTAAACAGATGTTAGCCAGGGAATCTGATTTTCTCCTCTCCCTTGAATTGTCCTTATTTTGGCAGGTCACTTTGTAAATAAATAATGACAATATCAACCATCAACTTTGTACTTTTTTCTCTCCATATGAAGCCCTTACGTCGGTTTACTTGGCTGAAATTTTGTTTTGTTTTTTGTTTTTTTTTTCCTTTTTTAAAATCAAAATATAAATTTGGGGTCATCTAATTTGTCCTGAAGAGCATAAAAAAATATGAACTATATATATTAGTCATTACCGATACTAGCGAGAGTTAAATGACTCATTTTGTCCTCTTACTGTTTAAAACTATTACTTTGCTAATTATATTTTCAATTTCCATTGTAAACTCCCTATTATTTAAAGGTAATCAATTATTTATCTTTATCCCTAATACTAATTTAAAGGTAATCAATTATAGGCTATTAGTCATTCACTTTGTAAAATCACTATATCACACCCCTTGTATGTATTGATGTCTCCATATAGCCCTTTTTCTCCCTATTTTATTTCCTGACAGAAGGGTCACATAAGGATAAAGATGCAAAGTTAGAGGTTTGATATAGTCATTTAACAAAGTGAACAACCAAATAGAGACAAAAATGCAAAGCCCTTAAGTTTGTTGTCCTTTTATATATTCATCTCCATCATATTTCTCTTCTTTCTAAATATATAAGGTAAAGCTTACCCAATTTTGTATCCATCAAAATTGACAAAGACACGGGTATAAATAATTCCATAAGACATGATAGTATATGTACCTTTTCTTCCTGCGTTTTTCTCATTGATTCCCCACCATAAACTCTCGGCGAAGGTTGCTTGAGATCTCTGCAGAAGTCAAAAGATAGTTTGTTAATTAAGAAAGCAGCAGCGAAAGCTGAAGAAAAACATGTGGTCATCAGTGAATTGACCTGCCAACAGGTGCCTTTGAACGGCAAATCAGAGGCTTTAAATTCTTTATTGCACTTGAAAGCTGCAACAAGTCACATTATTAAGGTTATTTTATTATTTCTTTACACAAACAAAATGTAATATTTGATCACATAGGACTGAGAAATTATAACGCTGTACCTTTTCTTCCACAACCTGTTTTGATGGTTCGTTTAGTCCTCTGCATAAGCCAACCCGAGTCATGTCAATAATAAATCACTAATAAAAGGTAATTAGGAGGTTCTATGTGTAATAATAAACCTGTTTTTAATTGGGGGTGAGAGGCGTTTTAGAGGCTTCTGAGATGCTAATTCTGAGGTTGGCAACTGCAAAATACTCTTTTTGAATGGTTTAAATCAATTAAGACATTTGATAATATAGATTTTTATTTGAAGTAGAAAGACAAAAAAACCTCGAATGCTTTCCGCTTCAAGGAAACGCTATGTGGCAATTTATTTTCGGTGCCATTTTGCAGATAGGCTTTCTCCGATGCTGCATTATCTGGTGTTTCCATGGCGTGCTTTGGGTTTTGCAGGGCATTGATGTCCTTTGACGTTGAATCTGGAACTTTTACAGATCTTTTAGTCCTGCATATATATATATATATACATCCGACAAATATTAGTAAAATTTATTACGTCACTCAAGAGGTGAACTGGTAGGCCTTGGTCATTACTTGGAAATGTTGATGGCATTTTGCAGATAGGTAATTTCTGAGGCTGCATTATTTTGGGTTTCCATGCCATGCTTCAGGTTTTGCAGCGAGCTGATATCCTTCTTTGGTGCTGAATCTGGAACTTTTACAGAGCTTTTGATCCTGCATATATATATATATATATATATATATTAGTATATTTATTACATCACTCAAGAGGTAAAATGATAGGGCCTTCCTCATTACTTGGAAATGTTGAAATCGGAGAGATTTGAAATCTTCTTGGGAGATTTGACGGAACAAAGTTTACTTCCTCCTATTGGACTCATCTTCGACTTCTTTACTGACTCCAAGCTTGAGGCCATCAGTTTGGTATTTAAAGATGTCAGACTAAACTTATCCTCCTTTCTCAGCAATATACTGGAAGAACCTTGAAATCTGCATTATAACACTTTGATAAATTAGTTAACAATCCGGTTATTATAGAGAGAGTCTGCATTGAATTTTTCGGTTTCGCAGGACTGTTTCGGTATCTAGTTTAGACAAATAGCATTAAAAATTGCAGAATTATTAAAACATCAACCTCTTAGTGTCCTCAAAACTAAATTAATAATGTCCTCAAACAGTTATAGCAGAAAATAATAAGGCATTTGACATTAAGAAAACATAACTCTTTTGCAGAGAGAGACATTGTAAAGATCAATTGAGAACAGGAATAGATAAATTACAATATAGATACCGCGACTGCTGATTAGAAAAGAACCTAAGTCTAGAAATCAGATATACACAAATAAAGTAACAAAGATCAATAGGAGGTTCTCAGGAATAAAGTACTTCCATGAACAGATCAATTACTGTTGGTTTTAATTACCTTTAAGAGACAATTTTGGAGGGAAAAAGAGAAGTCAGAGGAATCAAATTTAGATGCCGTACCCTATAGCATTATGAACTTTGACAGTGTTTTCACTTGTCGAGACGACAAGCTTTCTGTTTTCTTGTTTGGAAATGCTTGGTAAACCGCTAGAATGCAAACCCTCCTTGTTTGGTATGTTACTACAAAAGAGCATTAGGAAAATCACAACAAAGTCAAATATTTAATTTCTTTGTTTGAGGAATATTGTTTCGAATAATATTTTTGAAAACTGAAATCAGAGTTAAAATGCCTCACCGTATATTACTAGAGTGTCGCGCATTCTTATCTTCTCCTTTCGTCAATTCTCTAGCGGCTGGCTCTGGATTAGAGCTGTCAGATTTGTTTCCAGGTTGAACCTCGTCAGAATTTAAGCCCATCCTGTAGAAAGTTACAAATGAACAATAAAAGTTTGGAAATGATTAACCACTGCACTTTGTATACAAACTGTATCAATACATTTTGGTTTCTAGACTCGTTGGAGCCGTCTGTTCTCTTTCAGAAGTTGCATATTCTGTCTCCAGTGCACTTTCCTCCTCTCTGGAAAGTTCTACATTGAGAGCTCTTGCGTCTTCTATGTCGATTGAAGTCGATATAGCAACAACAGGTTCACTAGATCATGTGGAAAATTAAATAAAAAGTGTTAAATGGATAATGGTATGTAACGCAATATACACATTCAGCGAGCGTCTTTATATGTGAAGCCTTAACTGCAGGTACATTTCTTTACCTAACAACCTCATATTCCTAGAATGAACATTCATAACCTATTTAGTAGAAGCTGCATCAAAATTCCTAGGTTTTGGAAAGAATTTAAGACTATGTAGAAATGCTTCGCATATTTTCTGCTATATCAAAAATACTATTTGAAGAACCAAATATAGAATAACAGAAAAAAGACGTTCCAACCTGGATGGGTCTGTTGGAAGCTCCGTTGCTGAATTCTGGTTTTCGTTATATTCTTTGGTTTCATGTGAGGCCTCGCTGCAGATGGAATTTTCTCTGAGATCTAAATCACGTAAATCTGACTCATGATCATCCATAGTATCGGTTGAGCTATCAGTGTCTGGCTTGTTCTTCTCATCACCAAGGCTTCTTGAACCAATGATACTCGATTGTGATAAATTCTTCGATGGCACAATTTCATGAGAAGATGACTGCTCGGTTATTTTTCCATTTTCGTCATCTTTTGGATAGCTATTAAAAGCTTTATCATTTACAATGGAACTTCTGTTTGATTCGGCGGTGATAAAAGATCGATCGGGAGAACAATTTACCTTCTCCGTCAACTGAGTTTCTTGATGTATGATTACCGCTCTATTCGTTATTTCTTTTTCTGGCGAAGATCTGAGATTGCATGACGTATCAAGAGCATCGAAGATAATTCCACAGTCCTGTGTTAAGGCATTAGTATGTTTTTGACCAGTCAATGACGTTTCCATACTTGACGTAGCCAAAGGCTTAGGAGCTAAGAGTAGATCCATTGCCGTTGTGTCATCAAAAGCATCAGAAACGCCACTTAGTTTAGTATTTGAACTTTTCTGCTCAGTCGCAGCGGAATTTTTTTTCTTTTGATCATCTTTGCTCGTATTAGAAACCTTTTCTTCTTTCCCCAGGGATGACTCAAAATTGAAATTATCCAACCTGTCACGAAAACAAAATTCTCAGAGAAACAACTCTAACACACAAGTTTCATTAGCTTGCTATATAAATAGGAGGGAAGAAGGTTGATACATACTCATTGAAGTCAAACGAGAAGTTAAACGAGCCTTTTTTTCCCTGAACTTTTCCATCGGAAGACTCATCTGCAGAACTTTCCTTGGGTTTTGCTGCTTTCTTTGACGTCGCTGGGAGATCGAAATCTGACATGTCAACCTTGAAAGAATCCAACTTGTCAAAATCACCATCCAAACCAAAATCCATGTCCCTGAAAAAAGAACAAAAATCCATTATGAGGCAATCTAGAAATCGGAATCCTACACAATTGCTGAGATCGCTGTGAAATGCATTAATTATAACATAATCGTGTTAACTGAGAAAGAGAATAATGATGCAAGTATTAGTTAAAACAGTAATACACATCGAAGAAAACAAAACTAATAAATGGTATGCCTGAAAAAATAATAGTGGTACTTGAATAAGACAGATAATTCAACACCTTTAGAACAATACTTACAGCTTTTCAAAATTAAACTTCTTATTTTTGCCACTAGAAGTCATATTAAAGCTAAAATCCATTCCATCGTCTTCCGTGGCTGCCATTGACTTCCAAGAGCTGAGAAAGTCCTTTCCAATGTCTTCATCTATTTCAAGAAGAGCGTTAGAATCAAAGTCGGTAATTCAAATCCATATTAATAATTGTGCTTCTGATTACTTAAGCCGCAAGAAAACAGATCAAACATTATTGGTCTCCCATTGTTCCACTAGAGTTCCAAGCCCTGAATAGGCCTTTTCTACAATACTTGACCTAACTTGATAAAATTTCTCTACTTGAGTGACGTGACGATGTTAACGACTAGAAAATCTAATGCAACAATAGTAAAAGAGAGTTCAAATATGGTCACCAAGTTCTCACAAAAGGCGCAACGAGTATACCAAGAAATGACTTTTTCTCCTTTGAGTTCGCAGGTGGAGCTCCCTTCTGTGATTGTTCCATCTGCAAGACATATAATGGACTGTTATTCCAATATCCGTGTTCATAAAAGGCGAAGGAAAAAGTACAAATTCAATCATCTTTGGATCATGAGAATTATTCTACAAAACTAAGTAAGATGAAATTGCACCTCTGAAAGCTCGGACGTTTCCTAGTTACAGAAATGGCTGTATGGAGAGGTCATTACACAATGAGATCAAACCGATGAGAGCACCGTACAATGAGAACTGCAAAATCCATGAAACTGAGAGAAGATCCACGGACGATCAACATCTAAGATCCGAAGGCTAAGAAAATGTTGAAAAGAGCTCGATTTCGCAAAACGAACTGCTTTGAGAGCTCAAATTCACGAAATTTAGGGATCAAAAGTGCCGATGGTATCAACCATTAGTTTATCAATAACTGATACAAAAACTGTATGTAGAAAACAAAATCGAACATGCAAGAAAGTTTGCATTTGCCACGATCAACTGTCAGCAAGTTCGAAGCTACGAATTCGAAGAGTAAATTGTTTGAAGAAGCCATGGACATGGAGAGGAAAAGAAAAAGCAGCTTCATAAACTTCAAAATCGTAGCAGAGCGAGAGAGCTAACCTTGTGTGCTGGTAGCAGAGATGGCTGTTTGGCAAAAAAGAAAATGAGAGGAAGAAAATCTGTGAAAGTGAGGTTGGAATTGGAGTATATATAGGTTTCTCGAGACGAGAGTCGAGTTGCAGAGGCAGAGAAGAGAAGAGAAGGCTAAATTAGTAATTACGGGCACGAAGAAATTGGCTTTCGAAACCGGCGCTAAGAAGAGAAAGGCTGAATTAGTAATTACGCGCGCGCGCATGAAGAAATTGGCTCAAAGATAGAGTGTGTTTGGTTCAGAAAGTCTTGTTCTTATTTTAAAAATAAATTAAACTGTTATTTGAATGTTTGGTAAAATTGTTTTTACAAAATATACCAGATCGATTTTAGATTTTTATACACGAGTCGTAAAATCTAAGATTCGTAATTTTTTTTATAAATAAAAATACTGTTTTAGTCTATTTTAATTTTTTTAGCCTAAATAATTTTTTTTACTAAACGCTAAATCAGTTTTCGTTACCAAACGCGAAGATCATAAAAAAGATAAAATGACGAGTTTATCTTATATTACACTATATTTTACGAAATCTCGAGTTTACCTCGAAGAAGGTCAAGTTAGACAATTGACTCTACAATATAGGTCAAAAAATCAATATAGATGACTCCTTGCATTGCATTGATTATTATTATTTTTTTATATAAAGGAAACTCATATTAGATTGATGGAATGCGCTTTCACCATTGCGAGAAGGAAAGCCCGATCGATTTGATAGGCGGCACTAGAAGAATTGAGTGAGCCAGTTATTAGCCAGTCACTATCGTGTAAGCTAGCGCCATAGATTTGATAGGCGGCACTAGAAGAATTGAGTGAGCCAGTTATTAGCCAGTCACTATCGTGTAAGATAGCGCCACGAATAAAAAATACTGATTAGTTAGCATCAAGTTGAATCACTATTGAAACACGAAATGTTTGTAGGAAGTACTTGAAAAATAGAAATGCTTAAAAAATACAAAATAAACATAAGTCAGTATAAGTATGTAATAAAACTTCGTGTAAGCAAGTGAGATCCTTTGTTTTGAATCAAATAATGAAACTGAATAAATACAAAGGGTTATTGTAATCAGTAAATTAAAACAGTTTCTTTTCATTTTTCAAACATCCTCATTTCTTTGTACTTCGGCTTCTTCTCGTACTTCCTTCGACACTCCTCTCTTCTCCCAACTTCCTTCCGACCGTCGAACTTCCTTCTTCTCTCGGTCTTCCTTTATTCCGGCACTAAACGTACTTTCGCTCTTCTGTTGTATTCATTTTTCTTCAAGAACGAAGACTTGCAACGAGGCTATCCTCACTTTTCCGACAAATAACAATCATTTCAGCGACGCGATTCTCCGTCGATCAGCGTCTTCATCCATTCTTCGCATCAACAAAACAAGTTAAATGTAGGTAAATGCCTTTAAAAACTGCTACAAGTTTCAGAGAGCTCCCACTATATATGTTAAAAAGATTCTGCTTGATATTGCACTGCTTTATTCTTGTTGATCTTATTCAAAATTTTCAAATGAAATACTAATATAATTATGACTTGTTTCTTCGCGAAAAAGCTACGTACTATCATATGGACGGAAGAGATATGCGACTATGAGGTCACCATCAAACAAATAACCTTCGATAGGATCACAAATCTCATTAAATCGGATTTGACCGAGGAGGAGCTTGCGTGGTATAAGAGCACACAGCTTGGGCCACTATGGATGTCCTCACCCGCTACGAATACTTTGCCCAATTGTTCTGGAATTCGGTTTGGAGAACCACTGTACAACAATTCCCCATGGAGATGTGGATGTTGGTCAACAACGTTCCACAATGATACGAGATTTAGGAGTTTGTTATTATCTATGGGTTGGATTGCGCAGACTTTGACCTTAGTGCAAAATATAGAAGCAACATCCCCAATAAAATGCCCATTCAAAGAACGGTTGTGGGTGGCCAATGCATGTGGGGTCACAGTTAGCATGTTCGAGGAATGCTTTGAAAACAGTCATCATCCGAATTTGAACAATGATGATAAGAAAGTTGGCGTGATTGTAATTTGTCTTGCTGGGTATCCCAACCCTCCCTAGGACATAGAGTGGAGACCTAGTATCAAATTCTTATTGTTGGTGGAGGACCTTGATGGCTTCATTGGAAAATTAAACAGCTACATAGAATATATATTCAAAATAAATTAATAAATTATGTAATATAAAGATAATTTTTAATTTCTATAACAATAAAATATTTAGAGTAATTTTTTTATTATTTTCATTAGTATTAGTATTACTATTACAACTTAATAGTTTTTTTAATATAAAAATATAGTTTATGTGAGCTTTTAAACGGGGCGGATTTATGTGGGCTTCGGGGCAGGGCGGGCTTTTGAACGGGGCAGGGCGGGGCGGGCTTAGGAAAACATAACCCAGTCTGACCCTTTTGATAGGGCGGGCCTAGCCCGGCCCACAAAAAAACGGGGCGGGGTGAACCCTTTTTTTTTTACGAGTCGGGGCGGATAGGCCTGGGCCGGCCCGGCCAACTTGACACCTCTACGTGCAATGTCTAAATTCCGAACAAACAAATTGGTTTAAAAAAAAAAAACGCTAAATAATAATAATAAAAACCTTTACCGAGTGAGCATTATCACGCACAAACACCAACCACCAAAGTAAAGCCAAATCATGACATAATTCTAACTCCCAAGTCACCATAAGTTGAGGGTTGACCACATACCAAGAAAAATGGCTATTTAACCCAAACCAAACTTGCTTCCTCATCAAACCAAGCCAAAACAAACCACCAAATCTTCCCGGTGAAACAATGCAAGTCCAGATCATACACACCACATTGGCCGTCCCCGACACGACGCCGTTCCACCACGACCATGTTCTTCAACTCTCCCCTATCGACAACGACCCCAACCTCCGCGTCACATTCCGCTACCTCCGCGCCTATGCTGCCACCCCCAACGACCCGTTCCCCGTCATCGCGACCGCGCTCGCCTCAGCGCTGCATCGATACTACCCCTTAGCCGGCTCGCTCCGCCCACGTGCGTCCGACAACCTCCTTGAGCTCGCCTGCGCCAAGGGCGACGGTGTCCCACTCATCCGCGCCGCCGCGAGCTGCACGCTTGACGCGATCGAGGAGGTCGCCGAGCAGCTCACGCCCGACCCAAGCCCTGAGGATGGCCTGGCACACCCGTGCGTGCTCCAGTTTACGCGCTTTGCCTGCGGTGGCTACGCACTCGGCGCAGCTATCCACCACTCGCTCTGCGATGGGGCCGGTGCCTCACTGTTCTTCTGCGCTGTGGCCGAGCTGGCGCGTGGAAAATCAGCTGTGTCGGTGGAGCCCGTGTGGGAGAGGGACATCTTGCTGCGGCGGAGGGACTCGCCGACGTCAATCGCCGGGCCGATCAGAGAGCTCCCGAGGCCTTACGAGCAGCCGATCAAACCAGTGGTGAGCGAGATCTTCCGGGTTTCGGACGAGTGCTTGGACGGATTCAAGAAGGAATTGTTGGGCAAGTCCGGGTTGAGTTTCACCACATTCGAAGCTCTCGGCGCTTTCATTTGGAGGGCCAAGTAAGGTCCTCAAAGCTCTGTTGGTTTGATTCATCAAATCTTCTGAATTCATGTAATATATTGATATTCTTACCTCATATTAAAACACAGAGTGAAAGCCTCGAAAATCTCCGACGACGAGACGGTGACGTTCGCTTACTCGCTCAATGCTCGGAGGCTGGTGAACCCGCCCTTGCCGGCTGGGTATTGGGGCAACGCCTGCGTCCCGATGTACGCGAGGCTGAGCGCGAAATCCTTGGCGGAGAATCCCCTCTGGGAGACAGCCGAGCTGATCAAGAAGAGCAAGAGAGACGCCGGCGACGAGTACGTGCGCGCCTTCGTGGACTTCCAGGCCGCGCGAGTTGGCGAGCAGTCGTCGGAGGTGAGCGCGTTCACGGACTGGCGGCACTTGGGGCACTCAGCCGTGGACTTCGGCTGGGGCGGTCCCGTAATGGTAATACCACTCTCGCGCCGGCTTCTGGGCAGCCTCGAGCCCTGCTTCTTCCTGCCGGCGAGCGCTGCCGAGAAGGGCAGCTTCAAGGTTTCGGTGGCGCTTCGAGCAGCCGCCATGCCCGACTTTAAGGCCGAGATGGCAAGGTTTTGCGACGGAAACTTAGAGTTATGAACAACTCAATTGATTAAAAACTAGAACTAGTTTCCTTACGATGATATCAGAAATTTGTTTACCTACGCGAGTAATTAAGTTGATGTAACGTAATAACTAGAAGGCAATCGCTTAGTTTATACTTTATATTGTTGTTGGCCCTTTACTGTATTTTTTTTTTTATTACTGTTGATGTCCTCTAACTAATATGTACTGTATTTTCCTGTAATTATTACTCAATTGAACAAATATGCAACCTGTGATAGGCAAGATGACACGAGTCAATTTTTGATTGTTAGAAGAACAGAACAATAGTTTATTAATTAGCTTGATAATTAATATTTAAAAAAAAGTTGGAAGGAAAACGACAAAAGCAGATAATGGCACCACCTTACCTTGCAATCTATCTTCTTCTTCTTATCCGAACGATCTGAACCAATAGATTTCGGTGTTGAAAGCCCTCAATAAACCTTAACCCACCCAAGCTTGCTCTCAGACTCTCTCCCTTCACTCATGGCGTCCGTACTGGGAACTTCCATCTTGGCTTCTCGCTCCTTGTCATCTTCCAAGCCCTCTCTCTCTCTCTCTCTCGCCAATTCAGGTCCTTCGTCTCTTCGCCGTTTTCGACTTCTGCTCCAGACAACGCCTCTCATCTCTTGTTGCCTTTCGCATCGCAGGTCAGAGCTCCGTCAAGCGCGTCTATGGAGGAATAGGCTTTCATGGCAAAAAAGGGAGGTCTCACTTCCACCTCGCCGTCTCCAATGTCGCCACTGAAATCAACACCGTCGAACAGGTTTCACTTTTCTCTCTCGCATTTCCAAAATCCAGTAGTTCGGTTTTGGTTAAGAGTGTGATTGCATTGAATGAAGAGAAAGCTCTGTGCGAGTGTGAAATTGGTGGTGCTTTCAGGAGAGGAGGCTCGCCGCCACCAAGGATAGCCAGAGGCCGGTCTACCCCTTCGCCGCCATTGTCGGACAGGACGAGATGAAGCTCTGCCTCTTACTCAACGTGATCGACCCCAAGATCGGTGGCGTCATGATCATGGGCGACCGAGGCACCGGGAAATCCACCACCGTCCGATCTCTGGTCGATTTGCTTCCCGAAATCAAGGTCGTCTCCGGCGACCCTTACAACTCCGACCCTGAAGACCCGGAATCCATGGGAGTCGAGGTCAGGGAGAGCCTCATCAAAGGGGAAGATCTCTCTGTCGTGATGACGAAGATCAACATGGTCGATCTTCCTTTAGGCGCAACTGAGGATAGGGTTTGCGGGACCATCGACATCGAGAAAGCGTTGACCGAGGGAGTCAAAGCATTCGAACCCGGCCTTCTCGCCAAGGCCAACAGAGGAATCCTCTACGTCGACGAAGTCAACCTTTTGGATGATCACTTGGTCGATGTTTTGCTGGATTCCGCCGCCTCCGGTTGGAACACGGTGGAAAGAGAGGGAATCTCGATTTCTCACCCCGCTCGGTTCATCCTGATTGGATCGGGAAATCCCGAAGAAGGAGAGCTGAGGCCGCAACTTCTTGATCGGTTCGGAATGCACGCGCAAGTTGGCACCGTTCGTGACGCTGAGCTCAGAGTGAAGATTGTTGAAGAGAGAGGTCGGTTCGATAAGAACCCTAAGGAGTTCCGCAGCTCCTACGATGAGGAACAAGACAAGTTGCAGAGCCAGATTTCTTCAGCCAGAAGCAACCTCTCGTCCGTCCAGATCGATCATGATCTCAAGGTGAAGATCTCTAAAGTTTGCTCGGAACTGAACGTCGACGGACTAAGAGGGGATATCGTGACGAACAGAGCGGCCAAAGCGTTGGCGTCATTGAAGGGAAGAGATCAGGTGACCCCGGAAGATATTGCCACAGTCATCCCGAACTGCCTGAGGCATCGTCTAAGGAAGGACCCGTTGGAGTCGATCGACTCTGGTTTGCTCGTCATCGAAAAGTTTTACGAGGTTTTCAGCTGATTGAATCGTGTATCTTTTTTCTCCATTACCAAAATTCCTTCCTTTTTTTCGACATCTTCATGTCCGTGCCGGCCGAGAGTTATCATAGGTAGGCAAGCTTTTATGTAATCACTGAGAAAAAAGAACAAGCATACCATCTTACCAGAAGTGAGTTTAGTTTCTCTACTCAAAACTCACTCTGATGATGTTATTCTTGCATAATTTCAGAAGCATAGAATGGCTAAACTCTAATGAGCATTTATTAAGATACAATTGTGTTGGAAATTCTTGTTGGCTAGATATGTTTTTACTCATAGATAGTTATTGCAAATTTGTAGCTTTTTTAATTTATTCAAGAGCAATTTTCAATCGAAATAACAATTGACGTAGCGTAGAAGTAAATATTTCTTTTTGAATTCGTTTTTCCTAGCTTACAAGCTTATGTGATACAATTGCACAGAACACAATGCTGTAACTCGAAGCGCATGAATATGTGATGTGAATCTATGGCATGATAGTTCGTTCATTAGAACCTTTCCAGAATTTGGGACTCCGTTCGAGGAAACCCGGAGGCCGCTCGTACACCATCGATGCAACCTTGATCAGAATCCCAGCCGTCAACGCCCATATGACGAATCTTCTACCGTCGGCGGCTTCGAAATCGAAGAAATGTAGCAAATACTTGTCTCCGTTCAGCTCTTTCTCCTCCGCTTTTCTGTTCTCGTCCTGAAAAACATGAGGAATCATTTTTATTAAACTGAGATGCGTCAGAAAAATTGCAAAAGGCGAAGATGGACACTACTAACCTTGAGGAACATTTCTAATGGAGCGTCGAAGATTGCTTCCACTTCTGCGGCGTTTAAAGCGGGAACGAATGCTTTTCGGTCTGAAAGGACTCCAATGACAGGAATTACCGGCAAACCAATCTGTACATGAGCATCAGTGTAAATTTTGTATGTATAGTAAACGAAGGCATCTCAAATAGAGATATTTACGGTAAAAGTACTCAAAGTTTTTCAAAATATATGTTCTCGATTGGTTCCTTCCCATGTGTTTTGAGTACTTTTAATTGCACTGAATAGATACCCACATTCGTAAAATATATGTTTTCGACTGGTTCCTTCCCATGTGTTTTCGTTATTGTTTTGTCATTTACGCGTGTATGATTCAAATTAAAGTATTTATAAAAGGTGAAAAAATAGTAAATTTGAGGCGTACACACGTAAAAACCTCAACTTTATCGGAGAAACAGGGACAAAATCAATAAAAGATGCAAATTTCACAACTTTGAGTACTTATACAGCACAATTGGAAACTTGAAAATGGGCCGTGTTATTATGAATAGCTTTTGGTACTTTTGCCAAATTTATCGCTTTCAAATATCCCCACAAAAACGCAGATAATCAGGTTGTCTTGCGATCGCAGTAACATTCAATTCAAGTATGGAGAAATGGAAATTGAAGCAGAAAGGTGATGAGATGACAAACCCTAGTGACAAACGGCTCAAGAACAGTGACGACGTTGACGAGCGAAGGGTCGAGCCCGATCTCCTCCTTCGCCTCTCGCAGCGCCGTGGCCACGTCGTCGGCGTCGCCCTCCTCCGCCTTCCCTCCGGGCAGCGAAACTTCACCTGCCAAGAAAAAGCCATCGGAATCGGAATCCTCGCGGAGCTCTCTGCCAGAATTCACAAGGAAAAAGAAAAAGAAAATTCTCCGAACGAACCCGAGTGAGTGGAGAGATTGGGCGATCGCTTGGTGAGAATGACACGGAGCTCACCGGCGCCGCCGCGGAAGAGGCAGACGAGAACCGCCGCTCTCTTGGCCGGCGGCGAGGCGCGGGGACGGAGGTGGTTGGCCAACGCCTGGAGCCTCTGCGATCCTGCCCACAGTTCCAGGCCCTTTGAGTTGGACCCCATGGCAGACTGACTCTCCACGATCGCTTGATTTGGTTCTCTCTTTATTGACAGACAGACAGACAATCCAAATCCAACCACCACTAACAGCTCATACATTAATTTGTATATCAAGTTTGGTAATCTATACATACATATAAAAAAAAAAAAGCCAAATCTCATGTAGATGACTTTTTCGATCTCTCTTCCGATTTGCTATGGAATTTGAATCATCCATACTTATTTGCATATTTAGTTTGGTGAAGCATCTCAAATTGGACTCATTGGAAGAAAGTCCATGTAGAACGAACGAACGAGTATTATATATAATAGTTTTGCGTTTTGCCTACCTTTAATATCCACACGAGTAAAATTTGTATGAAATAGAGAAGAATAAAACAAAACAATAAATATACATGATGAGATGTGTTATGATTTATGCTTGATTGCGTTGAAGGGCCTCTCGGGTCCAGATCGTCGGCCTGTGCTCGGAGAACGCGGGTGGCCTTTGGTAGACGAGCGAAGCGGCTGTGATGAGAATCGCCGCGGTGAGAGCCCATATGACGAAGTTACCGTCCTTTGTTTCGAAGTCAAAGTAATTGCAGATGAACTCCTCCCCTTGCCATTCTTTCTGCTCCGCTCTTCGGTTCTCGTCCTGCGACCGGCAGAGATTCGTCTCAGAAAAAACTTCGGATTAAGATGACAGATAGATAACCAACGTGAGAAGAACCTTGAGGAACATCTCCAACGGGGCGTCGAAGATAGCTTCTACTTCGGCGGTGTTTGGTACTGGATCGAAGGCTTTCTTGTTCGACAATAAGCCGATTACCGGAACCACCAACACGTCGTTCTGCTCGGAAAACGGAAAACACCAAAACTTTTGATGAGTGTGCACAAAAGCAAAAATGGATATAGGGAAGTTTGTGTTTCATTTTGTAAAGGATAACAGAGCAGCCATTGACGACTATCCCATGTCCATATCTACCGAAGGCACAAGCTTTTCATCAATGGCAAAGCAGAACTAGAAGAGAAGTAACCTTGGCGATGAAAGGTTGAAGAACAGCGACAAGAGTGACGTCACGAGGGTCCAAGCCGATCTCTTCCTTGGCCTCTCTCAAGGCAGTCTCCACGTAGCCATCGTCACCGTCCTCCACTTTCCCACCCGGCAGCGAAACTTCCCCTGCAACCAAACAACCAATTATATATATATATATGTATATACATAGAAGAGCTCTCAATCAAGGACCAGAATGTACAAACCAGAATAAGATGAGAGAGTTGAAGCTCTCTTGGTGAGGATGACCCGCAGATCGCCGTTTTTTCCTTCGAAGAGGCCGATCAATACCGCAGCCCGGTTGGGGAAACCGGCGGCCTCAGGCGGCGCAGCCTTGTGCAGCTGGAAATGCCGAGCCAACATCTCGAGGCGCCGCGATCCGACATTCAATCCGGCGCGGTTTGACATCCTTGTTTAATCTTTGTTATCTATATAGGCTCCTCGAAGGAAACTCCAAGAGAGTGGACGAGAAGAAATGTGGTGTTGATGTTAAACAAGGGATCAGAGCTTGATCCTAATCTGGATTTGTACTGATTAACGATATGAGTTCACTTGCCTTCGTTGACTTCCTCCGTGTGGTGTGAATATGAGATTTTTTGGAATGGAAAACGAAGTCGGACACAACCTCTTAAATTAATAACTTTAATTATATAATAATTTGTATGATCCCGACTCAAATTAATATAACCAAATATCCATTAATAAATTAATAAAATTCTCAAAGTCCAACTGTCCAACAATATTAATTTATAAAGGTTTAATTATACATTGACGTTGGTCGACCTATGTCGTCTCAGTGGCATAAAACATGCAAAATGCATATATATATATATATATATATTTTTTTTTAAAGAGAGACATAAAGGTTATTCCATTAACGAGACAATTTCATTTATTGTACAAAAAGTTAAATGATAGCAAATGTGCTCAACAGTCAACATGAGTATAGACCAAATTGTTTTTTCACGGAGGAATGATACTCAAATTTACTTTATTGAGAATTTCGAGTTTTTTTTTTTTTTTGAAACATTGAAGATAATCAAACTACAATAAAGTTGCATTAAAATAGAACTTCGATTAATTCAAACCGTTGTAAACTATAATTTGAGTCAATTAAGTAATTGACCAACGCGGCAAACCCCCTCTCTAGGTCTTCGCGACCGTTGAAGCCCAAGCAGCGAGTTCCGACCGCTGGCCAACTTCATCGAAGTCACTTATTAAAACTTGTGGCGGCCCACTTGATTGGTTTTAAGATGAGATTTTTTTTTTTAATCAAGTCAAGTGGGTTCATAATATTTCGACAACTAAATTTTATTATACCTTGGGCAACAATATAACGAGGGTCAAGCTCAACCCAAGTGATGAGTAATGACGAAGCATCGTGCAATATAAATTTGATTAAATGATATACGAAAAGACAATTACAAGATACATATGGGTGTGATTCCATATCTAGAATATTCGCCATAGTTAAGGCAACGTCGAATCTTTTTCTACAGAGCTCGGAATCTTGAAAACGGGATTCTGCTCGAGAAAAGACGGTTGTCGTTGGTAAATGACGGAAGCAGCCCGAATCAAGATCCCGGCAGTCAAACCCCAGATCATGAATTTGTTATTCTCGGTTTCGTAGTCGAAGAAGTGAATCAGATACTTGTTCCCCATCCACTCTCTTTCTTCAGCCCGTCGATTTTCATCCTGAAATTAAATTAAATTAGAAATCACTCAAAGAAAGCATTACGCTTTCGGTAAGAGTAAGGATCAGGTGTCCCTCTTAGAACTCGTCGCATTGTCTCGATTTATCACTGAATTAGTTCCTACGTCAATTTTCCTCCTTGATTTGCCTTCTGAACCTTTTTTTCTTTCTTTCCGGTATCAGTTCGTCTCCTAGAACTACGGCAGTTTACACCTCTCTTTGTTTGGCATCTGACTGTTTTTTTCAAAGGCTCAACTATGTCCGGCAAAACCTCATCGACTTGAATTTACTTTAAAACGTTTGTGTCCTGTAGTGTGGCTTGATATTTAACGGAACTGTAAGATATTTAACGAAACTTAGAAAGTCTGGAAGTCCAATTGAGATATTGCGACAATTTCAGGAGAGAAACTTGATAATTACTCTACCAAAATGATAGATCAAGACAAACCTTGATGAACATCTCGAGAGGAGCATCGAACACTGCTTCCACTTCATCAGGATTTGGAGTAGGCTTGAATGCTTCCTTCTCATTGAGCAGCCCAATGACCGGAACAACCCTGAGCAAGTGCTGCAAAAGCCAACATTTATAAACGCATCCATTTATAGCTTCGAGAACCGTCTCATGATCAAATCCTTACTCGCTATAAATAAAGTATTTGTAGAAGAGAAAAAAAAGGGAAAACAAACCCAGCATTAGTGCAAACTTCTATCTTCCGAAAAATTGAAATTCCCGGTGTTGTAATCGAAACGGGAGCGATGCCCAATGACCAAGTGTTACTTAGCCTAGACACTACTGTCCTTAGTCTTTCCGAGGGGTATTCGGATGATGCTTTCAAGGAAAGGCGTTTTTGTGACGTTTGTCAATCAAAAAGAGTGTCCGGGAATCGGGATTTACCGATGTCCCATTGGCCTACGAGTTTGTATTCGGTTCCTATCAACATACATCTCAACTAAACAACAAACACAAATTTGCTACCATTATGAATTACATGTTAAACAAACAAGCATTATACCTTAGACAAGAAAGGCTCAAGAACAGTGACGATTTCGACGAGCTCGGGATCCAAGCCGATCTCCTCTTTGGCCTCTCTCGTCGCAGTGTCGCTGTCGTCCTTGTCTCCCTCGTCCGCTTTCCCACCAGGCAACGAGACCTCGCCTTCCGAAACCCCAATCAACAAAGCACAACCATCGTCGTCATTCAGTCAAAGGGACTTAACCAAACGGAAAGCGATCAAAGCCTTCCTCGGACTCACCGGAGTGCGTGGAGAGGCCGGAGGCGCGCTTGGTGAGGATCACGCGCAGCTCGCCGGCATCGCCTTCGAAGAGGCAGACCAGCACGGCGGCGCTCCGCGGCCGGAACCGTTCCATCTGCGGCGAAACCGACTCGGCGAAGCCCTCCTTTCCGGCGATGTCCTCGTAATCGTCGTCGTCGTCGAGCGGCGTGGGAGGGCGCTTGTAGAGGCGGAGCTGCTGGGCTATGGCGGCGAGCGAGAGCGACGATCTGGACGAAGCCGGCGAGCCCATGAGTGGTGACGTGGCAGTGAAGGTTGGAGGTGGAAGAGGAAGAAGAAGAAGAAGGGAAGGTCTTGTTAATAAAGGGAGTGACTTTCTCAGAATTGAAATCATGGATGGGCTTAGTGGAAACGACGTATGAATAATGAATTGAATTGATTACACGCAAAAGTGAAGGTGCAAGTTTTAATTTTTAGTATGGGATCTCTTTGGGAAATTTAACCATTTTACCGGGATAATTGCGACAAAAGTTATCCAACGTTATATTTACGGTGCGGTATAAACTCAAATTATTTTCGAGGAACATAATCCTAAAGTGCTCCTCCAAAAGTACCCACAAACATCAAGCAATTAGTGGTCTTCGCCCTTCGGTACGTGTTTAGTCCTGAAGAATTAATTTTAATATTATTTTGTAGTTACTTTCTTACGATTAATTTGGCCGTAAAAATAATATATTACTATGTAAATTAACAATGATGAAAAATATTAAAATTAATTTTTGATGGACTTGATACGTGGCATTTTATTACGGACAATATTGACGAGGGGGTAAGAGCGGCATTCGACAAAGACAGACGAGACTCAACGGCTCGGAAAAGATGACAACCGACTAACCCAATGACAAGGTAGCTAAGGTCTGAAATGATAGGCTTTAGGTTTAATTTTAATTTTAATTTTAATTTATTTACAAAAGTAAATAAAGAACCAATTTTAAGGGATTGAAACATCTTAGGATGATAGTATTTCGGCTCTGTGAAGCTAGAAGACATTTCTAAAACTAAAAGGTACATTTTTACAAAACGAAACAAAAAAGTGAAATAGAGGGCATAAATAGCAAAGTAATGAAAAGTTAATTAGTTGTAGTATTCATTATAAGAGGTTGATGATCTTGAATTGGAGGCTAAACTAAAGTATCACATGGGATGGGATGGGATGGTTGTGTCACGTATTCGAATATCTCACATAAAGTTACAACAGCCACGCATTTATTAACTGGGGTGCTTTACTATTGACAAACTACCCTTTAGACCTTTTTTCTTGTATATGATTTATGAATAATTAAATCACACATTTATTTCCGCACATTAGGTTATTCAATTGGTAATCTGATTGGTTAATTAGCCATTATACCGCACATGGACAAATGCTTCGAAACAGATAATAGTTGAGCAAGTTTTAAGAGTGTAACATTGAGTAGGTATGACTGCATTCTTTAACAATCTTCAAAGCCTACTTGATGAGATCTAAGAAGACCAGCGCTGGAAGAAATGTCTACGTGGTAAGTTTGGGTGAGAGCCCACGAGCAGCGCCGGAGTCAGCTTTATGAAGAAGAAAAAAAAAGATAAGAAAAAAAAAACTATTTTCTTATTGAAAGAAGAAAAAAAATTATAAGTTCTATAAGAAATAGAAAATTGATTTCTGAAATATGTTTAAAAGGCACTGTGTTAATTGATTAAAAATGTGATATTTTTTCAGTCTTTCACCAACATTATTGAAACAGTCCTTTTTCTTTTGAGGAGTCTTTTGTTAGAAACATTTTCTAAATTCGGATAAAAAGATTCACAAACTCAGATTTCAATGACCCATGTGTTTTCCGTTTGTCCGTGGAGGAATGATGAGATATCTCGGTAAAGCTTAACATGCAGCAAAAGAGAGCTTCAAACTCATTAGCGGTAAATTGAAGTAAAACGCCAAGGCAAATACTCTCCTTACAAACAAATAAATAAATAAATAAAAATTGACTTTTCACGGCAATGCATGAAATTGCATGACCGTCTTTGGTCATCTATGTGCTCGATAAATATGTAATTCTTTATGATTTCATCTGAAACTTATTGTGATTGTGAGTTTAATGAATTTATACTTTGAAAGACTATTAAAATAAAATTTGGGGTTAGATCCCGGACTTACATCCGAAATTCGTAAACATGAAAGATGCATCCCGGTCTCCGCCTTGACGTTCGCCGTCTGACCGAAGTTTCTCTCTCTCTCTTTCTATATATATATATATATATAATATATATATATATATATATATCGCTTGCCGAGTTTGTGTATTCGTTGTTCTCCGTAACCAGTTAAGGCATATTCAAGCGGAGCTAGGGCCTGTGGCCAACGCCGATGGGTAAACACAATCAGTAAACCCTAGCTAGTTTGCTTCCGATATTGATTTCGAATCGAAGAAATCGAAACAGAAATGATTTCGTTTGGGTTGATTGCAGTTCGGCTATGTTCGATATGGGATCGATAAATTAAGGGCTGAATTAGGGATTTGATTTTTTTTTTTTAATTTTAATTATTATGTGTTAAATCTCAGCCATCGATTTTAAATATTGATTCAATCTCAGCCCTCCAATTTAATGTATATTTATCATTTATTTTTGGCAAAAATGACATGGAAAATGATAGGTGCTAACGTGGAGCTGACATAGCGAGCTTAACAGGGAATGGACGGAAATAACAAAAAAATCTAACAGATTAAACATTGGGTACATTAGCCGTCGAAATATAACATTGAGTACATAATCCGCAGAAAATCTAAAATTTATTGATAGAAGTAACAAGTTAGAGGGACTAGGGGACCTAAGGAGTTTGTACAGTGGTGTTCGGTAGCTAACTAGCTATAACTTAAACTGTTTTTTGTTTTCTTACCCCAAATTTTGTAATTATATTGTAATTTTTTACTTCCAAATAACTGTTTGCTACAAAATTAGTATTAAAAATGGGAGATAATCAATGAAAAATACAAATTTCACAATTGAAGATTAAAAAATATGCCTCGTCTATAAAAGGTCGGTGACAAAGCATATTATGAGACACTTCACTGTTGCTCATCATTCAGAGAGTGGCAGAAAAACCATTTTCAAAACTGGAGTTTTCAGAGAAATTATAGAAAAAACCAGAAGCCATGTGGTTGACAGTGAAAAATACTAGATAAATTATGCACTTCTCCTCAGGTTACTTCTAAGGCAATCCTCCTGACCTTCTGAAAAGTTGTATCCTGGTAAAGTGGTCAAATAAAAGGGCAAATTCATTATTGTTTTGCTAAAGAAAAGAAAATAAATTCAATTATTAAAACCAAGTTCAGTCATCAAAATGACAACCAGTTTTAAGAAGAAGTAATAAGCTTATGAAATTCATCATTATTAATTTATTATTATTACAAATTGGTTTTAGCGAAGAATTCGACTCGTGAGCTTACATCATCTTAAAACTTCTAGACATTTGTAAGATACATTTAGTATAGTATTTTGTTAATAGTAATTTGAATATCTTACTTTGATTTTTTTTTTTAAATAAACTCGTATAATGGGCGGTATTAATAATATTTTTATAATGAAAATCGAAGACGGCTAGCATATGTGAGTATCCAGTTTTTTTATTTATATCATTATGTTTTTTCCATCTAAATACAATATTGATATATGCAATTTTTTTTATCTTAAAATCGATATATAATTATTTGTGTTCACCCCGACAAAATGACTAACAGAGATATCCAGCGGCCGGAGAAGCCTTCCTTCAACATTCTCTCGCAACACCATGGTCGCGGCGGCAGCGAAAAGCTTCAGTACTGGCACTGCCAACCACAAATCAATTTACTTAGTATTATTTGTTATTATTATTATTATTATTATTCTTTGACGCGGCTGGTTGCGGGTTAAGAGCCAGCCGCACCAAAGGACATATCTATTAGTTGGTGATACCCGCCAATTATATATATATATATATATATTATATTTATAATGCGCTACTGAGAGCATAATAAAAGGTTATATTTTTCAAGTCTTTTACACCATGTCTTCCAAACAAACAGATCTTTAAGAACATGTACAGATGTACTGAATTGAAGGACTAAATAAAGAAAACTGTACCCTTCAAAACTTAAATAGAAGATTCAAAACAACAAAATAAAAGTGAACATATATATATACAGTACATGTGAAACATTCTTTTTGGAGATATACACCCTGAAAATGGAAGGACCACCAAAATCATTCCCAATCCTATTATTTTCTCAACCCAACAGCAATGACTCTCACACCACTCCATGTACAAAAAATAATAATAACAATGAAAATGAAAATTACATCAATACATAAAATTACTCTCCATTAAGAACTAAGAAACCGACTCTTCTTTCTTAGCCTCACTCGCCTCTTCCACTTTCGGGCTTTCGGTTCTCGGAACCGGTTTCTCGGAAGATGGAAATGACAATCTCCGGCCCTTTGAGGGTGCTTTGGCTGAAATCGAAGTTTTCCCATTTGCCTTTGCAGTTCCTTTCCCATTGGATGAAGGTGTTTTCCCCGAGAGGGGCGTTTTCGGAGTCTTAGCCGAGAGGGGTGTTTTAGGGGTTTTAGCCGAGAGGGGTGTTTTCGGGGTTTTGGCCTGAACTTTCTTTGGGCTAATGAGCTGGGGAGCAACCCGGCTTTCCCACGGGCGGGCGGCAATCCAGCGCTCCTTCCAACTCCATCCCCAGTTTGCTTTTCCGAGTTCATCGCTGCCCAAACCTTGGCTCTGACTACAGTTGACCCTCCACTGCATTGACTTGATTTGCTTAGTTTTCAATTTCAATATGAGGATTTATGCAAACTGAAAACAGAGACGAGAAACATACTTGATGAGAAAACGCGTATGCCATTGCCCGCTCTCGTTTTACTGATGCTTCTTCTCTTTGGTAGATTCTCGCAAGTATGTCATCCATTGTTTCCGTGCCACTGTTCCACTCAACCTATCGATGGAAAAAAAAAAACCGATCACATTTGACAGAGAAATTGAAAAAAGACTGAAGTAATCAAGAAACGAATTAATCATACAAGAGATGTATGAATTTCTACCTCTAAGCCTTGAAGCTTCGCCTCGAGCTTTTGTTGATTCTCAAGCTTCTTCTGTTTGACCCGTCCTTCGGTTACCATACACAGCCTTCGAGCTCTGATTTGAGATTGAATTTTGCACCATGAATGAAGAAGACCCAACGTGGAAGTCGATTGCCTTTGAACAGGGTAACGTTGAGTTAGACTCTGTAATCTCACTGTTCCTTTCAAACGACGGAGAGCTTTCCTCGCCTGTATTCGGTCAGAAAAAAATATTTCATTAAGCTTTCCTAAACCCTAAACTTGACATAATTGATCTACAAAAAGTTTTGGAGTTAGTATTATCTTTCACTAAAGTCGATGTTTTGGACAAGTATTTTTTTTTTTTCTTCATAAACCCGCACCTGAACCAGTTTACAAATTGGAAAAATTAGTACCGGATTCCATCTCTCAAACACCGGATACTCGGCTTCGGTTTAGAAATTAGCAAAAAAAAAAAAAAAGGAACACCGGTTTCACCCAGTTATTACAAAATGCACTTCCTTACTAGCAAGACAACGACGTAAAAACCGAGAGAACAACTTTAGACTGACGGGCACGATTGGAACTATATTATATACCTTATGTCCACGGAAAGCTGTTTGAATCCGAATCGCTGCCACATCCTCAATCGGAATGTCGAGCGATCCGTTCGTTAATTTGCAAGACCCCTTCCGCGAATTCCTCACTTTTACGGAATTAGCTTTTCCAAAACCCGAAGATTCCTGCTCAGTGAAAGAAATGGTATTCTATCAAGAACTATAAGTCTAAAATTAATCAAATAAGCTAAACCTAAAGATCAACAATCCCATGATTGAAATGTCTATGTTAAATGGGTTGGTAACAGCAGAATTCACTACACAATTAATACAATCATTATAAACCATTTTCTTGAATATATATATACACACACACAGATATATATACCTTGAGTGACTTGGAGCTTAAGGTCTTCACTTTCTTCAATCTGAAGACCGCCTTAAACCATTTTCCAGAACCCATTTGATTCTCTCTTTCTCCAAAAGCTCAGCTTACACCTGAAATAATATACAATCGAGGCACTCTCAGTTCACCATTAAAGGACCACATAAAGAAGACCAAAAAAGCTTGCCCGTTGACCGAAGAGAAAAACCCACAACAACAAGATCTTACTCGCTCCCCCAAAATCAGCAAATGGGGTTTCCACAAACCCTCTTACAGAGCAAGCAGACGATGAAGAGGCTTCGCTAATGGAGAGCAGACATTGTGGCTCGCGGACCGGAGAACAGCACAACAGTTACAGAGAGAGACTTTCTGTTTGTTTCTCGGGAAAACCCAGATTGAATTTAGAGAGGATTGCTCTGAAACAACAGCAAGAGTAAGGAATAAGCAACGGAAGGTAAGACTTAAGAGAGAGAGAGAGGAATAAAGGTGGTTGTGGGATGTGGATTATCTCCTCCATGGCCCATATCCAACAACCAAGAAAACAAAAACAAAATTTTTATTAATCGTTAATCGAATCGAATAAGCAAACAAACGAGAATAATTATTATTCATACCAACAAATACAATAATAATAATAAGAAAATGGAATTGTTGCAATACAAAAATCACTCTCTCTTAACTGACCTCAATCAGAGGCTCAACAAGTCGTAAATGGAGGTTGTGGGATTAGTGAATGATTAATAATGTATTGAGGTTATTAATGAGAGCTTTGTAATTGTACTAGTGCCCCTAAACTTTTTACGTTGGTCGAGTTTGTCCCGTTAATTTGATTTTCTAGCAGAAACGCCCCCTCACATTTTCTTACAGTAGCGGATACTTAGGCTCCTCCTCCTATGCATTAAAACCCACATTGAAAATGTATATTCATAAATTTAATTATGTCACTCCAATTTTGTGAGCATCATATTAAAATTCCCGAGTAAATGAACTCATTCAATGTTTTATCACCTATGCAAAGAGTCAAATGTACAAAATTATAAGAATATAGAAGGCCTTGTCATCGGAATAAAGTGGACGACGAACTTAGAGGGGCATTATTGGGAATTAGTGGTAATGTAAATAATATATATATATACGTGGGGTTTGTGGAGGTGCACTTAGAGATGAGAATTCAAGGAAAGAGGGGGCTAAAGCGACAGCAGAACAAACCCTGTCGTTGTCTGATTGAAATGCGTTGCCCTTCTCTCTCGTTCTTTATCATTTAATGCTGTCTCTTCTCTTCTTTTATTTTTTTATTGCTGTAAATATATTGGATTCTTCCCAGATTTTTTTCTCTGCTTTTCTTCCTCATGTTTTTGCCACTTTAAATTCAAAAAGAGGGGAATGTAATAAAATCCCATGAAGCTCATACGTTCCCAAAAGGCAAAAGCCATGCGTAACAAATCTTTATTTTGTCTATCCGCAATAAAAGCTTTTTGTATTTATTACCGGCGAAAGTACTTAAGTTATTTAGAAATACAGTTGTATCAACTTAAAAAACTGAGACAAAAGTACTCAACTTCACCTTTTTTTTTACGGGTCGATAGACTTCATCAACTTCTCTATTAGTTTTTTTTTTTACTATTTTCGTCAGTGATGACATCAACAACGCAAGTCGTGATGCTATTGAGGAGATAAACTGTGAATTCAAGAGAGAAAGTTAAAAGGAAAATATGAACTTACGTTGTTGATGCTCTAGGAATCTGTGTTTACATCCAGGTTTATTTTGGTATTTGTGGGTTTATCGTTTGAGTTTATTTATGTTATTTTTGTTGACAAAAATAGTAAAAAAGAAACTAATGGAAAAAGTGAATGAGGTCTATCAATCCGCTAAAAAAGTGAACTTGTATACTTTTAGCACAATTTTTTTAAAATTAGGTATATGTCGCGTTATTTTTAAACAACATTAGTACTTTTGCTGCTAATAACCCGGACAACTAAGTAACAACTAGCGATTTTCAAGTCGAACGGGCATGCCTTCCCAATTTCAAGTGGGATGAGCAGCCCTCCCGTCCAGCGTTCAGCCCATGCCCGCATCTAACCCGTACGAGTTGTTTAATCCGTAACATCTTCTTAGGTGGGCACACCATGTCTGTTTGGTATGAGGATGGGTAACAGACACTAGTATCTTCTAAACCTACTTGCATTTTAGAAAGAAAAAAAAGTTTTGGTCGCAGACTCAGGCAGCCCAAACTCGAAGTGGGCGCGAGCGTGAACTGCCCACAACCCGCAGAACACTTTATCATATTTGCATAAGACTGGTCACAACATCATATTAGATCTTTATTTATTATTTTGTTTGAGAAAATAAAACGAGCGGATGTATGAAAAGTGAAATGTAGAGTGTAAGTGAACTTGACTTCCTTAACAAAGGGATACTATTATCATGTGCTTAGAGTTTCCGCCTAACTCGTAAACCCACGTGCAACACTTAGCTTCACCCCCCTGAGCTACTTAGTCAGCCTAACCCGAATGCCTTAGGCAAAGCCTTAGAAGAACACTCAAACTCACACAAAGGAGAAAAAAGATTAGTTTAGAGAGAGAAAATTTTAGTGAGAGAAACACTAAATTAGATTTCTTAGATGTTTTACAAATGAAGGAGTCCTATTTATAAGCTCCAAGGATTACAATGGGTGGCTAGGATTAATCTAATCCAATGGCTAAGATTAATTATCTAGATAATTCTATATTATTCTACTTAGTCTCGAAAGTAATACACATACTTAGGACTTCCTAAAGTGTTCTACAACATCTCCATTTCTTTAGGTTCTATCTCTTTCTTGAGTACTCTAGAGAAGTCTAGCATACTTGACATCATTCTCCACCCTTCAAGAATATTGCAGGTTCTTTTAGAAAAATCCGGAGACTTCCTAAATGAACCTCCTTGCAATGCGGCTTTTCGAATGGAGAACGCGCTATACGTGACACTATGCTAGCAACATTTACACTTAACCTATTAATCTTAAGTTGTTTTATTAGATTACAACTTCTATATCAACTTTTATTGTGTAACGTAAGAATTGAAATGTAAACAACAATACCCATAAAGTATTTAAGGGTTTTATGTTTATAATCATGTTCCTAATTGATCTAAATGTGCCATCTTTCTCTTTATATCGTGTTCTTATGAAGTATGGAATGTCTTTCAACACCACACTTATCAAATACTAATCGATCGATCACGTAATTACAGTGTCGTATTCGGTGTAGTAAAACTACCGAGAATTTCTAGTAATGAGTCATGAATTGTTTTAGTGGGAGAAACAATAAACATAGGACACATACTCTAAATAAAAGATGTTATTAGAAGATTTTGGCTCAAGGTGTCTATTGTCTTGTCCATTGTTCATAACTTCTTATATCAATTAAGTCGGAAAGAGCGGTCCAACTTTATTTAGTCTATGTTTCGTTTAATAGGAAAACGACGATCTTAATTAAAAATTCGTGCAAAAGTAGACATGTTGCTAGCATACAATGGAAATGTAGAGTGTAAGTGAAGCTGACTTCCTCCTATTGAACATTGGAACCATGTATTGAGTCATAAAACATTTGATGTGAATGATGTCTTTATCTTAAAGAATTTGGGGGTCCATATTTTCAAAACCATGAGGGAAAAAAAAGGGTTTTATTTTAGATAAACTAGGCCGCCAAAGGTAGATTAAAACTGAATTTCTACGTGAATAGTCTTTGTAAATCTGGATATATCGGTGGATATAATGTCATTTTTGGCTTATAGAACTTTGAAACTTGTTTGAACAATGAAGCACAACAAAGGACATTTTGAAAGGTCTAGGTATATGCAAATATTTTGTAAATTAATATGATATTGACATTTGTTGACTTATTTTTTCGTCTAACATTTAAATGTGAAGGGAATCTATATATATATATAAAAGTACAGTTTTGAGTTGGTGATGTGGCATAATACACAAACAAGAATTGAGGTTTCTAAATTTTCTAGATCTTGAGTTTTTTTTAGTAGTTTTTTGTTCTTCCATGCGATGATGAGATGTCTCTCATATCCAAGTATTTATTCCCCACTAACACATTAATTAACATTTCTATTTTTATTTATTCCATGTGTTATTAATATCACAATTATTCATAATGACTTTTGGTATATCTTACCACTGCAACGTTTTTCTTCATTTATTGTTTATTTTATTAAATATTATTTAATTGTGACATTAAAATCAAATAACTATTGTAACTCATATTCCATCATTGGTCTTTACAAATATTGTTCATCTGCACCTAAAAATTGGTAGTCCTCATTTGTTCTTTAATTTTTTTTTATTTGGTATTGCTTTTATCAATCCTTATTTCTACTGGAGTCGTATAATAATTGTATATTTTATGCATATCAGATATATAATGTTTATAGTTGCATACATTGACATCGATATCATCTTAATTTGCAGCAAATTAAAGCCATTGGAAGCAGCAATATATACTATAGAACAACGCCAGCCAATTCTGCATATGGCTTTCTCCGGTTAGAAACTTAGAATAACGCAATTTTGCCTTGATGCAAATATATATATATATATACTCACTTCTTACACATATTTTAAATTTTTACACGTACCATGCATATATGTTTTTCTTATTATGGGTGTGTTAATCATTTCTTTATTTTCAAAGAATTTTTTACACTTTTTCCTATGAAACTACACAACTATTCTCCATTCCTAATTTTTCATATTTTTATATTTTAAGTATGTCATTGAATAGTATTATTATTTTACAAACTCAATATACATAACAGTCATATCTTACGTTGTTTTAACTTTGTGTATATGAAAAAAATCGTTTGATTTCACCATCAATTATAATCTATATATATATATATATATATATATATATATATAAAAGCCAAATCTTGAGTGGTTTACATGGCATAATGAGAAAGATTTATTCTTATAATGGTATCATATACAAAACCTTGAACTTTGCATACCGGATTCATATAATATAAAAGCAGATGAATGCATATAATAAATGTAAACGTTTAAAATTATTATATGATTAATCAATGGATTAATATGTATGTTATTATCTATAATCGATGCATACTCACTTCACTCTAATACACATGTGGTATCAATTATTAGTGTAAAAAATAAATAAAAATTATGAGAAAATGAGAATGGAGAATCTCTTGTTTTTCATTATGCCATGTAAACCACTCAAGATTTGGCTTTTATATATATATATATCTATATATATATATAGATATAGATTATAATTGATGGTGAAATCAAACGATTTTTTTCATATACACAAAGTTAAAACAACGTAAGTTATGACTGTTATGTATATTGAGTTTGTAAAATAATAATACTATTCAATGACATACTTAAAATATAAAAATATGAAAAATTAGGAATGGAGAATAGTTGTGTAGTTTCATAGGAAAAAGTGTAAAAAATTATTTGAAAATAAAGAAATGATTAATACACCCATAATAAGAAAAACATATATGGTACGTGTAAAAATTTAAAATATGTGTAAGAAGTGAGTGTATATATATATATATATATATATATATTTGCATCAAGGCAAAATTGCGTTATTCTAAGTTTCTAACCGGAGAAAGCCATATGCAGAATTGGCTGGCGTTGTTCTATAGTATATATTGCTGCTTCCAATGGCTTTAATTTGCTGCAAATTAAGATAATATCGATGTCAATGTATGCAACCATAAACATTATATATCTGATATGCATAAAATATACAATTATTATACGACTCCAGTAGAAATAAGGATTGATAAAAGCAATACCAAATAAAAAAAATTAAAGAACAAATGAGGACTACCAATTTTTAGGTGCAGATGAACAATATTTGTAAAGACCAATGATGGAATATGAGTTACAATAGTTATTTGATTTTAATGTCACAATTAAATAATATGTAATAAAATAAACAATAAATGAAGAAAAACGTTGCAGTGGTAAGATATACCAAAAGTCATTATGAATAATTGTGATATTAATAACACATGGAATAAATAAAAATAGAAATGTTAATTAATGTGTTAGTGGGGAATAAATACTTGGATATGAGAGACATCTCATCATCGCATGGAAGAACAAAAAACTACTAAAAAAACTCAAGATCTAGAAAATTTAGAAACCTCAATTCTTGTTTGTGTATTATGCCACATCACCAACTCAAAATTGTAATTATAATTATTGAGCAATCAATCAAAAAATAACATACATATATGCATATGAATCGATCTCCATGTTATGATTATATATATATATATATATATATATATATATATATATATATGCATAGTATATTACAAATAGAGGAAATGTGGATATAGATCATTACAACATATTTTAGTCACTTATATAGCTTTACAGAAACTATTTCTCACTAATTATTCTTTTCTCTCATAGTTTATTTTTCAGAGATCTGTCGAAGCACGTGGTCGGTTTCTCATGCTTATCAAAATGTATTGATCAAGTCTACGACTCTTCATATTTCACACCCGGTTGGGTAGCTGGTCATGAACAAACTGAATCGGTGGAGGCGAGAAAGATTACGGGTATCAAAAGTGAGGTAATTTATTTCAATATTTCTCAATTGGTATATATGATTCTTTAGAGACAAAGGTGCAAAATAGTTGATTCACGATTGAGCCTTTATTCAAATGAAGGTGGGAAAGATTATGGAGACCAAAACTGAGGTAATCTATATCAATAGTTCTCTAATTTGTAGATATATGATTCTTTAGAGACAAATGTGCAAAATAGATAATTCACGATTGAGTCTTTATTCACATAAAGGTGAGAAAGATTATGGATATTAAAAGTGAGGTAATCCATTTCAATAGTTCTCTACTTTGTAGATATATGTTTCTAATTTGTAGATATATGATTCTTTAAAGACAAATGTGCAAAATAGATAATTCATGACTGAGCCTTTATTCACATGACGGTGAGAAAAATTACGGAACTATAAATGAGGTAATCTATTTCAATAGTTCTCTAATTTGTAGATATATTATTCTAATGTGTAGATATATGATTATTTAGAGACAAATATGCAAAATAGAAATTTCACGATTGATCCTTTATTCGCACGAAGCGAGAAATATGTCAAATATCATTTTATGATTTGTTTGTGGTTTAATTAATTAATTAATTAATTACATCATGAGTATTGGACTCAATAAGGCATGGGTAGACAGTTCTCTTATAACTTTAACTACCTTTGATATATCAACTTATTAACATCAAATAATAAATTTAAATTACTTTTTCACATTTATACATTCACTTTTCTCTAATATAATTACAACATAGAAGGAAACAATGTAAAAACTTTGGTTATGATTTTGACACGCTTAGAATTTATTACTTGAAATATTGAAATAATTTAGCAACAAACTGTCAAAAACATTAATTTCTTTGTATTTGAATGTGAATTAGCATTTATTTTATTATACGAGACAGTCTGGAAATATTTTCAAGCGATGAGGGTTTAAATTATTCTCATAATAATTAATATATGATGAGAAATCCTATTTTTTCTTGAGGAAGGTCAAAATTGTTTTAGTTGTTCGTGTTATTCAAATTTTAGAATGTTATTTCAGAAATTTGATGGCACCTTTTTTTTTTTTTTTTTGTGTGGATGTCTTCTAACTTTCTAAGTATGATGATATTTTGATAAATTTAGGATATTTTTGTTAAGAAATTCAAATTAAAAAGTAATTTAATGACCTAAGTATAAGGCATAAAACCTAACAAAAAATATTATTACATCCTGTTATAGTTGTCTAATTTATATACAACATGTCAATGATTTACTTTATTAAACTAAGATGCATTCTTCTATTCGTAGACTACATTGTCAGTTATTTTATAAATAAATATTTTTTTATGGATTTATTTTTCTTTTTAAATTACAATGTATTTATTTATATTTAATAAACATTTGACGGTAAAATTACCTTATAAATCAACGGTTTTTCAGATCGCTTTGAATATAATTCTTTCTATTACAACACCCAATTTATAGAATTAATTTATCCAATATTTCATTTATATTTAAACGAGATATTTTCTCGCCACCGCGCGAAGCGCGGTGATGTGAAGGGAATAAGTTATAGTAAGACATATGACGGATGGAATGATCACAACTCATAGTTTAGCCCGTTGACGAAGTGCATACTTTAAGTGAGTTCTCACTTTAATCGTTATAAAAATGGAGTACAAGTGAAAAATTTCTTAAATGTAAGAGTTGTAATAAATATGGCAAGGTTTTTTACTCATATTTATCAAGTAGTGGCAACACTCCCTCTATTTGTCCTCATACTTTGAAAATTCGTTTATTTGCATCAAGTTTTTAAGGGTTTTTTCAAAATTTTAGATGTTGATAATTTTGATACGGCATGATTCATAAATGACAAAAGTTCATCAAGTAAGACGGACTTCATTCACTTGTTCACGGTTGTACATCAATATATCTGGTACGGTGGCAAGCACACCTCTGGCTCTTGACACCGTACTTGGGGTGGTCGGAGATGCGCGGGTCAATGCCACATGTATAGATGTGGAGTGAGTGTTTTCCTTGGGGAATCAGCACTTCATTGGGAGATCTAACTCTGGGTTTATGCTATCGGGAAATTGTCCTTCAAATGTCTCTTGGTGCTAAATAAGCAAAACTTGGCGGTAGAAAAAACCGACCAACATATATTTTATGTGACTCTAAATCGGCTGTGTGTTGATTTAATGTCATTGCTAAAGTATATAGTACATTTGGAAATTTCAGAGTCAACTTGTAGAGTTATAACAGGAAATAGATCACTCCATTGATCAACACATTGAGTTTTGTTCTTGCTTATGTTGTTTTACTGATTTTTCCCAAGTATTGATATGCGAGGCTGTTTAATTTATCTTAATCGGTAAAACTCTCATGTTTTTTTTTAACCACGATTAATAAATTTGGTATGGGATCCCATGATTAATGACTATTGGCTCTAAAAGGAAGAGGTGAAAAAAATATTGTTTTGGGTGAGGCCATACATAGAATTATTTTGTAAAAATAAAAGGCAGACAAAAAATAAATTTAAACATAAGATTTAATAAATAGTGAAGAACGAATTAAACTTCCCCTTAATAAATTAAAACTTTATTCTCGATCCAATTTCAACCTTAACTTGCATTATCTCATCAAGATCTGCGCTTTTTATTTTTATCTTTTACCTAGTCGAAGTTCCATTTTAACATTCTTACATCAAAGTTAAGGCACGTGCTGAAATGGCATGACCGAATTCATTTTTCAATTTTCTATGTCAGCCATAAGTGTTAGCCATAATAATTTCAGAAAAGAATAAAAAGATTGTATTAAAACATGATAAAACCTTGGCACATTATTGCATTAAGAGAGAGAACTAGAAATATAATGGAAAGTCGTTTTCTTATTATCTGTCTTTTAGCGTTTAATAATGTCATTACAGGTTATAACGTTCATTAATTTCTTTTTACTCCTTTGTGTGTTCTCATTCATAGATACATATGTAGCAAGAGTCAATGAATTAATGTATCGAAATTATTTGCGAAATAATAAAGAGAAAAAGCACTTTAGGATAAATGTTAAGGGTGAGTCCAATTAAAGGAGTTTATAAGTTATATAACCCCTACTATTAAGAAGAGCTCGAGATTCTAACATTGTCAATTTAATAACCTTTCAATTGTAAATAAATAAAAAATAAAAAAATTAACCTTTCATGTTTAATATTATCACGTGGAGGTAAAGAAAAATATAAATAATTAAATATATATTTAATTGATTTTATTGCGTGCCAATTTTCCTACACGAGGGTGGACGTGTGTCCTAACATTCAGACAAGCCTTTCCAACTTAGAGACCACTTATTCTTGTAATTAGAACTTATTAGAGGGCCACGAGAGAGCTATATATAGAATAGTATGTCCTCATTTAAAAAATATATATATATATCTCTCTACTTTCGTACTCACACTTTGTATTTCGACTTACTCAAAACAATGAAATACAAAAGGGATCACGAATTCTTGAAAACTAGACCATCTTTTATCATTTTCTTCATCATCTCATCCACAATATGAACCTCACAACGACATCAACAGAAGCTGATGGCCTTTCTTCCTTGAAAATATAAAAAGGCATTGCCACATATAACGTCGTAACTGTTTAACTCGTTTTTTTGTTCTCAACAATAATATTCGAGATAAATGGTCGTTACCGAGTCGTCGTTAAATAGTGACCTAGTGAGTTAATATTCAATTCGGCAACAAATCTGATAGATTGTCACAATTACAAACTCATATATATTACCTCGAAGCTTATTTTATTTTATTTATCAATAATATCATATTGGTGACTATGGCTACATATGTATAGTTTACCAAGAGCCTAATGATTGATATGATGGGAGATCTATTTAATCATTTGCCCTCATCCACCAATATACCATTACTGCCTGGCTGCCAATCAAATTTAGAATTAAATATTTAAGCAATACAATTATGGAGTTTTTTTTTTTATTAAGTTCAGTTGGAACTTGGAGAAATGTCTTTGCTTAAACTAAATGTACTTTCAATTTTCATTATGTTTTCCCTTAAAAAAAATCATTATGTTTTACTATTATCATAAAGGCTATTCTACTCTGGGAAAGGAAAAAGCTTTGATTATAAACTATTTTATAAATAAATAAATAAAAGTTCAACAACCTAACAAAAAAAAACCTAAAAATTTAAATATAGTCCAAAAGTATATATATTAAAAAAAAAAACGAGTTACATATTCAAATGAAATAGAATATAGGGTAAACTGCGGCTAATGTACCCAATGTTTGATCTTCTGCGGATTATGTACCCAATGTTTATTTTTGGCGGCTAATGTACCCAATGTTTGATCCGTTAGATATTTTCGTGTTTTCCGTCATTTGACCGTTAGAGAGTTATCCTCCTCTATATGTACACTTTTCGTATTTTTGACATAAGTTACTCATTTTTTTGTCCAAATTTTATGCACGACCTATGGTTGGAAATATAAGAGATAGATCTACAACTTTGGTGTTTTAAGTTTTGTAAAATCAGTTTTAGAAAAATACGAAATTTCAAATTCAACGTAAAACTGGACATTAGTTTAATGCAAAATATTTGTTTCGAGCAAATTTTAATATACTTAATGACTTTTTATGATGAAACGTAAAACTAAAAAGTTGTAGATAAATTTTTTATCTTTCCAACGGGTATTTATTTATAAATTTTTGACAAAAAATGAGTGAGTTATGCCAAAAATATGAAATATTATTTCTCATCACATCTTTCATATTTTTAGCATAACTCACTTATTTTCTGTCCAAAATTTATAAATAAACACCCGTTAGAAAGATAAAATATTTATCTATAACTTTTTACTTTTATGTTTCATCATAAAAAGTCATTAAGTATATTAAAATTTGCTCGAAACAAATATTTTGCATTAAACTAATGTCCAGTTTTACGTTCTATTTGAAATTTCGTATTTTTTCTAAAACTGATTTTACAAAACTTAAAACACAAAAGTTGTAGATTTATCTCTTATCTTTCCAACCATAGGTTGTGCATAAAATTTGGACAAAAAATGAGTGAGTTATGTCAAAAATATAAAAAGTGTACATATAGAAGAGAATAACTCTCTAACGGTCAACTGACGGAAAACACGAAAATATCTAACGGATCAAACATTGGGTACATTAGCCGCTGAAAATAAACATTGGGTACATAATCCGCAGAAGATCAAACATTAGGTACATTAGCCGCAGTTTACCCTAGAAAATAATTTTAAGTTAATAATTAAACGTTAGCTGATGGTTAAAGATTAATTACTTAACTCTATACTAATTTTTTTTTTACAAAATATAAGTTGATTTAAAAATCGGGCACTGGGCCGGCTTTCTTTTCATTCTAAACCCGATTTTTCGATAACCCTTTTTAGGTTAAAAAAAAAAACCAAGGATAAGGTTGTTAATTAACTTAAAGATAGAGCATTAAATGTGTACATTATGAAGATGGGACTTGTGTGGGCGTCATTAGCGATCAAATAATAAAGAATATGAAGAAACAAAGAAATAGTGTTGAGATGACGATGCCAACTAGGATAATACCAAATAACATTAGTTTATAACTTTTTAAGTGATTGGATTTTTTACTGTGTTCGCTAAGCCATGACTTGTGCAATTTTCATGAGATCAAATTCAAAGGGAGATATATATCACTTTTGAAGATCTTAATAGGAACTTGATGTTGTAAATTTCTTCGAGGTTGAAAACGTCACGACTTGAATCGTGCATATGATCACTTTCCTAATAGTGTTTCGAGCACTCAAAAACGTCTTCGAGTCTGCTTGCAAGAACACCCAAGATAAGACAAGCCTTTGGCCGGGAAATCGCAAGACGAAGCGAAGTTCCGACCGTAAGCAAGAACACGTTTTTTGAAGGGTTTTTCTGAGAGTAGAAATGATACTGAGAGCAGAGTTAACGATTCTGTTTCAGAAAACGAAAATAAAAACACCCAGAACAGTTACACGTTGTGAAGGTAGCGACCATTCACAAGTAGCAGTTATTGGTCTGAAAACGGAAAACGAGAAAACGGTCAGAAACCGCCCCCAACGGCTAGTAACTGCCGACCGACAGGTGGCGATGCGAGAATCGCCGCGAGAAAGCCCAAGACCCGAGCCTACGCTGCTCGCCCGATGCCACGTGCCTCAAGTGCGCCTACAAGACGCCACTAGCGCCTAGAGCTGCACACGACCACGTCGCGACCGATCGCGACTAAAGTCGCCAAAATCGCGAGTTGGCCGGTCGCGATGCGTCGTGGCGTGCCTGGTCGCGATGCGTCGCGACGTGGTCGCGATTTAGCGAGGAAGGACCAAAAAAAGGGTTGCGGCAAAAGTTATTTTTTGTTTCCAATGTTTAATTTTATTAGTTTTTATCCGAATTTAAGTATTAAATTATGTAAACTTATTATTTAAACTTTTTTATTTCAAAATTAATATTTTAGTATGTTATTATTGTGTAACATATTATTAATTTTAAATTATAAGTTAATTTTTAAGTTGTAATATATGTTAATAATCATGTACGTGTACCATATTAATAATTATTAAAATTCTAAAACAAATAAGTAAATATGATAAAACAAGATATTAAAAAAAAAAGTTGTATTATTCATTGTGAATATTACAATATGGTGGAAGAAGTTGTAAATATTCAGTGTAAATATTACAAGATGCCTCACTAAAACCTCTCTCGTAAAACCCTCCTTAGGGACATAAAACCAAGAGAGGAAAGAGCACATCATATTGGCGTTTACATTGCGTCACTCGGGGAACCAGTCGTTAAACCTTTGCGTCATAAGCTCTAGGTCGGTTGGCTCGGTCCGTTGGGCGATGGTGGGGTTGCGGAACATCCAATCGTTCAACACCACCGCTTGCTCGAGGTGTGTGGGAGTTGTTGACGCTCTCCGGTCGTCGATTATATGCTGCGCCGAGCTGAACGCGCTCTCCGAAGCAACGCTGGAAATGGGGATGGACAGTATATCCCTCGCCATTCTCGCCAATATCGGGAATCTTTCCCGTTGATTCTTCCACCATCCAATCACATCGAACTCGACGGAGTCCTCGTCGATCCGCAGGCCGTAGTACCGCTTCAGTTCTTGCGGGGCACCGTCCGTTTCCTCCGCTCGTGCCGGTGGCGTACCGGATCCCGATGCTTCTCCGCGATCCAGTCTTTGCTTCAGTCTCCGGACAAATGCTAGGCCGGTCTTGGTTGGGCTTTCCATAACTGCCCTTTGCTCCGCCTCCACGTTGAACTGTGGGAACCGCCGGTCGTATTCACTGTAAAGTTCATAAAAAGCTTCATTAACAACCTTAATATAATCAGTGTAATCCACCCATAAGTTTGTCCCGATTGCTGACATCAAAGGCCCGAACGTAAACATAATACGGGGATCCAAGATAGCACCGAAACAATACGAAAAAGGGGGTGGATCCCAATAACTTTTGAATTTTGCAACCATTCCCTCAATCATGGGCGAAATAACAGGGTCATTTGCGAATTCAGAAAAAGTGTTTGTAATTTCGTAAAGACCCGAAAGACCATGATTCAAGGAAGGTTGTCTTTGGTTTGAAAAATTTAAAGTAACAGCGTAAAAGGGTTTAAGGAATTGGGTGAATTTCTGGGCCATTTCCCATTCTGCCTCCGTGATCCGCTCCGAAGCCTCTAGTTCGGTGAGGAGGAAAGCGCTTAACGGTAATCTCTGTCTACAAACAACTGAAAGCATTAGATATGTAGAGTTCCATCGTGTATTGTTGTCTAAACCAAACTTATTAGCTTTATGATTGTGCTCTTTACAAAATCGTCTCCACCTAACAACGGTTTGAGAATGCCGGATCCAATCGACAACGCCGCGTATTTTGTCAACGTGCCCTGAAATATTTCGTTCCCCCGTTCTAGCAATTAAATTAATGATGTGACAAGCACATTTTTGATGTAAAATATTACGAAAAGGAGAACATATTACGAAAAGGAGAACCGGGCAAACTATTTTCTAAGATAGTAATAGCGGCGTTATTGTTTGCGGCATTGTCTAACGTAATAGAAATGATACGATTTTGCAAACCCCAATCATTGAATAATTCTATTAATTTATCGGAAATGTTTTTGCCGGTATGGCGACACTCGAATGGTGACATGTTTAAAAGTTTTTGACATGGATCCCAATTCTCGTCGACGTAATGGGCGGTCAGACTCAAATAGTCGTTAAGACTCGGACCGCTCCACAAGTCGGTGGTAAAAGCAACGTTAATGTTGGACATTTTGAAAAAATCGACCAAATAATTTTTTTGCATTTTGTAAGCAGACTCCATGTCCCTGGTATATGTCGTACGGGAAAACTGTTCGTAAGACGGATTAACCCTTTGCATATATTGTGTATGCGCAGGGTTTTCCACCAAACTCATCGGTGCGCCCGTAGACAGTAACCACTCGAGGGTCCATTTCCGTAAATTTTCGGTGGTAAGAGCACTTACCTGTGCTGTGTTTACCTCGTTACCGTCTCCATAGCACGCTTTCTTATGTCGCGTCAAGTAGCCGGTTCCTTTGTCCCCCAACGCATCGAGGGTTTCATGGCACTTCTTGCACGTGGCGATCTTGATTCGAACACCGTTCTCCACCCGTCGTTCCTCGTGAAAATAATCCCACACCTTCGCTTTGTTTGGTCGTCCCCACAACAAGGCAGGAGGACTTTCCCTATTAAAAATATACGGGAGAAAAAAGGTTAACAAAATAAAAATGGGTATTAATTTTACATGGATTAAATATTAATATTAATCATATTAATTAATTAAATTTCATATAGTTAATTAAAAGAGTTAACGAAATTAAAAATGGTATTTTCTATGTGTGGAAATCATTATCAAGCTCTTTTTGACGGAACTCCCCGAGGTTCCACGGCCAGATCGACTGGAAAGGATGCTATGATCTCGCTTTAGGCCCAAGCTTTTCTAGACAGAACTCCCCGAGGTTCCCAGGCTAGCTTGGAGGAGATTGCAAAGCAAACCTTATTTAAAAACCAATCTTTCTAAGACACCGTATTCCATTAAGAACTTTATAATAATCACCACACATACAAATTACCATTTTTAATCCCGTTAACTTATTAAATATCAAGAAAATCGTTTCTGATGTGGAAGATCAGTCGGAACCTCAACCACAGAGCATACTAAGACTTTCAAGAGACGTGACAAATTAATTAATTAAACTAAAATAATTAAACTATAATATTTATCGTAAAAAAAATTAAACGAAATTAATTAATTAAGATAATATGATTAAATGATAATTAAATCTCAAGAAAATCGTTTCTGATGTGGAAGATCAGTCGGAACCGCAACCACAGAGCATACTAAGACTTTCAAGTGATTATTATTTAATAATTATTAATTATTAAAAATTAATTATTTTTTTTCAATTATTTTTTTTAATTATTATTTATTACTTATTACTTATTAATTATTAATTATTATTAAGTACTAACTTATTAATTAATAAAAAATTAATAATAAATGAAATAAAAAAAGGATTAAAGGTTATTACCCGGTAGAAGGACGTCGACTTCGTCGAGGACGGGCAACGGAGGCTTCACCGCTATCTTGATTGGTTGCTTGAGGAGAACCGCGGTGGTACACCCCGATATTTGAACCACGGATCGAGGGCGGCGTTTGATAGTCGTCGGGATCGGCATCGTCGGGACGTTGGGTTTGGTCGGGATCGGCATCTTCGGGACCTTGAGGTTCGTCGGGATCGGCACCTTCGGGACCTTGAGCTCCGTATTCGGCACCTTCCCGTAACATGAGATTGAAAAAAGGATCGTTATTTCCCCCCCTACATTGAGCCACCGCGTCGACCAACTCTGGGGGCACACGGTCGGGATTGGCGTGGTGCTGGGCCACCGCCCGGACTAGACTAGGTCTTAGAGACCGTACTGTATCGTCGGGATAATCTGGATTGTGAGGGGAAGGGAATAGTTCTGCCGGTAGCCTAACGGGAATGTAGTCGTCGGGACAAGTATCCGATGTTCCCCCTTGTAGAAATTGGGGTTGCAAATTCCTGGCCGCCCTTCGACCCCCGGGACTACCGCCGCTTCTTCGAGACATAATGATAGAACTTTAGGAATTTAGAAAATTGGAAATTTGGAACTTTAGAACTTTGGAACTTTGGAGATTGAGAGTGGAAAAAACTTGGAGAGTTGAGAGAATTTGAGAGAGAGTTGAGAGATTGTTGGTGAGGAAATGAGGGAGGAAGATGTGGTATTTATAGGGTTTTAGGAGAGGGTGGGGTGGGTGAATAATTATTGTGGTGGGTGAAGTGGGTGAATAATTGTGAGGAGAAAGTGGGTGAAAAAATATTGAAATTTGAAATTTTAGGGTTGGAATTCGAGTAAAGTGGGTAATAATTGTGGTTGGGGAATAAAATTCGGGTAAAAAGTGTGTTATTTATGCCCCAAAAGGACAAAATCACGCGGATCGCTGACGTGGCAAGATCTGGGCCGTCGATCGCTTCACGCGGATCACGCCCTGACGCGTCGCGACCAGAGCCCGAGATCGCGACGCGTCGCGACTTTTGCCGCGTGAATCGCGACGCGTCGCGACTGGCACTGTATGCGTCGCGACGCGTCGCGTCGTCACTGGCGACGTCGTTTGCTCGGCTCTACTAGCGCCTCTACGCCCACGCACCCGACTCCGAGCCGGAGCCGGTGTCGCCGGTCTCGCCACCTCGCCTCCACACGGCACTCATGTGGCATACTTATCACTATGCCACATGTTGAGCTCACATCACTATTGTTTTCCTTATATATTGCACAAACTCTTTGTAATTAATCAATGTGGGACTTTTCACATTCTCACATTTACTCTCCACTCAACACATTTTACTAGCTCATTTATTAGAACATTTATTGGTCATTTATTATTAATAAATTCCAACACTCGACAACTATGTTATTTCTTCAAATTTCGATACTTATTCTGTTATTTTTCATATATTTTGTTTATAAATATACTTTGAGGCCGATTTTGTATTGAGTTTATATTAGTTATCATGCTTGTAAAATGCAAACACATTCAGTATCTCATCGATCTTGCATAAATACTCCCAAAAAAAAAAAAGTGATTTTTTTTTGTCATGACTGATCAACCATAACTTCAAAATGACTTTTATATGATATTCTTTATTAGGGTTAATGACGGTAAAAATACTCAAAGTTTGGTCAAAGAACCCCTCGTGTACCCAAAGTTTAAAAGTAGTGGCAAAAATACCCAAAGTCGCATTTGGGGAGTTGACCATTCCATTCTCATAACGCCGTTAACTTACCTGTTAACTCTGGCCACGTGGACAAACGTGGGTTGTTGACATAATAATTTTTGCCACGTTAACGAGCCCACATCATCCTCGTTTACGACAAAACAAGGAATTAAACCCCTAATTAATACTATTTAACACAACTAATTGAACCTCTAATGATTACACTTAACAAAACAGATTTGTCCACGTGGCCAGAATTAACAGGTAAGTTAACGGCGTTACGAGAATGGAGTGGTCAACTCCCCAAATGTGACTTTGGGTATTTTTGCCAGCACTTTTAAACTTTGGGTACACGAGGGGTTCTTTGACCAAACTTTGGGTAGTTTTTGCCGTCATTAAACATTATAATATTGTTTGATGGTTAATAAACGTATATTTTATTACAACAACAATACTAGGTCTTGGGCGGGCCTCCAACTCCTAAACTTGGCCCAGAAAGAAAGTCATGTAACTTCTCCAAGATCAATGACTTTGGGAGTAGATACTGAGTCCATTTTCGAGCCTCCTATTTCCGAGTTACGACCCGTACCCGTGGAGCCCTCTTGAACATCCGCCCGCTCACATTCGCATCTCAATTCCAGCCAACTCGCCCCTTAGACAAGACATGTCCCTTTGCGCCTACCGAAGAAAAGATGCTCGACAACGCTATAGCCGACATAAAGCAACATGAGAGCAGAGGCGTCCCTGAGTTCTGGTGCGTGGCGCAATCCTCCCCGAAAATGAACCATCAAATTACCGTCGTTTAGTTTAGGATCGCCAGGCCATTGCTCATGCGTCAACCCTATTGGGACTCTTGAGAAAATTTACTATGTATACTCCCTCGTGAAACATTTATATTACTTGCTGCTTATAATAATAATAATATTAATGCATTAATTAACTAGATGAGACCAAATATATCTTGGTGCCATAATAATACAAATAATTATACTCATTATTAATAGAGAAGTCATAAGTTATACAAAATGCAAAATCATATAATCGTAGGTGAATTGGGACATAATCAAACTACGACATGTTGTTATTGAGAAATTTTTGTAAATACTGATAGTAGGTTACGTAGGTGAGCCGAACTAGGTATACAGTAGAACCTCTATAAATTAATACAGTTGGGACCGACAACAAAATATTATCTTATCGGATTATTAATTAATATATAAATTATTAATTTATACATTAATGAAGAAAAAAATTATTAATCAGCTATAATTATATAAACATCTTTACTAACAAAAAAATATTTCAATTTATTATATCGAGAATATTAAATTATCAATATTAAGAATATCAAGAGAGACTATTATGATTTAAATTTTTATTATTAGAGTATCAATGTCATAAATATTAAAGAGCCCAATGATATTAAAGAGGAATAACAATAGCTTCATAAAGTAGAGATAATTAAAATTATAGAATCATATTTTAAGAAGACTACATGATTAGTGATATAGTGTTATCTTTTTATTTAATGTGATTTCATAGTTATTTATGTTATATTTTATTTATAGTGATTTTATAATTATTTATGTAATTTTTTTATATTGAATTATTAATTTATATATCACTTGGGACCTATATACTTTCTAAAAAAATTATTATCTTATAAATTTAGCGAATTATTAATTTAGCTAGTTAGGCCCGAGTCGGAACCGGACAAAAATATTATTTAATCTCGACTATTAATTTATCGAGTATTAATTTGTAGAGGTTCTACTGTTCATGAGACATATGGGCTAGAACTAGGTATAAAAGGGAGTTAAAATAAAACATACTCTAAAAATTACAATTGTGGAAAGGTACGTGAGATTGAATGTGCGAGCAAGATCAAAATTATGAATATGTCAAATCTTGAAAACAATCTCCTCACATGTATAGAAAGAGTTTGTAAATACAAAATACTCTTTTAAAATACCACTTCTTTTTTTTTTTTACTATTTCACAAAAGGACAATACAATTGCATTTAAAAAAGTTAATATTTCGTAATTATATTTTGTCTACATACATTTGCTAAAAAAGTAACGTCCTCAGTATTTTTTTTTCAAAATTATACATAAAATTCGGACAACCGCGCAACGCACGGTCCATCTACTAGTAGTAAATAAGAGCCGGTTATCTCATCCAGCTTGTGAATGTCACCTTTTCTCGTCTTACCTTACGTTATTATTTTATTGGGCTTTAGTTAAATTACATTATTTAAATTGATTTAAAGCCCATCAAAGTACATCACACTACGTGAGATACGGATTTATAATCACAAACCCTAATTCTTATGTAAGGGTTTATAATAAGAAACCCTAATTCTCATTTCTTAATATATATATATTATGTATTTACATGTGATCGTGAGTCTTGAGAGAGATCATCACATAACACCGTGAAAAAGACGCAAGCTTTTGATTACAAAAGCTTGCCGTGAATCTGTGTAGAAACGCACTCGCATATCACAATCCCAACCAAGAAGAGAAATATTGGGGTGTGTTTTTGGCGGAGAGAAAATCTTCACCTCTTCCACGTGAAGAAGAAAATATTCGGCAGCTTCCTTGGGCGTATTATCTTTCTTCTCCAAAGTCAGAGATTTACGCTCTTCAGTCTTTTCTCCCAGCGACTAGCGTATGCGAGAGAGGAACTTTCCGCGCAGTGGCGTTTCTGTTCAAGAGGTGGACGGCATAGAAGCTCGCAACCCGTCGGTTGTGACTCAGTTCGAGGCAAACGAATCAACAGACTGAATCTCCCTTGTAAGGTATGATTTTGATTTTGTTTGTTTCGTATTTTTTATTATCTTAGGTAAAAGGCAGTTGGCATGGTTCGAGGCAAACGAATCTACAACTGCATCTCCTTACGACGGTATGATTTTGATTTCATATATTTTGTATTTTTTTTTTTATTATCTTATGTAAAATTGGTAATAAAGATCGCTTAGGAATTAATACCGGAGATCGCTGCTCGTCCGGAACCGCATGAACGTGCAGGATTCCTTGAGAAATATACCACTCAAAATTAGGGACCAAATACATATACTCAACGATAAATATTTGATAACTTAAACCATAGAATGGATGACTTTGAACCAATTCACGAAAGTAAATGGCTGTTATTGATCTTATTATCATTGAATTGAAGAAACCAATCACAAAAAAATAAAAAAAAATCTAGGTGGTTAATTTCACTTTCAAAACCTCAATTAGTATTGACCAATGACTATTTAGTATTTCAGCTAATCCCATTAATTTTGTTAATCAGCATTCTTGTTCCAAATTAAGAAACTGAAATGCAAAGTCCAGTGAGAAGCTCGAGCTGCCGAGGCGTGGCTTTCATGGCTGCAAATAGGAAGCGAGATGAAAGGTACTCGAGGATAGCGATACTGCTCGACCAAGGCCTCTTCACCGTCTACAAGCGGCTCTTCATCCTTTGCTTGACTTTGAACATCACCGGCTTGGCCCTCGCAGCTTCGGGCAATTTCCCATATGCGAGGAAGAGAGCCACACTCTTCTCCGTCGCGAACATCCTTGCTCTGACTCTCTGCCGGAGCTAGGCCGTCCTGCGGGTCGTCTTCTGGCTTGCTGTCAAGCTCTTCGGAAAGGCTTACGTGCCTCTCGCTGTAAAGACCGCAATGACGTCGTTTCTGCAGAGCCTCGGAGGCATTCACAGCGGGTGTGGAATTTCGTCCATTGTGTGGCTCCTCTACGCTTTGGTTCTCAATCTCAGGGACAGACAAAACACTTCTCCGGAGATAATCGCCGTGGCGTCGATGATCCTCGGCCTTCTATGCCTTTCTTCACTTGCTGCTTTCCCTCTCTTCCGTCATCTTTACCACAACGCCTTTAAGCGGACACACCGCTTCGCCGGCTGGTTTGCCCTAGCACCTATGGGCCTTCATTTTTCTAACAGTCTCCTACAATCCGACCAATAAATCATACAATAAAGACCTCATTAAGTCGAGTTTGTTCCAAAAGCTAGAGCATTGGTTAACCCTCTTCATAACCCTACTTATAACCCTCCCGTGGATGACTGTTCGATGCGTCCCAGTCAAAGTCTCGGTTCCATCACCCCATGCTGCGATTGTCAAGTTCAGTGGTGGAGTGAAGCCGGGCTTGCTCAGCCGGATCAGCAGGTCGCCGCTCTCCGAATGGCATGCATTCGGAATCATTTCCGATGGTGCGGACGAACATGTCATGCTTGTGGGAGCAGTCGGAGACTTCACGAGGCGGTTGGTTTCAGACCCACCGAGCTACCTGTGGGTGCGAGGAGTGCACTTTGTGGGGCTACCATATTTAGTGAATATGTATGGCAGGGTTCTTCTTGTTGCAACGGGCTCGGGGATCTGCGTGTTCTTGTCATTTCTGCTTCAGCCAAGCTCGGCTGAGGTGTGCCTCATTTGGGTTGCAAGCAGTATTGAGCTAAACTTTGGAAGAGAAATTGCGGAGATTGTAAGTGGTCATGACCGGAAGGGCAAGGTCATAGTTCACGACACGGCAGTTTTGGGCCGTCCGAATTTGGCAGAGATGAGCGTTGCCGCCGCAAAGGTGTGGCAGGCCAAGGCGGTGATTGTGACGAGCAACCCACGCGGGAGTAAGGACGTGGTTTCTGCATGCAGGGCTGAGGGAATAGCAGCCTTTGGTCCAATATGGGACTCCTAAAACTATACTTTAAGGTTATTTCACAGTTCCCGGTTTTGTCTCGGACCGTTTTTAGGTAGAAAAAAAAAACCGGGAATTTAGCTTTTAAACTGAAAACTGGAACCGGGATGACACCTTTAATTCACGGTTTTTTTTTTTCGGTTTCAGTTTTAAATATATATATATTTTCATAATATTTTTGTTATATGATAATGTTGGTAGCATATGTTGTTTTTAATTTCTTTAAACATACAATATCTTTTGTTATACTATTATGTTTTTTGTGTTTTATATTTTATAGTTGGTATTTGATTTTGGTAGTTCGGACTTGAATTTTTATATTTTGTCATTTTATCCCTTTTTTTTTTTCCGATTTGTTAGGAATTTGACTTAAACCCCCAAATCAGAAAACGAAATAGCAAACAAAATTGAAAATTTGACACCAGAATTTATAGTGGTTCGCTCCTAGTGTAAGAGTTATGTTCACTTGCCGCTTGTAAATCTCAATTCACTATCAATCTCAATCGGAGTTTTTGGTTACACCCTCAATCTCGCTCTCTGTCTTTGTGCTACGAAACGCACCGAACAACGTTCAAGCCTTATATGCGAAAATAACCTAGGGTAAAAATAACCAGACTGCTCTGCATCGGGTCTCGATAGTGTATTTGTGAAGACTATGCTTCACACTCAACACAAAATTCAAGTACTTAGCTCCAAATTAAAGTTTAGAGGTAGTTGCAATTCCATATAAAGTTTGAGGGAGTATGGCTGCCAAATACCATATATACAGTCAACTCTAGCAAAACCAAATTCAATTCCGATCGACGAAATGATCAACGAAACGTCGTCGCTTTATATAATTTACAAAACAAGACACAAAACTCGTATTAGAAAATATGGGGCGCATTAGACGCTTTCCTTAAACTTAAGAGCTTCTACCCTATTTGGGATTTATCAACATCTGTTTTCAGGATACAGCAGTGAATAAGCAATTAATAGTATAACATGGAAAATCATGGTAATTTTTTGATCAATCGTCGTTCTCGTGATCCATGAGCTTCCACGACCCATCCTCTTGCTGAACCATTCCCTTGTTCTTCTCGCAGTGCCAAGACTCGGGAACGAAGAACTCGTCCTTCAACCCGTCCATGCTCTTGTTCACCAGAGCGACGTCGCGGCGAACTTCAAGCTTGAAGGCGCTCGATTTCGAGCCCTGCAAGCCAGCAACCCCGTGCAGGTAGGCCTCGAGGTTGTGCCAGCTCGACACGTTGCCCGGGCTCTTCAGGTAGGGCGACTTGCGCGTGTCGATCGGGAGCTCTTCGCCGACATCCGAGTAGCCGAGGAAGGGGTAGTTGGGGACGATGTCGAGCGCGTTGCTCACGCGCAATGCTCGGAGGTCGTTGTGCGACGAGAACAGTTTCTTGAAGGCCGAGTCGCCAACCCTCGGGCTAGCAAAGAGGAAGGCAGTGACGGGGCAGGGCTTACGGTGCTTGCCCTGAGGCTTGTTGTGGCTGTTGGCGACGATGTCGACAGCGTTTAGGGTTGCGAGCGCTGCACCAAGGCTGTGGCCGGTGATGGTTATGCTGATCTCCTCGTCCTTGTAGAGCTCTACAAGTCTCGCAATCTGGTTGAGAACCTGTCATTTTGAGAGCTGATTTTAATGTCCAACTAGATAGAAAGTATGATTAAGGATCTGAGTTTTCTTATTAAATTCCAAGGATTTAAATCAAATTAATGATCATAATATAATTTAAATTGAACAACAGTATCGATAATCAAGAATAAAATTATTTTGATACTATGAAAAAAATAATAAGGTCATCATTTTGCCTTTTGGTACTTTAAGCTCGTCCAACTGTCTAGCATCTTCTCTCATTCGAATTCGATGAAAAAAATTGAAAAAAATAATGTCGCCTCACATTCGCTAATTTTGGGAATTCTTGCCGCTATTTTTTCACTTTGTACCTCAATTGGTTAAAAGTTAGGTACTTTTGCCGCAACTATCCCATTAATAAACATGAATATATAATTGAAAGCTTACTTGATTCCTCGCGCTAGTTTTGTTGAACTGTGACCGTGGATCGTCTGACGTGTATATCGAGTACCAGCCCTGATGAACCTTCGGATCGCCCTCATGATCACCCAGAATCTTTGAAGCAGAAACCTGAATAAACTCTAGATCGTTGATCCACTCCAGCGTCCTCACGGTGCCGCGCCACGCGATGACGATGTCCCGCCGCCCGAGAAGCGCCTTCGCGTCGTCCGTGGCAACGGCAACAAACCCCATCCAGTTCGACTCTCTGCTCCACGCCTCGCGCGAGAGCGGCCGCACGATGAACGCCTCGGGCACGTCCAGGCGCGACGTCGCGTACACAAACTTCGTCACGGTGTAGCGGAGAGGGTTTCCCTTCGCCAGCCCCACCCGCGAAAAGAGGTCGCGCCGCGCGTAGCGGCTGCTCCCCGCGAACTTGGACGCCTTTTCGGTGTTGAAGGAATCGTACGTGGCCTGAGCCATCTCGCCATAGTGGATGATGTATCGCCTGAGATCGAGGTCCAGCGGGTCAGTCAGGCCTCGCCAGTGGCCTTCGCCGCTCAGCTGCCTCCAGCGCTTGGCCACGCCGCTCATGTCGGTGCCGGTGGCGATATCACCGCTGCCTTTCCCCGCCGCGGAGAAGCACTTCGCTAGGGCTTTGAGACGGCGCTTTATAAGCGTTCGTGGGGGTGATTCGGTGTGCATGAACATGGAGTTTGTAGTGTATTTCTGTTGCTTGCTTCTTAATGAGTTTCAAATCGGAATTTAATGATCACGAATGAAGTGTGAGCTTCAATTGCGTTGCGAGAGAGAAGAGAAAAGAATGATTTATTAACGAGTATTACAAGTAGATAATAAACAGTGTTGTACAAAGTTTACTATTCGACTTGTATATATATATATATACACACACACACATAGGATCGTGATCGTGATTAATGGACTGATTACTCATCGACGTTAAATTTAGAAGTGGACAGTTGTTAATCTTTGTATATGTCTCCGTTCACATTACGTCCGAGAATCATAATTAGCGTTAATTGGTCTCTCTATGCAGTAAAACTTCTATAAATTTGCATAAAACATCTATAAATTAAATTGTCGGGATCAAATAATTTTATTATATTACCGAAGTTATGAATTTATCGAAGTATAATTAAGGGATATGTTTGTTGGAGCCGGAATCGAACAAAAATATTATTTAATCAAGGTTATTAATTTATCGAGTATTCATTTCACGAGGTTCTAAGATATAAAATGCATGTAAATTTGACCCATTCGTTGTAAAAATAGTGAAAATAGCCCGAAAAATTATGATTTTATTTTGGATATAGCCTTCGTCCAAGACTGTTTATCGGATGGAAAAACTAAAAAGATAAAAATAAATCCATACATACACCAAAGGTATTTTGAGAATTCTTAAATTATACTATTAATATTTGTCAGTTTTTTATTCTTTTAAAAATTATATATTATCTGTTCTCATTAAAAATTATTTTAATCTTAAATTTCTAAGATAGCTAATTAACATTTTTAAATATAAGAATAATAATTTAAGATTACTTATGTACTCTGATTACATGTATATCTTTTATTGAGAAAAAAATTCTATGTAATTTACAACTTTTGGACGAGTAAGTAGGCCTGTAAATAAAACCCGCAAATGATGGTTTTTAACCAAAACCGGACCGAATCCAGTTTCAAAAAACCGAAACCGAATTAAAACCGGATTAAACCGAAATTGAATTTTACAAAACCTGCAACCGGATTAAAATGGTTCCGGGTTTCGGGTTTTGTGTTATAAAACCCAAAACCCGGTTAGTAGGTTACTAAAACCCGAATTTTTTAAGAAATATTTATAAATATTTAATTTATTTTTATAATGTTTATAGATTTTCTTTTATTAATAGTTAATGGCTTTGTAGTTGTAATATTATGTATTAATGGATTTTGATTTAAGTTCTGATTGTTGTATTTAAAATTAAATAATATTATGTATTAATGTCTTTTGTAGTTATAAAAAAGGGGGTTTAAATCTGGGTAAAAACCCGGATATGGATTAAAAATCCGAACCCGAATCGGGTTCGGGTTTAAAATCCGGGTTTTCAAATACAAACCGGGCAATTACCCGAACCCGGATTTTCGGGTTTTGTCTTAAAAAAAAAACCGGGTTCGGGTTTTAAAAGTCAACCCCCGGAAATCCGAGTTCGGATATTGAAAAAAATCAGGTTTTTTACCCGGTCTCAGCCTGTGAAGTATCATGAGGTTCCACCTCAAAACCAATTGGCAATGAGGGGAGTAACCCATGACCTTTTTAAACCTTGCTAAGTCCCCATGTCTTTTCCATGTGAGACTCAACATGCCCCCTCGGGATGGTGGCTCTTTGGCTCACTCATCTCGGGCCGAATCCTCTTTTTTTTTTTTGGATCGGTGCTCGTTTTGAGCTTAATGGGCTCTGATACCATGTGAAGTATCATGAGGTTCCACCTCAAAACCAATTGGCAATGAGGGGAGTAACCCATGACCTTTTTAAACCTTGTTAAGTCTCCATGTCTTTTCCATATGGGACTCAACACAGCCCTACGAGTAAGTATTGGCATGAGAATCACAATCGAAGGCACATTTTAACTATTTTCATAAGGAGGCGTATTTTTACTATTTTCATTATAAATATGGAAGAAAACTACTTATAAATGGGGAGTTAAACTATTGTATGATATTCAGCACTGGAATTAATCAATTATAGAACATGCGAAACTTGATAAGCAAAAGTTTTTTTTTCTTTCTAATGGGGCAATTATAATAGTCTATAAGCTAATAAAGTGAAGGGTTGCAAATTAGCATTACGAAAAGGATATTTTGGTGTTATTTCAATGCTTGAAGCAACGTACTTTGAGGTTTTGCATTGTTTTCAAGTCTCTAAAATTTGACGCAACGTTATTGTTGGAGAACAGAGCTTAACTTACATGATATAATAATATATATATATATATATATATATCATACATTATTATTGAATATGGTGATTACATTCTCATGTTGGTGACGTCACGATAATGCGGAAATATTAGCTTATAAGGAATGTATGTCTCGTGCACGAGTGGAATACCTTGATATGGTAGGAAATTACAAAGGAGAATATTTGTGAAACCACATTTGGGTTACTCTGATTATTATAAATTGATGATTATTATTAGCGACATTTTTACATAAGCCACGTGGTTCGTAACTACTTAGGCATATCTGGCTTTTCTTTAAAGTAATGGTGATGAATATTATCAATAACAATCATGTATAAATTTTACTTTCCTGAAAATTATGATAAATTATTTTGCGACATTATTCAAGTTAACGTGACGCGGAAGTGAGTACATTCAAACGTTCAAACCTCAATACATTTTTTACTTTGAGTTTATGTTCAACAACAGTGCCCCACTTGATAGTCCAATTATTCAACGTAAAGCCCATTTAGCTTCTTTTTTTCGTTAAAAAAAAAAAAAAAAAACTCATGTTTTTTTTTACTTTTATTTCAAAGACAGTAATTAAAAAATATATATTTTTAATTTCAATTTAAAAAAATTATTAAAAAAAAATCTGATAGGTGTTTGGTAAACTATTCATAGAACAGTTGTTGCTAGTAACAAAAACTAATTTAGCGTTTGGTAAACAAATTTATTTAAGCTAAAAAGACTCAAATAGACTAAAAACCATATTTTTGTTTATAGAAAAAACCAAAAACTACGAATCCTACCTTTTACGACTCATGTACAAAAATCTAAATCGCTTTTAGGTTTTTTATAAAAAATAATTTCACCAAACACCTAAAAAGCATTTTAGTTTATTTTAAAAACAAAAACAAGACTATTTAAGCTTAACCAAACTCGCCTGGTACCGTCGTATAAGATAACTTAAGTGCTTTCTCAATTCTACCCTGCTTTTTGTCGTACTTACATACTATGCCCTAAGTTTTAATTGATTTATACAGAGTTTCTATCTGAATCTGGGCTCTTGTACTTCAACTTCTTTTTGCCTAATTACATTCCATATCCTCTTAAGTTTTAATTGATTTATACATTGTTTCGATTCTTCATATTTAGCCCTCTATTTTCTCTCATTTCACTTAAATGCCCCCCTTTTTCATATGTGTTTTTTTTGGAAGGAAGAACTTAGATTAATCAAAGAGGGATAACATCCCTTTGGATACAATTCAAGAGCCACTGAGGGCTCTCATGAGACCAAAAATTGGGAACTAACCCGGATAGACGGGATGTGGCAATACAATTCGCCACCCCATTACAAGACCTAGGAGCCCACCGAACCCCCCCTAACAAACCGACCGAGCTAGCAATCCGGCATATCCTCGAGAGGATCGGCCCTTGCTTACAACTAAAAATTTTCTTTTGGAGAATTTGGGAAGCTCTAAGGCAATCCGTCTCCACTTCCGCGACGCTCCATCCCCTCTCTTGAGCAAACCGAAGGCCAAAAAGAATGGCGTGACATTCGGCCGTGAGAGCCGAATCCGCAAGACCAACCAAAGAGCCGGCCACTCCAACCACCTCTCCGTGAATGCTCCGAATGACCGCCCCAACCGCAAAGCGTCCCGACGACTTTTCCCACGCCGCATCAACGTTTACCTTCAACCCGCCATTCGACGCCCCCGACCACGAAGCCGGTCTCTCATGGCTCATCGGCTTGGTTGCCTCCGCTTGTCGGTTGCAACTTTTGTAACTCTCAAGCCAACTCGCGACCTCCTCCACCCATGCCTCCGGGGATTTGCTAAGGTTCTCAAAGAGACGCTTGTTCCGGTCGGTCCACGTAGCCCACAAAAGACCGCAAAAAAGCTCAAGATTCGGCGTGGATAGACCATCCATTGCCCGAAAACATAGCTCTTTAAATGGGATCGCCCCCGTCTTCTCCACCCAACGATGTAACACCGATGAATTCCACACCGCTCGGGCTCTCTCACATCCCCACAACGCATGGAGAGCGTCCTCCGGTAAAGCCCCACAGAACCTACAAAAAGGTAAACACTCGATACCTCGACCGCGGAGCGCTCCATATGTCGGGAGTGATTCAAACCACGCCCTCCACATGAAGTGTTTAACTTTGGGGGGAATTTGTAACCCCCAAAGAGACTTCCACCACTTAGGCTCCACCAGTTCCGAACTCGAGGGGCTTTCAATTGCTTCCGTCCGAGCTAACCGGTAGCCCGACCTAACATTGTAGATGCCGTCCTCATCGAAATGCCACACCCACCTATCAAGGTGGTCAGTGTCACCCAACGGGATCTTCAAGATCGCCTCGGAATCGTAAGATGACATCATGGAAGAAATAAGGTCGCCATTCCATCTCCCATCTTCAATAAGATCGGCCACTCTCTGAGGAAACCCATCCTCCGGTTCAACCGACGTTACCATAAAGGCACCCGGACGTGGAATCCAAGGTTGTGCAAAAGCCCTTAGGTTGCCGTTCCCGATTTGCCATCTTAAGCCTTTACGAACTAGGTCTCTTCCCCAACAGAGGCTTTTACCAAGAAAGGAGAAGTGGGGCTTACTATTTACTTCGAGCACCGAGGAGTGCGGGAAGTATTTTGCTTTCAAGATGCGCGCCATCAAGCACTCGGGCTGTTGAAGGATACGCCAGGTGAGACGGCCCAGCAACGCCCTATTAAAGAGACCAAGATCCTTGAACCCAAGCCCGCCTTCCGTCTTCGGCTTAGCGATGAGCTCCCACCGCTTCCAATGAATTTTCCTCTTATCCTCCGTACCACCCCACCAAAAACGGCCTATAATCCTATGAAGCTCATTGATGGTGGATGACGGGAATCTAAAAAGACTCATCGTGTAGGTCGGGATAGCTTGGATGACCGCTTTCACGAGGACCTCACGTCCCCCCGCCGAGAACATCTTCGCTTTCCAATCGCGAAGATGTTTATGGACCCGGTTGATAATTTTGCTAAAAAGCATTACTTTGTGTCTTCCAACGTGGACCGGGAGTCCAAGATAAGACTCTAACTCCTTCACCAAGGGGATGTGGAGCAAGCTAGAAAAATGATCGGCCAAAACCCCCGAGATGTTCGTGGAACAACACATCATCGATTTCTCCATGTTAACCACTTGTCCCGAACCCTTCTCATAAACTTCGAGGAGGGAACGGATCGCATGGCAACACTCATCGCTAGCTTCGCAAAAGATGATGCTATCGTCTGCAAAGAGGAGGTGAGACACCGGTGGAGCCGCGGGCCGGCAAGCAAATCCTCGAAGAAGGCCCATCCGTTCATGATTCCGGATAAGAGCGGAGAAACCTTCCGCGCACACAAGGAAAAGGTACGGAGAGAGAGGACATCCTTGTCGGAGCCCCCGCTTCGGTCGAAATTCACTTCCAACTCTACCGTTGATAACAATGGAGAACACCGGGGTCGAAATACAATCTTCGACCACCTTTAAGATTCTCGTCCCAAATCCCATTCTTCTCAACATGGCAATAACGAAGCCCCACTCGACTCGGTCGTAAGCTTTACTCATATCTAGCTTTAGGGCCAAAGCCCCTTTTTTGCCTTTAGACTTTTTCTTGAGAGAATGAAGAAGTTCGAATGCGATCGCCGCGTTGTCCGTGATGAGGCGACCGGGGACGAATGCACTTTGGGATTCGGAAATGACGGAAGAGAGGGCCCCTTTGATACGATTTGCCACCGCCTTCGTGACAATCTTGAGAAGGACATTGCATAGGCTAATAGGCCGAAAATCTTTGACATTCCTCGGATTTTTGATCTTGGGGATAAGGACAATATTGGTGGCATTCCACCCACTAGCACTTGAATCCCCGTTCAAGACTTTCAAGCACTCCTTCGTCACCTTCGGGCCCACAATGTGCCAATACTTTTGGAAAAAGATCGCATGAAAGCCATCGGGGCCCGGGGCTTTGCGGGGACCCATAGAGAAGAGGGCCTTCTCAACATCCTCCTCTACAAACTCTTCCCCCGTCAAGGAGCGTTGATCCGGCGCTAGAGACCGAATGTCTTCACCCGTGATTGTCCGGAAATCTTCTTCGGAAGCACCATTAGATTCAAAGATATCCAAGAAGTACTCTTCAAAGACTCCCCGGACCTCCCGCTCCTCCGAGGCCCACTCACCGTTCGCTTTAAGGATACCTCGGATCGAGTTGTGGGCCTTCCTTCGAACCGCACGGGCGTGGAAGTAAAAACTCGGCTTTTTCATATGTGTTTTGGTTCTTAAATTACATATGTTGTCTCTTTTTTATTTTGTCATATGTTGTGTCGTTTATAGTACCGGTACCGTTTAAGCTATAAATGACGCGTAATTATCTATAACAATTGCTATGAATGCCTACTTGTTTCTTTTTGTTTTTGGCAATATTCTATAGTGTTTTCTTGACGCGCTTGATATTTTTGTTGATTGAGTTGATTCAATTGTCTAGTAGCTATCTATATAGATATTGACAATTACTTTATATGATTTTTTTTTAGTTTTTATTTATTTATGAAATGCATTTAATTGCCTTTAAAATGAAAAAATAAAAATAAAAATCGGCTTTATATAAAAAATACAATTCTTATTTCGGTATTAGTACTTACAAAAACCAAACCGAAGACTCACGGAAATAAATTTTAGCGGATAGCATTTTGTTTTTAAATGAAAAAAATTAAAGGGAAAAAAAATCCTTATCGTTGATTACTGGAGTTACTAGTTTATGTTCACTTGTTTGAGATAATGGGAAGCTCTACATGACAAACTGTTTTAATTCTCAATAAATGTCTCCGTTGGGTTCTTCTTTGGGCTTGCTTATTAAAGGACAAAGTGAATCTTTAAAAAGGACTCGTAAGAAAATGATGGCTTTAGCAGATTTTCTATATTTTTCTTATTATGGACATGAAAATGATAATCTAGCATTTAGAGAAGGAAGCACGCCAATAATACAAAGCTGCATCATATGTTTGTTCAGTAATATAAAGTAATATTAAGGAAATGATACGTAAAAGTAAAACTAACTAAAAGATATAATGCCATATATTTTTCATGATTTTAGCCTTTGACCCCATAATCTCGCATACTACAACAAAACTTCAATTGAGGATAAATTTGCATTGAAATTTCAATGCTTTACACGAACATGAGATCATGATTCGCAACGCGGAAAAAACGTGTCGCGAGTCATGTTTTTTTTAATTGTTTGAATAAGAGTTTAATGTATAGTTTTGTTTAAATATTTAATAAAACAACTTGGGATTTAAGTGTAATTTTTTTTTTTTACGAGAGAAGAACACAATTAATGTTGGGTATAAATATTATGGTTAAAATTGGGACAGAATGTAAATTAAATTTACTGATGTTTAAGTATATAAATTAGAAGAAAAAAAATGTGAGTATGCCGCGCAGCGCAGAAACAACGCATGATGCAACGCGAGTCTGTGCAGGCGTTCGTCGCGTCTCAAACACACGTGTTTGCATGAGTCGTGAATGAAACGTGATCACTCTCACCGAGTCGCGGTACACCTTTACCTTAGAAGCAATAGCTAGACATTAAGATTTACCGGTGTATTAAAAACTTCAATAATGTAAAGATTTCATTAACTCTTACAACAATGATGAACATGTTTATATTATTGGCCTACATAAATATAGGTTCATAAGTCTATATATTTTGCATGTATGTCATTACGTCATTAAAAATAGGAAGTCCTAATGCTTATTGCGTACGTAAAACATGCAGGAGATACTGTATATGTTAAACGTTAATATTAATGATACAGAAATAGAAATATATTAAACCAATAGATGTGGTTGAAGGGATGTTGTGAGCATTTATTATTGCTTCGTTGGCCTTGCATGATGAAGCAGCTGCTCATGCACGAAACTATACCATGAATATTAAATACTTGTTGGACCACAAAACTAATTCATAAATTAAAACAATTCTATTTCGTATGGTTAATTTTACATTTATCAATAAATTATTTTAAGTAAATAATTTACGATAATTTTTCAGATAATATTATATGCATGCAATTCAACTGAATCAGTAAGGTTTGCCATATTGACCTTTTGAAGACCTATATCATAAAGTGTCAATTAGCTCAATATTATATCTAGCATGTCAATAAAGGTATTTTAATTTAAAGTGTGTAATGGTTTAGATCTTTTTTGAAAACAGTGTATAAATACTGCAACGGTGCTCACAGGCAATCCATTACACAAGTCATAAGATGCTGCATTTAATGGGTGTATTTATCATGAACTTGCATGATAATTATTACCATCGGTAAAGAAAAATGTAAATAAAATGTTTTAAAAAAAATTGTTTAACCCCTTTTTGTATTTTCACGGTATAATAATAAAAAAAAAAACAATTATTTGTCGACAAAATTTTTAGATTTTTTGAGATTTTTTGCTATTTTATATAATTAAGCATGTATGCAAGAGAATACAAGTTCATTGGGGGAATAGATATAATTATTTACAAGAGTGTAATATACACTTACTTGAAAATTGGATGAATTTCAATACTAATTTAAAAGTTGATGGCATCAGCGGTCAATAATCAAAGTCGAAAGGGCTTTCTGGTGATTAACAAGATTAAGAGGGGTCAAAGGCATAAGTTAGAGGGGCTATAATATGATTATAAGTTATAACTATTGAGTAACAAAATTGAAGGGATTATCCGCACCAATATTCAAATTTAGGAGCGCTAAATGTCATCAATTGCCCTTTCTTATCTTGTGAAGTGGTGATGAAAGACATCTAAATATTATTAAAAGGTGAAAATTACTCATTAGTTAAAACCAAAGTTCAAAGTAATGTGTTTTTCAGTTTACATATCGTTGGATTTTATCGATCTATCATTTGGTAACTGAGTATCGACGGTAACTCATAAGATTTCTGGTTAATTACTATCGTAACTTATCGGTGGATATCAACAGATAAACCAATTATCGACGAGGTTATCAACAAATTTTATATAAGGAATACCCATGAAATGCACAAAAACCACTTAAGGTTTAAGGGAATTGCCCATAGTTTCAAACAATTCATTTATACCCATTTTAAAAATATTTTGGACCATATTAACCCTGATTTTAATTATATTTATTTATTTTCGTATTTAATTATTTATTATATATTTTATTTTCGAAATTAAATTAATTATCCTAAAATTTTGGTTGAAAACTTCCCCTATTAATTAGGTTATCATTTAATTTTGTTACTTTGACCCAAAAATCAAATATCTCTCTCTCTCCCTCCTTCTCACGTCGGATTATCTATATCTCTCCTCTTCTAAAGACTCAAATCCTCATATCTTCCTCTCTGCAAATCCGATTAACGCGTAGTTGCTACCGTTGGAAAGCTCTCGAGAAGACGAAGCTATTGATAGGTGGAAGATGACAGGAAGTTTCAGATTTTAGTCGGAATAATCGCGGTAAACTTTGGTTACAAGATTGTAGATTTGTTTAGAAAGAGATTGATTTTGGAAAAACTAACACCGGATTCGTGTTCAGGAGGCTTGCTAGTGCTTGTTGGAGGTGTTTCTCGCCGTCTCCGCCGTCAACCACCACCGCCGGTCGCCGGAGTTCGTCTTTATTTACAGTCTTATAACTACAGCTTTCTTATACTTTCGTAAATATATTTACAATTTTCAAAGTTATTCATATATTTATAGTCTTATAACTACATCTTTCTTATAATTTCGTAACTATTTTTACGATTTAATTCCGTAAATATTTCTACAGTTTAATGCACGTAATATTGTGGTTGAATTTCTGTAAATATAATTACAGTTTCGTAATAAATATAGTTATATAAAAATAGTAAATATAGTTACCTAAAAATACAAAATCGTAAATATAATTACATAAAATATAGAATCGTAAATATAGTTACGTAAATATAATTACCTACAAAAAAAAATAGGCTAAAATAATAGGATTTATTTTTAATTGATTTTTGAAAATTTTATTAACATAAAAAAAACGTTATAATCCTTATAAATAGGGAAAATATTAATTCTAAAATACAGATTTGTTTTTAATTTACTTAGTTTGCTAAATTTAAGGAATTTTTTTATTTATTTTTTATTTTAATTAAAAAAAACGAATTATAATTAAATGTGGTTTTAAGTTAAACGTGATTAAAAATTACAAGGGCATATTAGTCCATATTTTAATTTGTTGGTGATTATGATTACCATAATTAGAAATGGGCATTTTTTTTAAACCTTGAGTCACAAATGGGCATTTGCCTCATTTACCCTTTTATATAACATATATTTTAATAATATATATACTTAGTTTAATTTAATATCATAATCATACATACTCAGAAATAAGACATTAAGTTCTACAAAAATATATTTAAATAAATAAAGCATATATTTATTGTTAATATAAAAGATAAAGATTGAGTGCCGGGTTAGTAGTGGCAAGGATCAAGTTTTCCCGATTATCCATCGATATTTCATGTTTCCGCGGTGATCGAATTTTTTTCTCAACTTCTCTCTTTTCTTTTATGCTTTTCGATGGAAAAGCTACCGAAAATCCAACTACTTTTCCCGAAATTTTTTGTGAGTAAATTGTCAAAAAATCGACGAACTTTTCCAAAAAATTCGAAAACCATATTGAAATATATCCTTGTAAGAAGATGATTAAAGACACTACAAAGGCATCTTGTACCCCTTTGGAAGAGATAAATAACTATGGCTTCAAGTAAAATTAATGTCTTCATGTTTGTGTTTGAGACTTTTTTTTTATATATATTTGTTAGTTGGTGTAAGACATATTATGACATGCTATTATGTTTGTAATTTTGACACTACATAAAAAGTGAATATAATTATGCATAAAAATATATATATTTTCCAATGATAGATCTATCAATAACCGATTAATCCGTGGATAAATTTCGATAACGAGAACCTGAGATTTTATATCTTTTCTATCGATAAATCCGTTACCAAACGATAAATACAATGATAACGGTAACCGATTTATCAGCCAAAACGATAACATGACACTTGAGAAGTGTGGCTCAAGAATGCTATAATTATTATATTAGAGAATTGGAAAAAGAAAGAATTAAAAAAAAAAAAAAAAAAAACCCCACCAAATGCCCAAAATACACCTAAAGTTTAAAAGAAATGCTCATAGTTTCATAAAATCATTTTATACCCATTAATCATCTTGTTTGGACCATATTACCCTTAGAATTAGTTATAAATATTAATTTTCGTTTAATAATTATTAATAATATATAATAATTTCGGAATTATTTTTTCCTATAATTATGGTTGATAACTTTCAACTCTTAATTACATTATTATGTTACTTTTCAAAAAATTAAATAATTTTAAATTGATTTTCATTAAATTGGTATCTTCATCCTCATTCTCTTTCCCCTGATTTCCAGACCTTTCCTTCTCTCTCCCAAAAGCTCTCTGACTTCTCCTTCTCAGTTCTCTCTCCTCGATTGCAAGAGTTCGTTCACACAATAGCTTATTCGCCTAAAACCGCTTCGACCGGGGAGCTTCTGCTTGTGCGGGAGGCGTGATTCGCGATGGCGAGGAGGCGAGCGGCTACGGGGCGTGCGATGCGGCACGAGGGGGGCCGGCGACGCCAATGGTTCCGAGTGGCGATGCTTTGGTTTCCGATCTGGGGTGGTGTGAGTCTCGCCAGGCTCTGGTTCTCCCTCGCCCATTTGGTATATATAGTTACAACTTTGTAAATTATACATATAGTTACAACTTCTTGCTCGCTTGGTAAATATAGTTAAGATTCGGTATATATAGTTACAGCTTAGTATATATAGCCAACTGCTCGCTTGGTAAATATAGTTACAGTTCTGTATATATAATTATTACCAGTTACAAAATCGTATATATAGTTACAACTTGGTAAATATTCTCAGTTACAAAATCGTATATATAGTTACAACTTCGTAATCATAAATACTACACGAATTTGATATATATAGTTACAACTTGGTAAATATTCGTAGTTACAACTTGGTAAATATTATCAGTTACAAAATCGTATATATAGTTACAATTTCATAATCGTAAATACTACACGAATTTGGTATATATAGTTACAACTTGTAATTGTGCAATTGTTTCGAATTTTGAAGAAAAAAAATCGGTGAAGTATCCTATTAATTAGGTTATTCGAATAATTAAACACATCTAATGGTTTACGAGTAATATTTGTTTAATGGTAAAAATAAGAAAGATTTATTTTAATTATTTAGTTTGCTACATTTAAGGAAAATTTTGTTTTTATAATTTTAATTAAAAAAAACGAAATTAAGATTAATAGGAGTTAATTGGAAGGGCATATTAGTCCATATTTCAATTTGTTGGTGGTTATGATACCATAATTAGAAATGGGCATTTTTTTTTAAACCTTGAGCCACAAATGGGCATTTCCTTCATTTACCCTACAAAAAAAGATAAATGAGCCAAATGCCCATTTGTGACTCAAAGTTAAAAAAAAATGCCCATTTCTATTTATAGTAATCAAAACCACCAATTAATTGAAATATGGACCAATATGCCCTTCTAATTTTTAACGTGATGAAATTATGGTGTGAAATTAATTCAAAAATTACTTTAAATGTAATTAATTATTAGAATTTTTTTAATAAAATCAAAAACGAATTTTTCCTTAAATGTAGCAATAACTGATTACTCTTTATTTTCAATATTTTCCTTATTTAATTTTTGAATATTTTCTTTAAAATAATTAATTCGAAAATTAAAAAATTAAAGTTATGTTTAAATGTAAATAATTACTCTTTATTTTTCCTTAAAAATAGCTAAATACATAACTGATCTAAAATCTTTTTAATTAAGTTAGAATTAATATTTTCCCTATTTATAAGGATTATAATGTTTTTTATATGTTAATATAAAATTTTCAAAAATCAATTAAAAATCAATCTTATTATTTCAGCCTTTTTTTTTGTAGGTAACTATATTTACAAAACTGTAATTATTTTATACGTAACTATATTTACGATTCTGTATTTTTATGTAACTATATTTACGATTCTGTATTTTTAGGTAACTATATTTACTATTTTTACGTAACTATATTTATTATGAAATTGTAATTATATTTACGGAAATTCAACCACAATATTACGTGCATTAAACTGTAGAAATATTTACGAAATTAAATCATAAACATATTTACGAAAGTATAAGAAAGATGTAGTTATAAGACTATAAATATATGAACAACTTTGAAAAATTGTAAATATATTTACGAAAGTATAAGAAAGCTTTAGTTATAAAACTGTAAATATATGAACAACTTTGGAAAATTGTAAATATATTTATGAAAAATGTAAATATGAGCTTGGAGAAGAGCTTGGCCGTATTTACGTATGTATTTTGGAAAGATTTCTATAATTATGAAGTTGTAACTATATATACGAAACTGTAACAATATATACGTATGTGTTTTCGAAAGAATTCTATAATTATAAAGTTGTAACTATATATACGAAACTAGTTAAATTTTGTCGCGGAAAATTTTGTAATTTATATATACGATAATGGAAACTATATATATAAAAGCGTAATGAATAATGTAATCGTAAATTTACGAAATTGTATACCAAACTGTAACTATAATTACAAAACTACAATTCGGTAATTATATTGATACAGCCCCGAAATTTAGGATTAGTATCGTTTATTTAATTATCGTCATTTATTTTATGTCGTCGTATTTAAATACGGTCTTAGGATATTTAAGTGAGTTTGTCGTTTTATTTTGTCATTTAATTATTTAATTATGTTATTAGGTTAATTAATTAAGTTAGAGGCTTTATTTAGTCGGGCCCGGTCCGGCCCATTAGGGTTGTAATTCGATGCTCTATTTAAGAGAGCTTTCATGAATGAAAAAGGTAGCCAATAAAATTCAGAAACTTGATCTTTAAGAGATCGGGTTTTTGAGTGTTGGCCAAAATTCTCAATTTTCTCGTTTCGAGTTTATCGATCTTCGGGCACGTATCAAATTGGTATCAGAGCCGCTCGAAATTGGAGGTCTTTCGAAAAGTTTCATGGAAGAATTCTGAGAATTCGTGGCGGAACAAGAAGCCGCGACGCAGCGGTTAAAGGCGGCAATAGCAGCTCTGACGGGGACGATGGAAACCCTGACAACGGTGCAGGAGGTTGCGGTGGAGGAGGCCACGACGGAGGCTGATTTGGGGAAACCCGTGAAGATTGGCGCATCATCGGATCTGAAAGTTCCAGATCTGGTCACGGACGGCGGGAACACCGTGAAAGGAGTACTGCTGCTCCAGAGCAAGTTCGCCGGCGACGACGAAGGAGTGGTGGTGAGCAACGAAACGCACGGCGGAGCAACCGTGGGTCACACAAACCCAGATCTGGAAAATATGAAACGAGATCGGGAGCTGCCACGCGCAAAGGAGGCCCTGGGTTGCGGGGGAGGCGCGCTCCTCGGCGAAGGATTTGAACGGTGAGAGTGGCGCGTCAATGATGGCGTGGATTTCGGCGGAACTCGCGCGCATAAGGGTTGTTTGGTTGTGAAAAGCAACCGTCAACGGAGTGGCCGCGACTCGGGGCTGAAACACCGCAATGATGTATCGGTGGAGGTCGCCGGAGAGTTCGCCGGCGACTGGATTGGCGGCGGGGGCAAGCGTAGTGGCGGTGGCCACAAGGAGAGTGATGGCAGAGGGAAGGGAGATGACGGCAGAGTTCGTCGAGGAGAAAGAGTGACAAAATTAGGGTTTGATGATATTGCGGCAGAAGTACCTAAAGCTGGACAGAAGAGTGTGTCTTTCAAAAACCCTAATTCAGAAAGCAGCAAGGAAAAGAGAGGAGGCGGGCTAGTTGGCGTTGACGGTATTTTGGCAAAAGTACTTAAAATTGAAGAAGATTGGTTAGCGGCAAAAGTAACTAAAGAAGAATTGAGCCAAAAGGAAGTCGGGGGAGGTGGTGGCAGCCCCGCAAACAATCTGGAGCAGTGGTGGGTCAGCAGCTGGCCAATGAGGCATTGTTGACTGGGGAGGAACGACGACGGCTGCGGGAAGAGGCTTGTCTATGGTGACTCGAACAAGCTACAAGATACCGTGGCAAAACCATTGTTTGTGGAGTCCCTTGGCGAACTCATTTCAGAGCGTCCTTTGTCGTGTTTGAGCTTGAGGACAAGCTCAAAGTGGAGAAGGGGAGTAATGATACAGCCTCGAAATTTAGGATTAGTATCGTTTATTTAATTATCGTCATTTATTTTATGTCGTCGTATTTAAATACGGTCTTAGGATATTTAAGTGAGTTTGTCGTTTTATTTTGCCGTTTAATTATTTAATTATGTTATTAGGTTAATTAATTAAGTAAGAGGCTTTATTTAGTCGGGCCCGGTCCGGCTCATTAGGGTTGTAATTCGATGCTCTATTTAAGAGAGCTTTCATGAATGAAAAAGGTAGCCAATAAAATTCAGAAACTTGATCTTTAAGAGATCGGGTTTTTGAGTGTTGGCCGAAATTCTCAATTTTCTCGTTTCGAGTTTATCGATCTTCGGGCACGTATCATATATTTACCGAACTGTAACTTTAAATACGAATTTGTAAAATCAAATTCGATATTGTAACTGCAATTACCAATATACTTAGCTACAAAACCCAATGTATAATTTGTACACTTATGTAAATATAGTTACGAATACATATTTTTTTGTACGCTTACGTAACTTTGAGCTTGCGTACATGGCCATCATGTGCGGCGCGTCGAGCTCTTTCCGAATCGCAAAGCAACGGGTAAATTAGGAGTGGCGATTTCTGCTCTTCTTCTTCTCCCTCCAGGTCGGAGCTCTTCGAGCAACCGTTAGCGCCATTCAATCTCCCGCTTGGCTGAATTTTGCTTCTTCTTGCTTGGCTTTGCTCCCTCAGATCAACAAACCCACACAGCACATAACTCTGATTGTGTGCTATCTTTCCCTTCGTATTCCACCTTCAGATCTTCTTCGTTAAGAAGAAAAGGAAGCTGCTTTGCTTTGTTTTTTCATCTTCCTCTGTGTGGATTTCAATGACCTTCAAGGCGAGTGAGAGAGAATAGAATAGAGGGAATCGAGATAGGGTATCCACGACAATAAAAGGGAGAGATAGTATTGGAGTGTGGGTCAACGCAAAAAAAAAAAATCAAATTCAAATCAGGAAATTAATCAACATTAATAATAGGAAATAATATTTTGAATTAATAATATTTATACGAAAATTAATTATTAAAATTAAAATCAAGGTTAATATAGTCCAAAAGAGTTTATTAGTGGGTATAAATTATTAATTATTTGAAACTATGGGCAATTCTTTAAAACTTTAGTACATTTTGGGCATTTGGTGAGATTTTCTAAAAAAAAAATAGTCGTTAGCTTTAGTCATAGAGAAATTGATTATTTAAGATTAGCTATCGGTAGGTTAGATTTTTGAAGAAAGTAATTATAAATCAAGGAGAAATTGAGATAATAATTAATACCTAATATTGGTTTAAACTTTAAACAGGAGAACATAAACAAATGAAGCTGAAACACAGCTTTCTCTTTACTATTTACAATATCCATAGCCTATAAGGCATGTATATTTCTTTACATTTACAGCTTTTCTCTTTATATATGTCACTGTGTACATATATATGTATAAGTTCAGTAGTTCGGTAAAAAAATACCATAAATTTTATATCCATCAACTAATGAATGATCATTGTGTACAATTTTGTCTTGGCATGGTGATATAATATGAAGGCACTTTTACAGTGTCCTTTTATTCTCCTTCCTGGTCAGATATATTCATGCTAAAACTGTGTAAATAATTGGAAGAAGAAAAAAAAAATAAAGTAAAAATATGGAGAGGCTAATTGCTAGTGGAACGAGAGAACTCGAAATGGCATGTTAGCTTCTTTATAGCCGATGTCGTACGTAATATGCATGTTTATTAGTGGCATAAATCATAAATGTATACTTTCTAGTTTCAAATTGACCTCCTTTTATGTAATATAAATTTGTAATCTTGTAGCGCTGTTGTAGGACTTTAAGCCATGTAATAGTTTGACGTTATTCTCACCCTTTTTATTTTTATTTTTTTATCGTTAAAAGCGATATATATATATACAAAATGTATAGCCAAATACAACAGGTATTCCTAATTATTGAGAAAAATATTAAATGTTACGCCAAGTCTTAATGTTTATTTTCATCGGTGTTTAGCCAAGTGTAGCGACACAAGTATTTGTTTTCCCAAGTTTAGCGGTTTATTCTAATTGTTTATTTTTATTGACTAAAGTACTAAATACTTACAATACAAGTACCAATTATTTTACAAGAGTCTTACGTTAAGATTAAACCCTCTCAAAAACTGCTCCACCATTTCTTTTAACCCTACATATCTCAGAAACTTAGAAAAAAAAAAAACTTTCTATCCATAACAATATCAAAATAATATTTTTTAACCTGTTATCTCTTACAATATATTTTATAATCAAATCAGAAAAATAAACTTGTAGTGCTTTAAATAGTATTTTTCGCTTAAAATTTCATATAAATACTATAGTATTGCTTTGTTTTTTTTTTTTGAAGGCAGCTTCGCTGCATGTGGGGATCGAACCCACAACCTCCACTTTGGAGGTAGCGTGGAATTACCACTAGGCTATCCTAGCAACCACCTATAGTATTGCTTTTTATTCCTTAACTTTTGACTTCAAATCATTTCTCGATTTTTTTAGTCAAGTTGTTTAATTTTAAGAATTGATTCAATGACAAGTTTAGTTCCATATCATTTTCCTTTGTTGCCCTTCTATGGACTCTCAATTCGTTGTCGTCAAGAAGGGACATTTTTTTTTTATGAATTTCTATGTGAAAAATACTAGTAAAACCCAAAGAATATTAAAGAATAACTATTATAAATACTAATTACTATTAATTAAAAAAATTACTATTAAAAAGATCAATTATAATTATAAAAACGGTTTTTGGACAGGTTAAGCTGGTGCTCTTGTAGTATATCTACTTGTGCCGCGAACATGTGATACTTTAACTGATAATAATAAACAAGGGATTAGTTAGTGAAAACCCGTCACGTTGTACTTTATTTTTCTAATGTAGCCCCTTACCTTGTAAAATGATTGTATCACACTCTTTAATTTGCATTGTCTCTATACAACTCTTCCGTAAAAATAATAATAATAAAATTACTAGAAATCTTTCTATGAGGTTGAGAGTTCGATTTATGAAAGCTTATTTTAATTAAGTAGATTTAATTTAACAACAATCGGTTAAATATTAAAAAAATGATCATTTAAATTTTAAATTTTAAATCTTATCATATTATATTTTAACATTTAACAGAATTCAATCTATGATTATTTTTCAAGTACACCTTATTTCTGAATGTGAATATTAAATTAGCTTTTCTTTTACTAAAAATTGTATTTTGACAATGTCCTCTTTAATATAATACCTATTTACATGCCTTTATTAAATCACATACGAAAAAGTTTGAAATCGTTAACTTAATCTTACTAAAGTATAAAAATAATACCATGGATTAAAAAAAAAAAATTAAAATTATTAGTAAGTTGGATGTTTGGAGAGGTTTTGATGGATTAAATGAAGACGGATGTGAATAAATGGATGGATATAAGAGGTCTTGTGGGTAAAATGTTGAATTTGAGAAATTAATGTGAAGAAAAAAAAAAAAAACAAAGCTTGAGAGTTTGAGCAGAGAGAAAAACAAACATTAAGGTTGAATATGATAATGTGATGATTGAGGGTTTTTTTTCTTCTTTTTCTCGTGAGTCTACCCTCAAACACGATGTCGAAAGTTATCCAAACTGTCGACATTGAGTTTGAACCGTAACACCAGAAACGGTTAGCTCGAAATTCGTTTGTCCCGCACAAAGTGAAGATCCATCTTTATGTGTTTCGCACTTGCGAGAATAACTAAATTTGCTGACATCAAAATTGTTAATTTGTTATCACACCAGTTGATCGGAGTGTGTTAACATTACTTACATTAAGCTCCAAGCTCTGTCGCAATACCTTACGAGATTCAGCTGTGTCAAGCTCTGTTGCATAAACTCGGACCATAATCAATAGTCGCACTACGATATTTTAAAATTATTTTCACCATAGGCTGATGTTTGCATAAATTGGCAAAATTAGTTGATAAAAAAATGCTAATTTGGTCTTATTATAACCAAATATTGTAAAGCTCCCAGAGTACTTCTATAAGAAGAACGATTTTCCATTGGTTTGCTTCCAAAGTTGACTAATTTCTCATTCGAAATTAATGAGAAATGAATTCCTTTTTGACATATTTCCTACATGAGGGTTAACAGATTTAGTATTTTTCCATTTGATTTTCGCAAGCAAATCTTTGACTGAGATAAATGAATTCCTTTTTGACATATTTCCTATTGTGTTTGTGGTAAATTTTTTAACATAGTTAAAAATATATCATCCGCCTATACTAGTATATAGGCTAAAACATTATTATATTTATATGTAAAATTAAGAGATGAATTTGTTTAAACCGAAGTGAAGCCTAATGGTAGTAAAACAGTTAGTAACTTTTCAAATCAGACCTTTGGTGCCTGATTCAACCCATTCAATGATTTATGTACTTAACACACTTTTGAAAAATTTAGCTCCGGTACCATGTTAAGATTTAACCTTTTTAGACTATTTAAAAATATAGATAGAACTACGGATGAAAATTTTGTACACGGTTTTTTGTTTTGTCCCGGTTTCGGTACCGGTACTGGTCACAGAATGTTTGTTGCAAAAAGGAGGAGGAAAATATAGTTTTAAAACCGGGACAAAACTTAAAATATATAATAACATTGTTTATATCTAGATAATATCTTAGATCATGTTTTTATGTTATAAATATTTTATTTAGTCATTGATTTCGGTAATTTGGACTTGGTATTTTGTATTTTGTCATTTTGTCTCGATTTTTTTCCTAGTTCTGCTTCCCGATTTTTTTCCCGAATTTTGTCCTAATTTCGGTTCGAAAAAAGAAAACCAAGATTTTGTATAAAAAAACTTCTCGGTTTTCCAGTACCTGGATAAAAAGTAAAAAAAAATCCCAATTCTAGATTCTGATTTCACCCTTATATAGAACTATTGAAAAATACATCTACGAATTATCATTAAAGAAAGATGAATGAATTATACATAATGCTCAGAAGCAAGAGTCATGTTATCGTTTTGAGTGATAAATCGGTTACCGTTATCGATGGATTTATCGTTTGGTAACGGATTTATCGATAAGATATAAAAGCTCAAGTTATTGTTATCGAAACTTATCGACGGATTAATCGGTTATCGATGGATTTATCGATAGAAAAGATATAAAATATTTTTATGCATATTTATGCTCAATTTTATATAGTATCCAAAATACTAACATAATATAATGTCATAATATGTTTTAGAACAACTAACATATGTAAAGTAAGTCTCAAAAACAAACATTGAGGCAATAGTTTTACTTGAAGGCAAAGTTATTTCCTTCCTCAAAGGGTACAATGCCCTTGCAACGTCTTTACTCATCTTCTTACAAGGATATACTTCAACTAAGTTTTCGAATTTCCTGGAAAAGTTCATCGATTTTCGATACTTTACTCACAAATTTTTTGGGAAAAGTAGCTGAATTTTTGTTAGATTTTCCATTCAAAAGTATAAAGGAAAGAGAAAACTTGAGAAAAGTTTTCAATAACCATGAAAACGTGGAATATTAATCGTTGCTCAGAAGGGCCTATGCTTAATAACCAAAAATTTTCATTGAAAACAAGAATGAAAACTAAGAACTAATGCTTAACTAACTTAATTGACGCTTTATTTATATTTTATATTTACAACCATTTTCACTAATAAAACTAAAGCATAATTTGTAAATACACTTAACGACCCACACAAAAAAAAAAACGTATTGTGTCCAAAATATTTTGGATACTATATCGATAAATTTATTGATGGATAAAGTATAAAATATTTTTAAGAGTATATATAATCAATTTTTACAGTGTCTAAAGTATAAAAAATAAAACCTCAAGAATCAAAATTCCACACTAATATTCAATAAGACATTCATCAAAAGCCAAATATATATTTCAACAAATGTAAATACCAAACTTTATTCATTTTAAACATAATTACTAGGAAGATCCCCTACACATTTACAAAATTAATAAATTCGCAAGAAAACGAGCATGAATCAAGAATCTTAACAATATTTTCCATTGTTCCTCTTAATCAACAAGAAAATTTGAAAACTGCGTACTTTATAAGAGCATCAAACGAAACTTGAGGTATATATGCCTCTTTTTTTTTATAAAATTTATGGATAAGCAGCTCGAATATCCAAGGTTGTCCATTTCTTACATTGAAAAATTGATTGATAACTCGATTATCTATCGATTATGATAAAACGATAAAGATTAAGGAAGATAAGCTAACGATCAATAATCGCAAAAACAAAAACCTTGGTAAAAACAGTTCTATAGTATGTTATTTTTTACCGCCTTGGCGGGCTTCCCTCGGCCTACCGGCAGCAACGTTCCGCCTTTTTAAACCCTAACAGTGCTCCCATAAGATGCGCGTGGGCCCCCAATCGCCTGAGTTGAAATGGGGCATCAATCTTGATCTAAGAAAAGAAGACCGTTCCTCGGAATCGGTGCCTTCTCTTCTCTCTCTCCTTCATCAACGGTCTCTCTCTTTCTTTTTCAATTTCTAATCCCTCTTTATTTATTAATTTATTTCAATTGACTTATATTTAACATTATATTTCACTTTTCAAGTTTTGTCTCCAACACCTACACACACACAGACACACTACTCTCTCTACTCTACTCTCTCTACTCTACTTCACTTCACAACACAACTCACTCTCTCTCTCTCTCTCTCTCCATCACGCAGAGAGACAGACAATCCGACAGCGACCTCTTTGTAACTCTCTCCCCAACAAGATTGAAAACCAGAGGACCCAAAACCCAGACCCAAAGCTTCATGCTCTCGGATCAACTCCAACAATGGTGGCTGGCAAGGTGAAGATGGCAATGGGCTTCCAGAAATCCCCCGCGCATTCCAAGGCCGAGACTCCGCCGCCCAAGCCGCCCTCGCCCTCGCCGAGCTCGGCCAAGATAACCCAGAAAGCGCCATTCTCAAGGTCCTTCGGCGTCTACTTCCCGCGCTCCTCGGCGCAGGTGCAGCCGAAGCCGCCGGACGTGACGGAGCTCCTCAAGCTCGTCGAGGAGATCCGCGAGCGCGAGTCCCGCCTCAAGACCGAGCTCCTCGAGCACAAGCTCCTGCGCGAGTCCGTCGCCATCATCCCCGCGCTCGAGACCGAGATCTCGCGGCGAGAGTCCGAGCTCCAGGCCGCGGCGAGGCGCGTCGAGGCGTTGGAGTCGGAGAACGCGCGGCTGAGGGCGGAGCTCGAGGCCGCCACCGCGAAGGCGGACGAGGACCGGAGGGAGAGCGAGAGCCACGTCAAGCGGATGGAGGCCGAGATCAGGAAAATGTCGTCCGATCTCGAGGAGCTCTCGTCTTCCCAGAGGTTCCAGGGTTTAATGGAGTTCTCCGGGAAGTCGAATCTCATCAAGAGCTTGAAGAAGTCAAGCTCAGTAGTAGCTAGGTCGTCTTCATTCTCAGAAGCCAGCACTCACCAGAAGCTCGAAGTAGCCCATTCCGATTCCAAGAGGTTTCCGGAGCGTTTCAGTAACCCGGAGGATCAAATCGCCGAGTCGTCTTCGTCCTCGTCCTCGTCTTCCTGCGACACAGTTGTGATCAGATCCCGAGAGCCTAGGGTTCCGAAGCCTCCGCCGAAACCTTCCTTGTCCGCGGGGGAAGCTCCTTTATCGGAAAGTATCTCACCGGAGATAAACGCTTCTGCTTCGGTTCCCGCCCCGCCACCTCCTCCTCCGCCACCGTCAAGAAAATCAGCACCCCCACCGCCTCCTCCTCCGCCAATGAAGAAGGCTCTTCCGCCACCGCCGCCTCCGCCCCCCGCGAAGAAGTCCGCGGGCGCAAAGGTGAGGCGAGTGCCGGAGGTGGCGGAGTTTTACCACTCGCTGATGCGGAGAGACTCTCGCCGGGAGGCCAGCTTGGCGGACGCACCGGCGGCCTCCAACGCCCGTGACATGATCGGCGAGATTGAAAACCGGTCAACGCATTTGCTCGCGGTAAGTCACGTTGCCTTGCCGGTAAAAATAAATATAAAATATGAAAATATTTATTATTGTGTTTGAATTGAATTTTACTGGCGAGTCTTTATGGCTTTTACTTTGCGCTCTTTTTGTTTGGATTTTATGGCTTGCTTGTGAGATAAGACAGTGTCTGGATTCTCTATGGTCCATATCTTTTTCTCTTTTTACTTTTCGTCCGTTGTGTTGTGAGTTGTGACTCGTGAACTTGTAATTTTGAACAACTTGGGTGGCAAAAGTAACAATCATTGTTTATTTCATATTTTTGCAGATAAAAACAGACGTGGAGACTCAGGGCGATTTCATAAGATTTTTGATAAAGGAAGTCGAGAACGCTGCTTTTACCAAAATTGAGGATGTTGTGCCTTTCGTCAAGTGGCTTGACGACGAGCTCTCTTTCTTGGTATAATAAATAAATAAATACATTTTTTTTAACCAAACACGAAAATAGAAAAATTAAAAATCGAGTCCCGGCAGGTGGACGAGAGGGCGGTGCTGAAGCACTTCGAGTGGCCGGAGCAGAAGGCGGACGCGATGCGCGAGGCTGCGTTCGGCTACTGCGATCTGAAGAAGATCGAGTCGGAGGCAGCGTCGTTCCGCGACATCGCTCGCCAGCCGTGCGGCTCGGCTCTGAAGAAGATGCAGGCTCTGTTTGAGAAGTAAATATCAATTTATATTTATATATATTTTGGCTAAATGGATTGGTGTTGATAGTGATGGTGTTGGGAACAGATTGGAGCACGGCGTTTACAATCTATCGCGGGTCAGAGAATCAGGGACGAAGAAATACAAAAGCTTTCAGATTCCCACGGATTGGATGCTTGATTCTGGATTAGTCAGCCAGGTAAATTTATTTATTTATTATCAACGTGACAATTCTGGTTATTTTGAGTTATATAACGTGACAATTTCTAGATTAATTTAGTAACTAATTTTGGGCTACTTTGCTTGCTAAAAAATGGTTTGTTTAATGCACTGATTTATTACTTCTACGACTTTATTTGTTGCGATTTTAAACCCTTTTTATTTTTGGCCAGAAATCTCTTTAATAAATAGCATTCTCTAAAATCTTAATATCAGAGGTTATGTATCCACCGTCCACGTATTAATTATTGGTGCAGGATCTTTGACCAAATTATTAATGCAGCCTTTTCTAGGTACCAAACAATTTGGATAAATATGTCAACTAGCTATAATTTTTCTTATTTAGTGATATCATATTGATAACCGGGAAAATTACCGCGAAAACAACAAAAGTATCTAACTACAGTGAAAATTATATTTTAATTTTTAAATTATAAATTGATGATAAAAATATTCTTCTTCATATAATAGACTCCGTTAACTTACATGGTATACTAATAATTGTCATGTCGAGTCGTGTATAGAAAAAATTGTACAAAATGTCTTTTCTTTTTAAAGTTTTTGAATTTTGATATTAAAATATAATGTTCGCGCAGTTATTGTTTAATAAATATTTTTTATTATGTAACAAACATTACTAAATTTTAAATTATATGTTGATGTGTAATGTCACGTTAAAAAAATATATTTTTGTATAATTATGAAAAAAAAAATATTTTTTTGTGTTAATTTTAAATTTGGATATTAACATATAATATCTGACGAAATTTTGTATTAGATTTTTTGATAGACAAAAAGGGCAGTAGGCTTTTTGAGCAATATCTATTTGTATAAACACAATAAAATAGCGGTCGCTTAATGACAAAACATTGCCTCAAATTCTCCGCGCACGCTTGCATGGGCTCATGTGACACTCGCATTTCAATATTTATCTTCTTGTCTCCTCTGCTTATTATAATCTTGGTTTTGCCTTCGGATTTATGAGTAAACTCAGAATCTGATTCTCCACTTTGACTTTACGTGCGTGGGATGTGTCTTATACCAAACACTCCTCCTTTTGATTGGCCAAATTAGACCCCCAAAAGTTTCCCAATTCCACCTAACCAATAAAAAGAAATTAAAGCAAAACGAGAGATGTTATAAACAATATGTTATTTTTAGGGGTTCTAAAGATATTGATATTCTAAATTTGTTTGGGGTAAAAATTGATAAGATATAAATTTTTAGGGGTCATATTAATAATATAAGAGAGAATAATCCTTTTGCATCTCTCTCTTTAAATGGATGTTGATATGTAACCGTTATTCCAACAAAAGACAAATAAAATGAAGCCCACTTATTTATTTAACAAGCTATGCCCCATAAGAAAGTACCAAAAAGCTTTATTTACGTGTGAGAAACCAATGAATGTGAATTTAATGGCAATGTTAGCTGAGAGGTGGTTGTGTGATCAGATAAAGCTGGCGTCCGTGACTCTGGCGTTGAAGTACATGAAGAGAGTCTCCGCCGAGCTTGAAGTGGCCGGAGCTGGCCTCGAAGAAGAAGAACTCATCGTCCAAGGAGTCCGGTTTGCCTTCCGAGTTCATCAGGTAAAAAAGATATATGCGGCTAGAATGATTATAGAAAAAAAGAGACGCATTCTCACTTAATTTATAAGTACTTTTGCCATAAATATATACGTATAACTCGAAACTACTAAATTAACTCGAAGAATAATGCCGTTTGGTTCTATACTTCTATTTGGTCAGGTTGGAGTAATTTTATTTATTTAGTCCTTGTATTTTAAATTTTAAATTTTACATTGTATATTCTATTTTTGACCAAGAAATAACTAAATACATTTTTGGATTCTGAATAATATCCTTAACGAACAGAATCATGTTTTAGCTGTTCTTCTAAAAATATTATTTAAATATATTTTTTCTACAATTTATAATTTTTTTTCTTTTCTATTATTAGGTTTTGAAAATACGCTTAATTAATAATTTTAATAGAAAAAAGCATATTAGAGCAACAATTTTGAATTTTTGTAAAGTTGAATAATTAATTAAAAAGTTAAAAGTGGAAGAAGAACTTGGTTTTGGAACTGAACCGGAAACATATTGACCGGAATGGTAACACGTTGATTCTCTTTGTTTGCACAGTTTGCGGGTGGTTTTGACGTAGAAACAATGAGGGCATTCGAGGAGTTGAGAGACAAGGCGAGATCGTGCCATGTTCAGCAACAACACAGGCTCGCTTGCAGGCCGACGCCATGTTAGAGCGTTCTGTCTCTGAAGCAATCTCAGCTTCTGATCCATATGATATGATGATTCTTTATTTTGCTGTAAAGATCAAACAATATATATATTGCGTATGTGAATATGTTAGCTTTCATATTTGTTATAACTTATGAGGCAGAATCAGAGACACTCCACAAACGAGCATAATATCCATCTACTAATTTTGGCCCCATTGTGTTGTGTTGCAACTATATTATTTTATTAGATCATTCTTCTAGATTGAAAACGTCGATCGCACCGGTTTTTCGTCTCAAGTTGCTCGTGAGAACACCTAGGATGGTACAAGCATTTTGTGCGAGAGAATAACCGAGTATAGAGAAGGATGCATTTTCCGGAAAAGAATAACACGTATTTGAAAATTCAAGGAGTGTATATCGTCCCGTACTTAGGGTCGTACATAACTTGAATGTTAAATCAAACAACTCACGTCTTTTTCGTGAGCGATTAACGTCCTTTCAAAACAATGCATCACTTAATTGATGATGAATTGCTTACAGCCGGCACTAAGGCCGGCGAGGGCTTTTCCGTATTTCTAACTCTTTAATAGGAAAAACATGTACATAAAATTGTACCTAAAGCTAAAGGGAACAAAATATCAATGGGAGGGATAAAGTTAGGTATTTAGGGCAGGTAAATGAAACCTACTCATTAATATTTTGATGAATTTATTTTGAAACCTACTCATTAATGTTTTGACATAAATATTGTTTCATTAAGATTTGGCTTACTTTTTTCTTGTATATAGTGGTTTATAAGTGTCAAAGATGGTACTAAAGTTAGAGATTATAAAAGTGCCTATGCAAGTAAACACTCCCAATTAAATCGAAACAAGACTAATGTTTTGAAAAATAAATCTTCCTTCACCTAATTTTGGATTATTAAACATATGAAGAATAGCAGTGGCACCATTATTATTTAAATTTTTAATATTGGGCGTCCGACAAAAGAAACTTGGTGAATGAACTGGGCTTCAAGACTACGCAATTTGTTGGTCCATCAAACCAGGGAGAGAACACACTCCGGTCTCACTGAACACCTATCATAATACTATGCAAGGTTCTAACTTGCCGATAAATCGCTTGCTGTTTTCGACGGATTTATCGTTTGCTTGCCGATTAATCAGCGGAAAACTAATAAACACTGTAGATTATCGCTATCAACACTTATCGAGGATTATCGATGAAAAATCACTAAAATATTTTTAAGAATATATTTACTAAGTTTATAATGTTGATAAAACATTAAAATTCCAAAAATAAAATAATTTCATACTCAAACATAGGTAAATAAAATATAGTCTCACTCTCACATATGTAAATACTCGAATAAAATCATCGAAAAGTGCAATTTTTTTTTAAAAGTACCATATTTTTGTTATTTTTCAAGATGTTTGCCGATTTTCGACAAAAATTATGAAAAAGTACTGACATGACCATCTTGCCGATAACTACCGGCAAAACGGATAATCGAAGATAATCGTGGAAAAGTCGAACCTTGATACTATGTATATATTTTCATTTTATCTTACTTAAAATTAGTGGCCGATTTTGTGGATGTCAATTTTGTACGAAACAATCTTGATTGAATATTTAAGATATCGTATTGCATGTTAAGATTTAACCTTCTTAAACTCATACATGCAAAATTTACGGTTGAACGCTCTAAGTATTCATCAGAATTCAAGTTTTAACTTTTAATTGATGATGTTTCTAGGTCATTGGCTATAAATAGCCATTTGCTAATTAGTACAACACATCTTTATATATTTGAAAAGCTTCCTTAGACTTACGTATTGGAAGTTCATTGTCAATTTTAACGAGTATTCAAGTTGACAATTTAGCCTCAATATTTTAGAAAGAAGGTCTCGAGTATTGCAAAACCAAGAGGCCGAAGATTCTTCTTCGAGGAAAACGTTGAACGCACCGTACTCTGTGTCTTTTATTTATTTATTTATTGATCATTTCGTTATTTTTTTTGGGGTACTTTTAGATACATCATTTTTAAAATTTCGGAGTTCAGACCCGCTATTATTGTCACTCTAAGCTTGTGTTCATCACTCTCCAAGCCCTTCACTTTATACACGAGAAGATAATCCATCCAAGAACTATTCTTTTCCTATAAGTACTCCCTTTTAGAGGATGAATACAACACTTCAACTTCATACTTCACTTTTAACTTTCAATTTAACCTTACCTTATGTCTTTTATCTTTCTCTCCATTCTCTTCATCATATTTCACCTTCCATATTCATATACCATTACATGTCTGGCGTTCATCTACCACCATAATTTCTTAAGACACTATATAAAGGTGCAAAATTAGTGAGTTTTACCGCAAACATAACCATCTTAAAGAGTGATTCGGCCACAAATCAAACGCGATACATGACGGACGTTCATTCTTGCTCGGGCGGAAATCGCTAGAAGTTACGCACTTGGATATCGGGATCTTACAGCTTGTTCATCACTCCGATCCAAGGCCTTTAGTTAAAACATTACGACACGTCGTTTGAGCTTCGACTTGTCGTTCATCAATGTATCGCAAAACTAATTTCTTTTGGCAAGGCAAAGCAAAGCAGCAGATTTTAGCGTACAGGCATTGAAATGGTCGGTGGATTGGTCCACTACTCATCGACGACTTCTCTTCCGATTCACTCAACTCGGTGGACTCACACTGACAAATCTCATCACCCATCTCCCAGGATTCGATTTTCCCAGCGCAGAACTGTGAGAGCTTCAACATCATCAGCCATGGATTCCGTCGGTGGAGCCTCAGCGAAGAAGATGAAGCTCTTGTTCGTCGAGATGGGCGTCGGCTACGACCAACACGGGTCCACTCTTTTTCCTTGCGTCTTCTGTTTTGTGCATTTGAATTTTGAAACCCAGTGATTGAATGAGCGGTTGCTTGATCAGGCAAGACATTACGTCGGCTGCGATGCGGGCTTGCAGAGACGCCATCTCTTCCAATTCCATTCCTGCATTTCGGAGAGGTTTTTTATTTTTATTTTTATACATTGTTGTTGTCGTAAGGAATTGCTAGTATGATATGATAGAAAAAATTGATTATTTAGGATGGTAATTACCAACATTCCCAAGCTAAGTGAGTGGCCTTGTTGAACTAAGTTTTCATTTAGATTGAAGTTTCTCTGGTGTCAATGTGATACGTTTCGGGACTTTGATAAGACCTGTCGAAGGCGAAAACGTACTAATGGGGACCTAACTCCTAGCGGGCACGGGTACTCGGAAGTGAGCCTAGTAATTTAGTTTCGGCAATTTAACTACGCATTTTAATTCGTTTTTTAAGGTTTATTGTTGTAATTAGAAAAAACCCGTTAAGAAAAGCCGGTTGTAATCGATGACAGATATGTAAGATGGTCATTCTCATTAATGAATTTTTATGATTTGAGGAGGTTCGGATTTGAGCGGTTTGTGTGTTTCCGCTTCTGTTACCACGGCTCCAGTCATGAATCACGATCTTGGGTCGTAAATGCAAGACCGTGGCACTTAGTTACATTATTCACCGGGAAAAACACGAGCAACGAAGTATGCCAACTTTGTTTATTTTCCCAGATCACCAGATACTGGATTATAGTTGTAGAAAGATCATTCTTCCCATCTCTTGATTTGATATTTATTTATAATCAAATTTTACCGTGTAATGCAGGGGCTATCCCCGGTGTTACGTTTGAGCAGATGAAACTTCAGGTCAAGCTGGGAGTGCCTCATTCACTCCGCGGTGCTTTGGATCTCGACAAAGTCCTGTCTGTCTTCCCTTAGTGAGTATCTCAATCTCTCTGAAAGAAGTATTACTTTTTTCCTTTTGCTTGGCTAAAGTAATTTACAGACTCACCGTACTTTGTGGATTGTACAAAGTTTTTCTCTTGCTATGAAATTTACAAGAGAATTGAATCAAAGGTAATCACCAAGGTGGTGATTGCCGTTTCTTATTAATCAAGCTAGCGATACACTAAGAGGACGCCTCTCATTCGAGAGCTAAGTCGGACATCGTCCAATTGACTTTTAGAAGAAAAAAGACAATCCAAACATGCCACATACGGCTAACCTAGGCACCTGTAGCGCTAAAGCAAAGAACGTAAATTAAATATGCAAATCTCTTAATTGCCCTACTCCTGCGCCTTTAAACAAGTAGAAGCGTATCAGAACTCCTCCATATTATATACACTTTCTTACATTTCAAAAGAAGTTTAGTTGGTTGATTTTTTTTTTTTTTTATATTGTCGGACTCGGACTATATCTCAAAGTATATTAAATTCATAACTATTTGGTGAAACTCAACACTAAGAATTTTACCAGCGTTTTTTTTAATGTCTTCCTAAATGAAATTCAGTGGCGAGATCGTAAACGTTGAGATCGTGGATGGCGGAATGATATGCTCAAGCGGTGTTGTCGTGGAGGAAATGGGAGACAAGAACGACGACTGTTACATCGTCAACGCTGCAGTTTATGTTGGTTATTAGCTCTCGCTTTTTTTTTTTTCTTTTCTTTTCAATTATGATTAAACCCTCTATTTTTCTATATAACTTTCTTTCATTTTGCATAAATTTTGTATCATTCACTCAGACATTTCAATAGGTGTAAAGTTAGTTAGTATCGAACTCTGATTTTTCCTTAATTCTAGGAAGTTAGTGATAACTTAGTATTAAATCTCTCCTATTTAAGCATGACTTATCTCATCTTTTATAAAATCCTTTCCTTTACTGTTAAAAAGTTGAATGTGAAATGAGAAGATGATACAGGCCGAGTATTTCACAGGCCGAGTATTTATTAAGTTTTCCGTTTAATTATTTCGTTTAGAATATATATCGTATAGTTAATCATATTCAAAAATTTAATTTTCTCGGGCACGATCTGGCCCATTAAGTTGAATTTCCTTAGTCTATTTATGAGAGACCACTTGTTAATGAAAAGATGAGTAATAAATAAATAGATTAAACTAAATCACTATGGAAATTGAGTTTAGTAACAGTTGGCCAAAGTTTTCTTTTCCTTTCCTTTGTTCTTTCTTTCATTTATACGTCAACGCGCAGTACATTACATCAATACAGTTAAAATCACCAATCCCTTTATACAGTTGATAGTTTAGTTTCCCCCTTATTACATACACTGAAACGAGATCGAAACCCTACTACATACACGAAACACTTGTCGGTCAGGCGAGGGCGGCAGAGAGGAGCTGGTTCCAGGTGTCGGGCAGCCCGGGCAGGCACCAGTGGCTGCAGTCATTGCCGGAGTGGTCGCCGTTGTAGCCGGAGGGGTGCGCATCTTTCCTTAGCTGCGAGAGCGTCGTAATGTCCAGCAGATACACCGGCTTTTTCATCGTGCTCAGCGTCCGCATAACGACGCCAACCTCGGGCGGGGCTCCAGCAGGGTACGTCGACCCGGAGAGAGGCTCGAGCTCGCCGTTGCAATTCTTCTGAGGCTGGTTCCACTCCCTGCCCCTGTTTTTTTACGCCAATTTGTTATAATTTATATAGCTTAGTGTTTTTCTAGTATTTACAGTGATTCCTTTTCCAATATGTTTGTTTGCTGGTGTATTTTTTTCCCTCTGAATATCACTTCGGTGTAATTTACTTCATTTTTTTTTTATTTTTTATTTTTATGCAAAGCATCATTCTCAGTCATAAGAGTTGATCTCCACCACAATTAATTTAGTGTAAAATTTTACTCTCAATTTTTTGAAGTGGCTCGCTACTTTTATTTTAGTGCAGTGTCTGTCGGTCATAAAGTTGATAGAGATCGTAATTTACTTGATTTTATAAAACTAAATAAAAATTATTATTAATACTTACTTGATATATGTTAACAATATATATAAATTTGCTTTTTATAGTAATAAAATGATGTAGGTAATATAATTTTGGGTTATTAGCGAAATAATAATTCAATATTTAGTGACATAATTTTTCTTTTCATGGTCACATTCATTATAAAAATCTTAGATTGCATAAACTAAATGTTAGATTGCATGTCAATTTTTTATAATTATAAAAAAATATAATAACTATTTTCATATTACGAGACTATAAAATAAAATAAATTATTTTTCTTTAAATAAATGAGTAAATATTACGAATTTTAACCATATAAAAAATTGGGATTATAGCACCTATATTTCTAATTTTCTATATGGTCATAAAATGATGAAGTGAAAAATAAAATTTGATATACAAAGGGATTGTTAAGAGTGAAAATTGGTGGGCTTACTGATAATGAGTGGGAGAGATTCCTTGGAAGAAAACTTTGGTTTTGGAAGAGTCAACGTTTTGGTCAACCCATTTGGCCCACGTGCTCAGTCCTTTGGAGAAAGCTGTGAGACGGTCCATGTCCTTGTACAGCTTCGACCCTTCTCTCATGTAATTCCATCTGCAAATATTTTCATTCATTAATCCACCTTTTATCTACCCGTCTCGGTTTTGTCGGTATTTTACTAGGGTTCCGGCTTATCGTTACCGGTTCAATTGAACCGGTAGCGATAAGCCCCTATTCTACAAGCTCTAATTGTACCTTAAAAGTTATAAGTTATATATAGGGATATATATAAATAAAATGTGATAAATCTCAATTTTTAAATTTTAGGCTAAAATGCCCATTTTTAAACCGGTATCCGGGATAAAAAAAAAACGTACGGCTGGGATCGTCCGGTGTGAAGCCACCAGTGCCACGAGTTGAAGATGAGCACGTCCATCCCCTTCCACGCGTTGCCGCCCTGAATGGAGTCCAATCTCAAAACCGCCCCCACCGACTCCCTCACGATGTCCACAAGGTACGGCGATCGATACAGGTACAGCGTCACTCCGTAGTCCTGCACACAGACAATCACTACCGCTCAATCTCCACCGTTGATCCTAATTTGGCACCATTGTTGTAAGTTGTAACACTTTGTGTCACGGGGGAATCATACAGTTTGTTCATACGTCAACGTGTTGAAAATGACAGCCACATGATCACAAGCGAGTCCAACCACAGACTGATCACTATAACTATAACTCCAACTCTCGATCACAAGCAAGAATAATATATATATATATATATATATATATATATATATAAATATATATTTACACTAGGTAGAATAACGGCAAATGTACTAATGTTTTTCCGAAAGGACCGAGCAGATACCTAAGTTCTTTTTCTAGTGGCCGAAGGAGCTAAGTCAAGAAAACCGTCGTATGTATCCCGTCTGTATTCTATCACTCACGTTAAGTTAAAGCCACCATATTATGGGCCTATGCTAGAGCTACGACACCCGAATTGTGGCAAACAGAAGATGGACGAGCTAAAAGTGGTGAAGATTGCGTGTGAAAAAACGTGGTAAATGAGGAGGTGGTAGCTTTAACTTACCGGGAGTGACAAAATGAAGACGAAAAAAAACGGTTGCTACTTCGGCCATTACAAATAAAACTTAAGAACCCACTAGGTCATCTTATGATAATTTAGGTATATTTGTTGCTATTAATATGCTTATATATTATTGGATGAGAAAACTACAAAAGAACATGACTTGAATTGAAAAGGGTCCATTGTTTTCTGTCGTTATAATGAAAAGGGCTAGAGAAGCCCACAAGTGTAAATACGAGTGAATAAAATAATTATGAAATTATTAAAACAAGAGCAACAAAAATTTAATGAAGGAAAATTGATTAATTTTGCTTAGAAAATAATTGAGGCCACAGGTTGGCAAGTTGTTGATCACAGCCTGGAAAATAAAAACAATTGATAGATTGTCTTCTATATTTTAGAATATATAGAAATAGCACCACATTTCTGACTTTGAAGGTCAAGTAAGCATTAGTTTTGCAATTATTCAAAGGGACAAAAAGCAAAAGCGAAACCATCATTCAAGCCCCTACCTTGTAAGCTAGTTGAGTGTTCCTTGTTTGCTACTCCAATTCAAATAATAACAGCATTTTAAAAAAATGCTAAATAAATTATGTGCTCGTAGTGAATTAGGGGTCAAGCCGGCTCTAAAACCCGATTTTTAATGTACGCAACATAAATTTTGTACTCGTTATGAATTAGGGACGAAACTGGATCCAAAATTCAAAAACTCGGATAGTTAGTGTTGCTTATTTCGTACTCAAATTCAAATAATAACCAAATTTTAAAGTATGTTGGATAAATTTTGTGCTCGTAAGGTAAAACTGGGTCCAAAACACGAAACTCGTTTTCGGTTAGTTGAAAATTCCTTGTTTCCTACTTAAATTGAAATAATAAAACCATAATTATGGCTGCATAAATTTTGAGCTACTAATGAATAATCCTTTGAAATTTCATTTGGATCATAACTAAATTGTTTTTCTTCTCTTTGTTTAGGTATGGCTTTATGGGCATTGCAATTTTCATGAAATAATTTAATTTGCTCCTTTATCAACCACACAATAAAGCAAAAAAAAGGACATTGACTATAATAAAAATTTAAGAAAAAAAGCACACCAAGAATTTGATTCTTTCATTATACTTAATGTTTCAAATATTTAATGCAATCTCTCTTAGTTAGTATAAAAAAATGATTGGGATTAGAGCTTCCAAAACGAAAGACAAATTCCTATACATAATAAACAAAGAAAGACAGAATTAACCAAAACACTCTTTATACAACTTCCATGCAATTTATTTTCTCCAACCGCACTTAATAAAGCTATGCCTTAAACAAATATTATATACCCAAGAGAGAATATACAATTATCCTCTTACTTATTAATTAGAACTTTCATTTTCCTTCCTACAAATTGCCATTAATTATTAAGAGGGACCTTCCAAATTATATATACATATATATACATCAATTTCATTCTAAATCAAGGAAAAAATAATAATATCAAACATACTGTTCTGAGGTCATGTTTAACTATACAATATTTAAATTTTCACATGCCAAATTTGGATTCAAGAGTGTTTCTTAATCATACATGATACATAAAAAAGCACAGCACATAGGTATGGTGTAATTCATTTATAAAAAAAAAACACTAGCCAGTACAAAAAAAATGGTTCTTTAATTACCCTTTAGAGTTAGTTATTATCTTCAATACAAGAAAGCCTTTTTTTTTTCTCCTTTATTCTTTTCATCATTTGAACTTGATAAAAACACAAGGAATTCAGGAATAGCTTCAAGAAAGAACAATAATGCAAGAAAAAAGTAAAAAAAGAAGTAAAAACTAGAGTAAAAAAAAAAAAAGTGGACAGTGGGCAATTTGCCGCAAATTTATAATCATGCATGAACAGAAAAGATAAAGCAAATATTTAAATATATATATATATATATATATATTTATTTATAATAGGGCTAATAGCGGAATAAGTATGTAATAATTTGATTTTTTTGGCGGCATAAGTCTAAATATTTTTCCACGGCAATGTTCTGATATTCACTAATTTGTTTCTCACTAAAATTCCTTTCACTTGAATTGATTTAAGAGAAATTTAAATGTGACAAAAAAAAAAACTCTCTCTCTCTTGAAAGTCACACGTCTATAAAACTTAACGGTACATTCAAAATTATGTTAAATCAATGAAAAAATTATGTAATTTTAAAGTGAAGCAAAATAAAAAACATTGAAAACTCCAACCGTGAAAATTAGAAAATATGAAATTCAGCCGTAACGATAAGCTGAGTTTATGCAAAAATAAAAAGTCAAAGTATTAAGAACTTATACCGCTATTATATAATATATAATGAATTGTATTTGTATGTACCTGAAAGGTGACATATGATCCTTTCACAAACTTTGCCTTGACATCAGGCACCGACGAGTAGATCATGCAGGCCAAGGATTGCCACATATTCAGACTCAGTGAGTCGCCTACGAACATTATTTTCTTGCCTCGCCACTTGCTCAGAAACTCCACTCCATTAAACCTACCAAACCCAGTTAATCTCAACATGTTACTCTCTTAACTCTTTCCTTAATTATTACTTAAATGCAACCACATTATGATCAACTATTAAGAGCGCACTTCAGTGTGTTGCTTGACGTTTCGAGCCACTCGATCGATTGCTGTACCTGGGCAAGTTGCAGGCGTCGGGTTTCCAAGAGTAATTGAGGTACTGCGAGTCGGGTCGGCCGTACTTCTGGCAGTCGAACTCGGCGTCGATGTAAGGACAGCTGCCGGAGTCGTAGAGAGGGTAGGACGCGTCGACGACCCACTTGCCTTGGAAAAGATTGCATGAGCTGATTTGCTTCCTTCCTCTCAGCCCGGAAACGGTGACGTTCCCGTGCCCGAACGACGTCGCTTTTGCGTCACGGAGAGGCAAGAGCGAGCCGAAGTGAAGAAGAAGAAGAAGAAGGAGAAGGAGAGGTGTTCGGAGGGTGAAATCCATGGAGGATTTTGGGGTCCCAATAATAGCGATGGCTTAAAGAAGGAAACGAAGAGGAGGGAGTTTTGGTACGAAGGGCCTCTATTGGATGCCTTCAATTTATAGCGAGTGGAAGGAAGAGGGGCTTTAATGTTGGTTATTGTGCTAATTTCATATTTTATTATGGGATAATCACGGTAAAAGTACCAAAACTTTGATCAATAGAGGCGGCGGAGATCCAAAGTAAAAAAGAAAAAACGGTGAAAGTATCCAAAATAAACAAATGTGAGGTGACGCATTTTTTCCATTTTTATTTATTTATGGATGTTGGTTAACTTTTTAGCATTGATCTCTTAAATCATACCAAAGGTACACGCACATAACATATTTAAATATTCTCGTTCAGCTATGTAACATTTTCTCTTATTTGTCTATTATTTTTCCACTTTGAACCTTTGCCGTTTCAATTGGTTAAAATTTTGTTATTTTTACCGCAATTATCCCTTTTATTTTGATGTTTTCTTTAATCGTTAAGGAATTGAATTTGACGATAAAATGTCCATAAGAGAGCATAATATATTGTAGAGTTTAAAAGTGGGAACCGTGGTGGTCAGTGGTCACTAGTGAGAGAATATATATGAGTTTGGCCGGTAGTGATAGTAGTATCTTTTTGCCTACCGTCATATTATTGAATTTTTTAGTAATTGCTACAAAATGGCCCCTCAATTTGTTCCTTTGGTGCATTTTGCTTTTCAATTAGACACGCTAAGAAATAACTGAAAAATGTCAATTAGATTACTACTTTGGACAAACGAAAATGCGATATTATAAGACTGTGTTGCGTATAAATTAATATTTTTTGGATAATTTTTATCATATTTAAGAGAAGATGCTTTTTTTTGAAGAAGAAAAAAAAGTATATTATTGTTAAAACCTAAAAATCGAAGGTTAGTTGCAAAGTTTTGGAGGCATTTCAAGCAATCAATCTCTTGCGTTTCCTTCAATTTTGTGATGAAATAAATTGATTTTTTTTTTTTCGATATTTGTGGGGAAAGAAATTGGTGTTGAGAATTCCAAAATGAGTGGGGAAATTAGTTGAGCTAGATCCGTTGGTATGCTTTGGATTTTGGTGTCACGGTCATTGGAAATCATTGAAAAAAGTTGCTATATTACATTCCTATATAACCAAAAGCCCCGTGTCGTGTGTCACGGGTGTAATTCGACGTGAGACTTTGAGTTCCACAAGGAATCTACACGCATTTAATTCGTCATCTTATATGCTTCAATATATATTATTATAATATTATTGATATATAAGTTTTTGTGAAACAATTTTTTGATAAATTCCAGAACAGAATAATTAATCAAATAGTGCTCTTCCTTTTTTGAAAAAAAATAGTGCTCTTCCTTTCCAATGTGATTGCAAAACGTTCTACTTTTTGAACTTGGCATTTTACAAAAAACTTATGTACTTTATTTTATAATGATTTATTTGATAGAAGTTTAACCATTTATAAGAAATATTAAGAATATTTACTCTAGTTTCTGGTATTTAAAAAGTTTTTAAAATTTTGGGAATATTCGTCGAACATTCTGCTTGTCAACAAATTTGTTTCACTAATCGTTTTCGATGGATAAGTTTTTGGCAAAAACTCGATCGTGGTGTAATGGTGATAGTTGTCGATGGAGAAAGTCGCCTTTTCAAGGTTCGACTTCGATCAAACGGGCTGTTTGGTTTTGAATTAATTTTTTATGAGTCTCTTATTCAATATATCTTAAAATATATATTTATTATTTGTTAGTTTCTTATATTATTATTATTATTCCTTTTTTTTTTAGTTTTATTATAGCATAATTAATTATGAGCTAAAAATATTATGACTAATTATTATATTAAGAATAATACTTTTTTTTATACAAATTTCTTTAGTAAACCTGTCGGTTATTTGATTAACCCGTAAAATATAATCGCTATATATATTACTTCTGAGTAAACCTATCGGTCATAAAAACTCATCGTTATCGGCATTTTAAACCTTGATAATATTTAGCTGAGTAAACCTATCGGTCATAATATTTTTTTATACAAATTTCTTTAGTAAACCTGTCGGTTATTTGATTAACCCGTAAAATATAATCGCTATATTTACTCATATCCCGTTTGAAAGAAAAATAATAATTAAAATAATTAAGTTAAAAAAGTTAACTTAAAAAAACATAGTTCACCGCTAAAATTTTGGCGAAGGAAAGAATGAAAGATAAATAGATATTAGAAAAAAAATGCGTTTTAAATTTGAAATATATTAAATTTTTATGAGAAAGAAAGAATGAAAAATATTCACCCCTAAAAGTTGATTTCAAACCCGAATTCCGGATACCTAGTTTGGGAAAAATCAAAACCTAGAACCGGCATCCGATTTTAATGCGTATGGGTACTTGTTCATGGTACCGATTTTTAATTCAAATACAAATTTTTGAATCTAGGTGCGGTTTGATTCTGAGTTTCGAATTCTCGAATTTTAGTTATACATATGCGCCTAATGCTAATAAGTGGCGAAACTCTTTTTTGGTAATAATTGAGTCCAAGACACACTTTTTTCTTGTAGCGAAATAAAATGATAGATCCGAATTCCTCATACATATTTAAACTAAACCTGCCATTTTTATGGTAATTTTAAGAGTAAAATAATTTAGATATAAGAACATCTTACACATGTTTTCAGGTAATTCAAATGGTAACTAAACAATTATATGAAAAAATGCGATACTTGGTGGTATTTAGATTTTAGAAGACTTAAAATTGATTTTTCCAAGGATTACATGAAAAATTAAAACCAACAAGTAATTGGTTGCACATTCAAGCTATCACTATCAAACACGTTAAAAATAGGATGAAACATTAAAAAAAGAAAAAGAAAAAAAGAAATCAATAATCATTTTTATAGAATATTACTTTCGTGCAGGATTAACGTGAAAAGGCTCGTATACTTTCTCACTTATTATTTCTAGGTATACAATATACATCTTTAATTTAATCATTACTTATCAGCATAATTTACAAATACTTAATCATATTTTCTGTTTAGCCTGGAATTATGTCCTATAACTTCAATGTTATTTATAATTTCGGCTCAATTATATAGGTAATAATTAATTTTTTCTAATTTAATGCAATAATAATTGGCTTATAAATGAATTGAATAATGTATGACTTTGGAGTTTGATATAATGTTGTGCTTTGACTGTAAAGTCTTGAAATTCATTATTTCTCTGTCTTTGAGCTTAAGAAGAAAAACAAGCAGGTTAATATCAAACTATTGGTTAAAAAAATTATAAATAAAAAAGTGTGAAGAAATAAATCCTATTCGATATCACCCAATGTTAAGTAAGCTTCTCGAGACGAGAGCATAATTATCTTCTAGTAGGGGGATGGCGTTTCCTCTTCCTCTTTTCGTTTGGTGTAAGATGTCTCAACTGCGCAGTCTTGCAGGTTCGTGAAGGAGGCGGGGTTGATTAGAGTGGCATGGTTGGCCCGTGCATCAAGGCGTGCCACATGACTCATATGGATTGGGATGTTGCTTGGAAGGTCCTCTGTTCGTCTTATTTTTCAAGTCTCAACTCGCAATTTGATAGTTTTGAGTAGAGTGGGGCCCTTTTATCGACGGTACATGAGCAAATTAAGTCTTTTATAATTTTTATGTGGGATTCTTTAAAAAAAAAAAAAAAAAAATTGTGACTTGTTTTACCCCACCTTTGATCAAATCTCTCTCTCTTTTATTTAAATTATTTGTGTATTTTGTTTTTGTTTTTGTTTTGTAGACTCTGTTATCATATTAACCTTATATTTCATATGGGATTCTTCATCCTAACATGTGATCGCCAACTAAGAATTTTTATACAAAGAAATAGTCAAAATTCAAACTAAAAACCATAATTAGACAATAACTTATTACTTAACTCGGCCACATGAAAATAGAGTATGTAACATTAGTACTCTTACTCTTAGGTATATCGGCATAAAAAACGACCTTTCTGTCTTTGTCCTATCCTCTATTTTAATGTTTACACTTTTTTATCTATTCGATTCTTAATAAAAATATATGATTCATGAATAGAACAGTTTTTTTTTTTGTTTAAATGCTAAGGGGTGGCCTATCTCTATTAGATATTTAATTTGAATATACATATCTATATGTGTATATATAGATATATAATGCCAATTTTCACTCGTATTCGGCAAAACTTGTTCCCATAAAACTGGCCGAAATTGGAGTTTATGAATTCATTTATTTGAAGAAAGCATAGTGGTCAAAGTCATAGGCGCAATATCGGCTAGAGTATACTCAAGTACTCAACAATAATAATCTATTTCACTAGAAAGAATTAATAATTCAATATTATACCGAGATTTTGACATATGCTTCTTTTTGCCCCTTAAATGAATATGGGAATGACAATGTAGATATTACAATTTACAAGCAGCAATTTTTGGGTTCAACAGCTCAATCATTGATTATAAATATACTGATGATAGGTCTTTTCTAACCATTTTCTGTCGAATTAATACCATGATGCATACTTATTAGTTTGCATTGTTGTGTAAGAGAATCCACTCTTTTCAAAGTTTTCTATTTTTAGGGGATTTCTTCATAAATTTCAGGTACATAGTGAAACATATATATTAAGTTGAAAACAGTTTTATACTTAATAATTAACTATAGTTAATAGTAATATTATACACAATCTTAAGTTGGATCAGTATGATTAATTTATATTTTCAATGCGTGTGAATATCAATTCATGCAATATTTGACGGTTCGATCATCGTTCAACACTTAGTTTGATTGTGTCAATGTATCGGATATTTACGGTGAAAATAGTGATATATGTTACAAAGCGTGTAGCTTATATTTTTAATGTTTCATAGCAATAATTCCTTATAAAATAATAAAATACTGCCTTAATTAGTACTATGTTTCTGCCGTTATTAACTATCGCGAAGTTCCAAGTAGCAACCTATTATTTGTCTATTTTAACCCCTTTAGATCACATTTTTACGCATTTGTTTTTACATATAATCACTATTTAACGACACCTCGTTAACGAGTCAAGCCATGCAAAATTCTTGTATGTTGGCGGCTCAGTTTAGGTGATTTCATTATCGTGTGTTTGTTCTTCACACTATACACAATAATGAAAATTCTATATTTAGCCTAATAGACTTGACCTAACAGTCGTTCACAAACATCACTTCAGATGTACCACGATATCGAGGATAAGAATCCCGATATCGGTAATACGAACCCTGATAAAGATCTATAATGTCGAGTTTCGTAACAAAGATAACGGGGTTCCTATCGTCGATGTCGAAGATAGAAACACTAATTAATATTGGAGATACGACCCCGATAAAATCTGTAGAGTTTTTGTATTTTACCCATTATTCATTCATTTCTTATTTAAAATTTACAATTCAACTTTTGATTTTATTTAAACCACACGTAAAAAAAAAAACCCTTGTAAACTAGATCGAAATAGCCCAACATTTCTATCTAAAAAGTTATCTTTCGTCAATATAATCATATTTAGATTTCTCGGCGATTTTTCTATCCCAAGCTCGTAAAAACTTACCTCTCACGAGTCACAACATTCCTCTCCTCTCAAGTTCTCCCAGCAACATATAAACAATCATCATTGCGAGGTTTTAAGAGAAATATATGAAGAAGAAGAAAAAAAAAAGTTTGAAAGTTTGGAAAGAAAAATATGAAAATAAATATTTGTGTAAAGACGTATTTTTGCGTTGCACATATAATATGACGTTATGAACGTGAACGATAGGAATAAAGCGAGTGCGGAAAAGTAAATGAACACCAATACTTTTTGGTAATGCAGTTCGGACTTCCTGTCACTACTTCTGCGGGGCACTCACCCAGATTAATCAACCAAGAGTTACAAGAGATGATTACAAACAGTAAATCATATGGACCCAAAGCATATAAAGGAAACTCCCCCTTGTTGTCGCACCAACAGCTTTGACATCCAGCACGTGAACTCTTGATGAAATGCAAGATCCCCTTGCAAACAATCAGCTATGAACGTCCCGTCCTCTGATTGACTTCTCCCGAAGGTTTTAGAGATTGTCTCTGTAAGTGCTAACGAAATAGGACCTCATCAGCCGGGACATATAGGAGCTGGCCTTGAAAAAAATTCCGCCTAGGGAACGCAAATCAGCTCCATGATTCTCTCCACTGATTAGAATCATCACACAATAATCTTCATTAACTCCAGCGTGATATCCATCAATAACTGCAGGGAGAGGTCGACTCAATCACTCCTTGATTGAAGATGCTACTTAGATACTTTCCTGAAATACTTACCAGTTGTCATGACATCAATGACGACAATACTTTCCATAAATAGAAAAATCGAAATCATGAATAATTAAATACTCTATAAACGAAATTCATGTTTCAACAATTTGGATGAACGAGAAATAGGCTAATTATAAAGTGTATTAGAAAAAGAGAATTGGTAATTGTAATTTAATAAACTTTTTGACACTAAATTTTGATTTTAAGGTATATGAATTTTCTCTTTGATATTAGCTTGTGCACGTGTATATCTGCCATTGAATCAATTTGATCATGTACGTAATGATAATGTGCTTTATAACATTGCTACTCGAAGGACCATGCTCATGCATTGGTAACGTTTAGCAATAAAATCAAGACGTGATTAAGAAACGACAATTAAGACTCATATAGATAGGCATATGATAATTAACTTAGCAGCCATGCTATATAAATTATTAGTTGAGTTAAAACCATATCATATGGTTATATTTGAATTTTATTATATATATATATATGTGTCTTAGATCACATCAATGTAATAATATTAACATATTGTGCCATTTAATTTTGTTAATATCATTTCCGTAATCAAATAGCTGATACTTTTACCATGTTCGATTATATTATTATTATCTTTAATGCAGTGGTTAATTTATCTCTTTTTGGACTCTTCCTATCAAAAAGCTACACGTTTACATATATACTTCCATTCCATTGAGAAGTACTCTTACGTAAATTACTTGCATACTTGTTTACATATATGTACCAATAAATTAAAACCAACTGCGCAAGATTTTAATTTTCCTGAAAAGAACCTCTTATTAAGAGCTTTCATTCAGATGAGTAAATATATATTTCGAGCTAAATAAAAACAAAAAGATAAGTTAGAGAGCTTTCAGTATTGATTGCTCTGAAATCTATCACCTTACTTTTCCGATCCTCGTACACCGTGGCAAAGAGCTATCATATATATATATATATATATATATATATAATTCGCATTGTATGATACAATATCCAAAGTTTTTTTTCCAAAAAAAAAAAACTTTATTACAGTCGGATTATTAATGCCATGAAAAAGAAAAAAAAAACTAACGGCCTCAAAAACATTTTCTTTTAAAAACTCATTTATAATTTTATTACATAGTTGATCTTGATTCTTATATAAGTAATAAGTCACTGTAGAAGTCAATGGAAATTGATGTAGAAGTCGATAAACTAAAAGATATGCTTTTTCTTCTTTAAAATTGTGAAATTTCATTATAACAAAAGTCTATGCCACTATTGTTGTTCAACCACAAATGAACAGACCTCGACGTTGTTGTTAGATCGTTTTGAGAGATCTCGCGCTAGGTCTACCGGCAATGAACTTTAACTCGAGTAAAAAGTTATTAATATTTCTTTTATCTCATTTTTAGATTTTTTAACGTAAAAAAAAAAATGAAAAACTCACTAGTTGTTGTTGTTGTTTTTTTTTTTTCCTTCCAAACACGCAATAAGTGTTGGAACTACCATTTGATCATATTTTCATTTGATGTCATTTGTAGATTTTTATTGTAAATAACAAAATGAAATTGAAACATTGTGCTATTCCCTAAATTCTCGGTCTTTAATGTTGCGATTTTGATGTCATAGTGTGATAACTACTAGGGAATAATTTATATTACATAAATATATATATATATATATATATATATATATATATTCAGCAGCTTCTATACTCGTAATATGAGATCCACATAAATAATAAATAGAGAAAAAAAAAAGTCTAAACGAGATTAGGATGGACACAGCTAACACTCAAGTACTGGTACAATCGTGGACCCAATTCAGATGGGATTGCAACAACTTGAATGAAAGTTAAGTGAGGATGATAGTACTTGAAATACATATATATATATGTTTGTTGGATATATATGTGTGTAAAAAAGTTAGCTGTAGCTTGTCACATTAATCAAGTAGTTCCGTTAGGTCATCAAATTGGAATATAAACTTAATTAGTCTTATGATGACATAGATTTCTCAAAGAAACGTAACGATTCTGATGATGTTTAATCTATTATAGTGATTTCTTTGTTTATATATTTGAAGTATGGTCGTTATTATCATCATGACGATGCCATCCCCATCCCCACCACATAATCGAATGTCAAAAATAATGTTGAAAAATCAAAAGATTAGAGAAATGTTAACGAGTGGATAATTCGGACGATAAAAAGTTGCACCAAATGATTTGGAAAATCAATTATTGAAATGGTACTCTAATAGGATTGTGTTTGTGTGAACCCTCCCTCTAGTTTTGATTTTCACAAAGATAATACTATATATAGCAAGTTTCAAAAACATCAAAAGTGAACCCTCATGGTGTGATTTGTTAGTATTAATTCAGCGTAAAATTAATATTAAGTCAGCGGAACAAGTAATTATTAACTTTAATTATCGTTTAACTTGATAATATCATCCCCTGTTTACCAAGCCTTGTTTTCTCCTCTCCTCTCCTCTCCGTCATCAAACGCCATTGAGCATTGTTGCACTCCACGGTGCCGTTGATCGATGATAACCAGGTGCACGTTATGCGTCCAAAACTACGTCGTCGTCTTGAAGGAGATCATGGTGTTGATTTTTCCGAGAATGGATGATACATTTTTTTTTTTCAAAAATGAAAAACCAAAATCCCACGAGTACTTTTATTGTGCGGTCTTAATTTTTGTATCGATAAAATGCAAAAAGACATGCTTCAGGTCATGTAATATTTGCTAATTGTATCATTTGTTTTTACGCTCCAAAAATATCACGTAACTTTAAATGATAGTATCACTTTATTTGAAGAAAAAAATACTTGAATTTTGACAATTAAATGATAAGAAGATAGACACAAGAAACCATAGTGGACCATAAAAGCATATTTTGACTGTTTTATAAGCAGAAAATATTAAAAAAAACAAAAACAAAAAACCAAAGGATACAATAAAGCTAAATATCCTACATTGTTTCAACTCTCGACACTCAAAAACATGAGATTTCAGTGAGTCATGCTCTCTATGTAATAGACAAAGGCTTACTTACAAAAATAATAAATAGTGTAAGTTTGCTTTATTTTTTTGTTCTTATATTCTAAGCTATACGAATGCCCAACCCACTAAATAATTGATAAATAATTAATAATAACTTCGATGTGACAAAAGCTCGTTCGCGAGCTTATACTATTGTAATTTTCTATAAAGTCTTATTGTATTGTTTATATATTGAGCATGCCAAATTAGACTGCAAATCCATATGCTTTAAAGTTTGAATAGTCACAACATATATCCTATATATGTATATCAATAACAGAAAGTGAAATGACGAATTAATTAAATGTGGATTAGCATATAAGTAGCTTCCCAACTTGCACTATATTGGGCCCTTCGAACACTAGTGTCGCGAAAGCAAAGTGCAATTAGTAGTAGTTGTCATCATTTTGGATTTTAATTAAGCACCAAAAAGGTAGCTTTACCAAACGATAGTAGTCTACTCTTGCGTGACTAATATGCTTCTACTTATCCAAATAGCATATCACTGAGTGGTTAATCCCATACAACGTAAAGCTTTTTAGTCTTATACCGACACTATTTTAATGGGAAAACTCGATAATTTATTCCCCGTTTCACATGACATTTGAAAAATTATTATTATTATTGAAAAATTATTGCGACAATTTTACCGCAAGAAAAGTGTCGTAAATTGTAAAATAAAATATGTCATAAACTGTAAAGAAAAATGTCCTAAATTGTATATTAAAAAAAAAAGTATCCTCAATCGTATAGAAAAGTGTCCTCATTTACGGTCTAGGACACTCAAGGTTAGTTAATGCAAGGGTAAAATTGACCCAAAAATCTTTGGGAAATAATTTTTATTATTTAAAAAAAAAAGTAGTTTTCAAATGCTATGTTAAAGGGGAATAAATTATCAAGTTTCCTTAAAATAATTGCACTAGTAATTTTATATTTCACCAATATCAAATTGTTATTGTATTATTTTACCATTAATTTCTAGTATATTTGGCATAGGAATACAAGAAAGCAACGTTATGCTTACAAAAACCGCATCTTCTCTCAATAAATCTCTCTCTAGCTAATATTTTTTTTGAGTTCTTAAGTCTTGCAATACATTATTTCTCAATTAGGGCTCTATAGCCATATAGCCAAACTAGAAAAATTATTTTGCAAAATAGCCAACCTTTTGATTAATATTGTCAAATAGTCAATCAACCATATTAATAAATCACGAAAGACTATATTACCCTTGTATTAACGTGGATTAACGTGTATTAACTAAGTTAATTTGTTTAAAAACAAATTAAATTTTTGTTAAAATTTTAATCACGATTTTTTTATTTTTAAACAAATTAACTCAGTTAATACATGTTAATATAGATTTTCTGTAAACACAAGTAAATGTTCTTATTTTTAAGAAAAATTAACTTTGTTAATACACGTTAATATGTTAAAAGGGTATTATAGGTATAAGATATGTTATTAACTAGCCACCTCATCAATTTGGCTATTTTGCAAAGAAAAAGGAAATGTTGACTATTTGGCTAATCAAACGTTTCAATTGGGCTATTAAGAGTCATTTCTCATTTATATATTATATATTCTGATTCTTTAGGTGTTGCGTGTTTTACAAACTTAGATTCGATGTTTGAAAAAGTTGGACCATTTTTATGCTTTCTAGACTTATATTATATATAATTAGGTAGTTTTTTAATCCTTGAATTCATCCGTTTTTCAACTAAAATATATAATATAATTGTTCACTATGATTTTTTAATCTATTGGTTTTTCATAATAATATATTTTTCAGAGTTGCGTAATGAACAAATATTATGGCAATTATACTTGAGTTTAACTAGTTAAACAAAACAGAGATGATGTTTTACAAATTTCATTAAATCTTATAGCCTTTTTTTTATGCACGGTGACATAGATTGACTCTTCCCAGAGCTCTTGTAAAGTGTAAACTATTTCAATAATTTCATTGAAATATTTAAAATAATAAAAAAAAAACTATTTCAATTTGCTCTTTGTCATACTCCGCTGAAAAAGATATGCTCTGTTGTCATCATGTATGTATATTCGATATTTCTCAAAATCCAAGCAAAACAACAAACTAATAATGTGGAAACCTATATATATATCTTTAGGGTTTTCGTAGTCCTTAACGATAAGATGGATGTAAAACTAGGTGGACGAATTCGTAACCACAAATGATGGAACTTGATGAATATTTGGACAATAAAACAAAAAGTGTCGTTTGTTATTCCATTGACAAGAAGTGATAGTGTTCATTTTCGTGGCCTAGGAAGATATAGACGTGTCCGATGACGCCCAAAATGTCCAATTTTGTTGGGCTATCACTCGAGCCAAGTCAATGAGGAGTGGCTCCAACTAAGAGTTCCACTTGGCTTCCTCTTTTTGCATAAATATGACATTGCAATCAAGATGGGTCAATCTATCTTTTTGTTTTTGCTCACCTCGCAAGTGGCACACTGACTTTTATACACGAATCATTGTGGTAAAGATATTTCTAGTTGTACTTATAAAAGAAAATAGGGATAATATAGGTAAAAGTACTAAAAATTACTTTAGAGTTTCCGATATATTTTAAGACTCATCTTCAGAGGCAAAAGTTCACAAGCTATACAGTTATTTTTTCGTTTGTACCAAAAACATTGTTATAAGGTTTAATTAAGTCCATGTGTCAAGCTTAAATGAAGTCACATGTCAATGTATCATCTCTTTCTCTAGAGAGAGGAGACTCGCTGACATGTGACTATATTTAAGCTTAACACTTTAATTTAACGGAATCTCTTAACTCCACCATTTGGTACTAATAGAAATAATTTTTTTGCCTTTTGAAACTTCTGCCTCTAAAAAATAAGATTTGGAATATATCGTGAATTTTAGGGTACTTTGTGGTACTTTTTCCTAGATTATCCCAAGAATATAACTCATATTCTCAATCATTTTTTTTTTTGCCCAAATTCTCAATAATATAAATTTTTTTTAGACGCAACTGTATGATTTGTCCAAGTTTTGCTCCTATTGACCAATATTTTTTACTCATTTTCAACATATTATTACTATTTAATTCTTTTAAAAATATTTATCTTTACTAACAGATTTTTTTAGTTGGTGATAATAATGGTTAACAAAATTGAATTTTGATAATCAAATGTGCAAAAACGTGGTAAAAAAGAGAAAATCATAAACAAACCATCTGCCGCCTTGTGAAACTTCACTTTGAAGTTAACGGAAAGACTTAATCACCTTTTCCAAAACAAAAAAATAAAATTATTAAGCATTTGTGTAACAAAAAATATATCGTATACTTTTTTAACATATAAGTATTTTTGCCGCAAATAACCCTATATATTATATATACTAACATATGCATACATTCATTTTGTCTTCTCTTTAAAGTGGAAACAAATGCCCTTAAATTAAATTAAAGCTTTGCAGTGTTGCTTGTACTTGGTTGCATTGCATGGCTCAAAATTCCCACTCGAAGAAGTGTATGATCTTGCAGCCCATATTGATATGCCTCCCAATGGGTTAGTTAGTGGGTGCCCATAATGCAAAACTCATATTTGGAATTGGAACCAACAACAACACACTATCTGAATTAACTTTTTTCAATTTCCACTTCTCTCTGCAAAACTCATTACCTCTTTCTCATGTGCATCAATCACTCTTCAGTTTCTTTCACTACCAAATGATTTGTCAACCAATAGAATCCCACGCCTCAGAAAAATATCTTACTATAATTAGCTTAAAGTTGTTGACCTATTCAGTATATCAATGCCCTAGCTAGTAAGTAGCCTCAAATTATTGCTCGTCTATATACACTCTTGCCAATCTTTACTATCTTTAGCTTATATAAGATTTTTATGTAGTAGTATCCCTTACCTAGCTCCTCAATGGATTTTCGAGTCCGGATTTAAATCCGTTTAAAAATCAAACTTGGATTCAAATTTAAAATTAAAAAAAAAATATAATTTTTATACTATAAAAATGATATTTTAATAATAAATTCTCTATTAATGTTATTACATTAAGTTACAAAAATATTAAGAAAATCATAAAAAGATTAAACCCTATAATGAGAAAAAAAATCATGGATTAAATATTTAAAAAAATCTAAGATATAAAAATATTTTTAAAAAATCGAGTTTGAGTAATTTATAATCTGAGTTCCGAGTTTTTGAACCCCTAAATCACAAACCTCGGATCCGGTTTAACTCGGATACATTTTTTTAAAAAAGAATATCCATTCCGATTGTGGTTTAAAACCCGCAGTTCCGGATTTTTATTACACCTGTATCAATAAACTAATGCAACCATAACTAAAGTTATAAGGATTTTTATTACACCTGTATCAATAAACTAATGCAACCATAACTAAAGTTATAATCTAATACAATATAAGTTCTATAAATTAATATTGCCAAGATGAGAGAAATTATAATATTATCGGGGCTATTAATTTATTGAGTAATAATCTAGTAATATTAATTAGTATTAGTATCATAAAAAATTATTAAACGAGATTATTTATTTAACGAGATGGAATTGTACTGCGAAATGAAACAGTGGAAAAGTAAGAAGAAGAAAAAAGAAAGACAAAAGACATCATTCTCTAAGCTGCAATAATTTAATAGAGATATTTGTGGTATAAAAACCCGAAGTTTGAATTTTTTTGAGACATTATCAATTTTTTTTTTTGCCGGCATTAAAACACAATGTTTTATTTTCTATATTACCTTGAGTCCACATCAATAAATGAACCGCAAACATTAAGTTTTTGTTAAGTATATGACATGTATCAAAATGATTATTAGTTTTAATGTTTTATATATTTATGTTTTTATAATTTGAAAAATTAACCGTTATCTCTCAATACCACGAGTATGTGTCATGAACACCATCCATCACTGACACGACCGAGTATGTCAATGATACGGCCGAGTGCATCACCAACACTGTCGAGTACGCCACCGACACCGTCGAGATCGCCGACTGTGTCACCGATATACTCTTGTATGTTGCAGAAACTTAGCGTTTATTGTTCATTTAGTGACGAGGAACTAAAAATTATATATGTATATAATTTTTCTGGTCAATCTGATCTTTATGCAACCGCAATTATGTCTAATTTATATATTATCAATTTGATCTCGTAGACCATTCTATTCGTGATTGAGCTCTTAGCGTTTTTCTAATTTTTGGTTCTCAACATTTCTTTGATCGAGGAATTTGTATGATTTTATTGAATCTTGCATGTTCATATTTTAGGTCTGACTCTGCTACTATCTTAACAAAAGAGATCTCATAGGCCATGTAAATTGTAATCAATTAGATATTGATTAGATAAATCATCAATACAAATTCTTTGGACAAGGCAAAAAGTATCAGCAAATACGTGCTTGTTGATGTCTAAAATGTTACCAAGAGCTTCTTTAGAACTGAACAAAACTTGCTAGTAAAGCAGCAATCTTGATGTCCACATAATTAGCAAGATTAATCTGCAATAGCACGATGGGTCCGGAATAAACATATTAGGTTAAAGTCAAACCCGAGCAACCCACTAAGGCATCGAAATCGCGTACCTTATGTATGAATGAAAAATCGGGCGGAAGATAGAGCGCAACAGATAGTTGAAATTTCTACCAATTCATGTCGTAAAAGCTGATATTGCATTGTTGCTCAAGTATTTGCCTATCACATTTGAAAACGCTCCTATCAAAGACTTCGGTTCAAACATAACACCAACTATCTGGTCGCGTACTGAATCAACAACGATCTGCAAAATCAACCTTCATTTTTCAGTATGTCTATTCAATGGAAGCCGGTAGAGTCCATAAAAAATAGTTCGAAACGACAAAAATGTGACGAATATTAAAATCGAGATAACAAGGAATCATTATCTTAATCACTTAAAATGCACAATTAGCAAGCCTACCACATCAATGATTCCTTGAGCAGCCAATTCCTCAATGTCCAAAGGGATTTCGCCGTCTTTGGGAACTAAAATGGTATTTATGTAATCACTGGGCTGCAAGAAAATTAATTAATTTTCTTTCATTTTTTTCATAAACGAACCCTACACTACTTGTATCAAATACAAAAATTTCATAATGATAATAAACTAAGACAAAGCAACTCTTAAATATCATAGCTTTAGAAATCCAGATAAACGTGTAAACCTTGATCTTACAGGATTTTTTAGGCAATTCTGTTGATCTCCATATGTTCGATTCAGTGCATCTGTTATAGCTGTTACAAAGGAAGAAGCTGTAAAGCCACTCGTTTCCCGGTCATCGCTACCATTCAATAAAAGTATCTGAAGAAGGCAGATCATGCAATAGAGGACTTCAATATTGTCATAAATAGATTAAAAAGATATGAAAAAGACAAGGAAAAATAATTTTTTTTGGGTAAAAAGAAGACTATATAGACTATTCCCGTATAACAGAGGAAAATCGGAACCTTGGGACAGGACCTTGAAGATATTATCTCCCCAATGCCAATCAAAACCTGTAAGGGAGGACAGAGAAACACATTGCCTCCACGTAAGAACGTTATTTAGATCATATATTGCATCATATTAAAGACAAATAAACCATATTGAAGAAAACAGAGAGAGAATTTTGCTTGTGCAAAGGTCATTCATGTTACCAGTGATGGACAGATGGAAGTAAAGAGAGAACCCATAGCATAAATGACGCAATCGACATCACGCAATTGCTCGAGAACAGCTGGATTCGCTGAGGGGAAGACCTAGTTATTAAAAAAAACAATTACTATATTTTTCAAAAAATATACTAATCGAGTTTTTGGTTTCATAATAATATTAAATGACGTTTTGAGGAAAAAAATACACAATTGACTGATAAATATTTACCTCATGCAGCAAATTTTTGCCCTCACTTGACATGTAGAAGACCCTCTTTATCCGTGAAGAAAGTCCCGGTACACAAGATCTTACCTAATTGAAAATGCTCTGTAAGAGATTTGATCACAAGTGACAGCTTCTAAATGTTGACTATCACACAACAATGCTACAATACCTTGTTTACAGGTTCCATTGATCCATTGGTTGGATGAGAAATTTCATTCTGGCCCCGGATGGATTATCATTCCGTCCTACAACACCAATTAAAAAAAGATTAAAAATAAGTCACTGGGAAATGCAGAAAACTACTATTATCAATAATTTTGCTTATAATAGCTTATGCTGAAAAATGATGAGTCTTTGGATTTAATCTATTGTGTTGACATAACATCAATGATCAGCTCAACTATACATTTTTTAAAAGAAGTTATATAATGAAAGATATGATGACCTCTGTATATAAGCACTGTACAGATTTGCCTACTACCATCTTTCATCAAGTTCTTATGAATGAATAAACTTTGCAAATACATCATGAGATAAACTGAATATATTAATCGGTATATTACCCATAATTCACACCCTAGTGTGAGCCTATCATTGGTTAAGATCACTGGGAGGACCAAGCTTTCAGAAGGAATATCTGAAACGCGTGAGAACAAAAATATCGCGGCATCTAAAGACTGAAAAAACACACGTGCACCTGCAAAAAAGAAATTTCCAATGCTGCCAAATTTATGTGAAGTCAGATAAGTTTATTATCTGAGTTTGAATCGGAAATAAGAAACATTCTCATTCTATGTTTGAAATTCATGTTAAAAAAAAAAACAAAAAAACATGAGAACCATTACCTTCCATTACTAAAACAAAACGAATCATTGGATCGTCGGAGAATCTGCATTCGAAAATCAAGTTAGATGAGCAATACCAAGTCTTCAGGGGTGACATTACGATTCTTCAAACACGAGCACCAACGCAGATAACAAATGTGAATGAAACCCAAACATGAAACAATTTGAAAATCTTAAAAGGGCTATTATGGAACAACGCTAGATTACTTTACCTCGTTTTGAAAATAGACCAGAAACGAGCGTATTGTTTCTCTGTACGGCCTTGATACGCCTCTCCACAGAGAATGTTCACCTTCCACAATGTCATACCTGTCGAAATTCCCAAGTCAATCCTTTTCAAATACTCATTAAAATCGTATATAACTGAATGAAATATCACTGTAACGTTTTCGTTTAATTTTCACATTACATTCAAGATAGAGCATTCAAGCACAATAAAAAGAACACAACTAAATTGGAGCTTGTTTTACACACGTAAAACACTACTGTTATACAGTTTGTATGCGGCATAGAATCAAACACTTCGCTTGCGTAATCCAAATAGTTCTAGCTCTATCTCGTGACGAAATTTGACAAAAAGAAACAAAAAAAAAGGGGCAATTTTCGGTACCATTCGCTCTTGGCTTCACGCGAATCGAACGGCAAGCGATGGCCGAGCAGCCTCCGGACGGCGACGGCCTCGGAGGTGCTCTCGTCGGCGAGCCTCAGACACCTCGATCGAATGTCCCCGACAGCCGGGCCACCTGAAGAAGAGAGAGGAATCAGGAAACGAGTCTCGTCGCAGTCGGTCGGAGAAGAAGAAGAAGAGGAGTGATTGGTGAATACCGAGGACGCGGACGATCTCGGCGGTGCTTCCGCCGTCGTCGGAGACGGGAAGGACGTGGGCGACGCGCGTGGTGAAGGTCTTGAGGTGCTCGACGACGCCGTTGAAGGCGGTGCCGCCGGAGAAGACGAGGAGAGAGGGCTGGGAGGGGGCGGGGGAGGAGCCATGGCAGTGGGGGGGAGCCATGGAAGGGAACCTGGGGAACTGGAGAAGTGAGTTGGCCATCATTATTCTATTCCCGCGCCGCAAGTCAACTCAACTCCCCACTTTGCGGCACAAATCTTCCTGATCTCTACATTTTTTATTTATTAAATTGAATCCTCCTAGCAAATCTTTGAGCTGCCACCTCAGCATCTGAATCAATCTCCTGATCGGAATTTATTTATGAGTTAATTATTAAAAAAATAATATTTAACTTCAACAAATTTTCACTTTTAATCTCGGCCACTATTCATGTTTTAATCTCGGCCATTATTCATGTTTCTTAGCAGTGGGCTCTTAAGGGTATGGATTTGATTCAAAATCCAAATAAGGTCTTTTAGCAATTTCTTTCCTTTTAATACTTATTTTATCTTTTAACGACCAAAGTACTCGACTATAATAAATATTGAACTTTAATATTTATTTTCATTTTTATACTTCTTCCGATTAGTTTTATTTGTAATAATCTCCCTAGTCATTAGCAGCATAAGTACTCAATGTTAGAGCACTTAGAGGTGCATATTCCCGATATTTGTTTTTCCGGTGAAAGTGCGTGATGTTTGCAAAAGTTTAGCAATGTGAGATATTGAGTAGGGCTGTACAACAAGGTCTTCGGTATCGGTTTTACACTGACCTTATTATTTGGTTTTTTGAAATTGAAAACCAAAAACCCCGTCTTTTTTAGCCAGAACCGCTTGTACCGAAAATCATATTTAGGAACGAAATTCGGTCGTAGATTCGGTTTTGGACCTAATTAGACTCTCATTTATATTTTTAAAAAATATATATTGTAAAACTTTATCTTCATCAATAGTACTTTTTCAATTTTTAATAAAAAATAATGCATAATTGAAAGAAAACAAATGTCTAGAAATAAAATTAATTGTTATAGAAATTACCTTATTTTTATATGGATTTATAAAAAATAAAAATTAATAATTAAACAGGATGTTCAATACAAATGGGTCTTCGATACCGGTTCTCAAAATTGAAGAGATACCGAAGACCCAGTGCGGTCAAGACCGAAGACCTTGTTTTATGGACCCAAACTATATATTATTCTGTGTTTAAGGTCTTCGATAACAAGGTTTTCAGTCGCATTCTTTTTTGGGTACACCCAATTTTTCAACAAAAGTAAAAATAAAATAAAATTGCAGACATGTCGCGCCAAGAGAACAAATATCCGAATTTATTTTGAAAAAAAAATTAAATAGAACAAATTTTCACTTTATTACTTATTTTTAATTTTTAATGACAAAAATACTTAATTGTAACGGATGTTGAGCTTTAATATATATTTTAATTTTTTAACAGCAAAAATATTTAATTACGATAAATGATATATTTTATTTTTTGTGACAAAAATACTCATATTATTATACTAATTGTACTCTAGTATTTGTAATGATATCCCAAGACATTTAATTTATGACTTTAGCAACTAATATACTAATTTTTACTGTTAACATTTATCTTTATTTCATTTACAACTCTAAACATTACATGTGAGTTTGATAAGAACAACATTCAATTTCACCCCACGGCCAAAATTACATTATGCACAGCCTACCCTCGCTTTTGCAGTTAATACACATTTTAACTCATTTAAAAATCAAAGAAAAAAACTAAAAAAAAAAATGATAAGCGAGCGGGTCACCTGCCCAAGCTAGAGATTTCCTATATATATATATATATAAATAAAATCATTGAAAAATTAAAATTTATATTATTTTATCAAGTATTGACTGAATATTCTTCAAAGTCGGGACTTCACAAATATAAAACTGAGTCAAAATTATTAATTTGTAGAGTATTAATTTAACGAGATTCTATCCGTAGGTAATGTTGTCTTCAGCAAAAGGAAAGGACAGACTTGCATATTTTTCATTTAATAGGCATTTGCGTGAAGATTTGCTTGGAAACGACATCCCCAAATGCGAGAAGGGCTAATTTTATGTCACATGTAACTATTAAAGGTTAAGAATAATATTAAGTCTCATATAACTAACAAATACTAGCATGTAAATTACTATAAGATTGACTATATATTTATATAATATAGTGAGGTAAAAGTATACATTCATATGGTTTGGCTCCGTTACAACTCACTGATACCATGCAATAAAAATAAATTCTAACTAATAAACTTCAATAAAGAACCAATCGTAGTGTGATCGGTTTTTCGAGCTAAACACCGGCGGCTAAAATGTGCAGAATGATAAATATATATATATATATATATATATAGATAAATACATACTTACATATGTGGGTTCTTTCATCTTTGTAGTGTGCATAGAATAAACTTCTTCATAACTAAGTTATCAGTCTACTTCTAGAGTAAATCAGACATAAGCAAATCACAAACTGGCATATGTATAAAGACCTTATTTACGTGCAAAAACAAAGCAGACTTCGAATGACACTAAAACATAGATATCTACACATATTCATAAAGGAAGACTTACCTTCATAATCATGTATTTGGTATTTTGACCTCACATTTTAGTTGATTGTAAAAATAACTTTCTAAAAGTTTCAAGATTAAAATACCCTTCGAAATACGAACAAAAATCGGACGTTTCAAAAAATTTCTGTAATTTATCCTTAACTCATTCATTTCAAGTTTTAATAGGTCTACCCAAAACACATTTTAAGGATAAATCAAAGAAAAACAACTTGTATATTCAAGACTGAAATTCGGCAAAGGACAACAAAGAGTTTCTAAAGTTCCGTCACTTTTCAACAACGAATATTCATAAAGAATATAATTGTAACGGAACTTCAAATAAATTTCACAAAGTCTCTGGAAAATTATATATTTTTGTCTTATCTTCGAAAAGATATTTGAATGAACAATTTGGGCTTGAATGAAGACGTTATCACAAAAATTCCAAAACCACGATATTTCCTAATTTGTTGGAATGTCTCAAGGTATTTTTATCCTAAATTTTTTAAATTGGGATGTTAAAAATACCGAAGGCTAATTTTATAAAGTTGATAAAACCCGAGAGTCTAAGATTAGGTTGTTATTTAATTAAGTATTTAGGATATTTAAATGGAGTTTGTCGTTTTGATTTTATGAGTCGTGTCGTGTTGTTAAGTTACTTAATTATATTGTTAGATTACTTAATTATGTTTAGAGGGTTTTATTAGTCATGCCCGGTCTGGCCATTAGGGTGTAATCTTTGCTCTATTTAAGAGAGCTTAAGCTAATGAGAAAAGAAGTCAATAAACATTCAAAAACTTAATCTCTCAGAGATTGGGTTTGTGAGTGTTAGCCGATATTTTCCTATTTTTCCCGTTTGGAGTTCATTGATTTTGGGGCACGCATAAAAAACCGGAGGAATAGGAAAATATTGGCCAACACTAACAAACCAATATCTGAGAGATTAAGTTTTTGAATGTTTATAGGCTACTTTTCTCATTAGCTTAAGCTCTCCTAAATAGAGCAACGATTACACCCTAACGGGCCGAACCGGGCCCGGCTAATAAAACCCTCTAAACAATTAAATATCCTAACAACATAATTAAATAGCTTAGCGACACAGCTCATAGATCTAAACGACCTTATCAAAACGACAAACTCCATTTAAATATCCTAATAACGACAAATTGAAATTACAGCTCTAATTAAATAAACGACCTAATCCTAGACTCTCGGGATGTATAAAAAGTTTTCCTTTAAAAATACAAAGAGCAAGTAAGTGCATATAACCCATAGTGGTCAAGAAAATAGAATCCGCATGTAACATGTCCACAAAGAAATCATCAATCATTCATATTGATTCGGAGTCATAGGCACATAAGTAGAAGCAAATTAACGCGAAAAACCAAATAAACACATAACACAACATAAACAAATACCTAACCAAGTCAAACGTTCCTCACTTACCAAGGAACAATACTACTAAACCTTAAAGAAAATTATACCCAACTATTTAAGCAAATAATGCAAGCTAATAACATCTAGAACCACAAAAAAAGCAAAGGGTCATAAACTATAAAATTAAGAGCTAGTTCTATCCAAGAATTTCATTGTCTGCATTCAGGAAATCACCACAAGCATTTAAAGCATTGTCTCCGAAGAAGCTTCTCACTACCACCTGGATCAAATACCCACTTCACCACTCAAACCAGTAATCAAAGATTCAAACAATCACACAAAGCATAGATTCAGCCAACAAACACAAACATACAGACTATGCGTGCAAGTCAAGGAACAAGTAGTTGTCAAGTTATGCATTTTATCAACAATGAAAGAACAGAAGCAGATTTACCTCAGTAATAATGGTGCAAGCCCTGGTACTTTCCGCCAGGCGGTATCCTAGCCACCGGAGGCAGCTGCTGCATCGGTGGTATCCCGGCGGAACCCACTCTGTATTGCGTACCCTCCTGATACCCTGCATTGCTCGGCAACCGCTCACCGAACTCTCCGCTGAAAGGGCCTGCAAAGTTAGTACTATACCCGCCGGGAACAATCCCCGGTGCCTGGTTCACCATCGACGGCAATGCGTAGCTGCTGCCGGGAATCAAAGGCGGGGCCTGACCGGGAATGTGCCCACCGTGGTAACCCTGATACATATTCGCCGGTGGAGCGAGGGTGTACTGGTTTCCCGGGTAAGGCCCTGGCGGGGTGGGCGGTTCGGCCGTCGGGGTTTGGACTGCGACCCTCGGCTTCTTGTTGTCGATGGCAAGCTTGCACGCGACCTGATGGCCGTCGACGCTCTTCATCGGATCAACCAGAGCAGCCCTCGCGCCCTCCTCCGTCTTGTAGATGAAGAAGGCGAAGCCACGAGACTTCCTGGCGCTCTTATCCAACCCTAGCGGACCTTCTTCGATGTCGCCGTACATCATGAAGTGGTTGAGCAGCTTCTCCGACGAGAGCTCAAGCGGCACATTGCCGACATAGATCTTCCTGGCTGCGATGTCGCTAGCTTCGGTGCCGGTCTGGCCCGCAGCGGCGAACTGCGTAACGCTGATTCGGCTGTCGATCTTCTTGCTCGGCTCGCGGAGTGCGAGGAGCGCGGAGTCGGCGTTCCTGAAGGTGACGAAGCCGTAGCCCTTTGACTTGCCGGAGTTCTTGTCGAGGATGACAATGGCCTCGTCGAGCTCACCGAAGGTGGCGAAGACGGCGCGGAGCGAGTCGGAGGTGGTGTCGGCGCTGAGGCCGCGGACGAAGAGCTTCCGGTGGGAGGTGTCGCGGTTGACGACGGCGCGGACGGCGTCGAGCACGTCGGAGTGCGCGACCACGGCGTCCTGGAGGATGTCGAGGAGCTGGTCCTGCGTCAGCGGCTGGAGAAGCTTGCGGGCTTCCGAGGCCGTCAGAGCTCCGGCGCCGGCGATGACGCAGCCGGTGCCGTTCTCTTCGGCTTTGCGCTTCTTTGTGAAATCCATGGGGGTTTCGATTTGGGGGTTTCCGATTTGGGGATTTCTTTCTTTCTGTTTGGTATTTATGAACCCTAAAGCCTGTAGTAGGACTATAACTAAAACCCGGAATCCGGTTTTAAATTCGCATCCGCATCCGATTTTAAAATCCGAATCCGAATCCAGAATCCGGATCGGGTATCCGCATCCGGATTTAAAACCGGATACGGATACGGGTTTTGTTATTTAAAAATTTGGATATTCGTACCCGGTTTATTTTTATTTTTTATTTTTTTAATTCATTTTCTATGGTTACTCACTCTCCTTTCTTCGACAGACGACATTTCATTTTCATTTTCTAAGGTTACTCTTATTCAGCCACCTCCAAGCCCTCGTCCGTCGGTTACTCTTACTCTTATTCATTTTCTAGGGTTACTCTCTTTTCTAGGGTTTCATTTTCATTTGTTAAAAATTCCAGATATCCGGATAATATCCGAATGCGGATTTCAAAACCTGATACGGATAATTAAACAGGGTTTTGAAAATAGGTATCCGGATTTCCGGATCCGGATACGGGTAGTGATTTTCGGATACCCGAAAAACCGGATCCCTATACGGGTAGTTCAAAAAAACCGGATACCCGCTCCGGTTACAGCCCTAGCCTGAAGCTATAGCGCGCGATTTATTCGTAACGAGCAAAGAGTAACGAGAATTATATACTGCGATAATTGCGGCAAAAGTTATTAATATTAGGATTATGTAGGCATGGCCTTAATTCTCGTTAGAAAAGCATAACTCACTTTCCGTTCAATGCCGTCAAAGTTGGTTTCAGTCTCCTGAGTAAAACGAAGAGGCATCATAGAATCATTGATTTTCCTATGCTTTTCATTGAAAAGTCGAAGATTAAACCGTTCTCCGTTTTTAATACCGTCGAATTTTTCATGAAGGATCATTGAAAAATCAACAGTTACACTGCAAATTTCACTTAAAACCTTCACATTTTCAGCGGAATTCATATAATAAAATAAAAATAAAAAAATTCAACGGTCCCATCATCGGAAAGCTGAAGGATTCTGTTCAAAGTTCGATGGTGTTTTCATCGATTTTTGAATGGTTTATGCCACCGTTTCCATATAGTTTCCATGGTATTTTTGTTACTTTCTAATGAAGTTGATTATGGACGTGTTAAATGTATATTTGCAGACGACTTCCCTTTCTCTGCCTGTAGACAAGCATTTCACTTGCCGGACAATTTCATCAATGCTGAAGACGATCACGAAGAATTTCGTTGATTTGCAACAATTTGAAAGGGTGTTGAAGACCCTTTTCGGACGCATCACATCCTTTTACGGAGAATAAAATCGGACAAGGGGGCACTTCTTGTAGCGTGGAAAAGCTTGCAGCTCACCGTATTGGCCAAGATGAATTCGCAACCATCATCGGCCTTGAGCATCGCCGATAAAGAGTCGATGAACGACGTGGCCACCCATGTCAGTATCAATGTTCTAGTGACGACCTACTTCCCCGGCAGTAGGTTGACAGATCCCGAGGTTGCTCGGAAGATCATCATGTCCTGTTGGGTAAGGATCCAACATGGGTGGTGCAAGACTAGTATTTCTGCAACTCCCTGAAAAACCTTGAAAAGAACCTCTAGAAATCGAAAGTAATTCTTTGAAAGTCGGAGAATTGATAAGTATATAAAAATTATGAACAAATTGGATGAAAATAATGATTGAAACTCGATAAATTTCTTCTCGAATGAAGCAAGAAAAACAAAATCACGAAGAGGAAAATTACAAATTTCAACAGATTTTACATTCCTCAACGATCAGAAACGCTGTTTGAATAACTAACAAGTCAACTACGAGCCTGGTCCAGTTCTAGGATAGGATTTGGTGCAGAGGATCTTGCGCCCCTTGGCGCGCCGGCGCTTGATCAGTGCCCGGCCGCTGGTGGTCCGCATTCGCCGGCGGAATCCGTGCGTGCGCGCCAGCGATTTCCGTGACCGGTTTCGCTTCGTCAAACACAGAGCTGCCTTCCCTGCTCGCACCACCAAGCCGCGCCGTTTTCCGCTTCCAGACCCGACCTTAGAGCCTAAGCCCAAATCAAGTGATAAGCCTGAAGATTGAGGTACGAGTTAGCCAAGAACTACGCAAAAACATCACAATAAGAGAACGCAAGTACATTAGTATGTTGAAAATTCAAAAGAAAATCTACACATTTGCCCCGGTTTCGAGTTTTATGCAACAAAACTTGGTTTAGTTAAGCTATATCCTTTTTTTTGCATTTTAAATATGATAACTTACGAATTTCGTGGACCGGTGTTATACAATTCTTTCGAAGAGTCTTAGACTGATAAATTTCAACTCTTTCAGAGTCTAGACTTGACAATTATTATTATTTGCCATTGACAATAGTTGACCATAACAATAACTTGACAAAATCTATGGCTTCCTTAACGCTTTGGTGTATTAGCACTCTCACTAACAACCGATTAGAATCAGGCCATGCCACTTTGTTAGATCACACAGTATAGTAGTCGACTAGCAGTTCAGCACTCTCTAAGCTTACTCATCAAAAGGCAAAAAGCACGCATCAAGGGATAACCTTGGCAAAAGTACTCAAATTTTGACCAATTGAGGCGGCAAATAGTGGCAAAAGTACCCCAAAGTCAACAAATGTGAAGTGATGCATTTTTCCGTCCATTTTTTTTTTTACAAATGTTGGTCAATTTCTTAGCATAGTGCTATTAAATCATACATAAAATACACATTTATGTGCTCATCCAGCTATCTATCATCTTCTCTCTTTAGAATTTGACGAAAAAATTTGGACGGAAATATATGTCACCTCCCATTTATTGATTTTAGGTACTTTGGAACTAATTTTCACTTTAAACCCTTACCGCTCAGTTTGTCATAATTCGGGTACTTTTTCCGCGATAACCCCTTAAAATAAATTGAGATACTTGCGGCATAAGTACCCATAAAGTTGTGTTTTAAGGTGTCCTAATCCCATTATTTGTTTAGCACGGATCAAGTACCCAATATTTGGATTTATGTAGCTTCGTAAGTTCCGTAAGTGCTCAAATTGGGTATTTGGAAGACACATTTATCTTAACATTAGGTAGTTAACCCGGGTATATGAACAACAGGATTATGTCGTCCAAAACAATGGTACTCAACCACTGACTAAAACAGAGCATAATAGCTACATGAATTCACAGCCTATACTTAACCATATGAAGTATGCAAGAATGGCTCTTAATTGCTTTGAATTAGAAGTAAGCATTGCGTTTTCACATACAATACACAGCAAAACATAATCCACCAAAACTTCAAGGCAAAAACCTCACATGAAGTAATTTCGGCAACATTGGCAAATCAACAAACAGCATGAATGCACAGCAAGGAAGGTTCGTTTTACCAGAGAGATACGAGGCGAAAGCGAAGGAAGACGAAGAGGAGGAAGTGAAGGAGCAGTGAAGCAAGGCTGAGCGAGAGCGAGAGCTCTGGGTGTTGACCGAGGAGGAGGCGTTTCTTGTGGAGCCATAGCCAGAGCCAGTCAATAAGCTGAGAGAAGCCTTTGGAGTCTGAATTCTCGTGGAGACCAACGGCATCCACGACACAGCTGACATTGCCGCCATTGCTTTTCCTCCTCGCTCTGATGCTCTCTTTCCTTATCTTCCAACAGAAATTTCAAAGCACCTTATCGCCTGTGACTGTCACAGTCACTGTCTTGTAGCTTACGTCACCGGCTGTGATTTTAGCAAGGCCATTGCTTACGTGGCATCAAAAGCTTCAACTTCTTTACAAGACTGAAATTTGCAATATGTAATGTTTTGGAAGTCATGTTTTGGAACTTTGCCATATAAAATGTTGCCATGTAATTATGCTTTGTATGACATGTTTGAAACTTTTTTATATGTGTGATTCAATTTGGTTCAAAATGGTTCAATCTATAGTTTAAACGTCTTTAATACACGCATTGATGCAAAAATATTCAAATTGGAGCACAAAAATTAACCAAAAGATACTTAAACTCGTATTACAAAAGCATCTACCAAATTCAACAAAATATAATCAAAGAAAACATACAAATTGGTAGTCATAAACGTACAAACTATTTAATCATCAAACCACCGCAAATTTGACTATAAAAAATATAAGTAACTAACACAACATTTTTTCACTTAAGTAATCAAAACACAACAATTAGAAGTATTAATAACACCAAGTGATTGTGCGATGTCACGCCTTTCCCCTTTGTTAGACCCACTTTTCCTTGTGCATTAGACTCGTCGAAATCTTTGAAGCGATCCCCAAGTCATAGTGTTCCAACTTCTTTTCATAGGAGAATCTATCCAATAGAAATAGCTCCATATATCGTGCTCCCGAATTTGAGGAAGTTTAGTCAAATATCCATAGAACCAAATCCCACCCAAAGTCAAGCACGTAATGTGGAGAGCGTGGTTTAACTCCTTACCGACTTACTGCGCGCTCCGAGGACGAGGTGTTCCATGCTTACCTTTTTGCGTCTATTGTGGTGAGATGCCGGAAGACTCCCTCCACGCGGTGTGGAGTTGTGACCATGCTCGGACGATTTGAGAGTGCTCATCGCACCAACGGTGGGTTGAAAAGACGAGCCCGGGCCCGTTCAAGGATCTTTGTCTTCGGGCGCTCGACACCCTCACAACGAAGGACTTGGAGTTGTTTTGTGGAATTATTTGGGCGGCGTGGAGTGACCGCAACGATCGGATGTTCGATCACCACATACAAAGCCCGACCTCGTGGGTCGAAAAAGTTGCGATTTGGTTCACGAGCTTTCATGAGAGCAACCGCACCATGGAGACCCTCGCGGAACCCAACCCGGTTCGGCAACGTTCTTGGAGTGTAGCGGCTAATGGTGGCTTGAAGCTTAATGTGGACGCGGCATGGGAAAAAGCCTCGGGGCGAGCGGCACTTGGTGTGATTGTCCGAGATCACCGCGGGAACCTCGTTGGGGTCAAGGCTTTGCTCATTGACGGAGTAGACTCGCCATTAACCGCGGAATGCCAAGCAATCTTCCATGGGCTTCGCTTTGTCAAAGATCAAGGTTGGCGGGTGACGGAGGTGGAAACCGATTGCCAAAAAGCCTCTTTTTTGGCGAATGGGGCGAACTTTAATTGCTTGCAAGGTCCGATCTTAGCGGGCATTGATGCCTTAGCCCGGGAGGTCGATCTAACCGGTGGATGTCGTTGGACTCCAAGATCTTGTAATGAAGTAGTGAATCTTATTGCTAAGTCCCGACTCTCGGATCTAATTCCCGATATGTGGTCGAATAGATGCCCCGAGTGGCTTGTAATCCCCCTTCAAAGGGACTTGATCCCGTGTTCCCATATTTAATGAAGTTTTCTTATTATAAAAAAAAAATCCATAGAACCAACAAAATTAACAAACAAATCTCTGTACCACAGTAGTATGGCAAACCACAAGGCTATGAGCTGGATCGCGACGAACCCTTGCACCGGCCACATATGCTCAGGGTCGGAGTCCTTCCTTACCAGAGGAGCTCGTGCCAAATGCAAAAATAAGCAAAGAAAACTATGCTTAAATGAAGAAGTAGTCAGTGACGTAGCCATACTTTTATTATTTCAGGCGAAGCACAAAATATATTTTCGGTCGATTTTTTTCAAATAAAAATATCATAAGAAACCATATTATAGCAACTATTAAAACCATAAAAAGATAATATTATTTTTGGAAGCATTTTAGAATAAATTTATAAAGTCAAAAAGGGATAAAAGTTTAAAAGCTCAGATCTCGGTCATTTTTTACTCCTCAACCACTCAAGATATTTTTTTTGCCTTAAGATTCACAATTAATGAACAACTATTATTTTCTTCCGTTCAATTTCATTTGAGCCCACGAAACACTAATTTTGTCGCTTATCACTTATATAGTTGGGCATGTAATAGTGTTAGTTTCGTTTTGCTCATTTGAGGATTCTTCGGCCTTTGTCCAGGAAGTTTTGTTTGATAAAATTGAACGATAGTGTTTGGATGTTCTTTCCTCGCCCAAGTCGCGCCCGTTCGGGAGGCTCAGAGAAATTTTAACCAAGTCCTTCCACATTTTCAAAACAACAACAACAAAAATCCAATTTTTTTTAAGTGAGTGTATGCACGTGCACTCACTAGTGCACATGTAGCTCCGCCATCGGAAGTAGTGATTCGAACAGGAGAAAGAAATGCAAAAAAAGACGATAAGAGAAGTAAAATAAATTGCGAATGTAAACCCTAAATGATTAATACATGTTAAAAACAAGGTAAACTTTTTTTTAGTTATATTCACATTTTATAAGAATGGAATTAAGAAGAGAAAGACATGGGACGTGCATTAATCAAAATATGAGTGTTTTTTTATATCATTTGAAATTTTTACCAGAAAAAAAAAAAAAAAAGATCTCGAATATGATATAAACAAAAGAAGGTCATTTGTGGTATTTTTTTTAAGACTTGACATAGGACTAAAAGAACAAATTAGGAATCGGAAGTAATGTTCAATGTAATTATCTTTAGGAATCTATATATATATAAAAGCAAAATAACTTCATGTCCCAAAAAACATTGTTTTTATCGCCATTCTATTTTTCTCCTTTTTTTGATTTTTTTTTACTAGAAAATAAATCCTCGCTCGACGTGTCCCTTCATTTTTTAATTTCTCTTTTCTTAAAATTACGTCGGTGGTCGCGTCTATTCGATTCGATAATAAACTGCTTCTAAAAAAGGCATCTCTTCACTAACATTCGTACCTCTTCGAAGCAAAGCAACCCCTCAGTTTTGTTTAAAAATTTCGTTTGGCTCTCTGATAAGAATTCGGTGAAGTACGAGAAGACGCCTCCCTGAGAAGCCTCCCTTGCCCTTCGTTTGCGGCTGCGACTACACCGGCGTCGTTGACGCCGTCGGATCCTTCATCTCCATCTCCAGAGTCGACGACAAGGTCTGCTCCGTCGAAGGCCTCGGGACCTTCGCCCAGGTATGATTTCTGTAATTTTGAAAAAGTTATCTTTCTCTGTCGCACAATGAATCGGCCATCGCCAAGCCTCGCTCGCTTTCAAATACTTAAGGAAATATAACTGTTATTGTTTATTATTTCATTCGATTAGTCTTTCTACCGATTCTCACTATAATAGTTCTCGAAACCCCTTCTTCGCCTTTTGCGATTCCCATTGCCCTGACCGGTGAAATGGTTAAATGGCCGAAGGAGGCGCTCCGATCAAGGGTTGAAGTCAGGGAAAGAGGGAAAATGGGGTTTTGGAGGTGATGGGGTTTTACCGCCGCTTGGTTGTTTACGATCTGGTCGATGAATTCGAAGGTGGCGAAATGTCGAATGCTCTTCGGAATGTTAATTGCCCTGTCAGTGTCGGAGATGAGTTTAGTTTGGTGGCTTATAAGGATCCCGGTACGTTTGATAAGAGTACCTTTATTTTTCCTTAATTATTTGAACTAAAATGTTTAACTTACAGAGTGCACAAGGTTCGAACCACAAATGTGCTTCTACAGACACTCGCCATCGACACTTCGTTCGACTCTCAGTCTTTTTCCATCTCTCGAGTTCGCGCTTTCACCTTGGCACATGTAGAGGGCGATTTTCACCGCCCTTTTCCAGTTACAGAAATAATCACAAACAACAAATTAATAACAATAATCAGTGAATATCTCTGTTTTATTATATTTTTCGATATGAGCTCGGTTTTCTTTCGTTGAATAGCTAGACAGATGAAGGATCATGAACCAAGATTCTCTCTTTGGCGTAACCTTTCTATTACAGGATCTCTCTCTCTTTTTCCCGGGCCTTTTCTCTACTTTTCCGAACCAACCTCTTACAAATGGGGCTTCTCTTGCCTTTTATAGAGTCTACATTATGTCCCTCTCGCGTCTTTCTCGCCTTTTTTCTCTCTTTAATCATTCGCTTCCCAGAGTGATTTGAGGGAAGCATGGTTAATCCCTGCTTTATGTCACTTCCGAGCAGACTGTCATTACGGGTAGGTGAGCCTCATTAAATGCGCATCCTGTCAGCCGTCATTCGGCCCTGCAAGCCTCGTCGCTGGTGCTTCTCATCGAGTGAGTAGGTCGGCTTCATTAAATGCACATCCTGTCAGCCGTCATTCGGCTCTGTATAAACCATCATGACGAAACTCCTCGTCGAACGTGATGGGACACTTCATCGCGATCTGCTTTTGTGCGGCCATACTTCCTCGCGGTAGAACCCCCTCGGAGATAATCCTCCTCGAGGATAGTCTTTCTCGGGGATACGCCTTGTTTGCCCCCTCGGGCGTTGAACTTCCTCGCCTTCCCTCACGTCGTTTATGAAAAAAACGACACGAGTTGTGTTGAGGATGGATTTGACCAAATCCGACCTTAACAGCACATAAACCATTTCGGTCTTTCTGGTATTTAATCTCTCCTTTCTATGTGCTTTACGGTTCTGCGATTCATCTCTTGATCGAAGTTATTTTCAATCTCAAAGAAAAAAACTGAAATAATTTGTTATTTGATTTAAAACTGTTCAAACATTAAACGATACATTTGAGTGAATAATTCTCATTTTAGTGAAAATAGTTTAAACATGAAACTATACCTCATTCGAGTGAATTATTTCATTCACTTTTTTCCAAATTCCCATCGAGCATTTCTCATTTAAATAGACTCTCCCTGTAAAAATATATTATCAGCGAGACTCTCCGGTCCATAATTGATTATCGATTTCAATTTACGTGGGTATTTCTGATGTAGTTTCCTTTTTCTTTCTTTTTTTACATTTTTACTTTGCTTTTGGTTTTAATATATCAGCATATTTATGTTAAACATATTCTCTATTCGATGGTTTGAAAGATTCATCCTTTCATGAAGGTAAATGGAGGAAATGGCGTTCTTGGAACATAAAAGGTACAATTTATAATAACCCTTTATTAGCGAAATACACTATTTAAGGTCATACCGATTGCCACCTTCAACTCGCAATCATAGAGAATGTTTGATTGAGTTAAGGGGTAATTTTTTCATTTCTGATTGATGAGAATTTAAGATCTCTTTGTTATGTCTTTATCCAAATAGTTTATAATAGTAGGGGAAAAAATTTAAAGAAATTTTAGTGAAATTTTAATCTCTCTACACAGTATATATGTGTAATTTCTTCAGTAGTGGTGCCAAAACAAAGTATTTTTTTTTTTACGTTGACGTCTTTGTTTTATTTTTCCTTTGCTTCTGCAAGGAGAGTTCCCCGGTCTTTGGTTTGCCATAAATTACTTCCGGTAAATTTTGTTTCTCATGTGTTTTCTCTTGACCAGGGGGTTAGTCTTCTTCAAACCACATGTGGAACCACAAATTATGTTGCACCAGAGGTACATTTCTGATAACCTATGTCCTTTTTTCTAATGTGGCCAAATATAAACTAGGAATATTGATTTCCTCTATTTTGATTTTAATTATATTGAAACTCATGTTGCGTAGCTATTTAAGTTCTCTACTCGGTCATCAAAAAAGTTCTAGGAAGGTATCTAAGATCTAAATGTACAATATTTGGGGATCGGATAAAGATTGAAGAAAAAAGCTTATTAGCTTCAAAACAAAAAAAGGTTGTCTCAGTATTTCTTGCAATGAAATTGTACAAAAAAAATTAAGTTTATTAGTATGAAGGTCTTGAGTATGGGTTAGAACTGATTTTTTTGTTTTTGCTTCAGTCTTAGTTTGTGGATTGATGGAGGGGGTTATCCGGGTATAACATTGAGTGTTTTAATCTGCTTTGGAATAAGTATTTTTTTAATTATTAAATTATAAATACTTATAAAACTTATATTCCCTATCTATGTTTAATTGAATTTTGATACTTTTTTGAATATTAGCTTAACTAAACACAGTTTCATTTTTTATCTTCACAATCACAAAAGGGTGTCGACTCACGATTGCCTCGGATCGCCCTACTGCTTTTTCGACTTTGCCTCATTGCCGCATCAAATCGAACATACAGTGCATCATCTCCCTGTTGCCACAACTGCAGATCTATGATTGAGGTTTGTCTTTCTGAGATTTGAAAATCGTTTATTATATGTTTTGAGGAATGTTGGAACAATTTTTTTTCTCTCTGATGAGAATTTTTGTTTGGTTTTTCTCCTGTTGGGTTGAATTTCATGGATTGATCAGAGAGGTTAGAACTGATTTTTTTTATTTTTGCTTAAGTCTAAAATTCAATCACAAATTTCATTTTAAAAACTGTCCAAAAGTGCCCCCACATCATAAATTGTAAAGGCTACGTGGAAATTCGACATGAATTCTATTGCGATACAGAACTCCATTTTTGTAAGAAATTTATCCCTGCATTCCTTTTTCTGCATTTGGTTCACTATCTTTCATATCGGTTTACAAGCTTGACCGTTACATATTTGTTGTTAGGTTGTAATCTCTTTTGTGATTAAGTGTAACATCCAATGTTTTAAATTGCGTATTTAAGCCTCGAGGCGTTTTCTCGCCGTTCGCCTTGAGGTATTTGAGGCGTAAGCCTTGATAAATACAATAAATTTTGAAATATAACATAATATTCAAACATTTATGAATTTAAAACACTCAAAAACAAATAATCAAACAGTCAAACATTGATTACAGTATCAAACATTGGTGAATGCTATCTAAATATTTAGTTATTTATGAAACAGTGAAGAAGGAGAGAAATTCTGATATGTGAGCGAAAATACAAATAGTATATATTATTTATCAAAGTTTATGTGATCAATGAATACACTAATACAAATAAAATAAATAGTATTATAAGTAAATCAACCAAAAAAGGAAATTGAGGAAGCAGAAGTCGAAGGAGAGAGAGGAAGCACAGGATGCCGCAGACACTCTATTTTTTAATTATATATTAGGATTTATAAATATATAATAATATAATACGTATTTAAATAAAATAAGTATATTAGTAGGGCTTGCTAAGAAGTCCAGTAACTAATTAAAGGAAAAAAATTAGAGTAAAACAAAACCACCGCCTCACTTGCCTCAAAGGCGCATGTCTCAAAGGTGTGAGGCGTATGTCAGTGCGTACGCTATGAATTAAATCTGTGAGGCGTAAGCCTCAAGGCTTTTTTGCCTTTCGCCTTATTGAGGCGCGCCCAGTAACGTTTTTTTAAAACACTGGTAATATCTCTTAGAGGAACACTGCATGTACAAATAAAGCCACCACTTTTTTACTAACTATTGTTTAATTTTTACATCCATACCGCACATAGATCTAAACTTGACTCAGCCGCCGAAGATCATCTTGAGAAACTTTTCTGCTTCAAATATAAAGGAGGCATAATCTATTCAATTTTTGCTTGCTTGATGGAGCCGATTTTAATGCGATTGTGAAAGAGAGCTGAATATTTGTATATGTTACAAGTTGTGGATTACTCGCATATCACCGTACTATTTTTCTTTCTGAAGTTTTAGGACAAATATACACGATTGAATGAGTTTTTATTTAAAGGTGTTAGGATTTGATTTTAGATTATTTTCGAGCGTTTGCTTTTTGTATGTGGATGTTTATGAATATTTTTTTTTTCTTTCTAATCTTGGATTCTTAGTTTTTGACAAATATGATTTTCTTCCAGATTTGTTATCTTTTCTCAATTAGGATCACTTGTGGAAAAAATGGTTCTGTTATTTTAATCTATTTTTTTAGGTAGTTTGTTGAGTATTTGTTTAGGATCCTTATCGGTTCTTTCCTTGCAAATTTCAATTGATCGACGATGAGATGACTAGCAAACGAAAAATGGCATGGATACAATGATAACAATAAATATCAAGGACCTTGAAGCCTTTGTTCGGTGAGTGAAACATTTTGAAAAAATAGTAAATATGACCTGTGATATAGTCTCTAAATTTAGCTTTAGAATATGAGATATGGTTATTTTTTCCCGTGTAAATAAAAATTAATTGTAAATTATAACATGAGATATAGTAATTATTGTTTGCCTATGTAAATAGTGTGTTTAGTTGTTGTTTAGAACATAAGATGTACGCAAATCAAGCTTTAAATACTTTTCTTTTCTCCATAAATAGCAAGCAGATACCCTAAAAAACCGAATAATAGTAATTGAAAGCCATATTTAAGATAGAAAGTTGATCGATTAGCTCATTTGAATTTGAATGGGGATAATTAAAGTATTATATATGCTATATTAGAGAATCTTTACAAATAATCTGACTTAATTATTGATTGCACAAGGAAATGTGTGTAGATAAAACTTCATGTAAAGATTTATCATTTTCGGTATAAAATTGTTCATTCGATCAATAAAAGTTAAAATATTTTGGGTTTTTTTTTTACCGAATCTAGGATTTTAATTGGGCAAAAAGAGAGGGGGTCATATCGGTTATATGTCTATTGATTTGTCTATGATTGAGTTTTTGTTATTGTGAATATTATTTGAGATAAAGTATATTTTATGATTTGAATTCTTTTGATATACACAATGTTAGGGGGTCAAGTATTTTTTATTCATTCTTAAAGAATAGACACAGGATAGGATCGAAATTGATTCATCAACAATGTTAGGAAGCTTCCATGCCACAAAATCAGTTCCGAGCATGAGTGCACTTCTGCCATCAACTATCAACTACTCGCAAGAAAGGTTTCACAACATATTTCTTCGTGTTCTTGGACTAATTTGCTATTGGATTATCTTTTGTTTTATTTGTAGGGTTAAAAATATATTTCTTTCTAAGATCCCATTATTTTCTGGTTAAATTGGTATTACAAAGGCCATGTCGTCTGTTAGTTGTTTTTAAATATGTAATAATCACTCAGAATTTTCTGAAGGTTTTTTTTTTTTCTTTTCATCTCTTCGCTATATATCATTTCTGACGAAATAACCCACCCCAATTAGGAATATCGTGAAGAAAGAAAAAAAAAAAGTCAGCTCAAAATGTGATCAAACTTACGTTACAATTCAAACCTAATTGAATTATTATTTTTCTTGGTTCTTTAGCGAAGCACCATCACTTTTTTATTTTTTAATTAAAATATTTAATCATTTCATAAAAAAACACGGTGTCGAATGTCAGAATCCATGTTAATGACACGAATTCATACTCATTATTTCAGATGTTTTAGAAAATCTAATTGCATTTTTTTAAAATTTTCATATACAAGATTTCTTTTTCATATTTTATTTGTAACACAGTAACCGGATATCGGATATTGTGTGTGTATATATATATATATATATATATATATATTATCTATAATGCTTCTTTCACAATCAAATCAACTTTTTATTAATTGATATTGTTTAACTTTGTCAAAATTTAATGAAAATAATTCAACCACATTGTAAAAAAAAAAATGTTTGTTTCCTCTTAGTATATTATCGCGTACTTAGTTCTAACATTGTTCTTATCAACTTATCCTATCTAAAAAAGGATTATAAATGAAGTGAAGTTAACTAAAAATACAATTTTTTTTATTTTTTTTTACTTTTGAATGAGCCAAACATTATAATCAGTCTATTCAATTATTGTTTTCAAAATATAAGAAAAATATCAATGAAAGAAGAAACCGGTTTTAGGTTAAATTTCCTGATTTTAACTGGGAAACAAATTCAAAATTTTCAGCCTTACAATGAACAATGACAATTTAAGAAGAGAAGAAACAAAAATTCCAACTAAATTCAAGGTTAAGTTAATGAATAATATCACTTATTACAAATGAAACAAGTTTTAATTAACTTTTGCATTCAACATTTTCTCTTTATCGAATTTGTGCAATCTTCCAAGGCATGGTTATTTTTTGAACTATGGTTTTTGGCAATTTGCGACAAAAATATGTATTAAGAATTTATCACTTCAAGCAATTTAGTCTTTATGTGTGTGTGTGTTTTTTTTTTCCGTCATAACTCAAAAGTATATATATTTTTATCACTTAAAGTGAATTAGTCTATTTTTTTTTTTATGAGTTCATATGTAGTCCTTCTATTAACAAATTAGTTCTTAGATGTTAAATATATATTTTTTTACATTGAATTGCTTTTCAGCGGACAATGTAATATATTTTTTAAGATATTTTCAACATAAAAATTCCAATATTAATGTTTTGAGACTTAAATTTTTCTTTTTACAGCCTATGCATTTTATCACTAAAAAATAGCACTAAGGGAAAACATAAGCATTTTTATTTAAGAAAAACATATGTACTTTTGCAATAAAAATAATATAATAGTGTCGTACATAATTGGGGAAATACTTCCCAATTTTTTAAATAGTGGTTAAAGTTACCTTATCATATAATAGGGACAAGTTCTTAATCTTTTAGCAGCGAAAGTTTACATTTTTTCTCACCATGAAAGTTTCCAATTAAAATCATATTGTTAACAATAAAATTCAAAATTGACATATGTACTTAATGTTTTTAATTTGGTACTAAAATAAATATATTTGGTATCAAGGTTTCTCAAATATATATGATCTTATTTAATAGAAAATTTGAATTACATTACAGAACAAATTAAGCAATTGTTGAGTGAGATAATGATGATATTTTTTATTTATCGCACTTAATATTTCTTATAATATCACGTAAATAATTTAATTAATATTTCAACGCCACCGAGCAAAGCGCGGTGTCGGTCCACTAGTCATTAGAAATTAAATATAAGACCTTAACATTGAAATGTATTGTGTCTTTTATATATGTGGGGATAAAAGGTTTGATGAAAAAACAATAAAGCTTTTTTCAATTAGTATTAGGATAAATTAAAAGAGTATTCGCCACAAAATATTTTTCTTGACTTATAAAACAGTGAAAAAAATATATTATAATAATAAGATAATATACTTTCACAAAGCAATATAGACATGAAAACCATAAATTCATACTTCTTGAAATTATAAATATGACCAAGACAATTTAAGAAAATATAATTCTATTGTTGCATAAATTATAAAATTTTATTGCACTTTTTTCAATTTATTAACTCAATTGAGATTAACAATGAGAAGAAAACTAGCCTATTATTTTAATTCCAATTTAAATAAAAAAAAGGATCAAAATAAATAATAAATAAATAAATTGTATCTCAGGAGAGCGTATACGTAGTTGATCATAAAATTTGCCGTGGAAACTAGGGAACAAATAATTGTTTAGAATTACTTTAGAGATCGAAGTGAAAGTTTATCACCAATTCATTTTCTATATATACACACCTCATCTTTCTCGAATCTCCATCAACAAAACTTCAACTTGCTCACTCTCTAATTAGTGATAAAAAAATGGCGGCTTCAATGATTGTGTCACTTCTGGTGCTCAGCGCAGTGGCTTTGCAGGGCAGTTGCCGCACGCTGAGCGAGGCGTCCATGTCGGAGAGGCACGAGCAGTGGATGGCTCGGTACGGGCGCGAGTACAAGGACGACGCTGAGAAGGCAATGCGCTTTCAGATCTTTAAGACTAACGTGGAGTACATCGAGGCCTCCAACAGCGCCAAGAATCGGCTGTACACGCTTGGCGTTAACGAGTTCTCCGACCGAACCAACGACGAGTTCTGTGCCTCTCGCAACGGATTCAAAAGGCCGTCCGACCCCATTACTCCAACTCCGACGCCTTTCAGGTATGAAAACGCCACCAAACTTCCTTCTTCCATTGACTGGAGAAAGAAGGGAGCCGTCACACCCGTCAAGGACCAGGGCCAGTGCGGTAATTTACATATCCTCCCTACTTCTTTAATATATATATATATATGTACACAAAAGATATATAACTATGTATGATATTAGTTTAAAAAATAGGGTAAACTGCGGCTAATGTACCCAATGTTTGATTTTCTGCGGATTATGTACACAATGTTTATTTTCGGCGGCTAATGTACCCAATGTTTGATCCGTTAGATATTTTCGTGTTTTCCGTCAGTTGACCGTTAGAGATGATTCCTCCTCTATAGGTACACTTTTCGTATTTTTGACATAACTCACTCATTTTTTGTCCAAATTTTATGCACGACATATGGTTGGAAAGATAAGAGATAGATATACAACTTTGGTGTTTTAAGTTTTGTAAAATAAGTTTTAGAAAAATACGAAATTTCAAATACAATGTAAAATTGGAGATTAGTTTAATTCAAAATATTTGATTCGAGAAAATTTTAATATACTTAATGACTTTTTATGATGTAACGTAAAACTAAAAAGTTATAGATAAGTTTTTTATCTTTCTAACGGGTGTTTATTTATAAATTTGTGACAAAAAATGTGTGAGTTATGCCAAAAATATGAAATATGTGATGTAAAATAATCTTTCCTATTTTTGGCATAACTCACTCATTTTTTGTCCAAAATTTATAAATAAACACCCGTTGGAAAGATAAAACATTTATCTACAACTTTTTAGTTTTACGTTTCATCATAAAAAATCATTAAGTATATTAAAATTTGCTCTAAACAAATATTTTGGATTAAACTAATGTCCAGTTTTACGTTGTAATTAAAATTTCATATTTTTCAAAACCTATTTTTACAAAACTTAAAATTCCAAAGTTGTAGATCTATCTCTTATCTTTCCAACCATATGTCGTGCATAAAATTTGGACAAAATATGAGTGAGTTATGTCAAAAATACGAAAAGTGTACCTATAGAGGAGGAATCATCTCTAACGGTCAACTGACGGAAAACACGAAAATATCTAACGGATCAAACATTGGGTACATTAGCCGCCGAAAATAAACATTGTGTACATAATCCGCAGAAAATCAAACATTGGGTACATTAGCCACAGTTTACCCTAAAAAATATATATAGTTCCGCCGAAACTTTTTGGGCTGTGTATATTTCCCTACAAGTTGAACTTGGGAGGTTGGTTTTCAGGATGCTGCTGGGCTTTCTCAGCTGTTGCCGCGACGGAAGGGATCACGAAGCTTGCGAACGGAAAGTTGATCTCTTTGTCCGAGCAAGAGCTCGTCGACTGTGACACGGCCGGCACCGACCAGGGCTGCGAAGGCGGTCTCATGGACGACGCTTTCGAGTTCATCATTTCCAACGGTGGACTCTCCTCCGAGTCTCGGTACCCTTACGAGGGTGTCGACGGAAAGTGCAGCAAGAAAAGGTCGGCCGCACGCATCAGTGGCTATGAAGACGTGCCGGCGAACAGCGAGCAAGCGTTGCTCAAGGCCGTGGCCCACCAGCCTGTCTCTGTCGCGATCGACGCCAGCGGAATGGACTTCCAGTCTTATTCGAGCGGCGTTTTCACCGGAGAGTGCGGGACTGAGATGGATCACGGCGTCACCGCGGTCGGGTACGGCACCACCGACGACGGCACCGACTACTGGCTGGTGAAGAACTCGTGGGGTTCTTCTTGGGGTGAGGAGGGTTACATAAGGATGCAGAGGAACATCGACGCAAACGAAGGTCTGTGTGGCATCGCCATGGAAGCTTCGTATCCCACAGTTTGAATCCAAAGTGTGGGAGAACGCGATTCTGAAAACAGCACAAACTGGGACTACTAGCCTATATACTAGTGACTCATGACTTATCGTGCTTATACATATTGTATCATACCATATACTTATACATATTTCAACATGCCATGAATGTTATAGATATATCATGAAATGTATACCACAGATGCTTAAATATTTGTCTATATAATGCATATAGGTCTCTCTATAGTAAGTAGTGGTGGACATTAAAAGGGTTAATGACGGCGAAAATACTCAATGTTTGGTCAAAGAACCCTTCGCGTACCCAAAGTTTAAAATTGATGACAAAAATACCCAAAGTCTCATTTGGAGAGTTGACCACTCCATTCTCGTATAGCCGTTAACTTACCCGTTAACTCATTAGAGCCTCACCGACGACAATACGAACTGAAACTCCGACCGAACATTTCGAGAAAACGTATCAGCTTTGAGCAACGTTAACCTTAACTTTCCCATTTACTTCTCCTTCTTCATTAGTACGTTGATCCTTATATTTGTGAAAATATATCAAAACTAATATTGTGATATCCTTTGAGAGAACAAGCTCACCAGACCTTGAAGATTATTCCTTTGAGCTAAAGACCTTCTTGGATGTCGTTCTTGACATGAAGACTCTTAAGCACGCTTGAAGCCCCTCATGTTTGTTTTAAACTCAGCTAGTGAGGACAAGGGAGTTGCAGTGGAGAGGGTGAAGAGCATCTCAAAACAAGAAGTGAGGGTGAAGATGGTATATTTCCTTGGGCTTTACTTATTACCTCACAGCTTCACACGTTCTCTGAGCTAAGCCAAATACATTTTGGACAAACTCTTGTCTTGGATAATAGAGTGTAGCTTGGAAATAACAGTATGTTGACTCCACAAGAAATCCCAAAACAAGTGATACTTCTGATCGCAGCAACGTCCTCCTACTTGCAGTTCGACTAAAAATATAAAAGCTGTTGCATTGGTATATACTCTTATATAACCTTTTGTCTTGTTTGCACATAAGGTCGCATCACATCTTTCTAGCCATATTGAGCTTCTCTCATGCCCTTGATTTAGGGCAGATAGTGTGTACTCTATTGACCAAAAAGTTGTGCAACTTTATACAACTTCTATACATATAATATAATGCATTATAATAAATACATTATGACATTATGGGCTGTTTGGAAGCATTTTCAAAACAGATTTTTTTGTTTTTATTTTGTAACAGTAGAAAATAAAAGTTGAAAACGTGTTTTCCTGGTCTATTTCCATAATACAATTTCATAAACATCATTTTCATTTTGAAAGATTTGTGAAGGAAATTAAAAACACCTTTTGAGGTGTTTTTATTTTCTCTTGCTTATATTTTCTGACATTTTCTCTCTCCTTGTAATGATGCTCATAAATGTAATTGTCCTTTTTTTATAAAATAAAAAAAAATCAGTATATTATAGGACTATAATAATACTGCTTATATAACCCATTCAAAAAAATAATACTGCTTATAACAATCATACGACCTGAAGTAAGTTAGACGTGTGTTTGTTCAAACAATTAGAGTATTATTTGAGTTAGTCTTATAATAGGAGTTTAGTTAAATTTTTAGCTTGTGAATCGTGTAAAAATATTGTTGTATTTGATTTTATTATCTTTGCATGAAGTATTTGTTTATTTAAATAGATTAATCAAATGCATTAATATTGATAATTTTGATCGAGCAAACAATATAAACATAACTAATATAATATGAGTAAATGAAAAGTAACACTTTAATTTAGTTTAATAAATATATATATATACACATTATTCATCATAGTTTTTTTTTAAATAAAAAACTATCTTAATTAAGAAAAGACATTGTATTTAATAATCAATTAAAAAAAATTAAACTTAACACAAAAAATTAACCAAACACAGTTTCTTTTTATCTTCTCAAAAACAGTTTAATGAAATTGTAACCAATCACATTTTTGAAACGTTTTTATAAAGTTATTTAGAAAAACAAAAAATGCAAACACAAAACGAAAATAGAAAACGCTTCCAAATGCTACCCAAAACTCATCATCACATATTATATTATCTATATATATAAATATTATATGTGTAGAACGTACCATGCACAAATATATTGAAGCTGTGCAATATACTTAAATGAATATTTGCATATATAAAAACCCACGAAATGCCCAAAAACGACCTAAGGTTTAAGGGAATTGCCCATACTTTCAAACAATTCATTTATACCCATTTTAAAATATTTTGGACCATATTAACCCTGATTTTAATTATATTTATTTATTTTCGTATTTAATTATTTATTATATATTTTAATTTTTGAAATTAAATTATCTTAAATTTTTTATTGAAAACTTCCCCTATTAATTAGGTTATCATTTAATTTTGTTACTTTGACCAAAAAATTAATCTTTTAATTTTTCTCTCTTTTCTTCTCACGTTCTCTCTCTCTCTCTCTCTCTCTCTCTCTTTTTCTCACGTCTGATCATTCAGCCCCTCTCTCTCTCTCTCTCTCTCTCTCTCTCTCTCTCTCTCGACTTCGGGCGTGGCTTCGGCGACCGTGGGTGCGGCGGCCGAGGAGGCGACCGTGGCCTCCGTCGCAGTCGCCCTCAATCGCGCCTCCTTCCTCCGTCGCGTCCTCCTCCGTCGCCCTCCGTCGCGCATCCTTCCTCCATCGCTCTCCGTCACGGTCGCCCTCTGTCAATCTCCTTTTGTTTGCTGTCTCTCGGTCGCCGGATCAAACACGGTAAGATTTTTTATTTTTGTAAATGGGTTTACACGATTTTGGATTGGTAATGATTATTGGATTGGTAATGTTATTTGTAAATAGTTTTACCAAGTTTACAGTTTAACAAGTAATACAATTTTGTAAAAATACAATTTTTTGTAAAATTTCGTAGATATTTTTACATTTTTTTTAAAAAGTAATACAATTTTGTAAAAATATATACAGTTTTTTACAGGTTAATAAAATTTCGTATATATATTTACAGTTTAAATATACGTTTGGTATTGGTATATATATCGATATATATATATTTACAGATTTGGTATTGGTATATATATTTACAGCTTTGTAATTATATTTACAATTTAAATTTCGTAGATATATTTACAGTTTAAATATATTATTTTGTAAATATTGACAGTTTGTTATTGGTATATATATACACAGTTATGGTTGATATTTACGATTTGCACAAACAGTTCCCGTATAAAGTATTCGTATATACATATACAAGATTCGTAATTAAATTTACAACTTGGAATTTGTATATTTAAATACAATTTATGTTTGTAGATTTTATATTAATTTGTGCTCATTATTTCCTACGATTTTAGGAATTTAGAAATTTTTATTTTAAAATTTAAATCCTTAGAATACTGATTAATAAGGAGAAAATATTCGAAAATAATTAAGGAATGATTAAGATTAATCAGTTATTATATTTAGCTACATTTAAGGATTTTTTTTTAATTTTAATTTTATTAATTAATTAATTCGAAGGGTAAATTAGTCCATATTTCAATTAGTTGGTGGTTTTACTTACTAAAAATAGAAATGGGTATTTTTTTTTTAAACCTTGAGTCATAAATGAGCATTTCCCTCATTGACCCTATATTATATATTGACTATGTAAAACGAGATGCAGAACTTATTATATATATATATATATATATATATATATATATATATATATATATATATATATATACATGCATACATTTATTAACATGAACGTGACATTAACGCAATTTCCTAAAACATTAATAGATAAGATAAATAGATATCTTTCGTTTTGCATAAATAACGTCACAATTTCTCGGCCGTTACACCAGCTTAGTTCCGCAAGAATCATCCGCGAAAACCAATAATTTCAGGCACGAAAACGTGAGTGACGTTCCATCAAAAGTTGACTGGAGAAACCAAGGAGCTGTCACCCCAGTCAAGAAAGAGCAATGCGGTACAAAAATTCGATATCTAATTTCTCTCGCGAAATCCTCTTTAATTACGATCAGTTTTATTAATATTTTACTATTAATGCGTGCGACAGGGTCTTGCTGGGCATTTTCTACCGTGGGGGCAGTGGAAGGCATCACCCAAATCACAACCGGAACGCTGGTTTCCCTATCACCGCAACAACTGGTGGACTGTTCCAAAAACGGAAACAACGGCTGACATGGCGGATGGATGAACGAAGCCTTTAATTTCATTATCCAAAATGGCGGCATCGACAGTGAAGCAAACTACCCGTACCGTGGAGACGACGGATCGGCATGCAAAGGCAGCAGTGCCTCCTCTGCTGCGACGATCAGTGGCCACGAAGACGTTCCTGCGAACGACGAGGAGGCTTTGATGAAGGCGGTTTCGATGCAGTCAGTGTCGGTGGCAGTCGACGCAACGAGCTTCCAGTTCTACAAAGAGGGAGTGATCTCAGACAACTGCGGGACGAATCTGAACCACGGAGTTCTTGTGGTCGGATTTGGTGTCACCGGGGAGGGCACAAAGTACTGGCTGGTGAAGAACTCGTGGGGCGAGGGATGGGGCGAGCAAGGATATCTCCGGATCCTCCGAGACAGCGGCGTCGAAGGAGGCCTCTGTGGCATTGCAATGTCCGCTTCTTACCCCACCATTGGCAACTGAATCATAATCCAATTGATCAGTTGTGGCGGAATCGACATGGATCTTACATCCATCTATCTACACTTTAGTATGCAATTATTTTTACGAGAAGCTTTTTAAGAACATTAGTTAGTTGATCTTATATGTTGATCGGCGTATTGAAATTTTGTGTTAAATTTCCTTTCTATATTTGCAGTTTGTACTTGATTATGATGATCTTTCATGATATAACAATGAATATAGCTAATTTATTCTTATTAGCAGCTTATTTTACTTATTTCCGGAGGCAATGACTTTCATGTTGACAGGATATAACATGTGTATGGAAAATTTATAATTAAGTAAATATGAAAAAAGTGAGTAAATATGTGATAAAAAAAGATAATGATGATTAATGATTTTTTATTCAACCAAATACTCGAAAATTGGAAAGTACAATAATTCAACCAAAGACTCAGGAAGTCATAAAATATAATGATAAAACTTACAACTAAAAACCAATTACATTTGCAGAGTGTTAAATATAATCCACTATTGTGTTGTCGATGAGTTCGTTATCTTATTAACTTTTTTTGGGGATAATCCAATCTTTTGATAGCATAAGGATCTCGACCATTCAGACTTCGTTTAATTTGCGACGAGGCTCCAACATCATTCCGACCAATGAGAATAACTGTTGGTTCCAATGTGAATAGATCTGCCAAAAGAAGCAAAGAACAACAAAGAAAAGACAAAGGAATTTTGGGAGAATTTTCTCTGATTGATGTCGAATGCAAAGAGTACAAAAAGTTACAACCTCAAGTCATAAGACTTGTATTTATAGGTGAACAAATAAGCTAAACCCTAGCTAAACTTCTTCAAAAAAAAAATAAACTCAATCAAATCTTTACAATTTACACGTTTCCTAACAGAATGGGAAACCAAATCAAATCAGGAAGCCAAATCGTATCTCCAAACTTGCTCCTCAAGTTTGGTACCTTCCTGGAATAGCTCTTCTTGACTTCTGGCGTTTCCTGTTTCTGCTTGGGAGAGTCCTGCTAGGGTCCTCTTCTGCTAGGGAACATTTTTGGTCCCCCTCATCTCTGCTAGGGGCATCTCTGGTAGGGGCATTCCTGGTAGGGTCCCTTCCTGCTAGGGGTCATCTCTGGTCGGACCCATCTCTGGTGGGGAGCTTTCTGGTGGAGGAATTCCTGCTAGGGAGGTTTCTGCCCGCGAGATTTCTGCTAGGGGTTGAGCCAAGTCAGGCTTAAACTAACATTCTCCCCCGTAAGCTTGATTTGGGTCGAGGTTCTTTACCCCGTACATCTCTCTCATCTCCGCGAACTTAACTCTTGCTAGAGCCTTGGTAAGTATGTCTGCATGCTGCTCCCTTGTGCTGACAAACTCCACGATGATCTTCCGCTTCTCCACACACTCGCGAATATAATGATACCGAGTGTTTATGTGTTTGCTCCGACCATGGAACACTGGGTTCTTCATCAGTGTTATTGAGGACTTTTTGTCCACGTAGAGTGTAACTGGCTTATGCTCGGCTCCAGTCACGTTACTCAGTATCCCCTTTAACCACATAACTTGACACGCTACTGCGGTTGCTGCCATGAACTCTGCTTCACACGAAGATGGAGCTACAGTCTTCTGCTTCTAAGACTTCCAGGTGATTAGATTTCCGTTGAGGTTGAACGCCATCCATCCGGTACTCTTCTTATCATCAATATCACCGGCTAGATCATTGTCAGTGAAGCCGACTAGCTCTTCTGCTCAGTTTCCTCTTCCGTACTGGATCCGGTAGTCCGTCGTTCTCTTCACGTAGCGCAAGATGTGCTTCACCGTCTATTGGTGTGCGCTTGTGGGCTTCTCCATGAATCGACTACTGTAAATGTAGGAGGGTCGGATTTCCCGGACCCTCCATTTTTTTTACGGAGTTGGAGCTCCGACTCCGACTTAATACGGAGCCGGATTAATCCGGCTCCGACATATTTAAAAAAATAAAAAATCCAACGGCTCTATGTTTTGAGCCGTTGGATGTGCCACGTGGACGGCGCGATCGAAGGAGCCGTTCGGCAACAGCTCTCTCGCACCTGCTCCCGAGGAGTTTCTGCAATTGCAGAAAAGGGCCTGATTTATATCCGTTGGGTATTAATTATACCCTCTTTACTCAATTCTCTCCATTTTTCGCTATAAAAACCACACTTCTCCCTCATTTTTTTCACTCAACTCATTCTCTTCATCTCATACTCTCTCAACTCGCCCAAGCTCTCAAAAAATCTGATTTTAAGCTATAGTTTTCTTATCTTATAGTTATATTAATACTCTTATAAAATTAGTTACTTATTTAGTTATTCTAGCAATATTATTATCATAATATCTATTATATTAAATAGTTTAGTTTATTTATAGTATAGTTTAATTTAGTTATAACTTATAATTTAGTTTATTTATATTATATAGTTTAGTTTAGTTATAGTATATAGGTTATTAATGTCTAGTTCCGATAACCGTTCTCGAGGCCGAAATGATCGCCGAGGAAAAGGACGGACCGGTTCCGAAACCGGGTCGGTTAATAGTATTCCACATTCAACTCCGCCGGCGCCGGTACAACAACAAATACAACATACATATTATGGCGGTGTTTACCAACAAAATGCTCCGGGTTCCACTAGTCTACCGTCGCCACAAATTCAACCCAATCCGCTCGTTCCGGTAATTTATGGTCAACAATTCGGTGGTTTTACTAACTTGCTTCAAAATGCTACAGGAAATATTCCGGAATGGTCGAGCGAGCAAGAGGCGTACGATGCCCAAAACCAACATCGCCAAAACCGAGACGCTTCGGCATCGATGAACATGCACGACGGAAGAGACGACGATCCGAATTACGAAGGTCCTGAAGGCGGGGACGACTACGACGATGAGGACGATGACGACGAGGACGCCGACGAAGTAGAAGAACTTCTTCCACCACCGCCGCCGGTCCGAGGTCGTGGTCGGCCTCGTGGTTCTAGTCGGCCTCCTATTCCGCCGCCGGCAAACCCGCCACCGCCAAAGCCGAGGAAGAGGAAGAACCTAACATCTCCGGTATGGCGAAATGACTTTTTTCCGCTTTATATTCTTAATCATACTACAGGAAAAGAGGAAAGATTCGGGAAATGTCGAACTTACGGAGAAATAAAGGCGGCTGATCCAAAAATTCAAGGCACATCGTACCTCAGAGATCACGCCAAGCAATGCCGAAAGCGTAAAAAAGTGGAGGAGGTAAGTCGCTTATCCGATCTCATTTATAGGAAAGCTCTCGCTAGATTTATCATACGCGATGGTTTACCGGTATCGTTTTCCGAGGGAGATGGTCTCAACGAATTTTTAGCCTTCATCGCCCTGATAAACTACCGGTAATACTCGCGTCATGTAACTAGAGAGACAATTATTCAATATTATGATGAACAAAGAATTGAGCTAGACAAATTATTTCAACAAGCGTCGTACAAGTTTGCTTTAACATCGGATTGTTGGAAAGGTCACGCTAACGATGATTATATTTCCGTTGTAGCTAATTTTATTAACGATGATTGGAAATTAGAAAAGCGTATTTTAGGATTTACACCCATGCGTGTTAGGCATACCGGGGTTAACATTGCAGAGGCTATATTGAATGTGTTGACATTTTGGAACCTTAGCAATAGGGTAGTTTCAATTACAGTAGATAATGCTAGCCCCCACAACATTACCGTTGATTTGTTAAAGGATAGTCTCGATAATTTTAGGGCCGATTATTTTCATCAAAGATGTGCATGCCATATTATCAATTTGATAGTTCAAGCGGGGTTAAATATTATTTCGCCAAGCATAGATAGAATTAGGAGTGCCATTATGTACATACGATCATCTACTATGCGCACGGAATCTTGGTTAGCATATTGCAGGGAATACCACAAAGCGGAGCGAGTGTTCTCTCCGGATATGCCTATCCGGTGGAACTCTACCTACTTGATGTTGGAGGCGGTCATACCGTACAAGGAGCTAGTTACGAACTGGATCAACGGACAAGATGTCAGACACGTGGACGACTACCTCGACGAATCCGATTGGATGATGGCTATCCAATTCCATGCTTTTTCTATCCCTTTTTTTATACTATTACTGTTACTTTATCTCATGTTTACAAACCTACATCTCATTTAGCTTTAGCTTGCATTTTTTATATTATTGTTCATTTTGATAAAGCAAAACAAAACCCTTTATTTGCAAATGTTTTGACACCGATGATTGAAAAATTTAGGGTTTATTGGAAACATATTCCATTTTTGTTTTGTGCGGATATAATCATAGATCCTACATTAAAGCTCGGTAAATTGCAGGCGATCTTGGCGATGATGCAACAATTGACGGGAGATCCATACCTTGACGAAGACTATCCCGACGCGGAATTGAAGATGAGGCTTCTTTACAAGGTGTACGAGACGAAGTATTACGAGGACATGGAGCAAGAAGAAGACACGGAACACGTCCCGACGCCGCCCCCGAGCAACGCACCCGGAGCGCCCTATGTTTCGACGCATCGGGTGTTTTACAACCTAACTCATACCGGCGGCGGCGGGCACGGAGGATCATCAATTGTGTCAAGTCCGGCCTCAACGTCACAACATAGCGGGAGTTCCGGAGGTCGTCGTCCCCGAAGAGCAAACCGCTGAAGAATCAACGAGTACGACGTCTTTTGTAACCTTCCACCGGCACCGTGTCCCGACGAAGGCCTCGACATACTTGAATGGTGGCGCGTAAATCGTCTTGAGTACCCGGTTTTATCATTGGTGGCTCGCGACATCCTCACCGTTCCGGTCTCCACGGTGTCATCGGAAGCGGCTTTCTCGTTGGCGGGACGCCTATTGGAGGCTCGACGCAAGTCAACGAAGGCGTTTTTGGTCGAAATCCTTATGCTTTCCAAGGATTGGATTTTGGCCGAAAAGCGAACGCAAGATAATCAAATGGTAGACAACGAGTTGTTAGACTATTTCAACGAGCTTAACGTGGCGAACCCGGAGTAATCGGTTTGTAATTGTATGACATTTGTATTTGCTTTATAATTTAAACAAAAACCTTAGGGCGCTATTTCCTCGCCCGAGCCGCACCCTTTTGGGGGACTCGGAGTGGTTTTAACGAGGCCCGTTATTTATTTAATTATTTGTCTTCATGTTTATCATCATTAAAATTTGAAATTTGAATTTCAAACCCGTTAAAATATAATTTGATATTTAAAATTTAAACTCCTAAAACCCGAAAAAATATAAAGTATTCGGTTTAAAATAATTCAGGGACCAAAACACAATTTTCGAAATTTTTTTTAAAAAAAATGCGGAGTCGGATTTATCCGGGTCCGCCAAATGGCGGACCCGAATAAATCCGACTCCGAAAAAAAAAAGAGAGAGACACGGATATCCGTGCTCTCCTACATCCGCGGGACTACGACTAACTATCCCAACTGATGAGATAGTTGTCCCATTTAAAAATATTTATCCTTTTGTATAAAGTTCATGAGTATTTTGGTACTTTAAAAATAAACGATGCTAATTTCGATTTATTGAATATTTGCATTGCATGTAGTTTTCGATTTTTCACAAATGTACTGCTAGTTAATAAATTTTCCCTTTTTTAAGGCATATATATGTTGTCAAAAGTGCAGTTAGGCACCAAAATGACCGTACAGGGTAGCTATATTATTATATATTACTACTAAACTACAACTCAATTAACCTTTAGGCTTGGACTTGGAGTCGAACAACATATGATGATAGATGGGAATTTAAGAATTAACACTTTAGCCTGTGAATTGTGAGTTTGTGACCATGTTAACTTCTTCCAATTCCTTATAGAAAATGGTATATATGTAAACAAAACAATACGTTCGCCATATCGTAGTCAAAATATTCAAGCAATATTTCAAGCCGCTAATTGTTACATAATTTACATGCATGTTTCTTTATCACTTCAAACCGTTTTCCGAGTTAGAATTTCCATTCAATTAGCAATTGTATTCATATATACCTACACACAATATATAGTGTGTATAAATTAATGGGACGTCCAAAAAACTTCGTAACTTGCTCAGTCCAGCCCAGCATGCACGCCAAGAGAATATATAACATATGGATTGCATCTATATAAAGCTACCAAGGTAAACATAATTCTTCACAACTCCTCCTCTTCACTTGAGAAAGAAAGTAACCAAAAGAAAGAAAAAGATCAGAATTATCATGGGTGCGATATTGAAGAAGCAAGTCGGTGAGTATGCAATTCTTGCGGTGTTGCTGATCCTGGGGACTATGGCGTCTGAAGCCGTGTCACGTGGCTCGCCGTCTCTGAGCGAGAAGCACGAGCGCTGGATGCCACGGCACGGCCGCACTTACAAGAGTAGCTTGGAGAAGGAGGAGCGTCAGAGGATATTCAAGGAGAACTTGAACTTCATCCAAGAGTTCAACAAGGCGGGCAATCATACTTACAAGCTGAGCGTCAACAAGTTCGCGGACTTGACGCCTCAAGAGTTCCTCAGCCGCTACACCGGCTTCGTTCCAAAAACATTATCCGCGAAAAGCAATAATTTCAGGCACCAAAACGTGAGTGACGTTCCGTCAAACGTTGATTGGAGAAGCCAAGGAGCTGTCACCCCAGTCAAAGACCAAGAGCAATGCGGTACCAAATTTTGATATCTAATTTCTCTCGAGAAATCGTCTTTAATTACTGTCAGTTTTATTAATATTTTACTATAAATGCGCGCGACAGGGTCTTGCTGGGCATTTTCTACCGTGGGGGCAGTGGAAGGCATCACCCAAATCACAACCGGAACGCTGGTTTCCCTATCACCGCAACAACTGGTGGACTGTTCCAAAAACGGAAACAACGGCTGCCATGGCGGATGGATGAACGAAGCCTTTAATTTCATTATCCAAAATGGCGGCATCGACAGTGAAGCAAACTACCCGTACCGTGGAGACGACGGATCGGCATGCAAAGGCAGCAGTGCCTCCTCTGCTGCGACGATCAGTGGCCACGAAGACGTTCCTGGGAACGACGAAGAGGCTCTGAAGAAGGCGGTGTCCGTACAGCCGGTGTCAGTAGTGGTGGACGCGACGAGCTTCCAATTTTACAAAGAGGGAGTGATCTCCGACAACTGCGGGACGGTCATGAACCATGCGGTTCTTGTGGTTGGATTCGGCATCACCGAGGAGGGCACGAAGTACTGGCTGGTGAAGAACTCGTGGGGCGAGGGATGGGGCGAGCAAGGATATCTCCGAATCCTCCGAGACAGCGGCTTCGAAGGAGGCCTCTGTGGCATCACTAATCACGCTTCTTATCCCACCATTGGCAAGTGATTCATAATCCAATTGAGTTTATGCTTTATGGGGAATCGACATGGACCTATGGATCTTACATCCATCTATCTACACTTTAGTATGCAATTATTTTTACGAGAAGCTTTTTAAAAACATTAGTTAGTTGATCTTATGTTGATCGGCGTATTGAAATTTTGTGTTGAATTTCCTTTCTATATTTGCGGTTTGTACTTGATTATGATGATCTTTCATGATATAGTAATTGAAACAATGAATATAGCTATTTTATTCTTATGAGCACTTTATTTTACTTATTTCCGGAGGCAATCACTTTCATGTTGACTGGATATAACATGTGTATCCAAAATTTATAAGTTAATATGAAAAAAGTGAGTAAATATGTGATAAAAAAAAATAATGATGATTACTGATTTTTTATTCAACCAAAGACTCGAAATTGGAAAGTACGATGATTCAACCAAAGACTCGGAAGTCAGAAAATATAATGATAAAACTTACAACTAAAAACCAATTACATTTGAAGAGTGTTAAAATAATCCACTATTATGTTGTCGATGAGTTCGTTATTTTTTTTGGGGATAATCCAATCTTTGGATAGCATAAGGATATCGACCATTTTAGACTTCGTTTAACTTACGACGAGGCTCCAACATCATTTCGACCAATGTGAATAACAACTCCATTACTCCAATAATACCGTTGTACTTGGATTGTAAGAATGTCCCGAGCCAACGGTGCTAAAACCAGGTATTCAGTTCGTTGTGCGTGCCACCAGTCAAGGATATGAAGGCCTTCAGTAGGACACGGTGTCGGTGGAAGGTTGCAGAACCCGGCGTACTCGTCGACGACGTTGCACCGCCGCTGCCGACGTTGACTGGGACAACTTAATGTGCCGCTTCCTTGTGACCTCGGTTAAGATGTCATTGCCTGCCAAGTCCGGAGTGAGCCATAAGGTTTTAGAATACCCGGTGACGAGTTGAGAGACACAAAAGTCGGTGAAAGCTAAGCACTACGTACCATGGTCCCATCGGCGAAGAAAGAGGCGGACTGTAACGACCCACTTTCTTAGGTCCGTTACTTCCTCAATAAATCTCGATAAAGTCCCGATTTTAAAAATATAATTAATTCGGGATTAGGCTCCATATATAAATAAATTTTCGGAGCTCTTTGATTCTACAATAGTAAAAAGAAATTTGCGGAAACGCAACCACAAGATCAATTCTTCCACCGTATGCACCAATATATGCCGCAACGCTGATTTTGTTCCATCCGCAAATCTTCAATTCTTTCCTGAGTTTACAACACAAGAATACTTATCTAACGCTCTGTTGGATCCCAATTCACGGATCTGCAAAGAACACGAATAACACCAAAAGAATCGAACAGAAAAATAAGGACACAAACTTTTGGGAGAAGAAATTCTCTTGATTAATAATCGAAGGCTAAATACAAGGAGATAAACTCAAAATTCTAATGGACTCTACACATTACAAAGTGTACAATGCTAGGTTTATATAGCCTCTCATAGGCGAAACCCTAGCTACCCAAATCACACAAAATCAGGAAACTACCCTAAATAATCTCGCCGAATCTTTGACTTGATTTGCTTGCTCCTCAAGCTACGCGTCTTCCTTTCTGGGTAGAGTTTCCTTTTCCTGCCCGGACAGTCTCTTTGTCCCCGAGCTGACCTGCTCGTATGCTCCGGGCTGAGCTTGCATTCTATCCGGACACTCTGCTCGAGTTCACCCGAGCTGGGCTGAACGGCTGTCCGTCTTCTGTTCTGGTCGGTACCCGGGCTGACTCCTCGCAAGTGTTTCTGCCCGTCCTGGGTTCTGGTCGTCACCCGGACTAAGTCAAGCTTAAGCTCACATTCTCCCCCGTAAGCTTGACTTGCTTCCACTCTCTTCACTCCGAGCAGCTCTCTCATCTCTTCAAACTTGACTCTCCCTAGAGCCTTAGTAAGAATGTCTGCCCGTTGCTCCCTCGTGTTGACGAACTCCACGATGATCTCTCGCTTCTCCACACACTCACGAATGTAGTGAAACTTCGTGTCAATGTGTTTGCTCCGTCCATGGAACACTGGATTCTTCATCAACGTAATTGCAGACTTGTTGTCCACGTAGAGAGTAGCTGGTCTCTGCTCGGATCCGGTCACTTCACTAAGTAGCCCCTTCAACCACATAGCTTGACATGCTGCTGCGGTTGCCGCCATGAACTCCGCTTCACACGAGGATAGAGCTACTGTCTGCTGCTTTTGAGACTGCCAGGTGATCAGGTTTCCGTTGAGGTAGAACGCCATCCCTCCGGTACTCTTCCTGTCATCGATATCACCGGCCAGATCACTATCCGTAAAGCCGACTAGTACTTCTGCTCCACTTCCTCGGTTGTACTGGATCCCGTAGTCCGTCGTGCCCTTCACGTAACGCAAGATGTGCTTCACCGCCTGCTGGTGTGCACTCGTGGGCTTCTCCATGTATCGACTGACTATCCCGACTGCGTGTGAAATGTCTGGTCGGGTGTGGGTGAGATACCTCAGACACCCGATCACGCGTCTGTACTCCGTGGGATCCACTCTTCTCCCTTCAGCATCCTTCCCGAGCTGCAGCTTCGCCTCCATAGGGTACTTGCTCGAGTTACAGTCCGCTATCTCGAACTGTTTAAGGATCTTCTTCGCATAGGCCGACTGCTTCAGCGTAATGCAGTCCTTCTTCTGTTCCACCTCGAGACCGAGGTAGTACGAAAGTAATCCGAGGTCACTCATCTCGAATTCGGCCATCATCTGCTGCTTGAATCCATCTACGCCTCCTGCGCTGGATCCTGTGACGATCAGGTCGTCCACATACACTCCCACGATCAGAGTTTCCTGCCCAGTACTCCTGGTGTAGACTGCCTGCTCGCTCAAGCACTTTGTGAATCCAAGATTCTTCAAGCTCTTGTCAAGGCGGATGTTCCACGCTCTTGGTGCTTGTTTTAACCCGAATAAGGCCTTGGATAGCTTGTACACCTTCTGCTCCTTGCCCATGACGCCGAACCCCTCTGGTTGCTTGACGTACACTTCTTCTTCGAGGTCACCGTTTAGGAATGCCGATTTGACATCCAGATGGTGAATTTCCCAACCTCGATGAGCTGCTAGGGCTAGGATGAGTCTGATCGTGTCCAATCTAGCTACTGGAGCAAAGACTTCCTCAAAGTCTATGCCTTTCTTCTGCACGTAGCCTTTAGCTACCAGCCTTGCCTTGTGCTTAAGGACATTCCCCTCAGTGTCCTTCTTCAGCTTATACACCCACTTCAGGCCGATGGGATTATGACCTTTGGGCAGGTCGGTAAGCTCCCATGTCCTGTTCTTCTCAATGGACTCCATCTCCTTCTTCATTGCTTCCTGCCACTCCTGCTCGGCTGCTGCCTCCTGGAAGCTGGCTGGTTCTTCTGCACACAACAAAGAAAGTTCCTCCAGGCTCATCTCCACTTCTTGAGTCTGATCGTAGACGTCTGCTAGAGGTCGGAATCCTCTTGGGCCGTCTTTTATGGAGGAATCTCCCGAGCTGGACGGGCTGGTCCTGCTCGGACTTGGTGTCCTGGGTGTATCCGGGGTGCTCTCTCCCGGGCTGGGTTCCCTCGTTTCTGGCAAGACTGTTCCCGAGCTGGGTGTTCCGGGCTTCTCTTGCTCGGCAACATCCTGGTCGTCTTCGACAATGAACTCCACTGAGTTCTGCTCGGGTTCTCCCTTCTCGTCGCGCCAATCCCACTTCATCTCCTCTTCGAACACAGCATCTCTGCTCACTTGGAGTCTGCCGCGTCGTGGATCGTAGAGTCTGTGTGCCTTGCTTCCTTCTTCAACGCCAAGGTACACCATCTTCTGACTCCGGTCGTCCAGCTTCTTGAGATGTGGCCCCGCAATCTTCACGTGTGCGGTGCATCCGAACACTTTCAAATGTTCTAAGTGGGGTTTCTTCCCTTTCCACGCCTGGTAGGGAGTACGCTCTCCTAGCGCTTTGGTCGGCAAACGATTAAGCAGGTAGACCGCATGTCTTACTGCTTCTGCCCAAAACCGGGCTGGAACTTGCATGCTCTTAAGCAAGCTCCTCGCTGTGTTCATCACAGTCCGGTTTCGTCTTTCCACCACGCCATTTTGTTGGGGTGTGTGGGGTGCGGACAGGTGACGCTGAATTCCTTCCTGGTCGCAGAACTCTCCGAACTGCTGGGAAGTGAATTCTCCTCCTCGGTCTGTACGCAAGACCTTTAACCTGTGCACCGAGCCATTCTCCACGATCTTCTTGAACTTCTTGAAGACCTCAAAGGCTCCGCTCTTTTCCTTAAGCATATAAACCCACATCCAGCGACTGTAATCATCAACAAGTAAAAGAAAGTACTTGTTACCTGCCAATGTTGCTGGGGTGACTGGACCACATAGGTCTGCATGCACCAACTGTAGGGGTCTCTCTGCTCGGAATTTGGCCTTGATCGGAAACGGTATCCTCGCCTGCTTCGCGATCATGCAGCACTCACGTAGCTGGTCAGGGTGTTCTATCTTGGGAACCCCGAAGGCCATCTTCTTCTCACCCATCATCTTGAGCGCGTGAAAATTCACGTGTCCGAGCCGTGCGTGCCATAGCCAAGCCGGGTCTGCCATCGATGCCATGAGATAGACGGGCTGGCATGTCTTCAGGAGAATCTTGTAGAGTCTGTTGGGTGTTCGCTCCACCTTCATCAACAGCTCTCCTTCCTTGGTCCACATCTTCAGGTAGGACCCTTGCAGCAACACCGTGTTCCCGATCTCAGTCATCTGTCCTAGACTGATGATGTTGCTTTTCAACTTCGGGATGAAATACACCTGGGTCATCAGACGCTGGTCGCCATTCTTGCACTCGAATAGGATCGACCCTCTGCCTCTGATCTCTACGACTGATCCGTCGCCGAATTTCACGCTGCCCGTGATCTTCTCATCGAGCTCTTCAAACTTAGCTCGGTCCCCAGTCATGTGGTTGTTAGCTCCGTTGTCTAAGTACCATATGTCGGTACTGACCTTCTTATCTCCGTCTACGAGGAGGTTTGCAATAACCTTATCCTCGATGAGGAAAACCTTCTCGCTGGTCTCCTCCGGACAGGTCTGCTCGGCCTCTGGGCTGATCGGCTCAAAGATCACTTCTGCCCGGGCCTTGGCGTCACACTCGCCATTCTGTTCGTCCAGGTGCGTTTCCTGCTCGGCAAACAACAATGCCGGCTGGTCGTCTGGGAATCTTGCTAGATTCGCCTCTTCGCCCTGGTTCCTGCTCCGGCACTCAGATGCAAAGTGCCCAAGCTTCTGACAATTGTAGCAGTTCACTGTGCTCTTGTCTCTCCTGGTCGTGCCTTCCTGACGGGTAGATTCACTGCCGCGACCTCGCATGTCCCGACCTCGACCTCGTCCACGACCCTGTCCGCGTCCTCGGACTTCTCCACCAAAGCTGTTCCGACCTGAGGGTCTTGTAGAAAACTCGGCTCCCCCGGTTTTCCGCTGTCTGGCCGTCCACTCTTCATGCGTGAGCAGGAGGTTCTTCTCCTCGTCTTTGTCACCGTAACCCCGAAGTCTCTCTTCGTGGGCCTTGAGACGACCAACAACCTCCTCGACCGACATGGTCTTGAGATCGCCGAACTGCTCGATCGATGTCACGATCTGCATGTACCTGTGAGGCACTGCTCGGAGAAACTTCTTGACGACGGTGGTCTCCTCCACCTTGTCTCCCAGCGAGCGTATGCCGGTCACAATGGACGTGAGCCGCATAGCGAAATCATCAATTGATTCGCTCTCCCTCATCCTCGTGACCTCGAACTCACTCTTCAAGGTCTGGACCTTTGCCTCCTTGACGCGATCTGCGCCCATGTGCATGGTCTGAAGAGTTTTCCATGCTTCCTTCGCGGAATCTTTCTCGGCGAGCATGAGAAGAACTTCTTCCGGAACTGCTTGGTAGATAGCGGCTAGAGCCATTCTTTCCTTGCGCCCTTCGACATCGCCGTTCTCTACGGCCTCCCATACTCCCTGCGCCTGCAGATTCACCCTCATCTTCAACGCCCACACGGCGTAATTGCTCTTCGTGAGCATGGGGTAATGGAGTGTAACTGTGCCTTCTCTGGAGTCTGATTTCTGCGCAACCAAAGCTCCTTCCATCGGTGACTCTGATGATGAGGACATGTTCTTCGATTGAAGCTCTGATACCACTTGTTGGATCCCAATTCACGGATCTGCAAAGAACACGAATAACACCAAAAGAATCGAACAGAAAAATAAGGACACAAACTTTTGGGAGAAGAAATTCTCTTGATTAATAATCGAAGGCTAAATACAAGGAGATAAACTCAAAATTCTAATGGACTCTACACATTACAAAGTGTACAATGCTAGGTTTATATAGCCTCTCATAGGCGAAACCCTAGCTACCCAAATCACACAAAATCAGGAAACTACCCTAAATAATCTCGCCGAATCTTTGACTTGATTTGCTTGCTCCTCAAGCTACGCGTCTTCCTTTCTGGGTAGAGTTTCCTTTTCCTGCCCGGACAGTCTCTCTGTCCCCGAGCTGACCTGCTCGTATGCTCCGGGCTGAGCTTGCCTTCTATTCGGACACTCTGCTCGAGTTCACCCGAGCTGGGCTGAACGGCTGTCCGTCTTCTGTTTTGGTCGGTACCCGGGCTGACTCCTCGCAAGTGTTTCTGCCCGTCCTGGGTTCTGGTCGTCACCCGGACTAAGTCAAGCTTAAGCTCACACGCTCAGCACATAAGATCTTCTTTTTTTTATACTCACAAAATAATTTATGAACAATCACACAATAATGCACGTGCAACAATGTTATGTCATTTCATAACTTTTTGAAAATATCATATATAGATATATGGTTTTGGGCCCTCCACCGTACCAGCTCGATTTCATGCCTATAAAGCCTACGAGGGACAGGGAGAGCGACCCTAACCAAGTCAGCCCGCGGCGAAACATCTCCCGACGTATCATTCGGAGACTACCCTTCTCGATACAGTCGGTGGCTCGTGTACAATGTACCCTTCAGAGACTAACCGTCTCAGACAGCAACACGATTAGACTAATCGTCTCGGCGTACGGTGCAATTTTATAAAAATGTCATATATATATATATATTATATCATTATAGATATTATGTATAAATGCTCATGCATCTTCAATATGCTCAAATCGCATACGCAAAGTTTACCTTTAAAAGGTAAATATCAACAATCAAGTCATGCAACACGTCGCATAATCGACGTACACATTTAAAAGATTAACTCCAAAATTAAAACAACATAGTTGTTCAAACACTTAGTTCTCACATGCATTACAAAAATACACAAATTATATTATTGTTGTGTTGCAGTTAGTACTTTTACGTACATTATAATCCTTGAACAAACTTACTCAATGCGAGACTCTCACTTTGTGTACTAAGTTCTAAACGAAGCCGATGCCTTTGACAACAAGGTCATGATATTCTATCCTTTAAATATCAACTTTCAATATAAAAGAAGCTTATTAAAGATGGTAATCCTATCTGGCATTTCTTAATTATTCTAATATAGTATATGTTGATGCCGAAAAATGGATCAAACATTGTAGCGCCCCCAAGCTGGATATTGGGCCGGGCCCATCGCCGTTTGTTGACTTTCCTGGGCTAGATGCTTGACTCACTGTTCCTGAAGGATATGGCGGATCGGACCCACCGCTTACCGTTGGCCCGGAACCGGGTCCTCCGACTCGTTACCGCAAAGTCCTAAGACTCGGGATATAGGTCGGCGACCACTGAGAACCGGAGCTTCCGTAGGGCAGGTCGGCGATCGTAGCTGGAGCAGTCGATGACTGGGAGAGCCGGGGGTGATGATGATGTGATGCCGTGCCTCGTTGAGTGTGGTGAGGCTGCCTACGTACCCACTTGCAGCTAAGTGGGATCAGGTCATCTCGTAGTTCAAAGCAGGCGTTGATAGAGTCGTTCTTAGCTAGCCTGGACGAGCCTGGAGTTAATGGTCGTGGAGACGTGGATTCCTTCGGCGCCTTCACTACAGGAGTCGGCGATTCCTCCGGCGCTTCTACTCTAGCTGGTGGGAGTAGGACGGCGCTCGGACCTTCCTCTGGGGAGTTGGCGATTCCTCCGGTAGGCCGGGGATTCCTCCAGCGCTTCTGCTCTAGCTGGTGGGAGTAGGACGGCGCTCGGACATTCCTCTGGGGAGTTGGCGATTCCTTCGGTAGGCCAGGGATTCCTTCGGCGCCTTCTCTATAGGAGTTGGCGATTCCTCCGGCGCTTCTGCTCTAGCTGGTGGGAGTAGGACGGCGCTCGGACCTTCCTCTGGGGAGCTGGTGATTCCTCCGGTAGTCCGGGGATTTCTCAATCGCTTCCGCTCTAGCTAGCTCCTCTGGAAAATCAGACCCTCCACTAACCGTCGGACCGGAACTTGGTCCTCCGACCCGTTACTGCAAAGTCCTAGGACTCGGGATATAGGTCGGCGACCACTGAGAACCGGAACCTCCGTAGGGCAGGTCGTCGGGTATTCCTACCAGAATATATATATAGAAGAGAGAAAACGGTGTTTATCGCTATATAGAGCGTTTGAATCGGAGTTACCGTTTGAATGAAATCAAGCTTCTATTTATAGGAGGGGCCGGGGGCCTAGGAGCAATAAAATATTGTCACTTTAGTCCTCCGCACCGCGGCGGCGCGGGGTTCGCGCCGCCACGCCGCGGAATAACCCTACTAGGCGTGAAAATGTGTCTTGATGTCCCGTCACGGAGCGGGGGCGGCGCGCTTCACCGCTTAGTTATTATTTTAATAATAAAAATTGTGTCCGCGTTTTTTGGGCTTCTCGGTCTTGAGATACAGGCTTTTTTGGGGTCGTTTTGGGCCGAAATTGATTGGAATAAATAAATAAATAAATAAATATATATATATATATAAGAGAGAAAACGGTGTTTATCGCTATATAGAGCGTTTGAATCGGAGTTACCGTTTGAATAAAATCAAGCTTCTATTTATTGGAGGGGCCGGGGGCCTACGAGCAATAAAATATTGTCACTTTAGTCCTTCGCACCGCGGCGGCGCGGGTTTCGCGCCGCCGCGCCGCGGAATAACCCTACTAGGCGTGAAAATGTGTCTTGACGTCCCGTCACGGAGCGGGGGCGGCGCGCTTCACCGCTTAGTTATTATTTTAATAATAAAAATTGTGTCCGCGTTTTTTGGGCTTCTCGGTCTTGAGATACGGGCTTTTTTGAGGTCGTTTTGGGCCGAAATTAATTGGAATAAAATCACCCATAACCGTATATCTTTACTCATAAGAGAATACTAAGCTCTCCAATCATCAATCTCCAATATTTTGTATCAATGATCATGTATTTATTATTATTATTATTATATATATATATATATATTATATCGGATCCAGAATAGAAACGTAATAAACCTAACCTCGAGTTGCACTTCGTCAAACATTGTTTAGCTACTGTGTGCATAATTTGTTTTAATATATATATATATATATATATATATATATATAATATTGTATTTAAAATATAATGATCTGGAATCAAAACATGATATTCCACTAATTTATCTACCACTTTAGTAGCCTACGACTTATTTCACTCATATAAACTAATATCTTAGGATAGACTAGTGCTAATTCCACACTACCTCCAAAGTGGAGGTCGTGGGTTCGATCCCCACACGCAGCAAAGCTGCCTTCAAAAAAAAAAAAAAAAAACACACAAACATCCACAATTTTCAGCTTATTCCAATATCCATAAATCTGTAATATATATATATTGCACCTCAAATAGTTAAGAAACTAAGAAATGAGGAAAACTCACCGATACTCTGAACTTCTTTATTCTAGATGTCGGAAAATGTACGCTCGCCGGAACCACTCGACTTATTATTCCGAGTCTTGATGATAGCTAAATTTCACAACTCACTGCTACGCTTCTTCGGCGTGATACAAACAGTCAAACCCGGAAAGTTCCCAGGTGAGCATTTCTTTTATCCCGTGATCACCGATCCGTCGTTCCGACTGAGCCCCAAAATCCAACACAAAAACCCATCCGTTTTTTTTTTTTTAAAACCCGGATACGGATCAGTCCGGGTCCGGGAAAAAAAATCCCGGACTGATCCGGATCCGGGTTATTAGTATTTTTTTAATTAAATTTGTTTTATTTATTGTTTAGTCCCTAATTTAGTTTAATTGTTCAAATCTAACATTTTGGTACTTAAGTTCGGTTTTGAAAAAAATAAATGTTTAAATTCTTAAATTATTTTGTGTGTTTTAAATATTTATAAATAAATATGAAATAAATAAAAACATACAACAACAAAAGAAAGTAAATATGCGTTTTTTATTCAACAAACTCAAAAGTCTGATACGGGAAAGTACAAATACAACCAAATGTCGAAAGGCAAACGAAGTTATAAATTCAAAGTACAATAAGAAAACGAACAATTGAAAACGAATTACATTTGAATATGTGAAAAGTAATTCGCCAATTCTTGGTCGAACATATCGTTTTCTTGTTGTCGCTTGTTGGCCATAATTCAATCTCTCGAAAGCATAAGGATCTCGACCATCAATGACCTCGTAGACTTGCGGCGAGGCTCTAACATCCTTCCGGCCATTGAGAATGCTGCTTCCGATGATACCGTTGAGACCGGGATTGTGAGAATGTCACGAGCCAACAAGGATAAAACCGGATTCTCTGATCGATTTGCGTGCCACCATTGAAGGATGTCGAGGCCTTCGTTAGGGCACGGTGTCGGAGGAAGGTTACAGAATCGGGCGTACTCGCCGACAGTGTTGCGCCGTTGACGTCGACCAAGAACACGAGATCCCGAATTGCCACTTCCTTGTGAACCCGGTGAAGAAGTCGATGCCGTATTGCCGCCGCCGCGCCCAATAGCCGTAAGGTTGTAGAATAACCGGTGATTGTACACGTATGGTGAACCACCGGCCCCGCGTCTGCCCTATATTGAACAAAAAATATTAACATTTAGAGTATTGTTAGGAAATTAAAAAAAAAAATCTTAAGAAATAAAGTTAAAAAAATTACCTGAGTTTGTTGTTGATGATTCGTTTCCTTTATCTGATCTTCCAATTCGTTATATTTTTGCTCGTACTCTCGGTAAAGGGCCTTCATCTTCCGATCCGCATCAAAGTAATTGTGCGTCATATAGGGCTCCCCGTCATAGCTTCCATCGCATGTAAGACATTCTGCAGTTTGGAAAGATTAAGTGTCGGATCCACGATTACAGCGGCGCAATATAAAAATGGGAGCTTTTCAGAACCCCAATAATACTCAAACTTTTCAGAACCCCAATAATACTCGACCGCGGCAACGGAATAGTCGATCATCATTTCCTCGGACTTCGGTACGTCCTCGAGAACAGTTGTTGCCACTCGACATAGTAACGATAAATTAAACCGATGAAAGAAACTAAATTAAACAAATAATGACGATAAAATAAAACTAAGTTAAACTAAATAATAACATTAAATTAAACTAATAACAATAAAATAAACTAAATTAAACTAAATAATAACACTTAATTAAACTAACAATAACACTAAATTAAACTAGTATTTGAGAGTATTTATATAACTATAAAGTAACTAAACTATAGCCTAAAATCGCACACTTGAGAGCTTGAGAGAGTTTGAGAAAGTTGGAGATGAAGAGAGTGAGAGGTGTGAATAAAATGAGGGTGAAGTGGAGTATTTATAGGAAAAATTGTGTAGGAATTCGAGAAAGAATGGTATTAAAGAAACAACCACTTTTTCAGGGACCTGACAGCAATATTACCGTTGACACCAACGGCTAATTTTTTTTTTTTTTTTGCAGAATGACCCCAACGGCTTTTTTTTTTTTGTTTAAATCCCGGAACCGGACTAATCCGGATCCGTATTTTTCCGGATCCGGATTGTTCCGGACCCGGATATATCCGGGTCCGGTTTTTTTTTTTTTTTTTTTTAATGGGTTCCGGGTTAATACCCGATTACGGCATTTTGGGGATTAGTTCCGACCATTAATTCTATGACCGAAGCTTGCCAAAAATAAAATAGCCGAGCTGCTCTCTCTCTTGCATATTGGAGTGAGGAAATTAATTATCGAGAGAGATGGTTTCTCAGTTTTTTTGAGAGAGAGGTTGATGAAAGGAAGATAATAGTGATGAATGAAAAAGGAAGTGAGTGATGTCGACGAAGGAGGAAAAATGAAGGAAAGTAAAGTTACGACCAAGGTTTAAAATGTCGCTTGCCGATGTCGTTTTGCATTTTTTGTTTTACGGATATATCGCTTGCCGATGGGTATGTCGATGGACAAATCGTAAAAAAAGGGCATACCGCATGCCGCATATACCGCACTTTTTTTTATAGAAATACCGCATGTCGATGGGGTTTTCGACGGATATTTTGTAAAAAAAATTGAGTATTTAAGCAAGATATTTATACTACATATTTAATAAATACAAGACAGAATTGTATACAACAAAAACACATTTATAACTTAAATATGTAGGTGAAATGTATAATATTAAGTCACTTTATTAGTTGAAGTGTATAATATTAAGTCAAATTATTATGTGAAGTGAATATGTATGTTAAGTGTGTAATATTAAGTGAATATGCATGTTAATTGTATATGTATGTTAACAAATTTAATATTAGTTGAAGTGTATAATATTAAATATGAATATGTATATTAAGTGTATATGTATGTTAGGTGAAGTTAATATGTATGTTAAGTGTATAATATTATTTGAAGTGTATAATATTAAGTTAAATTATTAGGTGAAGTGTATGTGTATGTTAAGTGTGAATGTATGATATTAGTTGAATATCAAAAAGTCCCACATTGATAGATGACAAGAGTTTGGTGATGTTTATATACCAAATATTAGGGACAAGGGCTTGGGCCCTTTGGGTCATAGGATTTTGTGGATGGGGGAGGACTCACACAAATATTCCACCACCACACAAGCGCTGCCATCCGGCCAGCCGTGGCGAGGCGGGGTGGGGTGGGCAAGTATAATTATTTTATCCAAAAGTTTAATTGGTATGTTTGCCGAAATCTACAAAAATATGATTTTTTGCAAAATTCCAACCATTTTTTTGCAATTTTTACTCACAAAAACGAAAAACGATATTCCACCCACGTTCCCCTGCGAATTTCGCAAAAATGGTAAAAAATCAGCGAAACGAAAGGGTTTTCCTTTCGTAAATCTTCAAAAAACAAAAATCAGTCGACATTTTTACGGAAAATCGCGAAATTTAACACCTTGGTTACGACACATAACCTCATGACTCATAACTAGAGCCATTTGACACGTACAACATATTGAGGTAAATTTTAATTATTTAACCTCCACTCCCTCATCTTCAAAAAATTGAGCAATTTTTTCCTTAAAACTTTGTTTATTTATTTTTGGGTATTACACGGACACAAACAAGGAAATCTTTGGAGTGGTCCCCCAAAACAAGAGAGTATGTCGGAGCTTCTCGAGAGAAATAAGCCATGAAATAGTTGTCCCATTTAAAAATATTTATCCTTTTGTATAAAGTTCATGAGTATTTTGGTACTTTAAAAATAAACGATGCTAATTTCGATTTATTGAATATTTGCATTGCATGTAGTTTTCGATTTTTCACAAATGTACTGCTAGTTAATAAATTTTCCCTTTTTTAAGGCATATATATGTTGTCAAAAGTGCAGTTAGGCACCAAAATGACCGTACAGGGTAGCTATATTATTATATATTACTACTAAACTACAACTCAATTAACCTTTAGGCTTGGACTTGGAGTCGAACAACATATGATGATAGATGGGAATTTAAGAATTAACACTTTAGCCTGTGAATTGTGAGTTTGTGACCATGTTAACTTCTTCCAATTCCTTATAGAAAATGGTATATATGTAAACAAAACAATACGTTCGCCATATCGTAGTCAAAATATTCAAGCAATATTTCAAGCCGCTAATTGTTACATAATTTACATGCATGTTTCTTTATCACTTCAAACCGTTTTCCGAGTTAGAATTTCCATTCAATTAGCAATTGTATTCATATATACCTACACACAATATATAGTGTGTATAAATTAATGGGACGTCCAAAAAACTTCGTAACTTGCTCAGTCCAGCCCAGCATGCACGCCAAGAGAATATATAACATATGGATTGCATCTATATAAAGCTACCAAGGTAAACATAATTCTTCACAACTCCTCCTCTTCACTTGAGAAAGAAAGTAACCAAAAGAAAGAAAAAGATCAGAATTATCATGGGTGCGATATTGAAGAAGCAAGTCGGTGAGTATGCAATTCTTGCGGTGTTGCTGATCCTGGGGACTATGGCGTCTGAAGCCGTGTCACGTGGCTCGCCGTCTCTGAGCGAGAAGCACGAGCGCTGGATGCCACGGCACGGCCGCACTTACAAGAGTAGCTTGGAGAAGGAGGAGCGTCAGAGGATATTCAAGGAGAACTTGAACTTCATCCAAGAGTTCAACAAGGCGGGCAATCATACTTACAAGCTGAGCGTCAACAAGTTCGCGGACTTGACGCCTCAAGAGTTCCTCAGCCGCTACACCGGCTTCGTTCCAAAAACATTATCCGCGAAAAGCAATAATTTCAGGCACCAAAACGTGAGTGACGTTCCGTCAAACGTTGATTGGAGAAGCCAAGGAGCTGTCACCCCAGTCAAAGACCAAGAGCAATGCGGTACCAAATTTTGATATCTAATTTCTCTCGAGAAATCGTCTTTAATTACTGTCAGTTTTATTAATATTTTACTATAAATGCGCGCGACAGGGTCTTGCTGGGCATTTTCTACCGTGGGGGCAGTGGAAGGCATCACCCAAATCACAACCGGAACGCTGGTTTCCCTATCACCGCAACAACTGGTGGACTGTTCCAAAAACGGAAACAACGGCTGCCATGGCGGAATGATGAACGCAGCCTTCGACTACATTATCCAAAATCGCGGCATCGACAGTGAAGCAAACTACCCCTATCGTGGAGACGACGGATCTGCATGCAAAGGCAGCAGTGCCTCCTCTGCTGCGACGATCAGTGGCCACGAAGACGTTCCTGCGAACGACGAGGAGGCTCTGATGAAGGCGGTTTCGGTGCAGCCAGTGTCGGTGGCAGTCGACGCAACGAGCTTCCAGTTCTACAAAGAGGGAGTGATCTCAGACAACTGCGGGACGAATCTGAACCACGGAGTTCTTGTGGTCGGATTTGGTGTCACCGGGGAGGGCACAAAGTACTGGCTGGTGAAGAACTCGTGGGGCGAGGGATGGGGCGAGCAAGGATATCTCCGGATCCTCCGAGACAGCGGCGTCGAAGGAGGCCTCTGTGGCATTGCAATGTCCGCTTCTTACCCCACCATTGGCAACTGAATCATAATCCAATTGATCAGTTGTGGCGGAATCGACATGGATCTTACATCCATCTATCTACACTTTAGTATGCAATTATTTTTACGAGAAGCTTTTTAAGAACATTAGTTAGTTGATCTTATATGTTGATCGGCGTATTGAAATTTTGTGTTAAATTTCCTTTCTATATTTGCAGTTTGTACTTGATTATGATGATCTTTCATGATATAACAATGAATATAGCTATTTTATTCTTATGAGCAGTTTATTTTACATATTTCCGAAGGCAATGACTTTCATGTTGACTGGATATAACATGTGTATGGAAATTTTATAATTAAGTAAATATGAAAAAAGTGAGTAAATATGTGATAAAAAAAATAATGATGATTAATGATTTTTTATTCAACCAAATACTCGAAAATTGGAAAGTACAATAATTCAACCAAAGACTCGGAAGTCATAAAATATAATGATAAAACTTACAACTAAAAACCAATTACATTTGAAGAGTGTTAAATATAATCCACTATTATGTTGTCGATGAGTTCGTTATCTTATTAACTTTTTTGGGGATAATCCAATCTTTTGATAGCATAAGGATCTCGACCATTCAGACTTCGTTTAATTTGCGACGAGGCTCCAACATCATTCCGACCAATGAGAATAACTGTTGGTTCCAATGTGAATGGATCTGCCAAAAGAAGCAAAGAACAACAAAGAAAAGACAAAGGAATTTTGGGAGAATTTTCTCTGATTGATGTCGAATGCAAAGAGTACAAAAAGTTACAACCTCAAGTCATAAGACTTGTATTTATATGTGAACAAAGAAGCTAAACCCTAGCTAAACTTCTTAAAAAAAAAATAAACTCAATCAAATCTTTACAATTTACACATTTCCTAACAGAATGGGAAACCAAATCAAATCAGGAAGCCAAATCGTATCTCCAAACTTGCTCCTCAAGTTTGGTACCTTCCTGGAATAACTCTTCTTGACTTCTGGCGTTTCCTGTTTCTGCTTGGGAGAGTCCTGCTAGGGTCCTCTTCTGCTAGGGAACATTTCTGGTCCCCCTCATCTCTGCTAGGGGCATCTCTGGTAGGGGCATTCCTGGTTGGGTCCCTTCCTGCTAGGGGTCATCTCTGGTCGGACCCATCTCTGGTGGGGAGCTTTCTGGTGGAGGAATTCCTGCTAGGGAGGTTTCTGCCCGCGAGATTTCTTCTAGGGGTTGAGCCAAGTCAGGCTTAAACTCACATTCTCCCCCGTAAGCTTGATTTGGGTCGAGGTTCTTTACCCCGAACATCTCTCTCATCTCCGCGAACTTAACTCTTGCTAGAGCCTTGGTAAGTATGTCTGCACGCTGCTCCCTTGTGCTGACAAACTCCACGATGATCTTCCGCTTCTCCACACACTCGCGAATATAATGATACCGAGTGTTTATGTGTTTGCTCCGACCATGGAACACTGGGTTCTTCATCAGTGTTATTGAGGACTTGTTGTCCACGTAGAGTGTAACTGGCTTCTGCTCGGCTCCAGTCACTTTACTCAGTATCCCCTTTAACCACATAACTTGACACGCTACTGCGGTTGCTGCCATGAACTCCGCTTCACACGAGGATGGAGCTACAGTCTTCTGCTTATAAGACTGCCAGGTGATTAGATTTCCGTTGAGGTTGAACGCCATCCATCCGGGACTCTTCTTATCATCAATGTCACCGGCTAGATCATTGTCAGTGAAGCCGACTAGCTCTTCTGCTCCGTTTCCTCTTCCGTACTGGATCCGGTAGTCCGTCGTTCTCTTCATGTAGCGCAAGATGTGCTTCACCGTCTATTGGTGTGCGCTTGTGGGCTTCTCCATGAATCGACTAACTATCCCAACTGCATGAGACAGTTGTCCCATTTAAAAATATTTATCCTTTTGTATAAAGTTCATGAGTATTTTGGTACTTTAAAAATAAACGATGCTAATTTCGATTTATTGAATATTTGCATTGCATGTAGTTTTCGATTTTTCACAAATGTACTGCTAGTTAATAAATTTTCCCTTTTTTAAGGCATATATATGTTGTCAAAAGTGCAGTTAGGCACCAAAATGACCGTACAGGGTAGCTATATTATTATATATTACTACTAAACTACAACTCAATTAACCTTTAGGCTTGGACTTGGAGTCGAACAACATATGATGATAGATGGGAATTTAAGAATTAACACTTTAGCCTGTGAATTGTGAGTTTGTGACCATGTTAACTTCTTCCAATTCCTTATAGAAAATGGTATATATGTAAACAAAACAATACGTTCGCCATATCGTAGTCAAAATATTCAAGCAATATTTCAAGCCGCTAATTGTTACATAATTTACATGCATGTTTCTTTATCACTTCAAACCGTTTTCCGAGTTAGAATTTCCATTCAATTAGCAATTGTATTCATATATACCTACACACAATATATAGTGTGTATAAATTAATGGGACGTCCAAAAAACTTCGTAACTTGCTCAGTCCAGCCCAGCATGCACGCCAAGAGAATATATAACATATGGATTGCATCTATATAAAGCTACCAAGGTAAACATAATTCTTCACAACTCCTCCTCTTCACTTGAGAAAGAAAGTAACCAAAAGAAAGAAAAAGATCAGAATTATCATGGGTGCGATATTGAAGAAGCAAGTCGGTGAGTATGCAATTCTTGCGGTGTTGCTGATCCTGGGGACTATGGCGTCTGAAGCCGTGTCACGTGGCTCGCCGTCTCTGAGCGAGAAGCACGAGCGCTGGATGCCACGGCACGGCCGCACTTACAAGAGTAGCTTGGAGAAGGAGGAGCGTCAGAGGATATTCAAGGAGAACTTGAACTTCATCCAAGAGTTCAACAAGGCGGGCAATCATACTTACAAGCTGAGCGTCAACAAGTTCGCGGACTTGACGCCTCAAGAGTTCCTCAGCCGCTACACCGGCTTCGTTCCAAAAACATTATCCGCGAAAAGCAATAATTTCAGGCACCAAAACGTGAGTGACGTTCCGTCAAACGTTGATTGGAGAAGCCAAGGAGCTGTCACCCCAGTCAAAGACCAAGAGCAATGCGGTACCAAATTTTGATATCTAATTTCTCTCGAGAAATCGTCTTTAATTACTGTCAGTTTTATTAATATTTTACTATAAATGCGCGCGACAGGGTCTTGCTGGGCATTTTCTACCGTGGGGGCAGTGGAAGGCATCACCCAAATCACAACCGGAACGCTGGTTTCCCTATCACCGCAACAACTGGTGGACTGTTCCAAAAACGGAAACAACGGCTGCCATGGCGGATGGATGAACGAAGCCTTTAATTTCATTATCCAAAATGGCGGCATCGACAGTGAAGCAAACTACCCGTACCGTGGAGACGACGGATCGGCATGCAAAGGCAGCAGTGCCTCCTCTGCTGCGACGATCAGTGGCCACGAAGACGTTCCTGGGAACGACGAAGAGGCTCTGAAGAAGGCGGTGTCCGTACAGCCGGTGTCAGTAGTGGTGGACGCGACGAGCTTCCAATTTTACAAAGAGGGAGTGATCTCCGACAACTGCGGGACGAATCTGAACCACGGAGTTCTTGTGGTCGGATTTGGTGTCACCGGGGAGGGCACAAAGTACTGGCTGGTGAAGAACTCGTGGGGCGAGGGATGGGGCGAGCAAGGATATCTCCGGATCCTCCGAGACAGCGGCTTTGAAGGAGGCCTCTGTGGCATCGCAATGTCCGCTTCTTACCCCACCATTGGCAACTGAATCATAATCCAATTGATCAGTTGTGGCGGAATCGACATGGATCTTACATCCATCTATCTACACTTTAGTATGCAATTATTTTTACGAAGCTTTTTTACAAATTAGTCAGTTGATCTTCTGATGATCAGCGTATTGAAATTTTGTGTTGAATTTCCTTTCTATATTTGCGGTTCGTACTTGATTGTGATGATATAGTAATTGAAACAGTCTATAAAGCTACTTTATTGTATTCTCATGTTCTCTTTTTTTACTTATTTCCGGAGGCAATCACTTTCATTTTTTAACTAGATATACAAAACATGTGTATTGAAAATCCTAATCTTTACTCACTTAACAATCGACAAAATCTTTTTGTTTTGGTAGAGAAAAGCGTTATGCTGTTTTATATAAGGAAGAGGTAAAGTATCACTTGTTTATTAAACAATAGTACCATATTAATTAGTTTTAGCGGCTAAAGTACCAACGGCTTGTAAAACAGTAGACGAGTCATGCTCCATCTACGTTTTCTCGCTAGACGTTAGTGGATGGACATGTGTCGTTTTCTCATTAGAGAGAGGTATTTTCCGGAAATTCTTTCTCCCTAAAATTCTTGTGGAATTCAGAATCAATTAAATGATAATGGAACAAATGCATTACATACATACATCTGTGTCCCTGAAATTGAATGCATAAACTTGAGAAGATCCCTGTACAAAGTCACTCTCAGAAGCAACACCAAAACTGACAAGGCACGCGCCCGGTTCGGCGGATGTATTCCGCCTGCTGCTCCGTTATCGCGGCCTGCCTGTTGCGCTTCGCCTCAGCGGCCGCTCGCTTCTCTTCCGCCGAGTGCCTTGCCGCTGCCAGCTTCTTCATCAGCTTCTCGTGCGCTCGCCCTCTCATCCTCTCCACCTCCACCTGAAATCAGGAAACAATAAATAAACACACCACCCTTTGCAATAACATAACTTTCTCATCTATATATACCTCGATTTTTCTCATCTCCGCTTCTGTTTTCGCTTTCTGATGATTTTCCCACGCTTGGATTTTCATCTCTTCCTGTTTAAACCTGAAAAGATTCCCGTCGTCAACAGTTTCCACATCAATCTCGACGGCCTTGTAACTTTTCTTGTAAAGGTTTTTTTAGGGAACAGGATTAACTAACCTGGCCATAAACTTGGCCTTCTCTGCTTCTTCCCATGCTGTTGCGCGAGTCTCGATCACATCTCGTTCGGCTGCTACGGTTTTCAACGAAGTCGAAGCATCCTCTTTGCTAGCAGCCCATGCAGCTATGTTGGCTTTACCGAGCTGCGTTCCAAGAGCCATGATCTCTCTCCTGGTCTTCATTTGAAGCTCTTTCTCCGACAAGCCTTGGTTCGAACCAATGGAAGACAGTGGTCGGGGAGGAGAGGAAGACGGGCTGCGAGTGGGTGTTGTGGCCCTCACGGGAGTTGCGGTGCGCGAAGGCTCTTGGCTGGCAATGGGAGTCATCTCCGTGCCCATATCTCTCATCGACACTGACCTAGCTGTCGAAGACGGTGTCATCGCACTTTGCGTGCTTACTGCAAAACCGAACGGGACAACTAAGACCTCATCTTCTGCTAAGCAAACATTAGATTAAAGACGAGGAGTGAGCCCTTACTGGGTGAATCAGCAACTGGGTGATTCATATCCATCTGTTTCGTGTGAGGCTCTTCGGGAACTTCGACAGCGGGTTTGGCAGAGAGGTGGCGGCCCGCCTTGCGCCCCTTCGGCCTGTTGGACGTGGGGCTCGCTATCCACTTGTGCGCGTCGTCCCACTTCGACGGCGCCGCCTTGGAGAAGGGTGCGGCACCGGGGCCTTTTCTCTGAAACTCGAACCCCATCGCCACGCTCTCGTGATCACTCACGACATTCACATCTTTGCAGCTATCGGCACCTGAAGAAGGAGAGTCTCTGACTGTGTCTGCACTGCAACGGTGGTAAAAGGAAAACGCAGAGGATATGATCGAAAAGGGCATATACCAGATCTGGATTGCTCCACTCCCATGAGCATGGTCCTCAGTTTCCCAGGAGAAAATCCCTAAACACATTCACTTCAATTCAAAAAACCAGAAGATCCCAAGAGAGCAGAGTTCGCAGGGAGGCTAACCTCAGGCTTTTCGATCCTTTCGTAGTCCATCGATCTAAGCAAATCCTCTTCGCTTAGCCTTCATCTGAGTTCGTCAGCAATATTAGAGTCTCCCATCAAAGGAAGAAAATGGAGAGTGAAAGGAAGAGAGGAGAGTGTACAGGAGATTCGTAGTGAGGAAGCCATGGCAGTGAGAGAATCCATCGACGAGATCTTCGTGCGAATGACGAAGCAGGAAAAAGGAGTCTGTCTTCAAGTGAAAGTGAAAGTTGTGAAACTACTGTTTTTTTTTTTTTTCTCTATTAAGAATTTTATAGTTTTAGTGTAAAAAATTTAGTTTTTATTTGATACACATTTCTATTTTTTATTTTTTTAAAATAAAATAAAAGAATAATTGTTTGAAATATGATTTGATTTTTTCTTGAAAATTTAAATATTTAATACATTAATAAAATTAAAAAATATTATTACATTAATAATACAATAACATAAATATTATATTACGGTGTAAAATTAAATACGATCATGTTTAACATATCAAGGCTATACTATATAGTCTAAATAATCAGGTTTAACATACATAAAAAGTAAAATATCTCATGTCATTTTATTCCATTATTTTTCACCAACATTATATTAAACATAGTATTCACGTGAATTGTATATTCACCACAACAGGTCGTCCATATTCATTTTTCCAAGAGTCATCACTCAAGTAAATTATGTCCCAACATCACATAAGTCAAGTCAGATTCGGCGCCGGCACCAGCACCGGTGTCACAGTTAGCGTTGGTGTCGCAGTCGGCATAGAAACGTTGAAGGTTCAATGGTGAAGTCTAGAGGTGAAAATTTGGTATCCGTTTTCCGGTTTTGTCTCTGTTCCGGTACCGGTCCTGGATCGATTTTAAAAAATCCAAGAAATTTAGTTTACCACCGAGAACTGGTACTTCTCGGTTCCCGTGTTTAGAATCGAGAACCAGAAACGATGCCCTAAACAAATATTTCCCGGTTTTTGGTACCAGTTTCGATTTTAAACTACATGTCCTTTTTTTAGTTTTTAGTATGTCATTTTTAGTGTATTATAGATTTTTATTGTCGTTTTTTTTATACTATTTGTAATTTTTAATTTTCAAAAATACATGTGGTTTTTAAGTCAAGCACTTTTAAAACCGAAACCGGTACAACAAAAAAAATCCCGATTTTTCGGAACATGGACGTAAAAAGTTATATCCCGATTCCCGGTTCCGATTTTACTCCTAATGAAGTCGATAGAAATAAGGAGTGATATAAGAAAAAACTGAGTGAAAAAAACAGAAAACAACAAAAATGTGTATTTGAAAATCCTTAAGAAAAACATAATAAAACTTGAAACGTTTTGGAGTTCAATTTGATGAGTTACACACCAAACAGTCATTTACTTTTTTCATAGTTACACTATGCAAGTTAGAAAACTAAAAAACTGTTTTCAAGTTATGTACCAAACACAGCTTGTGATTTTTCATTTTCTTTTAGAAGAAAGTAAACCAAGCCAAAACAAGCTAATCCGTAATAAACCGAACCGAGCCGAGCCGAGGTGAGATCAGTGCCTTTTTTTGTCACGTGAAAATGAAATGAAGCCAAACTGAACTCGGTTGAGGAGCCCAGTCAAACCAATTCAAAACCTTATCAGAATGATTTTTAACACAATTTTTTTTGCTTTAATAAAATACATGTATCTAAATTTTAATAAACGAGGCAGTAGTTCAATTCAATCCAAAAAAATAATGATAAAATATTCAAACGGACATATTTTTGTGATTTTTAATAAGCGTACTACACTTGTCAAGGAAGGAGAGTTAGGACTTAGGACTTAGGAGTCTACTCAGGCGCGATTGGACCTTGGCCGAAATGGTAGCTTTGACTTAATGTAACAATATTTATAACGGTGAGTTTTAAGAGGCATTTAAGTCTTCGTATCAAGTCAAGGTTCGCATTTTCGACGATTTTCGACGATAATCGGCGATTTTTGATCTTTTCGATAGTTACTGGTAAGTTGCCGGCTCTAACAGTTATCGTTTTATATGCTTTTCGACGATTATCGAGCTTTTCGATAAAATATTTTCCAACCGATTTTCGATAAAACGCGTGTAAAAAATAGGGTCTTTTCGGTGCAATTAAAATATCGCGGCAAAAATACGAATTAAACTTTCGGCAAAAAAAATTATACTCACACAAGAGCACCCCACCCCATCACGTCCGTCCAGACGGTGGCGGCGGCGCGCATGTGTGGTGGTGTAACATTTGTGTGAGTCATCCCCCATCCACAAAATCCTATGACCCAAAGGGCCCAAACCCTTGTCCCTAATATTTGCTATATAAACATCACCAAACTCTTGTCATCTATCAATGTGGGACTTTTTGTTATTCAACTAATATCACACATTCACACTTAACATTCACATACACATACACTTCACCTAATAATTTAACTTAATATTACACACTTCAAATAATATTATACACTTAACATACATATTAACTTCACGTAACATACATATACACTTAATATGTATATTCATTTAATATTATACACTTCAACTAATATTAAATTTGTTAACATACATATACAATTAACATGCATATTCACTTAATATTACACACTTAATTAACATACATATTCACTTCACATAATAATTTGACTTAATATTATACACTTAAACTAATAAAGTGACTTAATATTAGTGTTTTAGATTTGAGACTAGTGATGGAATTATATGTGTGTATGACTTTATTTACATATGTTTTGTGGTATGATATTATAAAAATATTTTGTAAGTTTTCCGTCGAAAAGTATCGAAAAGTGTCGATAATCTGTCGATAATCTTCGAAAAGTATCGGTAATCGGTAAGCTACAGTATTATAAGTTTTCCGTCGGTTAATCGGTAAGCTATCGATTAATCCGTCGAAAACGGTAACCGATTTATCGACAAGTTCGGTAAGTTGAACCTTGCTTCATATATTCATAAGGGTATAATGGTCGAAAATTTTCAACGGCACAAAAGGTAAAACAAGGTTCTAGTTCTGGTTATAAAAATCCCATTTTTTTCAAACCGAGAATCAGAACCAAGTCAAAATTCGAGAAAGAAAAAAAAATGAAACTTGGACAAAATTTGTGGTAAAATGTCAAAATACAAAATAGCAAGTCCAAATTACAAAAATCAAATACTAAATCTATAATCTAACCATAAAAAAACATAATCCAAAATATTATAAAGACATAAACAACATATCATTTACTAAAAATTTAAAATATATATCTATATTGAAAACCGAAACCGGGACAAAAAAAAAATTGGGATTTAAGGTGGCATTCCGGTTCCGGTCCCCAATTCTGAAACTAAATTTCTTGTTTTTTTTGTTTCCTTAATTAAACCAATAGTCCGTGATCGATACCAAAACCGGGAGAAACCTAGAATCTGTATACAAAATTTTCATCCCTAGCTTTGACATACAAAAAGCGAATTACCACATATTCAAGTATCGAAAATGAGTCAAAGCCCAGAATAAACATGTCCGAGCCTTATGAGCCCTTGGGTCCTTTCGGCCAATTTTATTTATTTGGATTTCTTTCCCAATGTGCATTACACTAGAAAAATATACGAGTCGGATGAGCTAACCTCCAATGACGTTTCTAAGTAGGGGTGAAACCGGTACCGATAATCGATAAATTACTATTTTTTGGTATTGGTATTGAAAAAGCGAGATTTTTTTTTTTTGGTATTGGTATCGGTTCTAAAATTTATTGGTTTTTTATCAAACCGAGACCGAGACTGAGAAAAAAGAAAAGAAAATCGATAAATAAACCGAGACATAAATCGGGAATAACCCGGGGCAAAATCCAACAATCGCACTTTTTCCACCAGGATTTTTAGTAAAATGAATCCAACAATCGCTTGCGTTGCTACGCTTTTTCACACCATCTGCTTGATTCATTGTCACTTCTTCGGACAGTACCGGTAGGCTCGACTCTTATTCATTTTCACTACTATCCGAAACGGAAGTTGTAGACCCAGTAACACTATTATCCATGACCTGTTTAAACACATAAATATTTAATCAAATTAATGCTATTTAGGATTATACAGTGTGTATATCATAAGAAGTTAAGAACTAAATCATAACTAAAAATTTGCTAAATGATTTTCAACTGCTTTAAATAATGAAAACAATGGATTAAAAATGAGATTTTATTTTGAAGTTCCAATTCTTTCAAATTTCAAGTAACTCAGTTCCAAAATGAGATGTATCTAAACTCTAAAGTTACAAACCTGAATCGATATTGAGAAACTACAGAGAAGCAGTTCAGGGAGCAGGAATGGAAGAGAGGACCTGTTCAAAAATCAAAATCATGATCAAAATGAAGAAGATTAGGATTGATTACCAACAATTTGATTCAAAATATCTTTGCTTTTGTAATTCAAACTCAGAATTTGATTAGCAAAGTTGAAAGTAAACAATGAAGATAATTAAATAAAACTAGAGATTACCCACTTGTTTACTCTGCCGTTTACACTGAATTGGTGATTCCTCGAAATTTTATTAGCCGAATCTCGTGGAGCTCGAAACTTAATCCTCCGCAAACCATAATCAATGAATCATAATCAGAAAATGAATCTGCCAATCAAGGGAAGAAAGGACGAGTCGGACGGAGAACAAGACGAAGTTCGGACCTCACGGCGGTGGAGAGATCTCGGCGAGGGAGAAGGAAGGGTTCTGAAGTTCTCGATGAGGGAGAAGGAAGAGAGCGAGAGGAGGAGAAGAGAGCTGGCGGCGAAATGAGGGAAAGTGAGAGTGAGGCATAGAACGTACCCTAATTTTCTAATACAAACGACATGTAGTATAATCTAAAACGACATGAAGTTCACAACCGAAACCGATACCAAAATTCGAGAAATTTGGTATCAGTATCGTTTCTCGGTATTGGTATCGGAAACCGATAACCGATAAGTATCGGTTCTTGGTTTTAAACTAAATTTATCAGATTTTTTTTTAAAACCGATCCGAGACCGGTACCAAAACCGAGACGATACCGATAAACGGTTACAAAGTTTTCACCCCTATTTCCAAGTAACCCTTATATTAATTAAGAAAGAATAAGAAGAATTGGGTGAAAATACTTAACTTATCACTAATAAGTGCAATTCGGTACCTAATTTAGATATTGACTGGAAAAATACTTAAGTTACGCTTCTTTTAATATCTGTATTGTCAGTACTTTTTTCGTAAAATTTTTAAACTAAGTATTAAACTGAATCAGTAAGGATACTTTGAGTACTTACGCCGCCAATTCCTCAAAGAATAATAAGACATCTCTCAACTTTGAAATGTATTCTGTCTTTTATGCAATTGGATAAAACGCACTAAAAAAATGGGTATTATTTGTTATTATATAGACATGATCTCTTGCCAGGAGAGCGTATACGTAGTTCAAAACATGTTTGATCATATACGCAGTCATTCCAGTTTGCCGTGCAAAGCAAGAAACATGCATGTTGTTCACAATCACAGATTCCTTCTCTCTATATAAACACACCTCATCTCTCTGGACTTTCCATCACCAACAAACCTTAATTAGCTCACTACTCCTTTGCCATCTCCGACCCAATCAGCAAGATTAATGGCGGCTTCAATGATTGTGTCACTTCTGGTGCTCAGCGCAGTGGCTTTGCAGGGTGGTTGCCGCACGCTGAGCGAGACGTCCATGTCGGAGAGGCACGAGCAGTGGATGGCTCGGTACGGGCGCGAGTACAAGGACGACGCCGAGAAGGCAATGCGCTTTCAGATCTTTAAGACTAACGTGGAGTACATCGAGGCCTCCAACGGCGCCAAGAATCGGCTGTACACGCTTGGCGTTAACGAGTTCTCCGACCAAACCAACGACGAGTTCCGCGCCTCTCGCAACAAATTCAAAATGCCGTCCGGCCCAATCACTCCGACGCCTTTCCGGTATGAAAACGCCACCAAACTTCCTTCTTCCATGGACTGGAGAAAGAAGGGAGCTGTCACACCTGTCAAGGACCAGGGTCAATGCGGTAATATAGCATGATAAAGTCACGCGATCTTAGAATTGCAGCACCTATTACAATATAAATATACAAATTTCAAGACTCGTTTTACTACTAAAAGAGTTTATTAGAAAAGAAAAAAAAGTTATAATTAATTAAAGTTCTAACTTCTAAGTCAACAATATATTAGCATTATTCAAATTTGTTGAGTATATACAAGCTGAGACTTGGGAGTGCGTGGGTTCAGGATGTTGCTGGGCTTTCTCAGCGGTGGCGGCGACCGAAGGGATCACGAAGCTTGCGAACGGGAAGTTGATCTCTTTGTCCGAGCAAGAGCTCGTCGACTGTGACACCGCCGGCACTGACCAGGGCTGCGAAGGCGGTCTCATGGACGACGCTTTCGAGTTCATCATTTCCAACGGCGGCCTCTCGTCCGAGTCTAAGTACCCTTACGAAGGTGTCGATGGTAAGTGCGGAAAGAAGAGGTCGGTCGCGAGCATCAGTGGATACGAAGACGTACACCGCCCACCAACCCGTCTCCGTCGCCATCGACGCCAGCGGAATGGACTTCCAATCTTACTCCAGCGGCGTTTTCACGGGAGAGTGCGGGACAGAACTCGACCATGGAGTCACCGCCGTCGGGTTCGGGACCACGGACGACGGCACTGACTACTGGCTGGTGAAGAACTCATGGGGCTCTTCCTGGGGCGAGGAGGGCTATATTAGGATGCAGAGAAACGTCGACGCCAGCGAAGGTCTGTGTGGCATCGCCATGCAAGCTTCGTATCCCACTGCTTAATTAGATGCTCTATTCACTCCACTATACGTGTAATCGAGTGTGAGAGACAGGGATTGATGACTATACTATACTGTCTAGTGAGGAATAGTACCATGATATTGTTCCTCTTTATTCGTGCATCTTGTAACATTTAATGGTACATAAATACATGATATATATATATATATACTACACTATTGTATTGGTGGTTACATGAACTTTTTCTTTATTTATTTATTTATTTATTTATTTATTTATTTTCTTCTAATTAATATTCCACACTTGATATAATACTCGATTTATAAAAGGAAAATTTACCATGAAAGTCTTCAAACTCATGTGTTTTTTAAAACTAAATTGTTCAACTTCATTTTTAGTGTCAAACTCATTGATTTCTTGCAAATAGATCTCTGACCGTTAATGTTGACTCTATGTGCCATTTGTCATTCAGTTAAATGTGCCACGTCACTCAAATGCCACATGTCATTTTCCAAGTGTCTTTTTTAATAATTTTTTATTTAAAAATTGTTGACGTGGTTTCCCACTTCAAACAATCAAGTGTGACTTATGAGCGTATGATATTCTTGAGATTAATGACTTGGTGGAATTCGATATCTCACGTTGCGAGCTCTCGATTCACTTCCGATATATGTATATAAATATAAGCGGTATAAATGAGACTAGCCCCGAGCTTGCCCGCGTTCAACTCGGCAGTGTTCTGGAAAACTTTTCTGAGGACCAGTTCCCCAACGATAAATTTTCGACGTTTGATCTTTGAATTATAATACTTTGCTATCGAGTTTTGATAGTTAGTTATTCTTATCAAAGCCTGTTCTCGTCTTTCGTCGACGTGGTCGAGCTGATCTTCCCTCATTTCGTCGTTGAGTTCTGCGTTCAAGGGTGCGTGTTCCCTTCGAAGGCTGGGTGTCTCTATTTCTGCTGGTATTACGGCTTCGGTGCCGTATACCATTGAAAATGGAGTTTCCCCGGTGGCCCTACGCGGGGTAGTTCTGTAGGACCAAAGGACCCCAATGAGCTCGTCAGCCCATCGTCCTTTTTTGGTGTCTAGGCGTCTCTTGATTCCATCCACTATGATCCGATTGGCTACCTCGGCTTGGCCGTTGCCCTGGGGGTACCTCGGAGTGGATGTGTTCAAGGATATTTTCCAATTGATGCAGAAGTTTTGAAATCTCGTGGAAATGAACTGGGGTCCATTATCAGCTATTATCTCTTTTGGGAGGCCGAAACGGCTAATGATGTTTTTCCATAGGAAATTTTCTACATCGACGTCCCTGATGTTAGCGTACGCTTCGGCTTCCACCCATTTGGAGAAGTAGTCTGTTACGACGAGTAGGAATCTTTTCCCAGCCGGGGCTAAGGGAAAAGGCCCGACTATGTCCATAGACCATTTCATGAACGGGTATGGGACTGAGACTGAGGAGAGTTCTTCTGCTGGCCGGTGTATGGACGGGGAGTGTCTTTGGCATTTATCGCATCTTCTGGCGTGCGCTTCGCTGTCTGCCAGCATGGTGGCCCAGAAGAAGCCTTGCCTTTTTGCTTTGTTTGCCAAAGATCTTCCTCCGGAGTGGTTGCCGCATTCTCCGTCATGGATTTCGTGGAGTACAATTTGAGCTTCGGTCTTTCCTAGGCACCTTAGGTAGGGTCCGGTATAGCTGCGCTTGTACAATTTCCACCCGATAACGCAGAATCTGGCACTTTGGATTCTTAGCTTCCTAGCCTTTTGCTTATCCTGGGGTTTGGTTCCGGTTAGGATATAGTTGACGATTGGGGTTCTCCAATCGTCTTCTTCTATTCGGATGTTGCAAACTTCGCGTTTCACGCTAGGTTCGTCTATTGTTTCGACTAGAATTATCCTCTTTACTTCGGGATTCGAAGTTGAAGCTAAACCAGCCAATGCATCAGCTGATGCGTTTTCACTCCTTGGTATTCGGATTATCTCAACGTGATCGAACTGTTGAATTAAATCCTTTACTACCAAAAGATATTTTTCCATCCTATCGTCGCGGGTGGCGTATTCGCCACTGATTTGACTAGTAACTAGCTTGGAGTCAGAATGGGCCCTTATTCTTCGGGCTCCTACGGCTTTTGCTAGTTTGAGGCCAGCGATGAGGGCCTCATATTCGGTCTCGTTGTTTGTCGCGTGGAATTTCAATCTGAAAGATTGTTCCAACACTTCTCCCATAGGGGATACCAAACGAATTCCGATCCCAGATCCACCTTGGTTTGAGGCTCCATCGACTTCGAGTTTCCATTCTCCATCTCCGTGACCCTCTTTCGAGCCATCGGCCGGTAATTCGATCAGAAAATCAGCCAGTACTTGTGATTTCGCACAGGTACGGATTTTGTATTCTATATCGAACTCGCTTAGCTCGACTGCCCATTTTGTGAGTCTTCCCGATTGGTTCGGGCTGTGGAGGATGATTCTCAAAGGCTGGGTGGTCATGACCATGATGGTGTGGGATTGGAAGTAAGGCCGGAGTTTTCTCACTGCGGTTATCATTGCCAATGCGAGTTTTTTGATAGCTGGGTATCTGGTTTCAGCATCTTCTAGAGATTTGCTGATGTAGAATATTGGTTTTTGCTCACCGCGGTCCTCTCTCACTATTACCCCACTCACTGCCGATGGTGAGACAGCCAAGTATAAGAATAATGGCTCTCCCAGGATCGGTCTGGTAAGTATGGGCGGCGTGGAGAGGTACCTTTTTAGCTTTTGGAATGCTTCCTCGCACTCTTCGGTCCATTCGAACTTTTTGTTCCCCTTCAACAGTTTGTAAAAGGGTAGGCACTTGTCCGTTGCTCTTGATATGAACCGATTAAGAGTTGTGATTCTCCCAGTCAGCCTTTGTGTCTCCCTAACAGTCCTCGGGGAGGGCATGTCCTGGAGGGCTTTTATCTGGTCGGGATTAGCTTCTATTCCTCGCTGAGTGACCAAGTAACCCAGGAATTTTCCCGAAGTTACCCCGAAGGTGCATTTTGTCGGGTTAAGCTTCATTTGATACTTCCGTAGTATCGTGAAGCACTCTTCTAGGTGGGCTACATGATCTGTTGCTTGGGAGGATTTCACCAACATATCATCAATATAGACCTCCATGGTTTTGCCGAGTTGCTCGGCAAACATCTGGTTGACTAATCTTTGATATGTGGCTCCGGCATTTTTTAACCCGAAGAGCATAACTTTGTAACAGTATATACCCCTGTTGGTTATGAAAGACGTTTTTTCCTGGTCCTCTGGGTGCATGAGGATCTGATTGTATCCCGAAAACGCGTCCATGAATGACAGTAATCCGTGCCCACATGTTGCTTCGACTAGGCGGTCAATGTGGGGCATTGGGAAACTGTCTTTGGGACATGCTTTGTTTAGGTCAGTGAAGTCAATACAGACTCTGGCCTTTCCGTTTTTCTTTTTCACGACGACCGTATTCGCTAACCAGTCCGGGTATTTGACTTCCCTGATGGATCCGGTTTGCAGCAGTTTCGTGACTTCTTCGTTTACGGCTTGGGCCCGATCTGAGCCTAGCTTTCGTCTTTTTTGTTTTACCGGCTTATAGCTGGGGTCTACATTCAGGCGATGGGTTGCGATGCTTGGGTCTATTCCGGGCATGTCTTTGTGGGACCAAGCAAAACAATCCCGGGTTTTAGTGAGGAATTTGAGGAGTTCTTTTCTGACGTTATTGTCCAGTTCTTTCCCTATCCCTACCCGGTGATCCGGATTATCGGGATCGATCTGGACCTGGACTGTCATTTCCAAGTTGGGTCCATCCGTGTCGGCGGCCCTTTCCTGGCCGTCCTCCTCTTTTCCTTCTACCGACATTAATTGCTATGCGGTAGATTTTTCTCTGGCGGTCTTAGCGGCTTGGATGTTCCGGAATGCGCTCATATAGCAGATCCTGGATTGCTTCTGATTTCCTTTAACTTCAACAATTTTTCCTTCCCTATTCGGGAAGCGTATTAATTGATGATAAGTTGATGGTACGGCCTTCATCATGTGCAACCAGGGTCTTCCTAGTATCATGTTTTAAACTGATGGGCAGTCTAATACTAGGAAGTTCTTTGTCCTTCCTACCCCTGCTGCTGCGATTGACAGCCGCACCGTGCCTATTGCATTGATGGTCCCTCCATCGAAGCCGGTTAAAGGGATGGCCTCCCTGGTGATCTCAGTTTCTTCGACTCCCAACTTCAGCAATGGTTCTAGGAAGATCACGTCGACTGAGCTCCCATTGTCGATTAGTATTCTATCCATCGTGTATGAGGCAACTAGTAGTGTGACAACTAGCGCGTCATCATGCGGACCGATAAGTGTGGCTGCTTCACTGTCCTTGAATGAAATTTTGAAATCCGGTTCCCGCCTTGGAACAATTACTAGTCCGGCCTTGAGCCTTCGTTGGTGAGCCTTGATGGAATTGACTGAATTTTCGTGCAGTTGGGACCCTCCTACTATTGTGTAGATTCTGTCAATGGGCTCGGGGATCTCATCAAGCTGTTCGCCAATGTCTTCTGTTTCCTCATATGTCTGCTCGTCTGGTTCTTCGAGCATGTGTACCCGTCCTCTTTTGTTCGGCTGGGCATTTTCCCTTGGTGTCCTTTGCTGTTCGGCTCTTTTTTGGCTGTTCTGAGGTTGGTCTTGAGGGGGGGTTTTGTTCGGATGCTTGCCCGTTCCTCAGCTCATTGCCGAAGTTTATTTCTCCCAATTCTCCATTGATGTATTTTTCGGCCAGGCGAGCACGGAGCACCATACAGTTTCTTGTGTGGTGTCCATACGCCTTGTGGAAATTGCACCATGCTTTGGGGTCGTGTCGCGGGAACGCTTCATGGTTATAGGGCGGGAAGTCCTTGGTGCTGACTAATATTTCTCCTGAGGCTTCTCCTACTTCAGCCTGTGCTTCGAAATCCGCGGTTTCCGAATTTACGTTGAAAACGTATGGATTTCGCGGGTTCGGTCCGTTGTTTGCCCTTGGATTCTGGGTTTGGGACGGATGCCTTCGGGTCGGGGAGGAGCTCCTTTGTCCTCTGAAGGGATTGTGGTGGCCTCCGGTTCTGGGCTGCATCGGTTGACCGGGTAGACCTGGGTTTCGTTGATGGACGGGCTGGAGTCCGTGCTTTTTTCGTAAAGCCTCTAGCTCCTCGTCGTGTCTGATCCAATTGGACGATCTGTGGATTACGTCTTCAATGGAGTTGTAACGATTTACGACTATATCCGTTTTGAATTTTGAGTCGTACCATAACCCGGCTGTGAGTGCAGCTATGGCAGTTTCGTCACTTATTCCGTTTATCTTGACCATGGTTTTCTTGAATCGGGTCATGAAGGATCTGAGAGGCTCTCCTCTCTCCTGCTGTAAAGCATAGAGGTTTGCCACTGTGGTCTCGGTTTCCATAAACATGGAAAAATGTTTAAGGAATAGGGTGGTCAGCTGCCCGAAGTTATCGATGGATCGGGGTTCCAGTTTTGAGAACCACTCCATTGCTGGGCCGGCCAGATTCTCCGAAAAGTACTGGCATCGTCCAGCGTCTAACTCGTGTGCTTCCAAGTTTGCCCGCCCCATTGCGATCCTGAACGATCTTAGGTGTACTTTGGGGTCAGTTGTCCCATCGTACTTTGGCAGATTCACTCGTCCTCCGTCTCTGAGTTTTACGCTAGTTATGGCGAGTCTGAAGGGGGTCCTTTCTGACTCCTCCACTAGACGTTCTATCTCAGGAGCAGCGGTGGTGGCGCTGTGTACACGGGAGTGTACACGAACGAGCTTTTCGTTCATCTCAGCCATTGAGCGCTTAAGTTCCTCCAGCTCCGTGCTTTGGGGAACGGGTTCGGGATGCACGGCCTGGAGGTGTGCCCGTCCGTACACCGGACTTGGATGCCTCGGGTACGTGCTAGGCTGCCCATTAAGGGCTTGGGTGATGTCGCGATTTTGCTCGGGTCCGGACAGATAGCCCGGACGACCAGAGTGTTGGCGACTGCTCGATGCGAAGTTCCCCGTCCCAGTCGGATAGTATCCCGACAGGGGGGTGAAGAGGGGTGTCCCTACTTCGGGGGGCGGCGGAGGTGTTGGGGGCCTGGGGCCGTTAGGCGGCGGGGGCTGGTTTTGCCTCGATGCTTGCGGATTGTCCAGATAAGAAAAATCAAAATGGACAGCGCTGAGGTTAGCCCGGCTCTAGTGCCCAGAGCCCCGTGCTGGACCTACTCGGTTACTATTCTGGTGTTGTTCATTTTGGGCTTGGTTTGCCGCGAGAAGTTCGATCTGCCTGCGCAGTTCTTGGTTCTCGGCGTTCCTCGCCTCCAGTTGAGACTGTAGTTCGTCGGTTCCCGTGTTTTGCCTGGGGTTGTTCACCTCAGACTCAGTCACGGCTACGATTTCGTCGTTGCTCATATTTGCGAAGTGCTTCGAGCTCGTGGATGTTGGCGAGATCAATTTCCGACAGACGGCGCCAAACTGTTGACGTGGTTTCCCACTTCAAACAGTCAAGTGTGACTTATGAGTGTATGATATTCTTGAGATTAATGACTTGGTGGAATTCGATATCTCACGTTGCGAGCTCTCGATTCACTTCCGATATATGTATATAAATATAAGCGGTATAAATGAGACGAGGGATTTTTTTATAGAGGTTCATCCCAAGGCGGTAGTTGACTACGTCCTCTGTTAGTTTATTGTGACAAATAACATAGACGGACAGCTACAGGCAGCAAATCACGTCTTAAATCAAAGAAAGAAAGAGAAGAAAATGAATAGAATATAACGAAATCTCAAAGTAAGCAGAAATGCCGGGTAGCAAGCTCTCGATGAATTCTCCCAGGGATGCGCGCGTTGATCTGAGTTTGAGCTTGATATTTATAGGTTTCAATTCTTCCCGTTAGACTTCCAAGAATCGTGGGATCGTCTCTCCGAGCTGAACGGGTTGAATGGCTTGCCTTGCTACACGTGTCCCACGACTGCGTTCTCTTCGTCGTGTTTGAATTATGCCCGTTGAAGACTTGACTTCGTACTCCTGGTCTTCCGCTTGGATTTGAAATGAGAGGCCGGGTAGAGAGTATGACGATTATACCCTCGTCTTTCTGGGTTGATGAAGGATAGATATTGGGCCTTTGGGCCTTTTGGGCCGAGTGGCTTTGTATCCGTTGGGCTTTGTCTGATTTAGAGCTTTAGTGGGCTTCTCAATTGGGCTTTTGTGAATATCGAATTATTTCTTTTGAAGCCTTCAATCTTTGTTTGTGGATTTAATTAATTCACGACTTTAGTACTTTATGTCATATTAAATAATGACGAATTTGTACATCAACAAAAATATTTATTGATTTTTTATTTTAAATTTATTGTTAAAATATTTAAAAAGCTTAAATCGAATAAATATCTTAATTTCACAACAACAAAACATACAAAAAAAAATATTCTTAATCCAATCCTTGTTAATTAATATATAGATATTTTTTTAATTGATATAAATTATAATAATATTGATTAGGGTTATTACTGGAAAAAGTACTCAAGTTTTTCGCAAATAGGGCGGCTTAGAGCTAACTTACAAAAACCGTCGCAAAAATATCCAAGCTCACCTTTTTTTGGTGATCAACGGTAACCTCGTCCATTTTTTTATTTAGTTTTTTTACTATTTTTGTTAGTGATGACGTCAACACAAATCAAACAAAAAATCTCAAACAATCAAACCCAAGAATATCAAATTAAAATAAATTTGTATGTAAACACAAATTCTTTGAGCATCAACACTGCAAATTCTTATTTTTTTTTCTTCTCACTTTCTCTCTCGAATTCCTAGTTCATCTCCTCAATAGTATTGCGATTTGTGTTGTTGAAGTTATCTTTGACGGAAATAGTAAAAAAAAATGGATGAGGTCTACCGATTCACCAAAAAAGGTGAACTTGAACTTTTGCAATACTAATTAAAAATATTTATTATTTAATAAAAAAATTAATTTTAAAAGTTATTTAAAAAAATTCACGTGGCAGTTGAGCGACATGGCATTCAATTAGATGCCACGTGGCGCATAATTGTCATGGACTTATTTGTAGGAAATTGACGAGTTTGAAGACTTTAGCCGCCGAAAATCAACTTCAATGACTTGTTTATAAGAAACAGATAAATTTGAGGAGTTTAGCAAAAAAAATTCCTATATATATAATACTCGATCTGTGGAGGGATAAGATGTTTTATCAGGTGAACGGTATAATTATGCTCGGGTCCAACATAGGTATTGCCATTGGGCTCCCATGAGCTGCCCGTCCCACTTCGAGATCTCTACATACATATTGATATACGACCTCCTTACCATTAACCAGTATTCATCAGAATCACTAGAAATTAATATATCTTAATTAACTAGTAATTATCCAAAAGCGATACAAGAATCGAACAGTATTTTATAAGGAGAATGTAGAGGTCTATCTAAATATATTATATTAGAGTAAATAAAAAGCCGGTCTCAGTCTCGATCCTATTTCTAAAATCGGAACTAAAAAATGCTAGTATATAACATTATTACCCATCGTTCTCCTTCACATTATCTTCTTGGCACTTTCTATTAGGATTTGTGGTTTTAAAATGTTGTAACTAATTTTTATTTTATTAAACTAAGGTATCGTACGGTGCAATTCACTCGAACTATTTCTATTTGTTTTTTTGCTAATAAAGAACTGATCCAGCATCTTTAGCCTAAACATTTTATGATTAGTTGACTTCGGTGTTTACTGATTAAAACAACCACTTGCTGCATATAATAATTGTTCTTTACTAGTTATGATTGTTCAAATGCGTATTTTTTATTTTCTTGTTTTTGTTTCTTCTATCGAATCATGATTCATGAGATATTTATTAAATTTGGTAAAGACTTTTAGTCATCGTCATCAATCATTAGTAATAAGAAAAATAACTTCAGTAATGGTAAAATTGAATTATTCGTGTATTTTTATAAAGCGTGTTGAAAAAAAAAAAAAAAAAAACCTATCAATGAAGTAAAAACTGAATATGCAATTTTTCTCCCATATACTTCTGTAAGTTACAAAGTAATTTTGGTTGGAAATTTTATTTTTATAAAAGCCAACAATAAACATTATTTCAAAGTTTATAATTTATATGTTTTAGTTAGAACACTGAGCATTTATTATTTTTTAAGGGGGGTGAAATTGATGATTTAATTTGTTTGGGAAAAATAAAGTTTTTATTATTATTATTATTATTATTATTATTATTATTATTATTATAGGGGCCAAATTGATAATTTATTATTTTGGGAGGCAACACTGAACATTTAATATATTTAGGGGATAATTGATACTGTAGTTTTTTAGTGCTAAGTTGATGATTTAATTTTTCTGGGGGCCAAAATTGAACTTTCTTCAGTGAGGGGTAAAATTATCACTTTTGAAATATTTTAGGGGTGAATTAGGTTCAGAATATATCCGAATTTAATATGAAATAAAAAGATTAAATAAAAAAACTAAAATCTCTTATTTTAATATTTACTAATGAATTCATTTTCCATCTATGTTTAACATATATTAAGTGATTTAGGCTTAATATTCCATACTTAAACTTGTATTGGATTAATGGTCAATATTGCTAATCTTATAATGGAGGAGCTAAATCCACGCATGCTCCTTAACTGAAGGGCGATGGAACTACTTACTCTAAACTTATTTAAATTTAGTTAATTGTTCAAGATGATATATCTTCGTTAATTAATATCGCTTTTGTAAAATTTACAGGAAACTATAAGCAATTTAAACGTAATATCACTCTAATGTAAGCGATGCCAATCGCATTGCTTTCCTAAAGAAAGACAAAAAAAAAATGTATTCAAACATACAATTAATTATAAAAATTATAAGTATTAACACTCATGTCAATTTTTACTGATCAGATTTTAAGAACGTCAGTAATCGACAAGTTATAATATAATAAATAACCAAAGCAAACATTGAACTCTTACCAGTTTGATGAATATTTACATTTGTGTTTAAAGGCTTAAGAGATCAAAGACGAGTACTTCTTGCTTACACAGAAAATAAATTCTCGAACGACATCGTTTAGCGTCGACGACGTCACACATCCGGCTACCCGCTTATGCACGAGAACATCCTGAAGCTCAAGGAGCGTTTACTTTTGCACCTCATCGTCACGCGAGCCTCTTTCCTCTCCGGCGCGTGCCTGAAAACGTCGTTGTAATTCGTCCCAGTATCAAATTCAAACATGGAATTATGGCGGCGGTGTGGCCCGCCAGCTGCCTCGTTCATCGTCCGGTCAGCGACCGAGGGCGTCATCTTCGTATCGTAGAACGGAAGGTACTCCTCGTGGAAGCTGTGTGGCCCGCCGGAGGACATGCGCTCGTATCGGCTCCGTCTCCGGCTCTTCTTGATGGCCTTGTACACCATCGGCAACAATCCTTCCATGACTAGTTGAACTAGTATTCAAAGTAAGAACTCTCAAATGGTGATCGTACCCGTTAATTATTCTTCATCATGAGATACATACATACATATATATATATATAATTCTTATAAAATATGTTATGGTTTCTTGTAAGAAAGTTCCAATGTATATAATAATATTCGCTAGTCCAACACGCCATTTCATGCTTTGACTTTTCAAGGGATAGACTCGTTGAAATGTGCCCTAATAATAACTGAACTCACTACCATTTTTTTATTGCATTAATTTCTGTTGGCCACAGCCTGCTCTCTGTGTGCCTGCCTACCCCCGAAAGCAACTGCCATATGAAAGATTATTTCTTGGAGATTATAAATCAATATATATATATATATATATATATCTTTTGATCATATATATGAGGTAAAGATGTCGTTTTGCCTTTGTTTAAAGATATAATGTGAAGCATGTCACATTTCATTGACTCATTCGAAGCTCCGGTTTTGTCTGCACATTAGTATTATATAAGCCTGCCAATGCGTGGTTATTGCCGAGTCAATATTGATTATATAAACATACTTCGATTTTTTCTCTTTTATTTATTTATTTATTTATTTATTTATTTTTATTTCCTTTTTTTTTGCATCAAGCTCCTTCCATTTTCTTCATATACTATGACTATGAGGATTTTAATTACTGCATGTTACAAAGAGTATAGCTATTTTGTGTGTATATAATATCACTATCACAATGACAGGGCAACAATTCATGGTTGTTAAAATTGGATAAGATCAACACAAACATATTGAACCAAATGTCACCTCTGATAATGAATAGATTAAGATCTTGTTTTAATGTCAAATTAAAAAAGAATTTGATGATAGAGACAAGAAAATCAGAAGAATAAGGGAAGCACACAAGTCTTTAAGTAACAATTTTGAAGAAATTATGATGATCAGCAATTATAATGATGCAATTAGGAGTTAAAAAAGACGAGGGAGATAAGTTAAGCAACGAAAAAAACCTAATTACGCTAAATTTAATACGGAATCCACCATTCAATCTGAAGAATGGAACACGTATTCGGAACATCTTATTGTTTTTGAAGCACGAAAGCCCAATCGGAATCCATCGAAGAGGCGAGCAAGCCGCCTTCATCCACACAAATGGACTCGGCACAACAACCACCCCGGCAACTCTCTTCTTGGCTTTGTTTATCTTTATCTTCAAAAATGCCGGCATCGACGACGCGGGCGTCGCCGGTTTCATCGTCTGATAAACACCTGCAGCAATCGAGCTCGTCATCTATCTCGTAGATCTCACTCAGCGATACGTCTCTCGACGAGACCATTCCCGACCGCAACGAGCTGGAAGAATCGCGGCCTTCTACCAGCTGGCGGAAGTGGGTGAGATCGGCCGAGGTGTGGGAATCGGCCAGAGTCTCGAATTGGAAGCTGGCGTCGACGCTTACGGAGATTGTGTCATTGGGGTTGGGAACGGGCGACAAGGAGGTCAGGCGAAGGCATCGGGCGACGAAATCGAGTTGGGAAGAGAAAGTGTGAGGAGTGGAATCGGATGAAGGGGTATGGATGACATTTCCGTTGCTGCAACCACTAACAGTGGCGGCTGAGCCCAAGGAGCGGAGAGCGAAGGGGGTGCTATCAGCCGAGCCTAAGGATCGGAGAGGGTAGGGGCTATCAGCGGAGCTCCGTGAGGAAAGGAGCGGCGGTGTAGCAGAGTAAGATTTACATGAAGCATCCGATGGTGATAGATGCCATTGCACTGAAGCATGTGAAGGTGAAGGATAAGGGAAAAGCGCATCCTCAGTGGAAGATAAATTAGTCACTGCAAGAAGACCTCTCGGGCGGCACTTTCGCTTGTCAGTGACGCCCGACAGCACATGATGCCCGGCTGCGTAAGTGAAGCACCCCGGCGTGGTCGTCGATGACAATGATGACGACAACGACAACGACACTTGCCTGGGATGTTGACTCTGTGTCAGTATCTCGGGGGACACGGAGGGCTGAATCGGTGGGGTCCCACCATGCTCTGAAATGGGAACAAAATCCGCTTTCTCGTCTCTCTCGCTTCTAGCCAAAGGCGTGACATCACTGTTGTTAAGGGCCGTCTTCGTTTTCTTCTTCCTCTTGCTTCTTATTTTGTTTCTATTCACAACCTAACCTTGAGGCCAAGATTTACGGAGTGAATGACATCGAAGATTTAAAATCGCCACTATATACCTTACGGAATTCAAGTTATAATGAGATATGGGGCATCGCCGTACCGTGCGTTTAGTCATTAAACGGACCTTAAGGCCACTCCTCCGATTGCTCTCACCGTTTAACTCAGCAACCTGCAAGCATGTGAAACTTGCATTGGATTCTAACAAGACCAGAGACAGAGGAGTTTGGCAACAAGTGTACGGAACTATATACTTACGGCTTTCTCGGCAAATTCGGTAGATTCATATTCAACATATGCATGCAACTGCCGAACAGATGAGATTGGGGTTAGGATATGGTCACCTTCTGTCTATTAACTCTATGTATTTATCTTAAGACCTGACATCAACTTTATTCACATAAACTCGTAAATCATTAAGGTAAACATAATAAAACTAGAGACCACCACATAAAACAACCGCCGATATGATTTTTTTTTTATATGTTTTTAATGCAATCAAGATATAAAGATACGACCTTGTGATTCGATCTCGTAACAGGACTCGATTTGATGGTAAACACACGAACGCGCACTAACGATGAACAACAAAAAATGCTTGGTTTTATTATGAAAAAACCAATTGAAATACCTTACTAACTTAATTAAATAAAGCTAATTATTTCTAAATGTTACGTATGTATAAGTTTTGTAATTCATGAACAATTTTTTTAAATGGGTTAAACTTTGAAAAGTGCAACTGGAAGGGTTTTAACTCGGGACTATATACATAACACGTTCGTTTGCCAATTCTCTCAAATGCCTATCCTATAAGAAGGTTAGAATACAATAGCTTTTTTTTTTTTTTCAAGTTTCAAGCATGTCAAATTAGATTGTAAATACAAGAAAGCCTTTCCAATGTATTTTTTTTATTGAACAAGATAACAGTTATATACACGTGCACATACTATAGGAAGCGAACCTTATTGATGTGGCATATATTGCCTGACTTTTCTGTTCTTGAAGCTGAGGTCTGAATCGCCTTCACACTACCGAAGTAAACCAAAAGAACGGAATTAAATGGAGCGGAGGAAAAATCAGATCGATGAGCAATGCGTTTTCTTCTGGGAAGTGACTATTTACCTCCCAGCAGCAGAAAAAACCTTCATGAGATTTTGACGGCATTGATCCCTCGGCAAGTTTTCAGCAACAACAATGCGAGACTGCACATCACAGTGAATGTAGTGAAGGTTAAAAACATGAACACTCAAGAGTCAAGAAACCACATAAATGGAAACAAAGTCTTTTCAAGGAAATGGGTAAAGGAATTTGTTACTATTAGGAATCACAATTACAGGACGCAACGGAAATAAAAACCCTAATTCTAAACTTAACAGCAACCAAACCATCATCAACCTACTTGCAACTCTTCGATATCCGACATGCTAATTGGGGAAAGACGCTTAACTTTCTTCCCATCGTCACTAACTACCTGCAAACATGGCATCGAGAACGAACAAAAAGGTGGGTAAGTGAGGCTCAAAAACCATCACAAAAACACAAAATTCATAATCTTAAGAGGTATAGTAAACCGGAAACTAGTAGTTCTACTCACAAGCTTCGAAGAACTGCGCAAAACAGCAGCAAGCTGGCGGTGATCGGTAACGAGGGGCTTAATCTTCTTAAGAGACGCAACTACGGATACCGGCACTACAAAAACACCAACAGAAAGGAACCCAGTAAAGATTTCGTAAATGAGCGAATGAACGAGAAAAACGATATCGTATTTGCAGAGCACTCCTAGAACAGATCTACATAGACAAAACAGTGAGAATAATAAAAACTCACCGAAACCTTGAGGATCTTTGGTGATGAACCTCAAAAGATTATCAGTAATTGCCAAATTCAAATCGCTGAAATAAAACTCCACCTGAAAGTTTCCATTATTAAGCAAGAGAACGCCATTTCAACACAATGCGACTGCAATCGAGCTCTCCACTTCAGAGAATCAATGAAGTTTCTAATTCTAGCCAAACGAAGCTACTCGGTACTACTTACGAATCCGATCGAAGGTGAAGGAATGAAGAGAAACGAGTGAGTACCTGGTTCAAAAGCTTCAAATCTGAAGAAGCGCTTGATTTGGGCGGAAGCGAGAGTTCTTGGTCCGCCATTTCTCTTCTCGCCGTCGACTAGGCTTTGCTTCGGCTTCAGAGAGATCGGAAATGGCAAAGAAGCTAGAGACTGTGCGTCTCTGTCGGAGATTCCAAGCTTTGAATGAGAGCGAGTGTATCTTCAGATTCCATTATCGTGTTTTTGAGTTTCTACTTTTGTTTGATAAATACGAATTCAAATACAGTTCTTGTAACTTTAAATTATATTATACTGTTGTAAAGCATAGGCTTGTCATGATTATATTTTTTATATTTATATAAAGTAACATGTATTTGAAATGTCTATACTATCCTTATTGTATTTTGAACCTGGATTATACTCAACTTCATAAGAAATAGAAATAGTATTATTGGCTAAGAGCAGCTCCTCCAGTGCATTCTCAGTTACTTGGATTCGGGACTGGATAGGTCGCTTGTAAGTTGTAACACGTCTCTACAATTGATTTTTTTGCATCGTTCTAGTTATCTTTAAGAGGACTCCAAAAACCGATGATAGGGTCTTGAAATATCTCCATGTAAACTCAATAAGGAAGTTTTTTGAAATATCTCCATGTAAATTCAATAAGGAAGTTTTTTGTTCTTTCATGAAAGTATCAAGAAGCTCGGATAGACATTTTCTTGTGATGTATCTTTATCGTGAATTTTTTGGATGAGAACACATCTTATGAAAAATACTATTTAAAAAATAGAATAAAAACTCATTAGGAATTTCACGCTTTCTAAATTGGCTCTGACGTGATGTGACCACTCACTATCATCACTTATCAGGAATCTCACGCTTCCCAAACTAATTCTGACTGATGTGATTGCTAACTATCATCACTCATCAAAAATCTCACGCTTCCCGAGATAAACGGCATCAGAGCTCCACTCGAACTGCATGACTCACGCTAAGGTCTAAAAAAATCGACGTTTAATCTTAATTGAAACTGAATTGGTACATACCTCTTGATTAGGGGTGTGCATAAAACCCGAAAATGCGGGTTTTAAACCGAAACCGGACCGAATCCGATTTTAAAAAACCGAAACCGAATTAAAACCGTGTTAAACCGAAACCGAATTTTTCAAAACCCGCAACCGGAATAAACCGGTTCCGGGTTCCAGGGTTTGAGTTATAAAACCCGGAATCCGGTTAGTAGGTTACTAAAACCCGGTTTTTTAATTAAATATTTAAATTATATTTATAATTTTTAATATTAGTAGTCTGATACAAAATAAAAAATAAAAACGACACTATATTTATTTGTTATGTCAAAACGACATTGAATTATATTTGTTTTTTTTATATATATATTTTCGGGTTAAAAAACGGGTTTTAAAAAAAGAACCGGATTTAAAACCCGAATAAAATTCGGGTCGGGTTTTAAAACCGGGTTTTGATTTTAAAACCGGGTAATTACCCGAACCCGGATTTCCGGGTTTTCTATTTAAAAAACCGGTTTCGGGTTTGAAAAATAAAAACCCGGAAATCCGGGTCCGGGTTCCGGGTTTTGGACCCGGTTTCAGCCCTACTCTTGATTATCTTTCTTTACTTGGGTTTATATCTACCCTTTACTTGGGTTCAAAGAATCAGAATTCATTCATAGCTCAATCACCCTTTTTCTTCTTTTGACTTTCTACTTTTCTTTAGTAAATTCCATTTCAAATACAGCACTTGTAAATTTTGAACTAGTCCCACAAAAGCTTGTCTCTTAAATTCTAATCAATATCATAGAACGGTCATAATTATTTATTTAATAAAGTGCCTTGTATAAAATGTCCATATAAACTATAAAGTACCTTCTTCTCCTTTTAATTATAATTTTATAATTACGCTATTATGTGGTACAAATCAAACGAGCCACTAATAGGTGCACCCAAAAAAACACATCTAATTTTGGAGGACATCGCGCCCTCTCTGGAAAAAATCATCACATACCGCTTCACATAAAAAAAAAAAATGTAACAAATCTGGTGTTACATATTAAAAAAAAAAAACTTACAAAAAAAATTGATTGTTAGAAAAATTTGATGTTACATATGTGTGTAATATTTATGTAACAAATGATCTTCAGTAAGGCAAACTCTTGGAGCTCGTGCTGATCACCAATGCCTTGTGGTTCGACGACTCGTCCGCGTCGCAATTCGCTCGCCGGGTTATGACCTCCATGTTGCGATGCAAACTCTGCCTCACTAAACTCTTCATCATTTTCTTCCCTTCTTCTCTCTCCCGCCTATTCGATGGCGACCCCATCGACGCCATTCTAGCAGGCGTTTGTGGCCCGGAGTGCGGGCCCACTCTCGCCTGCCTCTCGTCGCGAAACCACTGCAAAAGCTTCAACGCCCTCTTTTGAGCGAGAGAGCTGCCGAGGAGTGCCACTTCCAATAGCGCCCCCACGATCCCGAGAGTCGCCATTTTCTCCCTTTGCGCTGAGCTCCGGTGGGCCAAGATCATTAGGATATACGCCGATGACTCCTGAAGTAGGAAAAAAAAAATTAATAAAACTATGTAACTGATGCTTGTATATATCCTTAAAAAAAAAAAAACAATTGATTATTATTTATTTTTTATGGATTTTGTAGACTCTAATGTCATGCTCAATATTGTTACATTAAGTATTACGGGTTCTCAAATGATGTGGGCCATTGTGAGGTCCGGATTTTGGACACCCGTGTTAAATTTGGAAGAAAAATAATATCCGTATCTAGGTTTTTTTTTAAATATGGTATATTATATATATATATATATATATGGGTTAATGACGGCAAAAATACCCAAAGTTTGGTCAAAGAACCCCTCGTGTACCCAAAGTTTAAAAGTGGTGGCAAAAATACCCAAAGTCGCATTTCGAGAGTTGACCGCTCCATTTTCGTGACGCCGTTAACTTACTCGTTAACTCTGGCCACGTGGACAAATCTGTTTTGTTAAGTGTAATCATTAGGGGTTCAATTAGTTGAATTAAATAGTATTAATTAGGGGTTTAATTCGTTGTTTTGTCGTAAACGAGGCTGATGTGGGCTCGTTCACGTGGCAAAAATTGTTATGTCAGCAACCCAGGTTTGTCTACATGGCCAGAGTTAACGGGTAAATTAACGGCGTTACGAGAATGGAGTGGTCAACTCCCCAAATGCGACATTGGGTATTTTTGCCACCACTTTTAAACTTTGAGTACACGATAGGTTCTTTGACCAAACTTTGGGTATTTTTGCCATCATTAACCCTATATTAAATCGGAACGGTTGGATTTTGATTTTAATTAATCTAAGCAGTTAAATACTAAAAAAAAAAAAACTAGAAAATTTTAAACCAGAATTTTCTGACTCAATTTTTCCGGAACAATAATTTTCTAGTTCTGGATTTACCGTATTTAAAAGAACATTACCATTTTGGATTTTATTCTAGATCGACATCATTAGGGTTTCATCACTTGTTACTTTTGTTATTGAGTGTGAGAATCTTAGCAAAGGGTTAATACTTAATACCAATATTTTTTGTCTCTGAAGAATTAGAAACTATTCAATACCTGGCACTTGCTCTCGTCCTCCCACGTCAAGATCTCGATCAGACTCGCCGGCACCGACGGGCTGCTCTCCATCGCCTTCTTGCCCGTCGCTGTCACCACCAGATTCCCCAGCGCGGCGAGGGCCTTCTCAGCGAGCGTCTTTGTCGAGCAGAGATCCAAGAGAGCGCCGACCACGGCGTCAGTGGCCAAGAGCGCCGCCCCGTCCAGGGCAGTCGACAAATTGTACAACGCGCCGAGACACGAGCGCTTTGCGTCGGTGCTCGAAGTAGCGGACACGAGTATTTGCATGAGAAACGGGACGATGGGCGACGGGGGGAGAGGGAAAGGCGTGTTGGCGAGGGAAGACAGGGTTAAGAGAAGCTCGGAGATTGCCAGCTTGGTTGGCTCGTCTACAAGATTGGTGTCGTTTGGGATTTTCGATAGAATCCCTGCTTCCACAATTAGAGCTTTGTTCCTGAAAATTATATTTCAGTGAAGAAAAAAGTAAGTAAAATAGGTCAAGTACTGATTGCTTTGGTAATTACCGAAATTACTGCTCCTACAAAACAAATGGACTTTACATAACGGTTCTGCAAAGGGTATTTGGTGCAATTTCTTTAAATAAATATATATATAATTGAATCATCATAATCGAACAAGAAAAATAAAGAGATTGGCATGCAAGAATTTTAAGTGAAAACTTAAATGATCAGAAGAAACTGCTAACATATTGATATTACTCGGAGAAAGAGCATATATTGTATCCGAGATATATATTACCAAAACTAAAAATTATGACAGATTAATTAATCCTCAACAAGCTCATTAAGTAATATCTTAATATGAAAAATCTTGATTCTTTTGCTTTACCTTATAATTTTCGAAATTCTGAATAAATTTTTATCGCAATTTGAAACTTTGAAAAGATCAAGTGAAGAACGGGTTTGGGTAAAAAAAATTATGATAGTAATTTGAATTTATGTAAGATGGTCAAAATAATAAGCTTGGAGATTATTGGAGGGGTTTTGATTAAGTAAAGTAATGCAGACACAAGTGGAATTATGAAGTAGTTGATTTGAGTTATGCATTATTGATTAAAATATATCATCTTGATATGTCTTTTTTATTATTATTCTTATTCTGGAAATGTGAGATTTTGTGGGCAGACCAAAGAAGTCAACGAGATTCCGAGATTTGGATTGTTGGAGGGTTGGGGTCAACAATGGCAATTTTTAATATAGAATATGTTCGAAAATCAAAATGGAATCTGAGCAACTACACTGCAGATTATTTACAAGCTGTAATATACATATATATATATATATATATATATATTAATATATATTACATAAACGTACTATCTCAAAAACATCATGTCGGTTTCAGAAAATATGCCGTGACATTATAGTCACAAATTCATGTGAGGCCGGCTAAGATTAAGAAATGAATGACACACGACACATAAGAATTTTACGAGATTCGGCCCGTAAACGAGGTGTAGCATGGGGCCCAACCAGCCAATTTTCTTCCTCTCTTAGCCAAAAAGCCAGACCTTTAGATATTTGCAAACACCCCCGGAACCAACCAACTTTGGGACATTTGCTCAAAAGTTGGAACCTTTCTTCTTGTGCATATTGCCTTTTTATCGGCCTTGACGGTTATAGTGGAGGCAGATTTAGGCGTGGTCAATATTTTTGGACAACATTGGGTACTTCTTCCGCAAAGTTGTGTGGAAGAATGTCCTTTATGCTAGGAATTTTGCCCTAATTCTCAATTCGAAAAACGATAAAAGCGATAAACGAAATTGAAATCGACACCAGAATTATAGTGGTTCGCTCCCAGTGTAGGAGGTACGTCCACTTGCCGCCTGTAAATCTCGATCCACTATCAATCTCTCAATCGGAGTTTCTGGTTACACCCTCAATCTCGCCTCTCTCAATTTGTGCTACAAAACGCACTAATGACGGCTACAAGCCTTATATGCGAAAAAATAAACCTAGGGCAAATAACCCGTGAGAAAAGTCTAAAATACCCTCGCTACATAATGCGTAATACAAAAAATTCGCCCAGGGGGCGCTGCCCCCTTCGACCCCTGGACGGGGGTTTACCACCCCCCTACACCCCCACGTCGACCTGTGCTCACGTCGATCACCTTGACTGCTCTGCGTTGGGTCTCGGTAGCGCTTTCGTGTAGATTAGGCTTCACACTTAACACTTTATTGGTTCCATCGGAGCGGCATGCGGCAAGCACCTTCTGTTTAGCAGCGCCAACTTGCCTTATTGTGCCTGACATATGTCCCATTAGCTTGTTCTTGGTTCCAAGTGGCGCATATGCAGCTTCGAATGGTGCGGAGATCTCAAGAGAAATCATACTCTTAACCATAACTCTTGGGGGCTACCGAGAAACTTGGAAGAGCTACCTCGTCAAGTTGCAAGGCACTTGGGCAGTGGCGTAGCCAGACTTTCATTTCAGGCAAAGCACAAAACATATTTCAATCGATTTTTTTTCCAGATACGTAAACAAACAAAATTCATTAACAACTATATTAAAGCGATAATTAGACATATAAATAGATAATATTACTTTTCGAAAGATAGTAGAGTAGATTTATCGAGTCAAGAAGGGAAAGGGAATGGGAATAGTCGAATCAAATCATGAAGAATATGTTTTTGTTTGAAATGAGTGTATGCACGTGCACACTAGTGCACATGTAGCTCCGCCACTGCCCGGACAGACGACCAAGGAATTTTCGTCGTTGGGAGCGGGCATGGTGGAGCTTTGCTTCCGGACATGAGCCTATGCAGCCTTCCGGGCGGGCCTTTCGGTCGAGGTCTTCTCTGAGAAAGTGAAGGGCCCAAAAATAACCCTTTAAAACTCATATGAAATTGAATCAGCCATAAATTTAACAACCTTTAGTATGTGCAATTATAAATTTAAGAATATGTCGTATCATTCTGAACAACTTTTTATGTTTTTGCCGCACTTTCCTTAATAATAATTATGATGGTAATTTTTTTGCTCTTTTATGTTTTATTATTTATTATTATATTATTATTTTTAATCCTCAACGTGCCATTAGCTAAACCATGTTGTTTCTCTTAGCTTTTATGTTCCATAATGTTGGTTGTTCGTTCACAATAAACAAGTAGATAGAGTTATAATAAGATCTAAAATTTGTTGAATTCAATATAAAAAGCTAAAAAAAAATCAATAAAAAAAAAATGAATCGGATTTTCTCAACGAGAAAACCTTGTTTCTTTCGAAAAGGACAAATGAGTGGGATTTTATACATAATTTTCCGATGCTTAAATCACCAATAGATACTTTTTCTTATGAGTTAAATTACGTTAGAACAAATGTTAGTTATATATCATGATAAAAATATTTGCATTGCAAGGTTATTGGTATCAGCAACATGATTAATAATTAAGAGAAATTTAATTTTTCAAATTAAAACTTTTAATGTAACAATAAAAAGAATACAGCCAAAATCATTAATTGTTATATTCTAAATTTCTAATCATTCAGTTATTCTTTATCTTAATATCTCTATATTGTTTAAAATGTATTAATGTGGTGGTTTCCCCTTCAGGGTACACAACTAATATTAAAAAAAAAAAAAAAAAAAACTGAAATTATATGCTCGAATTGAATAAATAAAATAGCATTTGGATCACGTAGATTAATGCAGTAATTAATCCGAGCCAATAAACTATACTACAGTTATAGTAGATTAATACACAATCTGGTTGTTGCTCCTTATCATAAAATACTTGCACAAATAATCATGTTAATAACATTTTGATTTTTCGAATAACATATTACATATTTTTGTCAAAAAATAGACTACGAAGTACATAAACTGATTTTAAAATTTTGAATAAAGAAAGTTATAAAAATGAAGCTAAAGGACATTTTAAATTTTGGAAATAAAAAGTAGGTTTTAGCGAAATATAAAAATAGAAGGTACAGAAGAAGAAAAAAAATCTCTATTTTAATGTGTACTATTTATATATATAATTATTTATCTATAAAAAAATACATGTATAATATTTTTTTTAATGGCTAAAAAATCTATAGTGTAGACCTGCTTTGATATTGTCACATGCATGGATTTCTTTCGGAAGATGTTGTCTCCCAAGAGGATCATATTCCGTCAACTTCATGTGTACATTAATTATACATTTTTTGTTTTATATACACAACTAATTAAAGTTATAAAATTATAAAATATATATTATAAAGAATATACGAAGATGCTGATTTTTTTCTAACGGGTTCAATTGAAATGGTTTGTAAGATCATAACAAATTATAAATAAATAAAAAGATATTCGCGGCATATCAAAAAATTACCACTATATGTAAATAATCTCAATGTGTAAGAAACCTATTATTAAGAGCTCTAACGCGAGCTTCACAGGGGTGTGACTTGTTCCGTTAGAGAGGAAATTGACCAAAGAGTGAATAAAATATTATAGTGAAATGAAATCACATGACAATCTATGACCAACGATCCAAAAGAGGTATTACGGAGGGTACTTCTAAAGTTTGAGAACATATGCCTTATAAAGATTATATTAACAATATTTATGAGTACTTATGCAGCTAATATCTTGTAAACAAACATAATTGATTTTGCAAATACATAGAATATGTTTAGCGTTGCACTTTCCAATAAATGGCCGGTAATGCACCACAAATTTGTGACACTCACCCACGTTAATCGCCATTATTGACCTTTTCAAATTACAAGATCCTCACGAGTCTTTCGGGGGATTAACATGAATTGATCATATTATATATAAATAAAATAAACTTGTTATTATGACGTATATGAATTCCATGTCACCGCACAATGGGAGGTTATATAATAATATAATATTGTGTATGTGTGCGTATATCGATCTTTGATGAGAAGCATGTAATTGTTCCACGTGAGATGAGCAAATTAAACACATATGACATGAGCTGGGTTAGGGCACGGCATGCCTTATAAAGTGCTTTATTGATAATAGATATATGTATGAATTACTTGAAGAAAATGTGGTGGGTGATCTGATATGTACCACAATATAGTTCATTTTGGCCTATGCATGTGAATCACATTTAGGCTTCATTTTATTTAATCACAGAGCTACATGTGCACCAGTGAATGTACGTGTACATTTACTTAAAAAATTCTTATTTTTTGTTGTTTTCTTTTAAAATATGAAAGGGCCTTTTTAAAACTCTCTGAGCTTCCTGAACGGGTGTAACTCATGCGAGGAAAAAGCGCCCAAACACTATTATTCAATTTCATTAAACAAAGCTTCCTGGACAAAGACCAGATCATAATTCTCAAATGAGCAAAACCCGAAGCTAACAGTGTTACAAGCCCAACTACATAAGTGATAAGCAATAAATTTAGTGTTTCGATGACTAAATAAGTGATAAAGTTGTTGTTCATTAATTGTGATTAAGAAAAAAAAAATAGATCATTTGTGGTTTAAGAGTAAAAAATGATCGGAATATTTTAGACTTTTATCTCTTTTTAACCCGATAAATCTATTTTATAATACTTCCAAAAGTAACATTATATTTTTATAATTTTAATAGTCGCTTCAATATGATTCTTCATAATTTTTTATTTACATACTTGAAAAAAAAAATCGACAAAAAACATATTTTGTGCTCCGCTTGAAATAAAAGTCTGTCTAAGTCACGGGCTTCATTTACATAATTTATTTTAAATATATATATGTAGGATATAAGACTTCTAAAAATGTATTGTATTAGTATAGGGGTAATTATTCGTTATACAAATATCAATAGTGTTAGAAAAATAACTAACGTTAAATACATATTCTTTGTTTTAACCGGAAAAAATATCAATATTTTTCTCTCATGTATAAGACATGTACCTTTTTTATTTTTTGGTTTTTTAGTACATGTCTTATACATAAGAGAAAAGTATTGATATTTGATCTGACTAAAACAAAGAATAAGTATTTAGTTTTACAAACACTATTGATATTTATGCCGCTAATATGTAAATAATAATAATAAAAAAAACAAAAATTGGACAATGGTTTACTAAGAAGATATCTATATATGTGCTTGTCAATTTTTCTCTCTACTTACTAAATTTTTCATATATTGACAATTATACTATATTTTTGTTAAAAAATCACAACATTTTCAGATGTTAAACTATAGGAAATATATTAGTCTTTAAGAAAATATTTCCTTGTGTGAAGGTGGAAACTGGAAACAATAGATATATAACAGATAGAAGAAATAAAAATTAATTACATATCTATAGTCGGAATGAAATTGAAAAGAGACAGATTATATAAGCTAAGCATTTAATTAATAAATTTATATATTCCCGACCATGGGCTAATTTAAAAAGTCCCAAAATATATAGAAGGTTTATTAATTTAAGTCTTCCTTCTTGGACCAACCTGGAATTTTCCTATCTAGTGCCTAAATTGCAATCCATATTCCTATGTAGATTTGAAAAGCGACATAATTAATCACAAATCTTACTGCAAAAAATTTATAATGATATCATTGAATGAGTAATACTTTATTGACTAAATTCTCTAAAACATTGCAGATACATATTAGATAGATTATAAAGGAAAATAGTTGTATAAGTGCTTAAAGTTGCCTAAAATAGAACCGCATATTGTTCTCGATTTGTTCTATCGTATTTACTTTGTTAACGTTAAGTCTTGAGCATGTCTCATCTGATTTAAGTTAAAATCAAGAAGAAGAAGAAGAAAAAAAAAACGTAAAATGATGAGATATATATTAGATAGATTATTCAATTAAACGTAAAATAATCTAAGACATACCAGGACAATTAAAACACAATTATTCAATTTTTATTAATTAATTCAGCGTAATATGAAACTTAATAACTTGCTTCATTTTAGACCATTTTGAGTAGTTTTTTTTTTTTTTTGCCATTTTGAGTAGTTATATATACTGTTACTATCCATATAAATTTCACTAGCTATCAATAACATGAAAACAAATATGCGATGTAGCTAGTTTTTTTTTTTTAATATGTCAAAATTACAATGCACTCTCGCATATATCTATTGTAAGAATATGTTGTACTATTGGCTAAATATACATCTGTAAAGGGGGTACGCATTTGTGTCCCATGAAGTTTAGACCTGAAACTTCTTGAAGATGTATGTAGCGAAGTTACCACTAAGTCAACCAAGCTCAGTTTATACACGTAAAATGTCTCGTGTCATTCCAAACAAACCATTTAACATTATATATACGCATGTGATCTAATCTACGCACATGTGTAGAACACATCAAATTAAACACGAGAACATATATATATATATAAGAGTAAATGTAATAAGCTTGAAAATGGCTAATGGAGAAGGCACTAATTAAGTAAATACAAACCAAAAGGTATTGGAAGTATTAGTCACGAGTCAATATCCACAATCAACAGCCGCATTACTGACTAGACCAATGAGTATAGTCATACAGATTAATATCAAGTGGTGTATATATATATCTATATCTATATATATATATATATATATATAACATATCTGCCTAATTCAAATGCTCTTTATCTGTCATGATGGTTTCGGAGAATTTGTGAACAAAGAGGAAACCCTTAAATAAAAAAGGCAGCCATGGACTTTGGAGGGTTTGACACTCAAAAGCTTGAAACCTTTTCTCTCTTTTCAACTTCTCATTACAATTCCAACTTGAATTGAAACCATATATTACTTCTTAATTGGCTGGGACTTTATCACGGATATATTTGGAACAAAAATACATATATGTCACTAACAGATGACTTATATTCCCAAAAAAATAAATATATATGACACAAATTTTCACTGATTCAAAAAAACAAAAAAAAAATAATTGGTAGAAGTAATTAAATTTTTTCGTTAACCATTACACGTGACAATGTATGAATTTTCATGTTTTCACTCTTTTCAAGTTTTCGCCTCTTTAGATTTAACCAAGTGATGACATAATTAACTGACACCTTAGATTTTGCATTGTAGAACATATTTTGGCTACTAACTCTTAAAAGTTCTTGTAGTTAATACACGGTCCAAAGTAGCAAAAACATAGAGAAACCATATGTAACTACGTGAAACTTTATGGTAGGGAGTTAACATAAAAATTTACTTATTTTTGCCCATGTTTTTTATATCGTTGAAAAAATCTTAACCCAGAAATGAGAATATAAGTTATACTTAACGGGTAACATGATATTTTTTTCTCCCAAATATCCCAATTTATTAAGTCTTTTTAGAGTCAACTTATTATATATCATATATGTGCCTAATGTTACTTTGAGATATATACGCATAGATAGATTTTATAAATCCTACACATTATGGTTTGTGTATCAAAGCTGACTCGTTCAAATCAGTTGGATATTTACTTGATAGTCCTCTTGCTTTCTAGTATAATTAAGTAGCTTTAAGCCAAACTTGTAGTTGAAATTCCATAAGTCAAGTTCGACTATAGTGTATTTAGTATATAAATATATAGTGCGTGTGTATGATAATAGGCAAAATGTTTGTTACCGAGGCGCATAAGAGTACTCCTCTTGACTTGCCATTCCCAAAATAGACCCTCCGCACATTTTTCTTTAGTGGACAAAAATAATAAATTATATTAATATTTGATCATTAAAAATAAAAGGGTAAACTGCGGCTAATTGTACCCAATGTTTGATCGGCTGCAGATTATGTACCCAATGTTTATTTTTGACGGCTAATGTACCCAAACTTTATTCCGTTAGTTTTTTCGTGTATTCTGTTACTTGACCGTCAGCGAGTGATATGTACACTTTTCGTATTTTTGACATAACTCACAAATTTTTTTGTCCAAATTTTATGCATGAGCTACGGTTGGAAAGATAAGAGATAGATCTACAACTTTGGTGTTTTAAGTTTTGTTAAAAAAAAAGTTTTGAAAAATACGAAATTTCAATTACAACGTACAACTGAACATTAGTTTAATACAAAATATTTGTTTCGAGCAAATCTTAGTATACATAATGATTTTTTCTGATAAAACGTAAAACTAAAACGTTGTAGATAAATCTTTTATCTTTCCAACGGTAGTTTATTTATAAATTTTGGACAAAAAATGAGTAAGTTATGCCAAAAATACAAAAGTTTTTTTCACATCACATCTTTCATATTTTTGGCATAACTCACTCTTTTTTTTTGTCCAAAATTTATAAATAAACTATTGTTAGAAAGATAAAATATTTATCTACAACTTTTTAGTTTTACATTTCATCATAAAAAGTCATTAAGTATATTAAAATTTGCTCGAAACAAATAATTTGTATTAAACTAATGTCCAGTTTTACATTGTAATTGAAATTTCGTATTTTTTTAAACTTTTTTTTACAAAACTTAAAACACAAAAGTCGTAAATCTATCTCTTATCTTTCCAACCGTAGGTCGTGCATAAAATTTGGACAAAAACTGAGTGAGTTGTGTCAAAAATACGAAAAGTGTATCACTCGCTGACGGTCAGTGACGGAAAACACAAAAAAATCTAACGGAATAAAGTTTTGGTACATTAGCCGTCGAAAATAAACGTTGGGTACATAATCCGCAGCCGATTAAATATTTGGTACATTAGCCGCAGTTTACCCAAAATAAAATAAATATAAGAGAGGTCACATTAGCCGCAGTTTACCCAAAATAAAATAAATAAAAGAGAGCTCAGTAGCGATTTCTCTAAAATCTGTAGATCAGACGGTCGTGATGGACCCAACCAGCACAATATCGCAGCTGTCATCATAGCTCATCGCAGCATGCACCAGCCGGGAATCGAACCCGGGTTTATACCGTGGCAGGGTACTATTCTACCACTAGACCACTGGTGCTTTTTGTTTGTTTGTTCAGTTTTAAAATATACAGTTCGTGATATTGTGTTCTGACATTTATATAGTTTAGTGCCTGAAAGGAAACACACTCTTCTAATTAAAATTGGCCATGTTTTTACCAATTATTCTATAATTATAAAATTCTGATAATTAAAAAAGTGTCAAAAAAATATATAGTCAAATTTTTTTAGTAGCAACCATTTTAATTAGGGTTGGTAATTTGGCGTAGGATATGAAATACGAAACGGTTACGACACAATTTAAATGAGTTTGGGTCTACCATAAATAGATATGGCTCTAAACTGTAAATCAGTAGATAAAACTCTTGCCGGAATATAAACAAAATATTGATTTTAATTTTTCAACCATTGAAAAATTTGTTGCTAATAAATGATTAATTAGTCGCTAAAAGTTGCTGCGACAACAACTGATTTAGATATATACCTAGTGAAAGTTAAGTGGCCAAAACTTATTTTTAAAAACTGATAAATCAGTAGAAAAAAACTATTGTCGGAAATTGGGTTTTAATTTTTCAACCACTGAAAATTTTGTTGCTAATAATTGATTGATCAATTGATAAAAATAACCCCTCTCGTCAACTGACATTAGATATGTACCTACTGAAAATTCAGTGGCCAAACATCTAAAATATATTTTTAGAAACTAAAAAATCAATAGCGAAAACACTTGCCGGAATTTAATTTTTTTTAATAAAGATGATGATCATCAACTGATTTTAATTTTTTAGAAACTAAAAAATCAGTTTCTAAAACTCGAAATTTTTAGCGCCAATTATCAGTTGCTTAAAGTTAGAAAATCAGTTGCCAAAGTTACATATACTAAATAGTTCTACTAAACTCTTTAGCAATTGATATATATTCAAAATCAGTGTCTATAAAAAATTTATAGAAACTAATTATTCAGTGGGTAAAAGTTCAGTTTCTAAAGATCACATTTCTACTAGTAATACCACTACCTCTAAAAAATTTAGAGGATTATAATGGACAACCTAACCCGTGTAATGAATTTCTTCTTTTCACTTTTATGTGTTATATTCACCCTCTTAGGAAGGAGCAACTCAAGAAGACATTGATCGATTGCCAAAGTTCAAATTCCGTAGAACACCTGATATTGAAAAAGTCAACGGCGAGATTCAAGAATCTTTCGGAGGAGTAATGATCGAGTGCAACACCGACTCCCCCATCGAAAGTGCTCTCTCACATGAAGATGCTGTAAGTTTCTTCCTATTTGGTCACCTAGCAAGTTTGTAAGTTTATTTAAAATAGATAAAAATATCAAATATCTGATTATATTCTCGTCATGTGTCTGATTATTACTGAAGCTAATTCTTTTGAACGTTTGCTTACACATTTGGATTGTATTTTATGAGTTTTTTTGTTGAGTTTTCGATATGGGGTCCTAAAATATGACATGGAAATATAGGAATGTTGCATCTGTCTTTCTACATACGAGGACGGATCGGAACTGCGTGAACTGCCTTGCCATCACCATTTCCACGTTCCCTGCGTTGACAAGTGGCTCCACATCAACGCCACATGCCCTCTCTGCAAGCTCAACATTTTGAAATCCGGCAATCAGAGCGGCACCGATATCGTATGAAAAGTAAATTCAGTGTCCCAAGAATGACGAAGCCCTTTTATGTACATAGTAAGTGTTATGGGTATTTTTCGAGGCCTAGAAAAATTATGGCCCAGCCCAAAAAACCTGCCCAAAAAGACTAAAAAAGTCCACATAGATAATCCGGGCCCGCCACCAAAAGTCAAAGGAGCTCGGCTCAAAAAGTCAACCTAAAAAGTCAACGGGACTCGGCCCGAATAAAGACAGTAAAAGTTTTGTTACTTTTACCACAAAAGGGCTTTAAATTAATTAAAAGCACCGCGCACCGCGCACCGCGCACCGCGCACCGCGCACCGCGCAAGCAATATCATAATTGCTCAGGGGCCCATCAAAGTAATTATTAATTACTAAGAGGTCCCTGCATCCTTCTATAAATAGAAGCTCATTTCAATCAAAACGGTAACTTCAACAACTCAGATCAACTCACAAAAAACGCTCTAAAGCGATAAAACCTCCGTTTTCCATTCTCTTAAATATCCCGACTTAAATACCCGACTAATGTTGAGCGTCGGAGGTGGATACGGAGGCACCCCCTCCGTACCCCCTTAAAGTTCACGTTTGTTTCATTATTTCAGCAAGATATACGGAGACGGAGTTCTGGAAGATATTTCCGGCTTATCAAGAAATACCAATCAAGCTTCAAGACCCCCTTTGACTGTCAAGAGGTCATTGGGCCCGGCCCAAAATCAAGACTTGGGCCGCTTTAAGTGTTGATCCATTTTTCGGCATTAACATTTTGGCGCTAGAAGGAGGGGCTCGTCAAAATTCAAGCCTCGAGTCCCTACCAGCACGTTCAACAGTCTCATGCTCAGTCTCAACCGACCCTCGGACATGACCGGTCCGTAAGATCGCCGCCCACAGTCAAGTGCCTGCATCGCATAGTTTCACGCCGCTGCTCAAAGTCAGAAGACCCCAGCAATCAGGTCTAGAGCGGCCTCGGCACCAGTTAGCTAGTCGCCGGAGTGGTCGGCCTCGATCACCACCACCGAGTGACGCTCCAATAGCACAACCGAAACAGCCAAGGGACCTCCAATTTTCGTCGCTCTCAGGTTCAGATCCGCCGTCGTCGCTCCCCAGTCGCCGCCGCTCCACTGGGTCGCTGACGGACGCCATAAGCTACCTCGCAAAGGAGGCTCCTCAACGCAAACAAGCTCGCACATCCAGATCTGTGACGAAGAAGCCTCCGCCTCTTACCACCGACATCGCCAACCCCCGACGCGAACCAAGACTCCCGTCGCTAAAAAAGGAGGCCAAACGCCTCTGGACTTCGTGGAGAGCTTCCATGCGCCTCAGTCAATCGCTGCGGAAACATCACTCGCGCACGTAGAAGACCGCCGGAAAGGGAAGAGCACGGCAACAGATTTGGAAAAGGGGGAGAGAAAGCTCCCTGCGTGCTTCAGGAGAGAGAAAACCAAAAAGAAAAAAAAAAGAAAAAGAAAAAGGAAAAAGAAAAAGGAAATGATAAAATAAAATAAAAATATATATAATATAATATGTAAACATATTATGCGCATACAGTTCAAAGAGAATAAAAGTCAGTATATGTATATATATATATATATATCCATAAAGCCACTTTGACCGCGGTCGAAGTCCGAAACCCGACAACGACGCCAAAAGCTCATCGACGATACACAACCGTCAAAGTTCGAAACCTCGTCAAGGAAGAACGACGGCAAAAATTCTAAGTTTAAAGCTTAGAGACGAAGGCGAAGAATACGTCCAAGTAAGCAACGACCAAAGTTTGAAGTATAAAAACAACGTCGAACATGTCAGCCAAGCTATCAGATGACTCTCCACACAGCCCCGTCAAGTGCGCCGCCTAAAGTGATGGATCAAAGAATCCAGCTTAGAACCATCAAACGTTAAGCGTCAGATGTCACAGACGACAAAAGATACGCAACTAGAAAGAGCTTTATTTCTGCTGAAGGGGCTCGTCCCAAGACACCTCGGGATCAACACCATCGTCAAAGACGAATACCCGAGGAAGGAAAATTTGGAATCAACGGACAAAGTCTGAATCTCAAAGACGACGCCAAAGGCTCATCAGGGAAAGACGAGTGAAGTCCGAAGCCCGAAGACAACGTCAAAGGCTCATAAGGACGAACAAAGTCTGAAGCCCAAAAATGACGCGAAAGGCTCATCAGGGAAAATTGACGAACAAAGTCTAAAGCCCAAAGACGACGCCAAAGGCTCACAAAGGAAAGACAAAGTTTGAATCCCGAAGATGACGCCAAAAGCTCAACAGGGTAAACGACGAACAAAGTCTAAAGCCCGAAGACGACGCCAAAGACTCATTAGGGAAAGACAACTGTCAAAGTCCGACGCCCGATGGTGACGTCATAGGCTCATCAGGAGAAGACGCCGGTCATAGTCCAAATCCCGAAGACGACGATCAGAAGCTCGTCAGGGAGAAATGACGGTCAAAATCCGAAGCTCAAAGAAGACGCCAAAGGCTCAACAGGATAAAAGGAGCAAAGTATAAAGCCCGAAGACGACGCTAAAGGCTCATCAGGGAAAGACAGGTGAAGTCCGAAGCCCGAAGACAACGTCAAAGGCTCATCAGGGAAAGACGAAGTCTGAAGCCCGAAGACGATGCCAAAGGTTCAACAGAATGAAACGACGAGTGAAGTCGAAAACCTGGGTACGACTCAAAAGGCTCACCAGGAAAATCAACAGACAAAGTATAAAATATGACAATGGCGCCGAAGGCTCATCAAGACAAGACAACGACCAAAGTTGGAAGCTCGAAAATGACGCCGAAGGCCTGATCCGTTTACCACGACGATCAAAGCTCAACAACCTTGAAATTCTCACCGGTCGCACTAGCGACGTCCAAATTTGCATTGATCGTCTTAATGATCTCAAGCTTTGCATTTGTCGTCTCGACAACCTAAAGCTTCGCATGGGCCGTCTCAACGACCTCAAGATTCATATCAGCCATCTCAACGATCTTAAGCTTTACGTCAGCCATCTGTAAAACCTCAAGATTTGCCTTGATCACCTCAAAGACCTTGAGTTTCATCTCAGTTGCATGGTCAAAATTAGAACCGCGAAGACGAAGCAAACAAGTGAAAATGAAATCAAGATCTGAACTGAATGAAGACTTTCCAGATACAAAGCCGTGAAAGGTCGGATCTCAATCCCGTCGACTCAGGCAGCAAAGCCAAGAAAGGCCGAATCTCAATCCCGCCAACTCAGGCAGCAAAGCCGAGAATGGCCGTATCTAAATCCCACCTACTCAGGAAACAAAAACAAACCGAGAAATAAGACGCTAAGGCGCAAAACTCGGTAAGACGCTACGGCGCGAAGGACCAGGAAATAAGAAGCTAAGGCGCAAAACCTGGCAAAATACCGAGAAGCAAGACACTAAAGCGCGACCGGAAAAATGAGAAAGTAAGACGCTAAGGCGCAAAATCTGGCGAATACAAACCGAAAAATAAGACGCTAAGGCGCGAAACTCGGTAAAACGATACAGCGCGAAAGACCAGAAGGTAAGACGCTAAGGCGCAAAATCTGGCGAATACAAACCGAGAAATAAGACGCTAAGGCGCAAAACTCGGTAAGACGCTACGGCGCGAAGGACCAGGAAATAAGAAGCTAAGGCGCAAAACCTGGCAAAATACCGAGAAGCAAGACGCTAAAGCGCGACCGGAAAAATGATAAAGATGAGACGTTACGGCGCGAAGGACCAGGAAGTAAGACGCTAAAGGCGCGGCCGAAAAAATGATAAAGATAAGACGCAAAGGCGCAAAGGCCGGGAGGTTGATACATTTAGTCGCAAACTCCGACAAAAGACCAAAACAACTTGTCTTCAAAAGTTCAAAATCATAAGACGCCCAGGCGCAAACACTGGCAGAAGCTCAAAACACGAAAGACACCCCAGCATGTCCAAGTTCTAAAAAAAAGCTCTCATGCTCACCCTTTTCCAGAAAAAACTGTAAGGTTATCTCTGGAACGCCCCTATCAGCGTACATGGAATGTTGCCCCTTGGGACGCCCCCATATATCTTTAAAAGGGCAGATTGAAAAATCCCGCAACTTAAGGGAAATAGTTTTTCGCAAGGCGAAGCCATCCAAAAAACTGGGGGGTTAATGTTATGGGTATTTTTCGAAGCCTAGAAAAATTATGGCCCAGCCCAAAAAACCTGCCCAAAAAGACTAAAAAAGTCCACATAGACAACCCGGGCCCGCCACCAAAAGTCAAAGGAGCTCGGCTCAAAAAGTCAACCTAAAAAGTCAACGGGACTCGGCCCGAATAAAGACAGTAAAAGTTTTGTTACTTTTACCACAAAAGGGCTTTAAATTAATTAAAAGCACCGCGCACCGCGCAAGCAATATCATAATTGCTCAGGGGCCCATCAAAGTAATTATTAATTACTAAGAGGTCCCTGCATCCTTCTATAAATAGAAGCTCATTTCAATCAAAACGGTAACTTCAACAACTCAGATCAACTCACAAAAAACGCTCTAAAGCGATAAAACCTCCGTTTTCCATTCTCTTAAATATCCCGGCTTAAATACCCGACTAATGTTGAGCGTCGGAGGTGGATACGGAGGCACCCCCTCCGTACCCCCTTAAAGTTCACGTTTGTTTCATTATTTCAGCAAGATATACGGAGACGGAGTTCTGGAAGATATTTCCGGCTTATCAAGAAATACCAATCAAGCTTCAAGACCCCCTTTGACTGTCAAGAGGTCATTGGGCCCGGCCCAAAATCAAGACTTGGGCCGCTTTAAGTGTTGATCCATTTTTCGGCATTAACAGTAAGCGTGTTATAAAAAGACCATTTCGCCCTGAGAGACGGCTCCAAAATAGCTTCGGTATGAGCGTTGATCCTCTTTCTTAATCCTTATATAGGTATGGTATCCTCAGGGTAATAAAACTAGAGTTGATGCATTAGGATTATAGAGATGAAACGGAGATTGTGATTTTGTACAAGTTTGTTATATGTTACACGATTATAGGTTTTATTTAATGTTCAATTCGGAGTGTGCCCAAAAAACAAGTTTACTCTTGCAAATTTCATGTTCAATTCCAAGTGTGGCCAAAAGATAGCTGTTTAATTTAGAGTTTATGCTTGCAAATAAGTTTAATTTTCGTCTTTAATAATTTATGGTTTAATTTAGTTTTGTGTACTTGTGGTCTGGCCGTCTGGTACCATCTATTATAGTACAAAAATGGAAAGGGGGTGTTGCTTTTATATACCATTTAGTACAATGGCGCCACTAAGCTGGTTCGGAACTCTCTTCGCTCTCGTCCCGGCCGCTTCTCTCTCTATGGTGTTGTTCTCGCCGTTGCTCTCATCTCCGCGACCCATCGAAGCTTCTTCAACCCTAACACCTTTTCTTTGAACCTCGGTGAGCTTCACGCCATTAAAGCTCGCAAACTCAACTCTTTCAAGCTCAATCGAATCCCAAAAACCCTCTTTCGAAATGCAAATTTTTTGAATAAGAACATAATTACAGAAGGCAAACGAAAAGTCCAATCAAAACAGAGCATGAAGCCATGTATTGGTTTATAAGATGAAAGCAAGAATTCGATGGTGCTAAGCATGAATTATATAGAGAATTCGCTTGAGAAACCATGGAAATGAGTGTGAATTGCTTACCATTTGTGAAGCATTTAGATTGAATTGGGATCCGATGGTGAAGAAAACAGAGGTTTCTAGTGAAGAGTGGGAGAATTACATGTGTTTTAGATGAAAATAGCAACAAAAACAAAATTTATGTGTTTATTAAGAGTTAGGGAAAATTTACTACTCATTCTGAAATAATGGATCCGCCACTATTTTAAGCAAATATGATAAATACACGTTTTTTTTTTAGTGTGTGGAACTTTTTTATTATTATTATTATTATTATTATTATTTGAGAAGGAAAAATGGCTATGATAGACTTATAGAGTACTGTCTAACAGTATTTGGTACTTTTTACCGTAAAAAAATGGGTACTTTTTACCGTAAAAAAAACAGTATTGTCTAAGAGTATTGGTAGTTTTACTGACCAAAAAAATAATACTTTTAGTGCTGAAAATGATTTGGTATTTTAGCCGTAATGATAATATATTACTTGTATGCATGTGAAAAGAGAAAAAAAAGTACTTATACTGCAAATAAAAGATAATATCTAAAGTATTTATGCCATCAATAAATGATACTATGTGTTGATTAAAGGTGTGACACGTTACAAAACTAACATCCATGAATGAAAACATAAAGGGTGGTTGAGATTGAATACATTTAAGACTTATGGAATATAAGTCATGAAATAAAAAGAAACATTAACTCGATGTTTGCAAAAGAATCCGTACATATACCGATAATAACCGTAATATTAAATGGAAGAAAAGACAAAAATAGAGAGCTCAGAAGCGAGTTTTCTCATCTGTAGATCAGATGGTCGTGATGGACCCAACCAGCACAATATCGCAGCTGTCATCATAGCTCATCGCAGCATGCACCAGCCGGGAATCGAACCCGGGTCTGTACCGTGGCAGGGTACTATTCTACCACTAGACCACTGGTGCTTGTTGTTTGCTTGTTCATTTTTAAAATATACAGTTCGTGATATTGTGTTCTGACATTTATATAGTTTAGTGCCTGAAAGGAAACACACTCTTCTAATTAAAATTGGCCATGTTTTTACCAATTATTCTATAATTATAAAATTCTGATAATTAAAAAAGTGTCAAAAAAATATATAGTGAAATTTTTTTAGTAGCAACCATTTTAATTAGGGTTGGTAATTTGGCGTAGGATATGAAATACGAAACGGTTACGACACAATTTAAATGAGTTTGGGTCTACCATAAATAGATATGGCTCTAACCGTGTCGACTATGATTAACACGATTAAATAACGGGTAAATACGGAAGGAATACGATAACACGATAGGACCCAATTAGACATGATTAAGGAGGAAAAAGTTGCACTTTATGCATTTTGTATATGTTATTAAGTGTTTAATATTAGTTATATTTATAATTTATATGTTTATTCTATTAATTACATTATTCAATTGAACTAAATTAAGTTAAGTTTGTGTAAACTGAATTAATTTATCATTTTTAAAAATAAATAACTTTGTTGATTATGCTAAATGGGTAGACACTATAAACACGGCTAGTAAATAGAACGGATTTGGGTCTACATAAAATAAAACAAGAACATCTAAGACTCGTCCCGAACACGGCACGAAACATGAATTTCCACCCTTATTTTTAGCTTATTATATTTATCATATGATAATACATATTTAAAAAAAAAACAAAAAAACAATATGTATTGTACGAAAAATAACAGAGAAATATGTATTGTATCTTATATGTATTTTAGAAGAACGAAAAAATTCATATAAGATAAAATAACAGAGAAATATTCGGAAATAGAAAGAATAAAAACACATGTGTGATCAATAGCCAGGCCAGTAAGAGCCAAGATGGCCCCAGTTGATTGGCCCAACTTAGTTCTCTATACTAGAGGTGAAAGTGGCGACGTCCTTCTGCCATTCGCGACGTCTCGCGACGTTCACCGGCCATTCACGACGTCCCGCGATTCGGCGTCAAAAATCGCGACCAGTCGCGACTGCAGCTCCAATCGCGACTCTCTCTCTCTCCCTCTCTCTCTCTCTCTCTCTCTCGTTGTCTCACGTTACTCTCTCTCTCTCTCTCGCAGCCATCGCGAGCATCGCGACCTCCCCCCACCGCGACTCGTCGCGACTTCTACAGTCCCGATTTTTGGCGACTAAGTCGCGACTCGTCGTGTGGTCGCCGTTTGCAGCTCTACTCTATACTCTCTCATGGTTGATGAAGACAGTGGCACACAGTAGTGGAAGATGCCCAATCACTTGCAAGAAACTTTAATACTTTCTTCATTACATAATATGTATATCCTCTTAAATTTTAGTTGCGCCCCTCTATTTCTCATATTTGCCTCTCTAATTTTTCTTATTTCATTTAATGTCTCACAACATTTTTTTGTGTCATATACTTTCAACTGTTGAGAGGATTATTCATTATTATTTTGAAGTATTTTAGTTCTTTTATTTTCTATTAAGTTTTAATAAATCTTATATGAATACCGAATTTATAAAAATAATTTTTTTTAATAATCGATCTTGGAACATATAAGAAGTCAAATATTTTATTGGTTCTAAATCGATAGTTACATTAAATATTTTAAACAATTATATATTGATTGATTTTTAACGCTCCTGTGTTTGATTTACTTTAAGGTTACACTCCAAAGTAGTGTCAAAAGAAAGAAAAGAAAAAAAACACTTGTGTATAGCAGCAAGAGCTCAGAAGCTTGTTAAAGGTAGCTTGTTGATTCTCGAGCTTCAAAACAAGCAACCTTTCATCGGAGGTTCTCCCTAGGCGCACGCCGGCTAGACAAAGCGCTTGGATTGCCCCGGCGCGTGGAGACCTTAGACTCAATGTGGATGCGGCTTGGGATAAGGACACGGGAAGAGCGGCAATCGGTGGAGTTGTGAGGAACCACCGCGGAGTTCTCATCGGTGTGGTTGCACGCCTCCTTGTGGATGTGGACTCACCGGTGACCGCGGAGTGCCTTGCAATTCTACATGGCCTCATGTTTGCCCGCGAGCGGAATTGGAGGGTAGCGATGGTGGATACCGATTGCCTTAGAGCGGTCCACCTCATCAATGGAGGTAAACTTAATAGTGTCCAAGGTCCAATCATCGCGGACATTTTGCATTTCCTCTCCGAGGATGTGCCAAAAATCGGGTGTTGTTGGACCCCGAGATCTTGTAACGAGGTAGCAAATAGTGTTGCTAAGCACCGCCTTTCGGGCTTCATTTCGGACTTGTCGTCAAGCGATTGCCCCGAGTGGCTTGTAACCGACATTCTAAGGGATTCTTCCCCTATTTTATCCTAATGAAATTCTATCTGGATTCAAAAAAAAAAAAAAAGAGCTCAGAAGCGAATTTTGTCATCCGTGGATCAGATGGTCGTGATAGACCCAACCATCACTATATCGCAGTTGTCATCATGGCTCACCACACCAGCCTGCACCAGCTTGGTATCGAACCCGGGTCTGTACCATGGCAGGGTATTATTCTACCACTAGACCACTGGTGCTTCGTGCTCTCTTTTTTAATTATTAACTATTTCACATATTTATGATTAATCAAAGAGTAAAAAAGAATCAGGCGACACGTATGTTAGAAAGTTAGGAAGAAAACGACACACAGGACATAGGAATCGAGTACACTTTTTTGTGAGTAAAAAAAGAACTAAAAACTTTTAAATAAGTATAATTTAGGCAGAGCTCTGCCAATTTTTATTTTATTTTTAATGTAGGCATAGCCAAAAGTAAAAAGAAGTTATGTAATGATATATTTTATCCTACAGTAGAATTTTTATGCGTTATTCAAGCATTTTCCAACAGTTTTAGTATCAGAAATGAGATCGAAATGTCCATTTCGAGTGACAAAATAATTTAGGTAGATCCGCTCTACATGAAAAACGATGAACACGCACTTTGCAAGCTAAAACTCAGACATTTTTCACATTTCAAAAATATATCTCTTGAAACTTTCGTGCGTACTATTTATAGTCCACTAATAAAATTCAAATCTTCCTAATTACTTGCTGAGAATAATAAGTAGCTAATTAAAATATGATACCTAAAACAATGTAACTAAATAATAAATGTAAATGAGAGAATAATAAAATTAAATGAAAAATCATGCAAGAATAAGTCAACGTGAGAGACAATATGGAGCTATTAGGGTGTACAACTTTCATGCTCCTGCATTAGTAATGAATTAAGATCTCGTGAAGTTGTATCATCCGATGGTATGAACTTTACCCGATGACAATCCCTATTTTATCCATGCCGATTTGGATGAAGAGAAGATCGAGCGTGCAAAGTGCAAGGAAGACGAATTGTTGGGCCGTGGATTCGTTCAAATAAGTTGGATTTATCAAGTCTTCTTATGTTTTATACTACATCACTACTTTATTATGCGCATGCACGACACAAAAAATATAAAGAATTTATAACTTGAAAGGAAAGAAAAAAAAATAGAGCTCAGAAGCGAATTTTTTCATCCGTGGATCAGATGGTCGTGATGGACCCAACCATCACAATATCGCAGTCGTCATCATAGCTCATGGATCGATGCACCAGCCAGGAATCGAACCCGGGTCTGTACCGTGGCAGGGTACTATTCTACCACTAGACCACTAGTGCTACTTGCTAGTTTCTTGTTGCTCTTTGGTCATGTAGTGGTCACAAAGTTATTAATAATAAAAAAGTATCAGTGGACAGACATATATCACAAATGTTAGATGGGGTTAGACGGTTTAAAGTTAGGAAGGAGTATTCCTCATAAAAACAAAAAAAAAAAACAAAAGTTAGGAAGGAGTAAGAAAACGACACACAATACATAGGAATCGAATAGGATATACTTTGTTTGTGTAAAAGAAGGAAGAAAAAAAAAACACACACTCTTGTGATTGTGAATAGAAAAATTTAGGCAGTGCTCTACTAATTTTTATTATATTTTTTATGTAAGCATAATAACCAAATATAAAAAGAAGTCGAATATATATAATAATAGATTTTCTCCTATAGCTTATATAGTTTTAAAGGATAAGAATCACAACAGTATCCAAGTTGTAATCAAATGTACTATATATCAATATTTTTTTAGTGAAAAGAATATTTAAATATCTAATCTTTGTCAAAAAATATTAATGAACCGAAAAATTAATGGACAGACTTGTGATCCTTACACAATTTTACTTTGATTTTAATAATACGATTATTACTTATTTAAATTAATTGGAAGTCTATTAGATTTTTTTTTAAAAACGGAGAAAAATTAGTCATTTATTGAATGTGTTTTTCAACTATAAAAAGAACATGAGTACCCATCATATTTAATTATTTATCAACGTTTGTTAGAAGAAAAAGAAAATCCTTTAAAAACAAAACAAAGAAATCCTTAAACAACACAGAAAAAAAAATTAATGGATTAATCTCGAACGCCCTAGGTGAAAGCGAAATTGAGATTAAAATAGACTAACCTCAATAATGAATGAAATTAGACAAGCTAAAGACAATTGTCTTGATAGCTTTATCCTAAACTTGTTTTTAGCTAACTACATTTTTTTTCGGTTTTATGGTGTTAACCTTATAGTTCAAAGGATATAAGTTGAAATGTTCAACCAAATTGAGCCCTAAAGATGACAATTAAAGACGAATTACTAGATTTCAATACAATCCTCGTCATCATCAATCTGGTCATCCCAATCTAATTCGAAAGAGCTTGCGGATTTCATCAACTCCGTTAATCCGGTGAGATCCTCTAAATATGTAGGATGGTTAATAGCTTCGAGAATAAATCCCATTCCCCTCTTTCGATATTCAGATACCACCTGAAAAGTTTATCAACATTAAGGCTGATCAAAACAGTAATAAGCGCCACGAAGGACAATATGCTCGAATTAATGTTTTCATAATAATAGAAACATGATTCGTACTCAATATAAAGTCGCTGTAGGGGTGAAACCGGGATTTTTGGCAATTTAAAAACCTAATCCTTTTAAAGGAGCCCTATTTTAAATCGACTTCGGTATAAAACAAGTTTTTGATAAACCAAATGAATAAGAACCTAAGAAGTTATCATATTCTGAAATCCTTAAAAAGCTTAAGCTAAAGGAAAAACCTGAAAAACCTAAAATTGAAATAATAGTAAAACCAGTAGCCAGTACCGGTTTAAAAACGGTTACACGGCTTTTCTCCCAAAAAAAAAAAACAGATTTCTTTGTTTCCAGAGTAAAAATCTTTTCCCTAGGTAGGGATGTACTCAGGTTTAAAAACATTTATAACCATGTACAAATGATTTGATGATTGTAGACAATTAAAAAATCAGTTGAGGGGCTTCATGAGCTTACGATGCTACAACAAGCCGTGCAAGTGTTTGAGGATTGACCGACAAGCGTCATCTGAGAAAACTGCGAGATGGAACCCCGAATTTGATGGGGCAATATGCCCAGAGGCAGCTCACTGCTTCCACTATAGCCAGAGCTAACTACCTCACCTTCCGCAAAAATTCTGCAAGGTATTTAACCAGAACGAGCTAGAAAAAACCCAAATAATACCATAAAGAGTGAATATATACATATATATATATATTATCAGGAATTTTTGGAGGTCAAACCCGTGAGGGTGATGCAGGATTCCGACCATGAGCTCCACCGCAAGGGCTGATGCAATCGGAGCGAGCCCGGGACGTGTCACAGTGCATTGTTGGTCCAAAGTTCGGTTCGCAGTTGACTGCATATATAACATAGTGCTTTAGATCACCATTGCATTTATAAATTCATTCAGGAAATTGGTTTGAAAACTGGGAAGAAAGAAACCGGCTTTTTGAGGTACAAAAGCACGTAAGCAGTTTTAGACCCAAACCTGCACCAGTTACCGGAGAACTAGTTTTATACCGGTTCTGGTTACTGCAAATGGTTTTCAAGATATCCATATTGATATCGAAATTCCGGAAACCAGTAATGGGGCTAGAATTCCCCAAAAAAACAGTGACAAAGTCCCGGTTTCACTAATATATAATATGTTGAATCTCGGGAATTAATTTTCTGGCTAATACTTAACGACTGCTACTATGGGTCTATAGTAGTGGACTTAATAAGCCCAAATTACATAAAACCCTAATTAACCATGACCAAAACAACAACGAAATCAGAAAAAATAAACCATATAGATACAGGAAATTAGAGTCATATTGAAACCCATATGAGCTAGCATGTTGAGACTGCATGGCTTACATCGATGGGGGCCACCACGTCATTGCAGAAATAGCAGCCAAGTCTCGGCTGTGAATCTCGATCAGTGAGGCTAAGATTTCCCAAATCCAGATCAGACCTAAAAGGACCGGCTCCGTGGCGCATAACCAAGAAGCTGTCAAACCCTAGAGCAGCAGTCATCGTTATCTGCGCATTACATATAATTAATCCTTATGATGATGTGACTGAAATTTGAATAATCCTAGTGAATTTTATAGTTTGAATATAGACCTTGTTAAAATTGGCACAAATAAGCGAAGGTAGCCACCGGCTTTCTCTTGTATCAGTCAGCAAAAAAATGACATCATGAGAATCGATAAGATCGTGCAAGCGCATGCAGTCACCGAGCACATTTTGCTCTTCTTGAGTGGGAACTGGATGTCCGGGCATTGGTATAGCCATCACTATACCTTCTGCTTCCTGAAAAAATATTGTAGTGGCATGCGAGACACCGATAAGATTCTATTCTTTCAGGGAACTTAGAATCTTATCTTGACGGAGAGGGAGCAGGCAAATACCACAGCAGGAAATATTCTGTTGAGGCTTCTCACTGCAGCTGTCGCTTTAAACTCGCCGCCGTTGAGGCAATCGTCCAATGTGTAGAGCGATTGTCTTAATGGATTAGACATTGCTACCTTTCCATTGTCAACGAGTGTAATTTTACGAACACCCCATGCCTGGAGAAAGACCAATATGTCTAAGAACCACAATCATACATGCAGGGGCGCAAGTTTTTACACAGGAAAATAGAAAAATCAAGTTTTTGAGGACAAACCGTGTAACCAGGTTTTTACCAGAACCAAGTTTCGGTCCAAATTAGAACAAGTTACCGGTTTTATTACTTAATTTTTAATTTTTTTAAGGTTTTTCTTTTTTAATTTTAAGAATAGGTTCCAATACCGCTTTCAAAACCGTTAAAAAGGAATTTTCCTTATAATAAAAAGGGTTCTCGTTTCTGATTAAAAAAAATAAAAAAAATCTCTCCGGTTTTCAAAATGTCTAGAAAAAAAAACCGACTGGTAACCGTTTCACCGTACATATACGTGGATAATAGTTCTTTAGCACTCACCATGAGCGTACGAGCCACTTGACATCCAAGTGTGCCGGCTCCTAGCAGAAGGCATTTGAGACCAGATAAGACCTCCAAATTAAGAGACGGCAAAGCACGCCATCTCATTAATTTCAAATTCAAATCTGCAGCAGATACCGCCAACCTGTGAAATATATTTAGAAAATCTAAGAAAATGATGTACAATAAGTTCCTAGAGATTGCAAACTGCTGACTAACAAGAAAGTCAAAGTACCTAGTTGGATCCATCGACTTAGCAAGGCTTACAGATCGCGGTACCTTCCTTCCTTTGTTAAGTTCCCAACCGACCGCATTCGGAACACTTTCACGATCTTTCCAACCTAAAGAGTAGTCAATATTCCGGTTCCAAATGCTTGAATTTGGTTATAATAAAAAAAAGTGCACACGATCAGACAGATGTTCTACCAGCGGGAATCGTAACTGATGCTTCACCAACAAGGGATGAGGCCAGATCAGCAAAACCACGGTTTTCTCTGTAGCATAAGAATCGAATCGAGCAGAGATCCCATCTTGTGCAAGTTAGGGCAAGGTAGTTCCTAAGTGGCCAACCGGGATTGTGTGGAAGATGGCATGGATCATAAAACCCAAAGAGCAACTGAAAATAGAATGCTGATTATATATATATATATATAAGTATATCCTAGGTACTGCAGGTTGGGTTTTTTTTTTCAGCCACTGTTTCATAGAATTTGGGTAATTGCAGGCAAACCTTTTGATTATCACTCTGACAGGTCTCCCAATCCTTGAGATGCTTGATAGTAGCACTGGAATTATGGTCAAGACAGACTATAAAGAATGGAATATCTGCAGCACACAAAAAGTTACGTTGAAAAAAAAAAAGAAGAAGAACACCCATGAAAGAGAGCATAAAGACATGTTATTCACAGGTAGATTCATAAACACACGGGTTTGCGAGCGTGTTTACCTGCTGAGCTAGAGCTACGCCACGCATTGCACGCAGCTGAAACGGAATCTGCCTACACAGCGCAGCATCACTTATATACAAAATTTAACGCAACAGAAGCAGTCAGATTTGAAAAGTCGAACAAAGCTCGCATCTTGATCACCTCTTGAGGGCTAAACCATTGCGAGGCTGGCCTGAGATCATGCAAGGTCGCCGGCAGATTAAGGACCAGAGCGGGGAAGGCGAACCAGTAATGGAAGGTCCATTTCTTCAGATCCGCGAAAGAGATAACAAGAAACCTCGAAAGCGAACCTGCCTCTTCCAAAGCTTTTCCGCTATGTATGTCCTCCCAAATCTAGTCCCCAACGAAGAGTAACCAGTTATTGCCTTGATTAACAACGGACTTTCATGGAAATCCCACATAAAATCGACAAATAAAGCGAACCTTCTTTGCTTCTTCCTTCAACAAGCTCATCTTATCGAGCGCGTGAAACCCTTCAACGGTGTTGGTGTTGTAAAGGATTCCGGGGACCGAGCACCGGTTCCGATTCCCGTGGCTCATTGCAGCTACCAATGATTGATCGCTCGATTCAGAAGGCAGAGACTCGGCCAAAAGGGTTAAATGGTTTGACACTTGAGAATGTGAGCATGGTGCATAGAAACCTGTGGCACACAACCCGGTCCAATTCACAAACAACATAAATCTGACGATCATAAACTTCATAGTCAACGCTCATCGCACTGAGCACAATGACTTTAATCACAAAAATTAAGCTTTAGAAAGTCGGATTCATCTCCAAAGCATGCATTTCAGACAGAAAACAAGTTACGGAGCTTGTGGCTACAAAGCGAAGGTGCGAACCAGATAGTGGAATGGGCGATTCGTCGATGCCAAGCTTGTTGAGCTTCAAGGAAGAGAGTCTGTGCCAGAAACCCTCGTCCACGGCGCTCTGGAACGGAGCGAATTGAAGCACGGAACCTTGCTCCGCCATTGTTGCTTGCTTCTCTTGCTCGCGATCGCTTGCTTGCTTCTTCTTCTTTGCTTTCCGAATTCAATGCTTCGTTTGGAGATTCCAATGAATACACGATTTGGATAGTTGCTAATTGCGATCAAGTTCAGTCGGAGAAGACGAATGGGAAGATTCTCCGTAATTTACAGAAATATGTGTCGTTTCCAAAATTCCAATTATTATACCAAAAAAAAAAAAAGTAAAAATATTCACATCTTACTTCTGGCTTATGTTTTTAATTTTTTATCCATCTATTTTCGTAACAAAAATATATAATGTAAAAAAAATTGTAAGTTTTTTTTTTTTTTGAATGGGATATTATCGGTCAAGGTTACAATGCACTCTCGCAGTATTTAGACATATTCAGTGTAAAAACAGGTGATACTATTGGCCAAGTTTATAAAATTATATTTAGATATGCATTCAGATCTTAAATAACAAACATACTTAATTTTTAACCATTCAGATCTAGATGTGAGATCTTAATATTGATATGTGCATTCAGATTCAGACGTCTGAATCTTAATGCAAACAAACACACCCTAAGTAGCATAGAGATTGAACTATTGACCCATCTAGACCAAGCTTGCTTGTAGATTATAATGATATTTATAGCAAAATTTAAAATGTCGCTTGCCGATGCGTTTCGCATTTTCCGTTTTACGGATATATCGCTTGCCGATAGGTATGTCGATAGGCAATCGTAAAAAAAAAAAGGCATGTCGCATGCCGCATACACCGCATGGGCATACCGCATGCCGATGGGGTTTTCGACAGATATTTTGTAAAAAATATTTGAGTATTTAAGCAAGATGTTTATATAGGTCCAAAACTACATATTTAATAAATACAAGACATAATTGTATACAACAAAACACATTTGTAACTTAAATATGTAAGTGAAATGTATAATATTAAGTCACTTTATTAGTTGAAGTGTATAATATTAAGTCAAATTATTATGTGAAGTGAATATGTATGTTAATTAAGTGTGTGATATTAAGTGAATATGCATGTTAATTTTATATGTATGTTAACAAATTTAATATTAGTTGAAGTGTATAATATTAAATGAATATGTATATTAAGTGTATATGTATGTTAGGTGAAGTTAATATGTATGTTAAGTGTATAATATTATTTGAAGTGTATAATATTAAGTTAAATTATTAGGTGAAGTGCATGTGTATGTGTATGTTAAGTGTGAATGTGTGATATTAGTTGAATAACAAAAAGTCCCGCATTGATAGATGACAAGAGTTTGGTGATGTTTATATACTAAATATTAGAGACATGGGCTTGGGCCTTTTGGGTCATAGGATTTTGTGGATGGGGGAGGACTCACACAAATGTTACACCACCACACGTGCGCGCCGCCGTCCGGCCGGACGTGACGTGGCGAGGCGGGGTGGGGTGCTCTTGTGTGAGTATAATTATTTTTGCCGAAAGTTTAATTGGTATTTTTGCCGAAATCTACCAAAAATATGAATTTTTGCGAAATTCCAACCATTTTTCGCAATTTTTACTCACAAAAACGATAAATGATTTTCCACGCACGTGCCCATGCGAATTTCGCGAAAATTGGTAAAAAAACCAGCGAAACGAAAGGGTTTTCCTTTCGCATATCCTCGAAAAACAAAAATCGATTGACATTTCCATGGAAAATCGCGAAATTAAACACCTTGATCTATAGTATTATAATATAAGTATCTAAATTTCTTTAAAAAAATAAAATAATAAGTATCTAAATTCGATGGTAAAAACTAAAAATGAAGCATTACGAGAAAAGACAAAAATGTCCTCGATCTCCGTTTTGACTGACCTTTCGGATTTCTTTTAGGTATATACTGGAGTTGGAATATGCATGACTAGGGGTGAGCATGGGTTGGGTTGCCCCGATGCTTTTTATGGACCCGATCCGACCCAAAAATCTTTAATGCCCGAACCAAACCGACCCGATAAAAAGTCGGGTTGGGTTGGGTCGCCATGGCCCGATTAATTAAAATTTATTCTTATATAACAAAAAATAATATGAAAAAAATGCATCAATGTAACTCAAAATTCAAGTAAAAATAGCCCAAACAAATTTAATCAAATAAACGTACACTAGATAATGTAAAACATGAAAATGAGAGATTGAAGGGTCTTTGAATGTAAATAAAATTTAGGATGAGAAATTTTAAAAGACTATAGATTGCACTACTTGAATAAAAAATCAATATGAAATATATATTAATTATATTGGTCGGGTCAGAGACCCCGACCCGACCCAAGATTTTGAACCCGACCCCGACCCGAATAATTGTTGGGTTCGGCCCGATCTGACCCAATTTTGAGCGGGTTAGATTGGGGTCGGGTATTTAACGGATTGGGTTGGACCATCGGGTTGGGTCTAAAATGCTCACCCCTATGCATGACTATGATATCTATAATATAAGAATGTGAATTCGATGGTAAAAATGATATTTAAATAAAAGGACGCTATGTAAAATCAAGGGTTCTCTAGCTAAATAGCCAAATTTAAACGATTAATTAGCCAAATAGCTAACTTTTCTTTTTTCTTTGCAAAATAGTCAAATTGATGAGGTGACTATTTAATAACTGATTTTATACCTCTAATACCCTTTTATTTAACCTATTATTATTATTATTATTATTATTTTCGTAATTAATTAAAAAATAATTGATGGGTTTCGCAGAGGAGTGAGGGTGACAAAGCGTGGGTTTCCAACTTGGTGCGCATGTGGTGCGTCAGCAAGGTGCGCAAGCGCATGTGGTGCGTCAGCAAGATGCATAATTGCGTCAGTATTTCCCATAGTAATACTATAATTACGGTTTATTAATAAACCATTGCTTACTTTTCCTTTCGTGCTCGCTGAATTGGCGTCAGCACTGTATAATACATTAATTTATAATAAGGATAATCGGGCAAAAGTATCTAAACTTGGAAATAACTAAAACGATAAAGGTTCAAAGTGAAAAATAACGGCAAAACTACTCAAATTCAACAAATGTGAGGCGACATATTTTTTCGTCAATATTTAGACAAACAATGGTCAACTTTTTTTTAACATAGTGCCATAAATTATATCATACTTAAGATACACATTTATGTGTTCATCCAACTATATATGTAGCATTTTGTCTCATTTGAATTCGATGAAAAATTGGAAGGAAAAATATACCGCCTCATATTTGTTGACTTTGAATATTTTTACGGTTATTTATTTATTTACGAGTCATGCCATTTAATTAATTGATCAAAATTTAATACTTTTACCGTGATTATCCCTTTATATAGCATATGATTATATATTTCTGCTACAGTTTTAGCTAAATCTCACGAAGTCCCATAAAAAGAACCGTCGATGACACGTACTAATAAGTTAGAATACTGAAATATTAAATATTTTAGTAGAAACTAATTGCTATTTTAATTAAGATTCCTATAGTATTTAAGGGCTTTCGCTAGCTATGTAAGCCAAACATGTGTTTTCTAGCTACTCATAAAGAGAAAAAGCACTCACACTATACTTGATTCAGCAATTCGCCATGATGAAGATGTACGTCTCTAAAACCCTAACGGAATCCGACGTTGCGTCGAAGCTGACCGTACCGAACGGATGGGTAGGCTCCGGGAGGCTTCTGCCGATGCCGGCCGTCGGCTCAGAGGCGGAGGCCGTGCCGATTCTGACCAGGGACGGGCTCGGGAAACACCGCTCTTTCATGCTGAAAGTCCGCTCTCTGAGGCAAGGTAATTACTACCCGAAGCCCGAGTTCCGGCGCCGAGAGTGGCGTGCCTTTGTGTCGGAGAACGGGCTTCGGGCCGGAGACGTTGTCTACTTGTGGTGGGACATGAGAGGTTTCTTCCGAGTTCGAGCTCACCAACCGCCTCGCTATTACAGGTTGTTTGGAACCAGCTTCTTCTACTGATCACGTTAGTGTGCATGAAAAATAACGTCCCTATATTTTAAGTATATTGCATTTAAGTCCTTTCCTTTACTATACGTACAGTACAGTAGAGCCCTCTGATTCCACGCACGTTTGTGTCCTGTGTCTATAGTCGATGGCTTCACGAACATCTATGTGTTCTTATGGTTAGCTTCTTTTGTAATTTTCTGGTGTGTGTGTGACAAATATATTGATCTCTGTTGAAGGTTGTGATATTTACGTTCGTTCCACGATCACAACCTTCAACAGAGAGAGTCTATGTTAATGTAGTCATATTGAATATTTCTTTAATAAAAATGGTCTCTTCTTTTTATATATCCTCTTACGTATATATATGATTATTGTTGTTCAAAACTCCGTCTTTATGATATTTCTGAAGTACCAGAAATTTATATTTATATTTTCATAATACGTGATATAATTATTTTTTATATATAAATCGTATATATATAATTATATATCATGGTATTTGGACCAGATAAGAACTTATGGATAACAATCTTATAAATTTGTGCTAATTTTCCGTTGAGTAATATAAAACAAGTCCCTTTAAACTTTTTGTACTTGGCCCTCGTTCTTATTTCTATTGCGGCAAAAGTATTTTAACTTTGACCAATTAAGGCGATAAAAATTCAAAGAGAAAAAATACGACAGAAATACCTAAAATATGAGGCTTTATATTTTTCGACACATTTTTCATAGAATTCAATTGAGAAGATGCTAAATAGCTTGATTAGATGACCACATAAATAATAAATATGTATTTTAAGTATGATTTTAATAACACTATACTAAAAACAAAAATGGACCAAAGTTTGACTGAAAATATAGATGGTAAAATACGCTGGTGCTTGGCTCATATATGTTCACTATGATTACTTTTCCTGCTATTTTTTCACTTTGGGCCATGAATTCGAGCTCACCGCCTCGCCCGTACAGGTTGTTCGGAACCAGCTTCTTCTACTGATAACGTTCGTCTGCATCATGTTCTTTTTATTATATAATCATGTGTTGAGTGTTGTTATGGTTCGCTTCTTTCGTATTCTTTCGTCCACGATCATTTCCATGAAAGAACTCGAGTGACGACAGTAATATAGTATATGTAGTTATTGAATGTTTGTTTAATAAAAGTGATCTCTTCCCTTTTTGCTGTTTTCTATATCCTTTCTTTTTCGTGAGCGCGCGCGCTATAATGATTCTCTCGATATCAATTTAAAAAATTTACATGGTTTCTGTTTATTTTTTGTTTTATTTATTTGTATGATATTTTTATCATTCTATAAGAAAGTACTGTCTGTTGACTTTTGAAAAGTATATTATTCAAAGTTAAAAATACTTTGTTTTTCTGTTATAAATACTATGGTTGTAAATGACGATGCCGATGTCAACGTTGTTTCAGTTCATTTATTTTACGGGCATGCATACCGACTGCTAACGAAATATCGACGGAATAGTCAGAAGAAAAAAGGGCATGCCAAAGATGCCACATTTATTCCACGGGCATGCTGACGAAAATATCAACAAAGTCATTAAATAATACAAGAATTCTATTAATTATATATTTTTTACTTAAAAATTAAGTAATTATACTATTATATTAATCGCTTCAAGAATTATATATTATAAATTTAAGATATTATAGTTGCAATTTCATAATAATATAAAACTATAGGGCATAATTTATATTAATTAATTTGTATTTATCAATACCCTAATTTATTTTTGAAAGCCAATCTTTTAGGCCCATAAAACCCTAAACCCATGAAAATAAAACCCTAAATCAACACCATATATAAATATATTTTTTTTTTTTGAAAGAATATAAACAACATTTTTTAAACCCGAGTTGTTGGAGATATTTTATAATATGACTTCTATTCAGATGCTAATCCCACTACATAAGATTATAAACGTCCTTCCTTTAAAGAATAGATCTTATTAATGATTAATATTATCTAGTTGTATCCTAGATATTCTAAAATTAATGTTTCGTCCCTAGTTCCTTACGTTTTGCAATTGTGCTATGTTATCACACATAGTTTATGTGAGGAGGTTTGTTTGACAAGCAAAATGTTAAGAACTTAAATAATGTTGGTCCGTAGTCTAGATTAGCAAGTGGGAGCTTCTAATCGAGAACGACTATTAAAGAACTCAATCACAATTAGTGTGATGATCTATTACCAGATCATGGTGCTGGTCCAGCATTGTTGCGGACATCAGGTATATGGAGTTGTCTCCATACTGGACATACTAGACTTAAATCTGAAATCATCACAAAAGTCTGTCACTGATGAAAGTAAGATTAAGTAGCTTAGATGATCGGATGGAATTGGTTTATGCCCTGAAGTTTTATGGACTTGTACGGTTCAACTTAGATGATCTTTGATTTGATGGATAAAGTTTACGAACGTATTCCTAATACCATCATTTTGGGATCAGACGGTTGACCGAGACAAGTGGCATAATACAGATATGGATAATAACCTTATGGTTTCTTCATTATGATTTATGGGAAACAAATAAGTACTAAAAGCCAACTCAACGACTGTTAAGGTCGGATTTGGTCAAATCCATCCTCAACACAACTCGTGTCGTTTTGTCCGCAAACGACATGGGGGGAGGCGAGGAAGCTCATCACCCGAGGGGGATTATCCCCGAGGAGGAACATCCCCGAGGAAGAATACCCCCGAGGAGACTCATCCACGAGGAGACGCAGCCACGTGAAAGCAAGCTGCGATGAAGCGTCCCATCGCACCCGACGAGGAATTTCGTCATGATGATTGTGCAGGGTCGAATGACCATTGACGAGATGTGCATTTAATGAAGCCGACCTACTCACTCGATGAGATCACCAGCGACGAGGCTTGCAGAGCCGAATGACGGCTGACGGGATGCGCATTTAATGAGGCGCACCTACTCATAACGGCAGCCTGCTCGGAAGTGACATAAAGCAAGGATTAACCATGCTGCCCTCAAATCACGCCAGAGAGTGAATGATTAAAGAGAAAAAGGCGGGAATGATGCGAGGGGAAGGCATTGTAAACTCTATAAAAGGCAAGATAAGCCTCATTTGTAAGGGTTCGGAAAAAATAGAGAAAAAAGGCCCGGAAAGAGAGAAAGAAATCTTGTAATAGAAAAGGCTAAGGAAATAGAGAAAATTGATGTTCATGGTCCTTCATCTGTCCAGCTATTCAACGGAAGAAAACCGAGCTCATTTTCGGAAAATATAATAAAACAGAGATATTCATCAATTATTGTTGTTTGCTTGTTATTTTGGTGATTATCTTTGTGACTGGAAAAGGGTGGTGAAAATCGCCCTCTACAACGACTTCATTCAGGGTTGAGTCAGTTATTTGTAACAATCATACATTGAAGATAGTTCGTCAAAAGGGCACTAAAGTAATATACCATTTTGATGAGAATCATAATAATACAAAAACGTAGCTAGATTCTGATAATCTGATTGTATCAGTGGACTCCTATGATTACGAATATAATAATATTACTACTAAAGAGTTCAGCTTCGAGCTATAACGGAATGTTATCGAAGTAGGTGAAAATTCTTAATTTTCACCTTAGCTTTAGCAATATGTCCATTAGTCCCCTTTGTAGCTCCATAAGAATTATGAGATCATTAATTAAATTTGTCCCCTTAGCTTTAGCAATATGTCCATTAGTCCCCTTTGTAGCAATATGTCCATTAGTCCCCTTCAACGACGAAAATTTGATCTCGCTAAAATTTGGTCGTCGAAGTATGACAGAGTTAGCGAGATCAAATTTTCCCACAGACGACGCCAAACTGATGATGTGTTTTCGCACACCAACAGTCGCGTGAATTGTGAATGGGATTTCGATTTGATATTGCTGAATTTTGTGGATTCTGACCTCCGCGTCGTCAATACTTTAGACGGTGACAAAAAACAAAGATGAAAAAGAATAAGATTAGAACACCGAGGTTTTTTAGAGAGGTTCGTCCCAATGCGGTAGTTGACTACGTCCTCTGTACGTTTATTGCTTTTTGAAAGGCGATCAACCGAAACCACAAGCCAATTTCTGGTAGATCTAAAGTAAAAGATGAAAAGCTCTGGAAAATACAAATCTCTTTATTCTCTCAGAGTCAATGCTTGCGTGTGTATGATGGGGTCGTCTTCTTGCTTTTATAGGCTCCTAGTTTCTGCCCGTTGAGAGTGTACGTTGATGATGGCTTCGAGTTCGGAGCTTGGTTTGCTGTCGAGCTGACACGTAGGCCACGTTCTGAGAGATTTGCGTAGTGGTGGACTTTGACTTGTCGTCGTAGGATTTGAATTTAGATCGTGGCGATTTTCCTGGTCGGGCCTTGAGGGTTTGAATTGAGGTGGTTGACTTGGTCTGCCCGTGTCCGGATGTTTCGCATGCTTCTGCTCGGATCCCTTTGTCGACAATCTCTGCCCGGGATGAGCTTTTGGGTTCTTTGGTTCTGTTCGGACCAGAACATGGTCAAATGTTCATTTGGGCCTCTGGGCTTCGTGGTTTATAAGCCCATTTTGCATAAATATTCAATTATATTCATGACTTAATTAATTTGAACCATTAATTTAATTAATGATCTCATAATTCCTATTTAAGGAACGAATTTGCACATCAACAATAACTAGAACGTGGAAGCTCCTAGACTCTGAACCTTGGACGAAGAACACGAAGAGCAACGATGGCGATTTGCAGAGTTTCTCTCTCTAAAAAACTTAAAATTCTTTCTATGACATTTGCGAAAATGAAAAATAAATTCAAAGGAAAACTTAAATAAAAGAGAGAGAAAGCGGTTTACCTTTCGTGCGAACGTGCGCAGAACAAGATTGATTTGACGTACGAATTAGTGGTTGTACTCGAGTATTTATACTCGTAAACTGTCCCTGATCTTGTGACCAGGGTTCCCTCGAAATTCGTAAAAAAAAATCATCCAACGGTGGAGATTAGCAGGTTATCCACGTTAGCAAAATCATAATAACAGTTGTGTGTCAGGAGAATTCGAATAGTTTATTCGTTTCAAACTCTACAAATTGGGACACGTGTCGTAACTGTTCCCGTGGAAAAATCAAAATGACTCCCACCTAGTTTCAAAAATTCAATACGTCCCGCGCATTCTCGAAATTATCCAAAATCCCGTTCACATTAGTTAAATTGCGGCGAAAGTCACGAATTTAATTAATTTCTATCCGGCACGAATTTTACATGATTTCATCGATATTATACTATAAAATATACTTCATATTTTTTATAGTAGGGGATTAACTGTTGATGTACGAATTCGTCATTTTTTGTAGAAACTATATGTCGTACAAATTATGAATTAATTAAATTTGTGACACAATAAATAAAGGCTCAAAATAATATTAAATATTCGAACATGCCCATTCACTAAGCCCAAAATCCTACTAGGGCAAATGGCAACTGGCAACCGTAAAGCCCACGAACAGAAGTTACCGGGATAAAAGCCCAAAAGCTATGCGTCATCATCAGAGAAGAGGATGTTGGGAATTATTATCATCCCCTCCATCATATCTCAGGAAATGGGCCATTGATCCTTCGGGATAACCCATAAAAAAATATTATTTTTTTTCATACAAAGGCCCATGTTACACTTTCCGAAGTTACTTTCCTTTACTAGGATCAAGCACCGGGATAACGGAGATCGGACCGGATAAATAATTAGTTATTTAATGAACACATAATTATTAATTCCAGTCATGGAAATAAATAAAGCGATAGAATGCTTTGCATTTATTTACCCAATGCTTCCGTACCTCGTTATTCACGATGACTTCCACTGCGCTTTTTGAATTTGGGCAGAGCTTCCGCCGGACTTGAGATTGCGCCTAAAGAGGTTGAGTAGAGTTTCCGCAAGGCTTTCTTCACACTAAAGGAACTCTAACAGCCTTCCGGGATATTCTCCTGAACTTGTCGTACCCAAAGCGTGGGCTTCGTCGATAGAACTTCATTGTTTTCTATCTTATGCGATTTCTTAGCTATCGGGAATAGAATTTCCTTAAGCCAAACTTTCTAGAGAGAGAGAATTTCGAGAGCTTCACTGAGGGAAAGAGAGCTCGAATTTTGTGATGTGAGAAGTGATATAGAAATGTGAAACTAGCTTTGTATTTATAGGAAAAACCATGCACACAATTTCCATGTACAAATGAATCAATCAATCTTAATTAGTATTATCACAAATCAATCTAAGACTTTCCAGCTTTCCATACTAGGTAGAATTCGAAATCATGATGATTAAAATACCAAAGATTTAATTTCATGTAATTAAAATAAATACCAAGAAAATCAAATACTTACCATGATAAGCATAATTCGAATTTCTTCATTATTTAACAATGGAATTGATTTGATTCAAATAAAATAAATACCAAGAAATTCCATTCCCTTCCATGAATAGGAGATGTCGAGTTTTCTCTATTATTTCAACCAAAAATTAATTCCAATTAAATCAATTAAGATGATATGTAATTCATTAACCATTTCCTTATTTGTATTTAACCTTCCAATCAAGTAATATCATGATTCAATCAATATTAAATTCTCATGCAATATGAATCTTATTATTAAAACTTGATAATTAAGTTTCATGATTCATGCACAATTTAAATTCATGACATGATTTCTTATTAAATGATTAGGTTAATACCGTATATGTATATAATCAGTTAGTATCTTTAATTATCAAACACATAAATATTTGAATATACCATGTCATAAAACTCACCATCTCTTGCTTGGTAACCAAGCTTGACAAATTTTCATGATTCAAATATTACGTTTCCTTGATAATTAATTAATTAATTAACAAAATATGATAAGGAAAATACCTAATAGCTAATAGGCTAAACCAAGGTTCAACTTGCCGAATTTGCCGATAAATCGCTTGCCGTTATCGACGGATTAATCGATAACTTACCGGATTATCGACGAAAAACTAATAATACTGTAGCTTACCGATTACCGATCTTTTCGATGATTATCGACGGATTATCGACACTTATCGAGGATTATCAATGAAAAATCACTAAAATATTTTTAAGAATATATTTACTAAGTTTATAATGTTGATAAAACATTAAAAATGCCAAAAATAAAATCATTTCATACTTAAATACAGGTAAATAAAATATAGTCTCACTCTCACATATGTAAATAAAATCATCGAAAAGTGCAAAATTTCTTGAAAAATATATATTTTTGTTATTTTTTAAGATGTTTGCCGATTTTCGGCAAAAATCATGGAAAAGTACTGGCATGGCCGTCTTACCGATAACTACCGGCAAAACGGATAATCGAAGATTATCGAAGATAATCGTGGAAAAGTCAAACCTTGGGCTAAACCACCAAGGCTTGGTCAAATTCACTCTCTCATATATAATTACCTAAGATTAAATCCTAATAGACCAAGCCCATTAATTTAATCCCAAAGTAATTTTATGAATTAACATAACGTTATGTCATGATTTATAATTCATAATTTTTTCTCTACAGCTATTACACTTAAAATCATAGAAGAAAAAACTCTTAGAATAATTTCCTACAACATTGGTGTTGACAATTTATTCCAGTTTTGACTTTTACGGTCAGCTATGCAAACTTTAAGTACTTTTGCCGCAACATATTGAAGCTTTCCAAAACTTGACACAAACTTCAGTTTCAACTATTCTATCATAAATTAGAATAACAAATATCATAATTGTACGATTCGTCATTTACGGAGTTATCCTAGGGACCATGGACCCACATCACTTAAGCTCCAACGGATTAGTCCGTTAACTTCTGTGTTACTCCACTAAAAACCCAAAGTTATACTCTTTAGTGATGCGAATAATATATTCTTTTATCTTAAAGGTTTCCAGTGATATAAGTGCAAAATGTAGACCATGTTAAATATAATCATATATACGCATATATATACACACATTCATTACATTTACACTTAGATTTTCGCTGGTTTAAATTATTTTATGCTTTGCTTTGGTTGGTGTTTCAGCTTTCCAAATAACAAAAAATAAAAATCAGTTAGTAATATTTAAAATTATTTAAAAGAAAAAAGGAAAAGAAAAGGTCTCAAACACGGCTAAAAGAGCAGCTTATTATTTTGGATAACTAACACACAGCACTCATTTCCAATCAATGATACATACACAAGCATACGCCGCGAATTCATCACGAGGAGGAGCAAGAGGAGTCCAAGTAGGAGAATCTCCGCCGCTTCCCCGGTGGTAACGTTCTCGGCGAGTACTCCGCCAACGCCGACGCCTTGTCGAGCACGGAGCTCAGCGCCTCGCGCACCAAGCACGCTACATCAGCAGCACTCCTCTGATCGCGGCGGGCGAAGACGAACACGAGCTTCAGCCTCTCGCCCAAGGTCGACACCTCGGTACGGACGACCTTCACGGGCAGGACGGCCAGGGCGTCCCGTACTTCGGAGAGGAGCTCTGGGCGGTAGCCGCAGCAGAGGACCGCCTCGAAAGTCGCGTTGCCGGCGCCACACGGCTCAACGGCCACTGTGTCGGCATCCGCTGGCACAAGCAGGCCTCGGCTCGCCTCGCTGGCGATCTTTTTCAGCTCCCTCACTTGGCTGATCACTTCGGCTAAAAGCGTCGCTTTGTCCATCTGAAATTAAGCAAACATAGACTATTACTCCCGATTTTTCACCGACGTTACTTACTAAATAAAATTGATTTCAAAACATTAAAAGAGAAAAACAAATAGTACGAGTCTTTTTTTTTTTTTTTTTACGTACAGTAAAAAGTACGAGTCTATTAACCGTATTGGATGACGGATCTGGTCACGGACTTAGAACCGGTAAAACCCCGTTTTCTTATTTTAACTAAATTTGCAATAGAGAAATTCTTACATGTTTTTCTCCTTCATTTATGTATCTTTAACCAACCAAACATTATTCAAACATGCTTTTTTCACTCATTTAGGGTGTCTTAAATGAAGCAAAATATTACACATATACTACGAGTAACGAGTCTATAACACATAATTATTGCAGAGCTCAAATTCAGAAAGATCATTAAATAATCCATACATATAGCAAGAAATAATAAATCAGCATAAATAAACATCGATGGACCTAAGTTCTAATCATTGGTTGTCTAATTTTTATTATTATTATTGCTTACGATAACACAGCAGAGTAGACAAAGCGAGAAGCGAACTGTTTTTGTTTATATTATCTTTTGAGAGTATATATAATATATACCGACTACTACATTAAATTAATATCGAGACTTGATCCAGCAAATGAAGAAGAAGAATGAATCCAGAAAGAGCATTTGTTTTATAAAATATAAATAAATGATGAATACTGAGTTTTAAGTGGGTATTCTTGTCCGACACGTATGTTTCTGTAGAATAAAACAATCGAGTTAATGAGTTGACTATCCAAGCCACTATTAAAGTTTTTCCTAAAACAAAGATGTGACCTTTCGACTGTATATCAGCTGGCAACGTGAAAACCATTCACTTGATGTTTTATAAGTCTTTCATTTCATTTAATAAATAATTGAAGTTAAACACACGACACGAAACTTGACTTACGTTGCAAAATAAATACTAAATAATAAAAAGCAAGTGGTCACTCACTCTCATCTCAAGTAGTAGCAGAATGAATTATTTTTTTTAAAACATCATAAAAATATATAAATAAAATAAGTGTTCTTTCTTTCGTCACTCCTTCGTTCTAATCGCTAACTGTAGCAGACTCGAATTCTCTCGAATGAAAGGTAGACGAAAGAGCTGACTTTTAGCAGCCTCATCTCATGGTTAGGGTTGACTCTGATACACAAATAATGCCCTACAAAACTATATCCGTTTTAAATACAAGCTATCAATGGGACTTTGCTTCTTCCTAACATTACTAGAACTTCGTGTATTTGAACTTTGAACCTTACAAAATTATAATTTTGCTAAATTTATAACTTTGAATCAGTCATAAAGCACTGAAATTCTAGTTTTAGCCATTAACCTATATAAAACACATGTATTTATAGTTGACTTTCTGTGCTTGCTCAAGGGTTGACTCCATTATATTTCTTGCTATCTAATGGAAAGAAAAAAAAAATGGGATGTGTTATTTTATTGGACAAATATTGATAGAACTTTGTATTTTGACACCCGACTAGTATCTACGGAGCTCGGACATTATCGACCGGAAGACTTCTCCGGTGGCCTCCATTGCTGCGTCTAGGAGGAATTTAATTTGAGATGTGTAATAAGACCCCATATATTTTAAGTTAAAATTTGGCATTGACGGGCAATATTGTTGTGATCAGAAAGAACATTATCGAGGATTAGTTTCGATCACTAATCAATTATAGAAATTATCAAGCTATCAGAACCCAGAATTTCCTAGTCAAGCTTACATAGTCATGATTGTTCAACGACTCCACTGTTCTAGTTACCAAATGATGAATCAGGCCACTACCAAGAGCTTGCTTGCTGCAGAAGCAAGCTCTTGTGGTTTCTAATGGCAAATCTACGTGCAAACCAGAAAATCAAATCCATATTATTACCTTTTGAGTGCTTGGAACGAGGCCACGAAGCGTGGAGAGATGGGAATTGATCCTCTCTCGCCTCCTCCGCTCGGCGTCGCTGTGATTCTTCAGCGCAGCCAGCGCCTTCGCCTCCGAGGCTCCCTTCCTCGCCGCCCTCGCCGGGGTTTTCACCAGCTCGCCTCTCTTGCTGTCCAGAACCAGCGCCTGCGAAACCGGGCTTGGAAGAAACGGGTCGAACACGCCCGCGAATCCGTACTCGTGGTCCGACCCGAACGCGTACGAGGTCATCGTCGAATGCAGAACGAGTTCTCTTCGTAAATTTTGCTAACACTATGCTGAATCCTAAAACTTTTTTGGGGATTTTTGTTGAGAAGAAGATTGAAACGTTAGGGTTTGATTAGGGACCAGGAGGGCGAGTGGTGGGGGCGAACCAGAAGGAAAGCTTGGCCGAGGAGAATCTCTGTGAGGCTGATTTATCGCTGAGGATGAAGATTGTGATCTTTGGATTTCCCTTTTTCATGCCTAATTCCATAACGATTCTGGAGATACCGTTTTCGCGCGTCTTCTTTCCGAGTTCGTCTTCTTCTTCTTCTTCTTCCTCTACCTAAGACTAATCACAGAGTGGATCGCGATCAGAGAGAGAACATCCACATCTTTTTCCTGATGGTCTTGAACTGAGACATGGCTATGGCGGAAACAGAGGAATTAGGGTTTGTCTGAGAGAGAAAACAATGGTGTCAGTCACTGTGATGATGACGATGAAGATGGAATCGAAGATATGAACTGAGTATGAGTAATGAAGAAATGATTCAAGTTATATAGTGCGGAAGGGACAGAGTTACGGGAAAAGACGAAAATGCCCTCGAACTCTCTTTTGATTGACCTTTCGGATTCCTTTGAGGTATATACTGGAGTTGGAATATGCATGACTATGATATCTATCTATAATATAAGCATCTAATCTAAATTCGATGGTAAAAAATAAAAATGATATTTAAATAAAAGGACACTATATAAAATCAAACTACGTAAGACCATTAAAAAAAAAAAAAATCAAACTGCGTAAGAAATTGTAATCAATTTGGACGAATGTAAGAAATTTGGAGTTAATTTTTTGTATTGAATATCCAGTTAATTATGCATAAGGTTGATAACGGTCTAAAATTTTATATTTGAATTTTTAGTGGAATAAATTAAATTATTTTATGGTAAAAGAGTAAATAATATTATATATTTCTCTTAAAATTTTATTTATATATTATCAAGCACCCGTTAAAAATATATATATATATATTTAAATTTTTTATAAGTGACGTCATAATTATAATTCTGTTTAATCAAAAGAAAGATTAGCTGAATTTTTTTTCAATAAAATAATTTATAAAGAAGAAAAAGTTTGTAAAAATAAACATAAATTTTTTTAAAAAAAAAAGATATAAAAAATATAATTAATATTTATGCGGTTAAGTAAGCTTATATAGTTGTAGATGATCAGTAGTTACTTAACTTATATAAGTACGTTGACATCATCATATTAACAAGTAGTAGTTCTATGCATTTTACTTTAAATATGATGGTTGGACAGTATATTATTATAAGGACTTGTGGTTGTAGTGCTTGTTGATAATTATATATAATATAATTTCATTATTATATATATATTTGTGCGACCCTTTTAGGTTTAAGGGGTTATACAGCATAAAAATAATACACTGAAAATGAAGAGCCGTGTTTAATGTGGTGATTAAGATGCCTATTTGACTTTCTTCTCGTATCATCAATCTGCCCTTATACTCTAATACGATTAAATAAAATAAAAATCTAAAAAAAAAAAAAAGCATAGCCACCGTTGGAAATTTGCGGCATTTCGTCCTCGTTTGGAAATAAAAAAATCATACATAAAAAAAATAAAAAAAATTGAATAACTAACATACAAATATTTTAAAAAATATGGTCACCGTTGGGAAACTGTCGTTTACATTATTATACGACATGTTTTTATATTGACCTATTTGAGTCAATATTGTTTTGTTGTATTTAATGTTATATCATTAAGTGTAATAATGTGTATTTTGGCAAAGACGTTACATATTAATTACAAGAGTTTGCATATTCGTAATCAATAGAATAATAGTTACTTGGAACTTCTCTAGGACTGCCGTAAGAAAGATAATTGCTGGTGATCTATGTTCGTCGGCTTTTTCTTCCTTTGGTCTTATATAACTTAGCCGTCCATATATGCATCTTTGTTGAAGAAGTACATGGCATAAAGGATGAGCATTTACGCTCACCAGTAAAAGAAAATGCATCCTTGTGACAGAATTTTCCATCGCGCAGTTTATCATTTCAATTGCAAAGTCATCTTTGCGACTGAAGAGTCAGTTGCGGAGTCTGTCACAAAATTATTTTTGTGTCGCATTCATTTTCGCAAACAATATAATGTTTTTGATATAAACATAAATATCATGTTTTTGACTAAGAAACCAATCACAATTATAAGTATTTCTCCACTATTATTTACGCCGTAAAAATAGACAATCGTCTTTACGATTGATAATTAAGTCGCAAATACCCTAGAAACCTGTGTTAAATTATTTTTTTGTCATGAATTATTTTGTTTAGTAATATAATATTTGAACATGATTGTTGGTGTACGTTTTACTCCTATTTGTCATAGAATAAATAACATGTCGTATTTAAATAGGAATTGTGTCATATTTCTATAATTTACATATTAATTATTCGTTAATTAATTCGTGTAATTCGAAATCGACCTTTGGGAAAAATCAAAACTAACTTATATTTTAAATCCAAAGGCGGAACTACGTTGATTACCACAGGGACTAAAGCCACCCTAAGAATTTTAAATATTCTATTAGCATAGGACAAAATTCAATGCCAACTCCACTAACCTACCAAGCCCAGCCCCCCCTCTCTACCTCACACACGCACACAACCCTATAATCTCTTCTACACATTGTGGTATGGACTACACTCTAGAATTGTACGCTTTCTTTCAATTGTTTTTCTCAGAGCATTACTAGTAATATATATATATATATATTCAAATATATAATAAGTTCTCATGTACTCTTTCTCTATATATTTGTGGATAGATCTTTCATGTCTACTCTATTTATTTTTTTATATTTGATTTTTGTATACTGTTATTTGTGTTGCAATATATTTTGAATAAATTTTATATTTTGAAATTCTCTAAGTTGACAATATATTTTAAATCGTTTTTTTTTTACAATAATTAAGTTTGTATTTTTATTTTAAATTTATCACGTACGTTTGATATAAAAAAAAATTGAGCCCCCCCTCCTTCCGAATCCTGGTTCCGCCTATGTTTAAATCCCTAATCAAATTCGATATGGGCCCAAACAAATTTCGGCCCTATTATGGAGAGAACAAGGCTACCCGAGTTCGCTCATTTTGTTCGATGATAAGTGACTTTGGGCTTCGGCCCATCAATTGACGGCTTATTTAGTCAAATATCCAAACTTAATCGAGTTCAAACTTGACCGCGTTGACTGACATGGTCAGTTGGGGGACCGCGTACTAGGGCTGTAACTAAAACCCGGAATCCGGATAAAAATCCGCATTCGCATCCGTATCTGATTTTAAAATCCGAATCCGAATCCGGATTCCGAATACGGATATCCGGATCCGGATTCCAAACGGATTCGGATACGGGTTTTGTTATTCTAAAATTCGGATATCCGGTTTTAAACCCGGTTTATATTAAATTTTTAATTTTTTTTTCTTAGGATTTACTCATGCATTTTTATTTTTATATGTACTAGAAGATGTACTAGATTGTACGGTTTTTTGGTGGTTGAGAGTTGAGACAATGGCAAAATATGTATGGTTTTTTTTTTTTTTTGTGGTTGAGACATACGTTTTATCTTCCTTTTTTTTTAATCGGATCCGGATAAAAATCCAGATATCCGGATAATATGCGAATCCGGATTTCAAAACCGGATTCAGATAATAAAAGCGGGTTTTGAAAATAGGTATCCGGATTTCCGGATACGGATAGTAATTTTCGGATATCTGAAAAACCGGATCCGGATAGTTCAAAAAAATAGGATATCCGCTCCGGTTACACCCCTGCCGCGTACACGATCTCCCACTTCCTCACGCCAAGTGGTTATATAGAGCCAACGTTCAAAATGGAATAAAGAAAAAGAGCTATTCAACTGCCCATGTGGCGACTTCTGATAAAATCTAGAGGCTCACCTAGCCCACTACTTATGAAGATAAGCTTTGACTAAGTTAAGTTAGCGAAATGAAGAGGAGATGAGAACTCAACATTATAAGAGACTCGGAGAGGAAGGAAGAAGGATCCATTCATTCTCAACTCCCCCCAAAACGCACGATCAAGAATATAGATTCTACCCATTGTATTCACTTTGTTATTTATATTTAATTATCTTTTTTCCCCATTCTCCCTCCAAATTTCAAATATCAATAGAGTATTAGAGATGAAGTAATCAACTATACCTCACGAGGCAGACCTTTATAAAATGTGAAACTAAGATTCATACGACAAATACACAGTCATATACAAATTCAAATTAGGCTCATACGTTGAGGTGGGAAACTACGTCAACGTTTGACGCCGTCGCAAAAGTACTTTATGACCACACTCAACTTTCCAATACAGTAATGCTTGTCAAATCTGAGGTGAACGAAGTATCAATATGATTTTTTTAATAGTAGTTTAGTATGATTTAGTCACTTAGTTTAGTTGTATTTATTTGAATATTCAATTAAAATTTATTTTTATCATATGACTTATCTATGAGTATTTATTATATTATGATGTGAGATTATATTAATTAGTTGTATTTATTTGAATATTCAATAAAATTTATTTTTATCATATGACTTATCTATGAGTATTTATTATATTATGAGGTGAGATTATATTAATTAGACTTCGTATATAAGTTAAGTATATATATCAAATTCATCGGCAAACAATCAGTTTATCACTGATTATTACCGATAACCATCGACAAGGTACTCATAATTAACCGATAATCAATTTTTATAAATTATATTTTAAAAAACCAGTCGGTAACAGACAAACTAATCGATAACTTTAACCTTGTTTTTGAGTTCATTAAAAGTTTAATTGAAAACAGTAATCTGATCAATCACACTAGCGTTTATATATAAATATACGTATACACATGTATACACGAGACCTACCTATCCAATGGACCATGGTTAATTTGACAACAATGATTATATATGTCGTAGAGAGTTGTTCTTCATGCTTTATTAGGTATACAATACGTATCTCTCGTATTTAATGATTAGAATATTCATTTCAGATTAGGGTTTCGTTAGGACAGTAATCAAAGATAGAAAATATAAAACAAAGAAACCGACTCATCACCAAAACTTCCGAAGGTAGATATTGACTTGGATGTTCATAGATAGTGGTGTGACTTTGGTGATAACCAATTAATTTGTCTATGAATTCTGATCATCGAAGGGAAGAGCCACAAATATATAGTTGGTGTTATGGGGTTTCAAGAAATACGACCCTATCTTTTAATAGACTCGAATAGCCTCACCTTGAAAAACTCCCATTGACATATTATAATTATGAAGAAAGAAAGCAATGGAGTGATGATATATTTTATAATTATTATGAAGACGACGTAATTATCCAGCTTTTTAGAGGTTTTATTGCATATAATTATTAGACGGGAAAAGTAATGCAAAAACCTAATTTTCTTGGAAATTGTATAAGTTTTGGACTAAAGAAGTTTTTGGGTTCTTGGGTTTTTTGGTAAACGAATTGTTGATACTGAATATATTTCTACGATTTTTGAAATTTCACTCTCAATTTAACTTTATCCTTAAAAAAAAAAAGGTCAAGCTTATTTCGAAAAATGTCAACTACATGTTTTTTTTTTGTTTTTTGTTTTAACTTTTAACCTAGAACCGAGCCAATCACGTAATATTGATGCCTAGAATGCTAGTCATCACTAGTCGCATTCACATCTAAATTTTATTTCATCTTTTTATCAATAGAGGTTTGCTTAATAGAGAATCTGAGTCTTGTTTCTTGGTGTGTGTTCTTGAGAGACTATTTACTAAAATATAAACTTGTCTCGTTGGATTTCAAATCGCCATCTTTTACTCAAATATATAAAACTCAAAATTACTCTACTAGATTTCGCTCCTTCATTTTTTATTTAGATATAAATATAATTACAAAATGAGAAGAAAACAAACTTAATTTGTTAGAGTATATATAAGCCAACCAACCACCAAGCGGGTGTATATTGTTGGGGATAGCACGGCACCGAGGAGCCGTTCCCGCTGGTTATCTAACGTATCTAGACTCATCGGAGTTCGCGTATATCAATAAGAAATTGCGATCGTTATAATTATCACGCGGATTGACCTTTAAAAAATTTACTGGGTTAGAGTCTTATACCAATAACCCTGTCAAAATCGTCCGTGAAAAAACAACTCACAATTAATTTCCCTGATCGTGATAAATTAATTATCTTGATTTTAATAACAGTGTTTCGTTTTTATCCTGAGCTTTGAGTATTAGTAAATAATGTTCTTAATCGACAAATACATAAACGCGTACCTTTTTATTCCTGAAGTCTCTGACTCTGATCTTGAAGCTTTCTGCGATTTCTGTGAAGAAGATGCTTCCAACAGCCTTCCGATGTATTCTCCGGGACTACGTCGTGGGGATGCGTGGGCTCGCACTGGATAAAACTCGAAGCCCTAAAACTCGAACAACTCTGAGAATAATCCCAAAGCAAATTCGCAGAAACAGAGAGAGAGAATTCGATTTCTGAATTATAGGTTGTGAAGGGTGTGTTTTCAGGGTTACCAGACTATCTTATTTATAGGGAATGACCCAACCACTTTGGAGAAAATCTAGCAACCACTTCTGAGATATTTACTCCAACCACTTGGAGATATTCACTCAGAGATTTGATTTTAAATAAATCAAATACTGAATAAACCCAAACTAAATATTTTTCTTAAAATACCCTAAAGATTTAATAAATCAAATCTTTATATTTTACATATTCAAATCTTAAACCACGAATTTTATTATTATTTACCGAAAACTGCTACAATCATAAATCTCAAACCGTACGTCAGATTGACACGATTTAAAAAGATAATTGTACCAGAATTTAATTTCCTACAACCCTAGGGATGTCCAAGGATTAAATTAAATTATCTTTTTACAGTTTCATTGGCTTACCAAACGTTGGTACTTTTGCCAATATTTAGGGTAATCAGTGATTCGTGAAAACAATCACGAACCGAGTCTGATTGGAATATCCTATGTTCAAATGACACATTTGAACATAATTGCGGTGTCATCCTTGTGGAGCTACAAAGGGGACTAATGGACATACACACTCGAGCTACCGTAAAAGTGTAGACTTTTACCAACCTTGATAACATTTCACTATTGCTTTTAGCTGATCTCTCAAGTGTATATTGATATTTATCTTCCTGATCACAGGTTTCCATTGATACAATAAGATATCTGGTAATCAGTTTTCGTGTTACTATGATATTCATCAAAAGGGTGAGTTTGCCGTTCTACCCTTTTGATGACACTATCTTACTCCATGGTTATTACAAACTACTCACTCATGGGATTATGAATTTGATGAGCTGATCATGAGTACTTGTTCGTTTCCCACAAATCACAATAATAATATTATAAAGATATTATCCACATCTACTATCGTGCAACTTATCCCAGTCAACCGTCTAATCCCAAAATAAAAGTATTAGGAACACTTTACTGTACTCTGTAACGATTAAATCAAAGATTATATAAATTGAACCGTATAAGTCCACGATGCTCAGGACATCAACCGATTCCGCTCTGATCATCTATATATATATATATATATATATATATATATATATATATATATATATATATATATATATATATATATATATATATATATATATATTTGAATGGGGTGACACTATCGGCCAAAGTTACAAGGCACTCTCGCGTTACTAGATATATTCAATCTAAGAACAGGTGACAACATTGGTCAAGTTCAAGTTTACATATATGTAAAGGGGGCATTCGTTGGAGTCCCATAGGGTTTGAACCCGTGACCTCATGAATGGGTATGTAGTGGTGTTACCACTAGGCCAAGCAAGCTTGGTTATATATATATATATATATATATATATATATATATATATATATATATATATGCATGGGCGGATTTAGTGAGGGCCAAGCGGGTGCGGCCGCCCCCACTTGATTCAAATCCGTTATTTTTAATAAATAAATATATACAATTTTATCCATATATATATATTAAATGTATAATAATAATACAAAGTTAATTCTCTGGTGTAGTGGTTATTTTGAAAACAATTATAAGTCTCTCTCCTAGAAGACCAAGGTTCAATTCCCATCAACTTCATTTTTTTAATATTTATGATCTCTAATATTACTCGATCTCTTAATATAAAGATTTTTTTTATTATACATTAAGTTATAATCTTTGTATAATTGTATCATTAAATATTTTATTGATTATTAAAAATTAATTATAAAAAATACTTTATTTATCATATTATATTCTATAAATTCCGGCTTAATTTTTTTCGCTCTTTCTTGGCAATATATATATATATATATATAACTAAATAAAGCTCTAAAATGTTAGATAGTGAAGTATTCCCTATTAGGAATTGACTTATATGTATTTCAAGACGTAAAGCTATCCCTTTCTTTTTTATAATCATATATATATATATATATATATATATAATTACTACAAGAAAAGCAAATGAATATTAGTTTTCTCTTGGAATATATAAGCCAATCACCAAGACGGTAGAGGTAGACTTATTTATCTATAACATTTTAGAGCTCTTAATTTAGGGTTGGTTATACTTGTCCTATTAAGTGTGTCACAAAGTGAAGAAGTGGTATACCCTTTACAATATTTTATAATTTAGACTATGAGTTTCTTCATTTTATTTTTAATGTGTGACGCTACTTGGAAAAATATTTAAAACAAGATTTGAACATAATATAATGGTTTATGTTTATATAAAAGCTTATTGGGATAACACAATGAAGCTTAAATTATTAACTTTTGTTCGTTCGTCATCGCCGACTATTCTGATTGATGCTTATAATTAATTAGGTGACGCAAGTTTATACAAATAAAAAGGACAATTTATTTAATATGAGTGTAAGCTAATTCTTGCTTTTTCTTCTTCTTCTTCTTCTTTTTTTTTTTTTATCGTGAATTTTTTTTTCTTCTATTTGCTAAAATAATTGGTTGTGGATATTTCTTAAAATTGCTGAGGAATATTCAGCTCTAAATTTACACGTGAGCATTAGTAAAATATACATGGAAAGAAAATTTAGACATTATTATTATATTTGGCTATCCGTGACGTAATAATTTAGCCTTTAGATCAATATCTTCAAAATCGTTTTTTTTTTAATAGGGTGGCACTATCGGCCAAGGTTACGATGCACTCTCGCATTACTAGATATATTCAATTATTAGCCAAGTTTACATATGTAAAGAGGGCACTATTTGAGTCATGTGGAGTTTGAACCAGTGACCTCTTGAATATGTATGTGGTGGAGTTACCGTTAGGCCAAACAAGCTTGATTATATCTTCAAAATTGTTTCAATTGGTAAATTTATAACATACTTTTATTTATTTATTTTAGCAACCATATATATATATATATACACACGCGCTTAAGTTACTACTTCATTATCGTTCCGTTATAACTCATCTGTTTTATTTGTTTTCTGCTAATAATTTTTGTTTTTATTTAGTCGAATATAAAGGCATGGCGTATCAAATTTTGGTCGTGGTTCAAAAATAGTCGTTCAATTCTTATTTAAAACACGTAAATGGCGAGTAATTTTTGCTCGGATTGATGGGGATTATTCTCATTTCCGCGGCGGAAATCTCGAGAAATTCTAGAACTATAGATCTAGATTAAAAAAAAAAAAAGCATGATCAAGATATTACAATTTTGATGTTATCTAAACTTGATTACCTTTGTTGCTTGGATCAGAACTCGAGAACTTCTACTGGCGCATGTGTTTTTATTTAGTCAAATTTTAAAGGCTTGGCGTTTCAAATTTTTTGTCGTGGTTCGTTCAATTCTTCTTTAAAACAAGTAGATGGCGTGGTAATTTTTGCTGGGATTGATTGGGATTATTCTCATTTATGCGGCGTTAATCTCGAGAAATTCTCGAACTCTAGATCTAGATTAAAAAGCATGATCAAGATTAGGGGTGAAAATTTTGTAACCATTTCCCGGTTTTGTCCCGGTTCCGGTACCGGTCCCGGAACGGTTTTAAAAAAAATAAGGGAAATTTAGTTTGAAACTGGGAACCGGTACTTCCCGGTTCACGATTTATGGAACTGGGAACCGGTACCAGAAGCAAAATTTCCCGATTTTTTGTACCGGTTCCGGTTTTAAACCACATGTAATTTTAGATGTTTTCATATTATGTTGTTTTTAAATATTTTGTATGCTTATTATAGTTTTTAGGTTATATGTCGTTTCTTAGGACTTAAACTACGTGTAGTTTTTCGTTATTAGGGTTTAATATTTACCATTTCCATTCTCGACCCTTTCAATCTCTCTTTCTCCCTCTCTCATCCATCGCGCCGTCATATTCTTCTCTTCGCAGAGAACCCTCCACCGCAAGTTACATGTCTTCGTCTTCCAACTAGAAGATTTCGCTTGCAGGCAAAATGTATGTCTCGTGTTAAGTTTTTGTTTCGGCCATTAATTTTTGTCTCGTGTTAAGTTTTTGTGTCGGCCATTGATTTTTGTCTCGTGTTAAGTATCGAATTTTTTCACGAATCTGTTCTTACTTTTTCCTGGTACCGGTTCCGATTCCGATTTTCAAAAAAATAGGAAAATTTACAACTGAAACCGGGAACCGGTAACAAAAATAAAAATCTCAAATTTTTGGGATAGGTACCAAAAACAACTAATTTCCCGGTTCCTGGTTCCGCTTTCACCCCTAACCAAGATATTACAATTCTGATGTTATCTAAACTTGATTACCTTTGTTGCTTGGATCAGAACTCGAGAACTTCTACTGGCGCATGGATCGTAAATCACCATCGTCTGAATACTAGATCTTATTTCTCAGTGATTGAAAGACGAAATTATGTTTGTTTTCGGGAGAGAAGAAAATCGCAGAGCCATAAGGAGTAGGCTCTCTGCGATTTCTATATGGCAAGGGTTAGGGTTCATGAGCTCTCAACTTATGTATTTATAAACCACACGTATTATGACCTAATGATCTTTAATAATTAAATGGGTCAAGCTCATTAGTTCATATTAATTAAAGCAATCTAATTAATAAACTAATAATCTCTAATTACTTAAGTAGATTAGTGAGCCCGTACGAACCCAAATGCCCAATACGCCCGTGGGCCCAATTAGGTCAAATCCTTGTCTTTGGGCACAAGGCCCATCAGTTTTAATTGACGTGAAAACCCGTGGAACAATTACTATATAATTCCGGCCGACATGCTATTGAAGTACTAACTTAGCTACATATGCCATATATATATATAAATACACCAATCATTACAATTTGGGTATACATGACGCCAATCAGCATGTGTTAGCATAGATACTCGGAAGGAAAATTTGACATCATATTATAATATTTTGCTTTAGTGACTTAATGTTTAGAGTTTAGAGTTTAGAGTCAGACGCAAACAATGCATGTATTTTGACCGAGTATACTCAAGCTAATTAAAGTGAGAATCATACAACCACGTAATGAATGATGAGTTTATTGAAAACCACTGCAAAATTAAATGGTGACATTGACCAAAAAGAAATTGAAAAAAAAAAAAAGGGCTGCTGATGATCATTTAATTTATATTTACAATATTTATACACTACACGATATATAAGCATGTCCTACACTACACGTGAATCATATCGATACATATATATAGATACTGGTGGAACCATTATACAGAGAATTTCACCATGCATACGTATAGTAGATGGAGAAACATAGATGCTTACGACGACATTGCAACTTGTTGGTGGCAAAAGTCACCAAATTAATAAGGGAAACAGGAAGCAATTGGGCTGTTCAAGTGTCGTCAACAGTTGCTTTCTCTCTCGATGAGCTCCATATTTTCTTCTCTATTTTCAATCAATTTAATTGCAAATTAAGATTGCAACATCTCTATGCATACAAATGAGACAAATCGATTTTGAAGCAATTGAATTCGAATATACTTTGGTCGCCTTTTGCCAGCTGGAACATCATTGATCGAATTCATAATCTGCTCGCTATATTTTTCCTCTCAACTTTAATATTCCATTTCCACCGCTTAAACTCAACGAGAATTATAAATTAAATTGCTCATGTCCTTGACTTTCCAAGGAAGTACTCACAATAATTTATTATAGACCCCTTAACTAAATTGACTTTTCTGCTCTCCAAAATAATGAGCTGCTTCCAGTCTAATTTATTAAAATTAGAGATATTTGCGGCATAAATATATAAGATTAGGCTAATTAGTGTATGACAATAGGAGAAAGTCCAATCGAAAAGAAATGAAAAAAATAAAAATTGTATATATTGAATAACATGGGAGTTTTACAGAGCGAATGAAAAAATATTCACGTCAGTGATAATCTGCCCAAGCAAACACAATTCTAATTAATATCATCTACAAATTAAAACTCAAAATGATAACCAACATGGTTAAATGGACCTTAATATGTCGCCAAGAGGAAGAATACTACTATTGTGTTATGGCCCAAAATGAAAGCCCAAACAACAACACATCTTTTCCACTTGAGGCTTGGGCCTGTCACTCATAAAGGTTTATAAATAAGCTTAGAACGAGAATGGTTCTTTACTCGTTGAATTTTATGGTGTTTAAAGTTTTAGTCATCCCCCTTTTTTTTAGGTACCGATTATCACACCTAACTGTTAAATATTTTTATGATTTATCGACGATTTTATTGATTTATCACTAACTTATCAAATGCAAAAAAGAGGTAAATCGTCACTTTATTGTCAAAACTCTAATTTCTTGTTAAAATTGTACAACTTTTGTATTTTAACCGTAACGCACTCATTTTTGAAGAGGGATCAAAATAGTCCAACACATCGGTCTAAAAATATTCTCTTTTGTGGACGTGTTCATCTTCATATCAGCTATATCAATTTATTTAGCAATTTGTAATACTACATTTCAATTTCAAAGCAATTATAGTAGTAGAATAGTTAGTGAATACATTTATCTCTATTGTTATTTTCAAATGGACCAATTTCTCGATATTTTCACTTTATAAACACAAACATATCTATGTTTTTTTATTTTATAATTTTTAGTTTTTATTTATTAATTATTTCTTTGGTAGTTTTGATTAATATTGCTAGAGATATGTGACTGTGTAGTTGTTTACTTTCAGAAATACCCAATTTTCTTAATTTTCACTCAGTGCGGCCAGAGTACCTAAATTTTCGATTTTACAGTTGTTAAAGTATGTTTTCAATTTTTCTTGTTATTTTGGTCAAGGTTCAAAATGCCACCTTTATCGATAAATCGATTGCCGTTTTCGAAGTTTATCGATGAAAAACTAATAAAACTGTAGTTTATTGTTACCGACAATTATCGAAGATTATCGATGGATTATCGACACTTGTCGAGGATCATCGCTGAAAAACCACTAAAATAGTTTTAAGAATATATTTGCTAAGTTTACATATGTAAATAAAATATAGTCTCACTCTCACATGTGTAAATACTCAAATAAAATCATGCCATACTCAAATAAAATCATGTTACACTAAAATAGTTTTTTTGCATTGAATGTACTTTTGCCGAAAATTGTTGAAAAGTGTAATTTTTTTCAAAAAGTACTCAATTTTTTGTTATTTTTACACTGTTTTTACGAATAAACGATTGGCATGGAATATGTGCCGATGACTACCCGGCAAGCCGAATAATCGAGAAAAATTCGAACCTTGATTTTGGTGAATATTGTTATACATATGCGATTCTATGATTTTTACTATTAGATTTATCAATGTCTCCACATCTCACTTTGCACAACAAAAAGTACAAAAGTTTTGGATTTTGTTTAATTAGTATTTTAGTATGCTTAATTTACTTAGTTTAGTTGTATCTACTGTTATTAGGGATTTTAGCGGCAAAAGTACCACTAAACAATTCAAAGTCAAAAGAATATTAAAAAAATGTCACGGCAAAAGTACCAAAACTTAGAAATGATCCCGCCACAAGTTCAAAAAAATAAAAAATTGCTTGTAAATTGTTAGTCAATCCCCCTAACGGAACATCTGATAAAATTCACCCATGTCAAACAACTTTTGGAATATATTTATATTGTTAAATATAAACAACATAAATAATATATAAAATTTATGACATCAAGTTTCAAGTTAATGTATTTTTTTTAATTTCTTCAAACTATCGAGAACACCGACCATGTTGCCACACCATTGAGAATGTTGAATACATCATTAATTAACCGTCACTAACGCCGGATATGTCACTGACAATATCGACAACGCTAATTATATGTGTGCACATTGTATAAGCTCGTGTATAATAACACTTGCATGTTCATCCCTCCCGCTTGGGACTTCTAGAAAACGTCTCCGATGTATACTCTCTCGTATAACGCTTTTACAGAAAGTCATAGTGAAAACTCCGCTTGGAGTAGAGACCTCGTTAACCGACCAACCCGTTAACACACATTTACATTTAAAGTGTGTGTTTCCTAAGTTTGTGCAGATCTAGACAACAGGTTGAGAACAAGGGGCAAATTAATACAACTTTAAAAGTTAAGGGTGCTTTTTTCAATTTTGTAAATATATATGCTGTGATTCCCAACTAAATCACGAAGCTCTCTCTTCAGTATTACATCGTTCCATCTTCATTCCTCGCTTCTGTTCGCACCGTCTCGCCACTCCATAGTTTCAGGTTCAGATCTCTCTCTCTCTCTCTCTCTCTCTCTCTCTCTCCAAAGAGAGTAGGAAATCTATGCATTTCATGTTGAATCGCAACGTACAGTCTGCAATTGCTTTGACGCAGTAGATCTGTCAATATGCAATTCGTTCTGTGACGAAATCTGCTTTCTTTCCGTCTTCTGTTTGTGGAATCGTTGAGGAAATTTGCGGTTTTCTGGTTCAGATCCTGAAATTTGATTCGCCAATTATGATCTGTGATTAGACATTGAGATTTATCTTGGCGATCTGACGAGTGAAGCTCACTTTTGAATGATTTGATGGCGAAATTGGGTCGAATCTAACCTGATCCTCGACAATGTGCTCTTCTATTTTGTTGAATGAGATTTGAAATGTTCGAGATTGGGAATGAAATGGGGTCAGCGAAAAACTCAAGCTGGCAAATGATCGTTTGAAGTATATTACGAACGTTGATGCTTAGGTCTTTTGGTGCATTTGATTTAGGAACCTTTAGGTTGGTAATCTAGAACAATGATACTTTATAGTGATTTGAACTTTGAAGAATTGGATACAGATTAGTCTTTGAAAGTACAAAGTTTCATTTGAAGAGTTGGAAGAAAATGAAATCTTTGATTTTGCATTGAAGCTTCAATGGAACGGGGAGTAATAGGAAAGCTAGATTCTGGATCTTCAATTTTAATTAGGATTTGGATAGATTTTTTGGAATTCAGTTTGTGGAGAATTGGAGTTTATTACACAAAAAAGTTGATAATATACCTAAGCATTTTATGAGTAATGGGATTTCCGAAGTTGAACGATGTTGTTTTTTTCTTATTATCGTATGTTGATCGAATCTCTGGCTTTCAGGTGCTAGATAAACCCTTAGCTGCCTCTATTGATTGCCGCTTTCTGGCTCCTGTATATATCAATTTCCAAGATGGTGAGAAGTTTTCTTTTGATTTTTCATTTTCTGCCATCTAGTAATTTTATTTACTGATAACCTATGGTGTATTTAGATTTTCGGCATATTCTACTTCAGCATCTTGCGTGTATTTTAATTTTAGTTTTGCTGTTTTGCATGGTGAAGTGCCCACTTGTCCTTGGGGCAATGGGAAAATAGTTTTATTAAACTAGCTCTTATCACAATATTTATTTACTCATTTAGAATGTGGAGCCTGTAAGTTTTCCTATGTACTAATATATAGTTTCCCATTTGCTTGTGAGCGTAGGTTGTTCTCGCTGCTTCCATCGTAAGCAAGTCTGGCAAAGGTGAGTAAATTGCGTGCTTATACTGTCATACGTAACAAGCTTTCACAATAGTGTCTTTCTCGAGAAAAGTAAGATTATATTAAGGACACGAGAAAAGACTCAACATAGATACTGATATCTTCTTATCACAGTCTACTTCCTTTGCTATTTAATTATGAGGGCCTCAAGGAATATGTATAAATTAAGGGGATGGTTGATTTAATTACACAAGTACACAACAGCCCAAAAGTTATAAGTGCAATGTTCACAAATATTGGATGCCATGATTTGTATTTTCTAATGGATGTGACATATGCTCCTTACATTCAGTGTCCTTCTCCAAAGAATCTCTTAGTTAATCGGGCTTTTAAGAGTATTAAATACTGGTAATGTGGAAAATGAAAATAACAGTTGAGCATGTAGTCATAGGAACATGGTTTGTTTTTTTTTTTTTTTTCACATCCTTAGTCTTTCAACTAGTTTTATGTTCTTTTTTTTCTTAACTACTAGAATGTTTAGATGATAAATATTTTTAATCATCATTCTCTGTTGGTGACCGTTATTTATTTTTCTTTGGCAGTGCTTGTGTCTCGGCAGTTTGTTGACATGTCTCGCATTAGAATCGAAGGTCTTCTTGCTGCTTTCCCAAAGTTGGTTGGGACTGGTAAACAGCACACATATGTTGAGACAGAAAACGTGCGTTATGTTTACCAGCCCATTGAAGCGTTGTACTTACTCCTCGTGACCAACAAACAGAGCAACATTCTGGAAGATTTGGAAACTTTGAGGCTGCTCTCTAAGCTTGTATCCTTCTTTTAATTGGTTATGATTGTTCATTGGGTCATTTTCCGAGATTTTAGATGTTTTTAGCATCCCCATTGCCATGCTTTCACACCCTTATGCCTTGTCCTTCATAATTATCTCATGAATTTTGTTCGACTTTTCTTAGCACTTTTTAATAAATTCATTATCTTCCTTGACAATTTTTCCATCCCAAGACTATTAGTGCTATTGACATTGGCTGTTTGGTTCAATTGAATTGGTTAGGGCTAGTAATCTGCACTAGTGAGTAAGATTGTGGTTGACTCTTCTTCTAGCTAACCCGTCTCTGCAATTATAGGCTTAGAAATCATGAGAATTTTTATAGCCCATTCCACGTAATCAAGAACTTGGAATCATTACTATGCAATCTTGGTTGTTTTGTGAATTGCCTATAGCTTTTCCCAACTTGACAATATGCTCATAGATGATCACACTCTAGAATGGACATGATGAAGTATTTATGTTTCAATAAACTGTAAATGGAGTTTATTCCTTAATTAATGATAGGTACCTGAATACTCAATGTCCCTGGATGAAGAGGGTATTTGCAGGACGGCTTTCGAGCTGATTTTTGCCTTTGATGAAGTCATTTCGATCGGGCACAAGGAAAATGTTACTGTTGCACAGGTTAAGCAGTACTGTGAGATGGAGAGTCACGAAGAAAAGCTGCATAAACTGGTTATGCAAAGCAAGATCAATGAGACCAAGGATGTTATGAAGCGCAAAGCCAGTGAAATTGACAAAAGCAAGGTACGTCAAAGGATCGTATGATTGGGTATGAGCTAATTTTATAGCTTTCACAATTTACGTCTCTTAGACTCACCTTTCACTCATTATGATTTCGTCTTTGCAGATTGACAAAAGCAGAGGTGAAAAGGGAGGATATATGTCATTACAGTCGATGGGCTCAGGAAGACTTGAGAATAGCTTTGGTGACATGAGCATCTCTAACAGTGGAAGCGGCTTTGGTAGCGGTTCTGGCTTTGGATTGAGCACTGACATTGACTCATTTTCATCAAAGTCTAAAGGTTAGATATCAAATGTTTTTATATTATTGCATATGATTAGTATAGATTTCAATGGCTATATATACCACAGAAAAAAATGTTATTTAAAATTTCTACAACTCTTTTAGCAGTTTTTTGAAATATTTCATTGCTATTTAATTTAAGGATCTGAACGGGTTGATTATGTGCTTATGCTAACCATTCATTTTACATTGACAGCTTCAGCTCGTCCAATTTCGGCAGCCAACGCTCCTCCGAAAGGCTCGGGTATGCAGCTCGGGAAATCCCAAAGGGCTAACCAATTCTTGGAGTCCTTGAAAGCAGAAGGCGAGGTAATCCTAGAAGATGTTCAGCCAAAAGCAGGTCTTTCTAAGTCAACTGCACCGCCTTTGACTGATCCCATCACTTTGACTGCTGAGGAGAAACTAAATGTAACGCTCAAGAGAGATGGCGGAGTCAGTAACTTTGATGTGCAGGGAACCTTATCTTTGCAGATTCTTAACAAGGAAGATGGGCATATCCAAGTTCAGGTATTCATGACTGGCCATACTTTTATTATACATTGGAATTTTTTTTTTTGCAATTAACGTGCTTCTTAAACCTTATTTCTTCAACTTAATCCATTACTGGCTAACTTATAGAGTTCTGAGCATCTGTAATAACTTGGCTTAGTTTAAGAAGGGAGATAAAATTGCGTTTCAGTTATGAATTTAACTTTTTGTATGATAAAACATTAATCACTGAATTTATTTTCTTTCATAACATTTTGGGTGCTCAGAATTCTGGTAGCTATAGTGCATTCTAGAGATAATAAATCTTGCAAGAGTTATCTCTGCTTGTGTGTCTGTGTTTGTGTATGTATATATTCTTAACGATGTGCCTTGTTTTAGATTGAAACTGGTGGAAATCCGAGCGTTAATTTTAAGACGCACCCGAACATGAACAAAGAGCTGTTTGCAAATGAGAATATTCTCGGCCTCAAGGATCCTACTAGACCTTTCCCTACTGGACCGGGTGAGGGATCGGGTGTCGGTCTCTTGAAGTGGAGAATGCAAAGCACAGACGAGTCGATGGTTCCTTTGACCAGTGCGTGCTGCAAATCCCTCTGTTGACTTTTGTTTCCAAAAGTCTCCTTTCTTGTTTTGACTTTAGGTCGTCTTTGTTACAGTCAACTGCTGGCCATCTGTTTCTGGCAACGAAACTTATGTGAGCATCGAGTATGAAGCTTCCTCAATGTTTGATCTTCGCAATGTTGTGATCTCGGTGCCTCTTCCGGCACTTCGTGACGCTCCCAGTGTCAGACAAATCGACGGTGAATGGAGGTTAGAAATTACGCCATTAATTGATCTCAAGGAATCTAAATGTTGTAACCTTGATAATTTTATACTTGATTAGTTGATAATTGAATTTAAATCTCGTACAGTATAACCTTGATAATTCTGTACTCGATTTATCGTTTATCAATAGTTTCGACCAAATTATAATATATTTCTTATTGGTCTGGACTCTGACCAACGTGGTAAATGGATAATTCACTACAATTATAAGATGAGTTTTTTTCAGAAAAATAAATAGGTTCCACTTGTTATATAAAACTTAATAATGTAGTAATCTATCAAATATTAAATTAATTAACACAATTAGGAGGTCTTTTAAAAATATCAACTGTAATATTACCTATTTATTCTTGAGGTTTATGGTATATATAAATCTAATATTCATTTTTATATGATGTTATTGTGTTGTAGTAGAATAAATCGTCAATGCACTTGTGATTAAGATCTGTACATTAAATTGACTCATAAATAATATTGTAATGAGTTAAGTAAGAGGGGAGAAATGAAAATATATTTGGATTGCCCCATAAGTTCTTGATATTTGAGGTTAATCATGCTCGTATATCTGTGATAAAAAACAAAGATAAAATACCGATTCAAGATATCTTTCCCGAGCTTCTGCCAGTTGATGAGTATTATTATAGTTTGAAATTCCGTTTCCAAGTTTAATTTTATTAGGATTGGGGGAAACAAATTTAAGAATGAACTCTGAGACTGTCACGGCTGCGATTAACCTATCTTTTAACTGGCAGGTATGACCCAAGGAATGCTGTTCTGGAGTGGTCCATACTTCTTATCGACAACTCAAACCGCAGGTTCGTAAAATTTGATTTTTTTTTTCTTGACATTTCTTTTTGGTATTAGATTCTAATGTTAAATTATTTGCAGTGGGTCGATGGAGTTTGTCGTCCCCCCAGCAGATTCATCTGCCTTTTTTCCCATTTCCGTTCGCTTCTCAGCTGCTTCCACATTCAGTGACTTGAAGGTTTGCACCTTTCCCTCTTCAAATTATCACCATGTTTATAGGACAATGCTTTACGTAAAATCATCAATTTTGGTTTAATATCTTCATATTGATAGTGGAGATTATCTCGTAATGGCTTCTAGTATAGCAGTTTGTTTTAGGTATAAATGGTAGTTAGGTTATAATTAACTTTAAAAATGCCAATTAAAATAAAGCCTTAATCTCGTTCCAGCCTACTGGTGCGATTCCTTCGCTTCCACTACCGAGCCCTCAAAAATCAAAATATCCAATAAAAAGATATGTTGCTCTACGAAATTAGAAATGGGTCAGGCTCCAGCGAAACGGATTTGGGTCTCAAACTCTCCAACACATTGTTGCTCTCATTTAATGGTGGTTTTAAATACTATTGCTATAAATCGAGTTTTTAAGAACTTTGTTCGAACATTTGGTATTATGGCAGGTGTTGAACATCTTGCCGCAGAATGGAGGAGCTCCGCCCAAATTTTCGCAAAGAACACAGCTGGTCACCGACAACTACGAAGTCGTCTGAGTGTCCGGGTGTCGGTTATTTCACACATGTGATGATTTTCGTAGAGCTGTTAATGACACCAATGTTTGTTGGTTTTTGTTATATATAAAGTCTGTCATGGAAGATTCTTATCAAGACTTTTCTTTCTGCATTTGAGAAGAAGAAATTGGAGTAATCTGAGGATGTATTGTTCACTTTCACACTATCTTTGGATTCCATAGAATGACATTATTATTTGATTTTTGCTAGTTGACTTTTGAGAGTAATTGCTTGTAACCCCTCTGAATTTTGAATGATGGTGCGCTTTGCACTTCATTTTAAATTTATGCTAAATTTTCAAGTAGTAGGATATGTTGAGTTGTGTGCAACACATATGCTTATTAGAGACTAGAGAGTATTCGACCAATGAAATCAATATGGTAAAAAGATATTTGGGGCATAACTTCCTAAGTTTAACAACATAGGGTGTCATATTCCTTATTTTTATTTTTCAAGGAAAAAGAACTCTTGATTATAGTGGGGTTCCATCTAAATGTTTTTCTAAAGTTGATGGTTTCTGTTCCGTAATATATGAAAACCAATGTTTAAAAGTCGGGAAACCGAAGGATTTGTCTAATTTTATGAGTGTTCCGATGGGTTTACATGGGGTTTTCATTATGTTGATTTAATTTTACGGGTATAGTCATCGAGGGGGTTAGGTACTCGTCTTCTTAGAATGATGTTGTGGATGTGGTTTAAGCTATGCGATCCAAACGCTGTGGATATCAGTGAATCCCGGTAGAAGATTTACGGCCTGCTCATAAAAAAGGTTAGTAAGATTTTATTTTGTAACAATCACAATTATCATACGAAGTCTCATAAAACGCTTGTTATTTAAATTGAATTCAGGAGAAGGGATCCTAAAAGCGACTCATGTCAATAAGTAACGTTGACTTACGGAACGTGGATGGAAGACTAGGGCACCTTTTTTAAATATTTGACATTTTAACCGCTAAAAATAATTAAAACACACTACCACACTTCCTAAAAATTGAATACTTCTGCCGCTATTAACTCTTTTAAATTCATAATTGAAGTTTCCAATTAGTCGAAAACAAGTTGGTCAATCCAATTCTTTTAGTAAATTACAGACGCCATTTGGGTCGTTGAATCGACTCTAATTTGTAAGCACAATTTAAGCTTCTTAAGGTAATTTCTTTTTAAAATACACAGCTCATGAATAAATTAGCAGTCACTTGACCCCAAGTTCGATCAAGATTTCTTCCGATTTAATTTTGATAGGTGGATGGATATCGAAATCCAGAATATTCAACAAACGCGATAATTATCGAGGCACCGATTTCACCTGAATACTAAATAAATACAAAGTAAATGCAATTTCCTTTTATAAATGGAGTGTTTGATTTTCTTTTGTAAAAATACAGAAATGTAATATTCGATCTATTATAAGTAACAAACCATTCCGAACGTACAGCGTTCACCCCAAACTTAACAAACCAATTAGTGTAATTCAGCTATATTATAAAGTGACAGTTAGCCTTAGCCTATACGCAATCCGAAAACGTGACGGTTACCGTTTTTGTATCAAAATTGATAATTTCGCTTAATTTTCTCAAAATTGACACTCGTCCAATTTGCTCTTCTGAAGCTGAAAGGCAGGATTAACCCACGCGCCGCAGTTGCACTGCATCCCCGCCCAGTTGAAGTACCCCAACCGCGCTTTGCACCCCATGCACTGGATCTTCTCCTCCACATGACCCTCGTGAACTGCAGAGCTCGAAACCAATGTCAGCATAAGCAATAATATATCACCCAAGAATAACATATAAATTTCCGTAACGCAGTTAACAGTTTGACCCTGTAAAAACGTCTCAAATTGCAGATTACTAATAATACAAGCTACTAATATAACTGCTTAATCCAGTCATTTATTTGTTTCAATTTTACCCTTTACTTTTTAATATTTTTCATTTTTTACCCTTGATTAGTCTTATTCAGCACCTCTCCCGCAATACTAAACCCCTACCGAATTCGTATCCTGGGTCCACCGCCCCTGAAGAAAACCATTTAGCACGTGCATGGGAGAGAGTTTCGGGTAAGAAGCTGAGAAGCAATCTGTAAGTGTGTGAGTTAATGGTTTCGTTGGAGATGAATCTGTAATCTTCTTGAACTATTGAATTGAACCCACATTGGTTTTCCGAACCAAGTAAATTCCGCGTTCTTAATCTCTTGTATGCTTTTTCTTTAATGTGATCAAAACTGAGTTCGCTGAAGGGCTAAATCCTAACACATCTAAAAGAATTAACATTAAAAAAATCTGACAAACCCGATAATGCCCAAACAACCCGAATTAGGGATCTTTGGACACAAAATGAACGGATTACCTGACTCCATCCATTTCAAGGGCGCCACGAAAATGGAGGCGCACTCAGCCGGGTTTTCCAGGTCTTTACTTCTCTTGCTCCACTTGAAGCACGATTCGCCCTTCCCGGGCTCATGGGAGATCACATTCTCTTCAGCGGCCACCATTCTCCGGCACTTCTTGCACCGGTATATCACTTGAGCTCTCGGCTCCGACTCCACGACACCAGCTTCGTCCATCTTCAAGCCTACCTCTTCCCTCTCTAAGTCAAAGAATTCAGCAAATAATGATACCAAAATTAAGCTTGAGGTGAAGCTGAGCAAGATTACAAAAAAAATCCAAAACTCATAAATCAAAATCCGTCGATATTCAGAACCCTAAAATCAAAACCAAACACACCCTTTTCGGCATCAAAACATAGTAAAGGAAATTCTCGCTCCGAGAGCAAAACATGGTGAAATAGAGAGAGACCCAATCCTGGAATTAACAAGTTCATCACTGTAGAGAGAATCGTGTTACCTTTAGAGGTGAGAGCACTAAACAGCAAATGAGAGCTAGGTTTTGTAATAGTACATGAAAAAGATGACTGATATATTATGTTCAACCGGGCCGTTAACTTTTTTTTTTTTTCCATTGGTGTTTGGTATCCTTTATTTAATTTTGATTATTCGTATTTTAATAACTTTAATATGTTCTTAAAAATCAGTTAACCTAAAACTGATTAACTGGATTACCGGTTATAAAATACTTAATAACTTGTTTTAATAACCTTAATATGTTTTGAAACCGGTTCCGATTATGAAATAAGTTTAGCGGATTTGGTTATTCAATTTTTAAAAAATATATAATATTCAACACATTTTATCTCAAAAATAAAACATATCGGTCCAAATAACACATACCGGTTCAAAATAAATCGCAATTATAACATACAAGTTCAAATAAAACATATTGGTCCAAATATAAGATACCGGTCCAAAACATAACTCTCTAACGTAATTCTAAAATATATATATTTTAATATTTAATATTAAAACGGGTTATAAAAACCGGTTACAGAAATAACCGATTTTGAAAAATCCATAACAGGCAGTGTCGGCCCTGTGGACCGAAGGGCCCAAGGCGAAGTAAACCGGAAGCCTTGTTTAGGTTCACATTTGGCCCCTTAAAATCATATTTTGGGCCCTTTGATGCAATGTTAAAAAACGCAAAAATAAAAATAAAAAGGGGCCTAAGGCCACCGCCTTACTCACCTTAGCACAAGGCCGGCCCTGATAACCGGTAACCGTATCCGGTTTCAAACTAGATACGGTTAACCTTAACCAATTTTTTAAAAAAATAATTAAAGTTATTTTAAACCAAATAGTTTTTTGTTACGGTTTTTCAATTCGATTATTGGTTATTCCGCACACCCGTAACTGATATTATGTTTTCAAGGGTTAATAGTGGCACAAGTATCAAATATTCATCCAAACGTAGCGATATTTTTATTATTAATTTCATCTGAGAAATATTAAATATTTAACTAAGTGTAACGGTACATTCCAATTGTATATTTTTTATTAGGTAAAAATATAGATTGTGTTTAAAACTTAACATGTGTTCAAAATTAATGATACATCTAAATCCGTTTAAATAAATTTAGAATAAATTCTTGAAAGAAGCAAAATATTGAATATTAAAAACACTAATAATCAGGGGCGGAACTACAGCAACCCATTCCGGGACCGTCGTCCCGCCGTGATTTTTCGGGCTAGTAGAGCTCGATTATGTTGCAATTCTATATTATTTCGCATCCTCCTACCCGCCAGCCCCCTCACTTTCTTGCATTTTTCATAAACTTAGTCCCTCTTTTTTTCTTCCACCATTGATGCCCAATTGTATCTTTCTATACGAAGAGAACTCATCACAGGAGAGGAATATAGAGAGAATAAGTAATAAGGATATTACACTTTTACCCTTAAATGTTGAGGTTATTACACAAACACAAAACATATAACATTTTTATTAATAATTATTATAATTTTATTTTTGAGAAACTTATCGTTATCTTATAAAAAAGTTGGTATTTGTGCCGCGGATATCTTAATTAAATAGTTTAATTATACTCCGAGATAGAGAACCCTAACGACAGTATTATTCTTTGGGGGGGAATTTAGGGTTGTCTGTCTGCGAAACGAGTAAACTTCTCCCCCAAGCTTTCTCCTCCTCCTTATATACAAATACAAATCCTAATCCTGGTATGGTCTTCTCTCTCTCTCAGCCATGTCGAGCTCCTGCTCGCAGTGCCGATCCACATCCCTATCCCGCGACGATCAGAGCTCCCACCTCGCCTGCGATGACTGCGGCTTCGTCCAGCCTTTCGACGGCTTCGACGCCCAAATCCACAGCGTCTCCGGCACCGCCGGCACCTTCGTCACCGTCGGCACCGCCGGCACCGGCTCCGTCTTCTCCTACCGCGAGCGCAAGCTCTCCCAGGCCGACAAGATCCTCTCCGACGTCGCCTTCCGCCTCGGCCTCTCCGCATCCTCCGCCAACGCCGTTAAATCCATGGCCTCCGACATCACGGCCGGCGAGCTCGGCCTCGGCCGCTGGTTCTGCATCTTCGCCGGCGCCTGCGCCTACGTCGTCATGCGCTCCGCCGGCAAGCCCCTCCCCATCTCGCTTGTACGCTCCGCCGTTGACTGCGACTGCGAGGATCACGAGCTGGGCCGGATGGTGAGCCGCATCGTCGAGTTTCTGGATCTCCGGGACCGGGATTACCCTGGGTTCGACATCGTTGCCGCGTTCGAGAGCGCGCTGAGGAACTCGCGGAGCTTCGCCTCGGCCGGGAGGGAGGCAAAGGAGCGGATGCGGAAGCAGGGGGTTTTCCTGATCCAGTGCATGGTGAAGTGGTCGCTCACGACGGGGCGGAAACCCGCCCCGGCCGTGGCTGCGGTGCTGGCTTTCGTTGGCGGGGCGAGGATTGAGGACGTGGCGAAGGAGCTCGATGCCACGGTTCACACGAGCAAGCGCCGCTATGGAGAGCTCTTGAAGGCTCTGGTCAATGTCGCCCAGGCGCTGCCTTGGGGGAAGAATGTCAACGTGAAGAACATCGTCAAAAACGCGCCTTTGGTGATCAAGTACATGGAGAGGAAGTCCATGGCGAGGAAATCAGACGAGAACAGGAAAAGCCTTGCGATCCCCGATCTTGATTTGAGAGACGCTGTTGACGAGTGTCTTAAAAAGGGCGTGGATTACTGGCTGAATTACGAGCATCGATTTGATTCGAGGTACTTCGAACGGAATGGGAACAATGGTGGGCTTTCGTCGCTCTGCACTACCGAAGACGAGGCTCAAAAGTTCAAGCTTTCATCCGAGAGTTTAGCCATGGTTTGCGGCAAATTCTCGGATGAAATTGCCCAATTAAAATTAGCTAGAGCGAGCGGAAAAGACGAGCTGCTCCATAGAAGGGAAGAGAGGCAATTCGAGCTCGACGACTGTGCAGAGTGGTGGGACGGGGAATCGGCGATGCACAAAAAGCTTCTGCTGAAGCAGATTCTGGAGAAAGACGTGGGGTTAGAAGCATTGCCGCCCTCCTTCGTTGCAGGCTGCGACGTCTACCAGAAGAGGAGGGAAAAGACCAGGGCAGCTAAGCGGCGCATCGATAAGATTATGCACCCGGGAAGCGCCGGGGCCGATAATTTAAACCAGATTTCGATTCCCGAAGATGCCCGGACCGGAAAGAAGAAGAAGGGGAGTAAGATTGGTGACATTGATTGGGAAGATTTGATCATCGAGACTCTGATTCTTCACAAGGTCAGAGACGAGGAGATAGAGACTGGTCACTACAACACCTTACTGGACTTGTACGTATTTAATTCTGGTATAATTCCTGGTGTCTGTCAACCATAGATAGATTCACACATATGGATCAGTCAATTTTGTAGCTATTTATTTGGTTCGGTTTTTGTAAATCTCTAAAGTATTACATTCTTATGATTAATGGATTGGTATTCTTTACTCTGTCAAGTATACTTATGTATTGCCTTATGCTCTAATTAACCAATACAAGTTTTGGAAGTCGTTCGTCAATTTCTCTCTCGGCTTTTGTTTATGGTTCCGGTTTCATTCGCTGTTTCTTTCGGCTTTTTTGGCCGGTCGATGCTGAGTGATATATGTCCATGCCTTGTTCTGGCATTGCATTATCATAAAAATTGATTCAAAGTTAGCAATCTGATAGTGAATTGAGTAAATGCTTAGGAGGATCTTTTTGTGAAGAAAAACAGTTCGTATAGGACCATTATACATTGGAATCTCCTTTATTATCTACTTCAACGTCATTGAAACAAGAAAAAGTAGCAAATTGCTGGGTTTTTTTTTTTTTATCCCAATTGCTGGTTCTTATACTTGTATATTTCTCTATATTTAACTAAAGGATTACTCTTTTCAGTGAATTCTTTCTATAATCATGTGTAGTAAACATTACTTCTCTACAACTTTCAGTTCATCAATTTCTCTCTCGGCTTTCTTTTATGGTTCTGGTTGTGTTTCGTTGTTTCGGTTTTCTTTCGGGTTTTTCGGCCATGCGAGGCTAAGCAATATTCTTTTTTTTATTATTATTATTGAGAAAGTATTAAGTCTATGCTTTATCCTGGCATTGAATAATATCATGAAAGGTTGATTCAAACTTAGCAATCTCATAGTGAAGTGAGTATATCCTTGGAGTATTTTATATAGGAATCTCCTTTATTCTCTACTCCAACATCATTGAAACAAACCCTTCAAAAGGCAAAAGGAAAAGCGAAAAAGAAAGCGCTCAAGCGATTCACTGGCCGGCAGCGAAGGCCTCCACCGGGAACGTCTTGGTGATTCCAGCGAGGCTTTTGAAGTGAATCTTCGGTGATTTGTCGTCGACGATAATCTCGCTGACCGGTGGCCATAGCATGAGCTCCTTGGCCTTGACTCCCTTGAGCTTCTTGATCTTCTTCTGCCCCACGAAGCCCGTGATCTCCGTGCTGTAGCTCACGAGCTTGGTGATGAGCTTGAAGTCATGCTCAACTTTCTTCTTCTGAACTATCCACATGTATCCGGTGGCCCTGACAAACCCGACTTCGACGACCTCAGCGAGAGGCAGAAGCCCCAATGGAAGGTGAAACTCCTCGAGAAGGGAAACTGCCATTTTGAGACCTTCTTCGTGACCCGTCTTCACGACCGCTCCTTCCCTCTCCGCCATTGTTGTTTGGTTGGATATTTTTTTTCCAAGTTTGAAGTTAAAGAGGATATATTTATATGGTTTCATTGTTAGGAAGAGACAAGTTTTGTGGAGAATCCAAGGGTGATTAGCATAGAATGAGCCTCCACTAATTATGATTACAATGCCTTAACTGTATTTGATTGTTTGAATTCCATTGTTTTGGGGTGTCTATTACTTCATTCACAAGGCAATCTTCGCCAATTTAGGAGTACTAGTACATTGCACCTCGCTTCACTCGGTTAGTGTTAATATCAATTATTATACAAATAAAAAAAAAGTTATTATTTAGATTTTGTGTTGTAATGAGAGTCCCACTTAAACAATCAAAGTCCCGCTAAAAGTATCATAACTCAGGAATAGAAAGCCAAAGCTTAAGAAGTCTAAACTAAAAAAAGCGTTTGTAACAACTTTAAAAATAAATATGACTCTCACATTCCATTCATAAATCAATATTAAAAATCTTACATCAAACTCACATTAATGGTTTGGTGGTAACATAAAATGTTGGTAACAAATGTTTTATGTGACACTTACAATTCCTACGTTAATCAATATTAAATAATGTACATTTATCTCACTACATTGAATTGGTAATAAATAAAATTACTGATAACAAATGCTCTAAAAGAAATATGCACTAATGATAACAAATACTTTAAAAATAATGCAAACACTAAAAAAGAAGAAGCATACTCCATATTATTATTTTTCAGCCTTTGAAAAAACTTATAAATCTCAATGCTTTCTTCACATCAATAACTGGTTGTTGTTTTTTTTTTTATAATGCATAAATATACATTTTGTACATGTTACTGCGTCATCTAAATTGGGCGTACCTATTTTTTTTTTTTGAGGGAAAAATTGGGCGTACCTAGAAAAGAATAAAATGAACATTTTGACACTATAAATTGATCACTCAAATATATTACTGATTTTTTATATAAAAAATATATGTTTTGACACCATATACATTATCACGTGTATAACATTACATGAATACTTTTTTTTTCATTTGTATATGATGTAATCCGAAAAAAGAAAAAGAAAAACATGTATATACGTCGAATGCAATTGTTGCAATTTTTGTGAATATACTAATTAGTCTTTTTCTTATAGATGAACATATATATATATATATATATATATATATATATATATGTATACTGAAATATTTTTAATGGATTTTTTGTGCACAAATACATAATAATAGAAGAATAGATATTATTTGTTTTATTTAGATAACATTATTTGAAATATCTCTCACGCACAAAACGTTTAAAAATAATACTTGATAATAGGGGTAACTCATTTGTCTGCATTTGCATATATTATCAAAATTGGAGTTATTCTTTCAGTGTTAAAAGAAGGTAACTCAAGTGATTAATAGTTATAACTTATATCTTGAGGTCTAAAGCTTAAACTCTCATGATAAAATTAAAAATAAATAAAAAAACCTTCTTTTATGTAGGTATGATTTTTATTAATTATGGGTTACGACTAACGCATAACAAAATTCTACTTAATACAAATTTAAACATGTACATAAACACAATGTTTTTGTTTTTGTTTATTAAACATACAAATTACAATCCTTAACTCAATTTTATGAACCTTTACTCTGACTAATCAACATGCATTCTTTTGAATATTTGTGACAAACCTTCAAATCAATATTATTCAAGCAGAATATTTGTGTTATCTAGTTGTTTTATATTTATTTTTTTAGAGTTTGAGTAATTATATTTTAGAATTTGAGATTATTAGGTTTGAGTCCGGCTTGCTAGCTTCGGTCTTATTAAAGAAACATGAAAAATGAATTAAAAAAGTCTTTAATTAAGTTAGATCATTCTCAATTTCCCTTCAAATTTATCACACGGATATTGCCTTTTAGTAATTTTGCCTATTTATATTTTAGGAATTTTTTAACCTATTTAAATAAATTGCTTTGATATATACTAATATATTGATATTTCGTAGCATGGCAGATGGCCTGCATAGGAGAAGCAAGATATTTATAATAAAAAGAAAACTTTGGAGTTAGAGATGATGACCAAAGATATTTTGGTCGTAGTTTAAGTAAGTTGAGATGTTTCTAATGTGTTTTTGCTTAAAGTAAATAATATTTTATCCAAAAATAAATACAACACACCTTGAAATTTCTGCGATGGCTTAATATATCTGAAAGGAACATAATTTTTTTTCTTCTTTTGGTCAATAAGAAGAAGAAAACATAAAGTGATTAAAAAGTACGATACTATCAAAGTAGTTATCACAAGTGACAAAAGAGTATTTTAAATTTAAACCATAAGATGGCATGAGTAAGACAATACTGCTTATGTATTCGAGAGGGGAAATTAAAGGTATTTTAGAGGGCGTTTGAAAAAGTCTTTTGGAAAATTATTTTTCCTTTTTCATAAAATAAATAAATAAATAAATCTTAGAAAAACTATGCTAAAATGTGATTGGTAGTGATGGATTTCTTACATATTATTTTTTGATCTTCCTTCTAAATATAAACTACAAACTTAACTATCAAATTAAATAAATAAAAATGCATACGAAGCTCTTAAACTTAAGAACATACAAACAGTAAAACTAACTTATAAACAATTTACAAAAAATATACAACGAAAATTCAAAACAATATACACAATTTTCAAACATCCAAAAAAGTATATAACGAACTCAAATGTTTGTCCCCTAATATTGTATATAAACTCTAACATCTCTTTCACGCACACGGACATTATTAAGTTCTACATAGAAAAAACGTGAGGACTTAGTAGTTTAAAAAAGTCGTGGATTACTCCTCTATTTTTTAATTTATTTTAAATTGGATTCTCATAATATTTCTTAAGAATCGTATAAGATCCCATTAAACAAAAAATAGCATTGGTCCAAGAATAAATAAATAAAATTGACTTGAATTGAGTGAGTCTAAAAGAGTTGCCATTTTAGGCAAACATGTAAATTTCACGATGAAAAAACATGGAAACTTAGCAATATTTAAAAATTCACGTGACATGCACACTAGCACGTACGCACGCACGCACAATTACGACCTAATATATTTGTCGAGAGTAATCACGAGCTTATGAAGAAAAAAAAGCTTGCTCGTATAAGTTGTATCATAAGTTTCTCTATTTTCACAATTAATGTTGAACTTCTTCTACGAGCTTTGAAAAAGTGGTGAATAAGCTAACTACATATTTTAGTCGTATCTAATATATATAATCTCGTTTAATAAAATAAATAATGTTTTAGTGAGTAATAGTCTCCATCAGCGCAAAATTCACGAACATTCGTCCAACTCTATCTATTTACCTTATAATTTAGTCAGCACTTCTTATTCATCATTTCATAAGGGAATGTTATTTTTATATACTCTCACTATATTAATTTTTAAAAAACCTAGAAATGTCACTTATTCATAATCTTATAATTTTGTTTTATACACTCTCTAACTTCATTTTTGAAACAAACATACCATATATAACTTTCCAAGAAGCAAAAATATTACTCAGTACTCAATTTTAGAGAGTTAAATTTTTTACAAGAATTAATTAAAATTAGAAAAATAAAATATCGTATTGTTAAATTACACTTAAAACGCATATTTTGACTTTTTCTTTTCTTTTTCAAGAGCGGTATATTTATGGAAAAAATAAAAATACAGGATATATATAAAAAATTCCTTTCTAAAAATGAATCGGTCAAACATATCAACATTTAACGTACTAAAAGATCTCTCTCTATATATATGTATATAGCAATGAATTGCTTACCATATCATCTTACTCCATCTCATATAATAGATTAATATTATACATAACTATAATTTTCGTAGACGAAATTTGAGGGATGTTGCGTCCTCTTCTATAAGAATACCTTGAGAAGAAAGTGAATATATTATTCCCTCAAAATTTCTAAGCACTTTCCAAAAGTCACCGATCCCCAAGGACAATATTTGTCGTTTCAAAGCAAGTTGGAGTAAGAAATATTCTAATAGTCAAGGCTTTATGAATTAATGTGGGGACTATACATAACAATTATATTTAATATTACATATTCTTTCTTATCCCTTCCAAGCAATCGATCCTCTATATATTGCTGCACGTTAAACATTACCACACATATATCTCTATATATACACTGAGATATCATATCATATCAATAGCCTGCAATATTAAGAAAGACAAAGCTTCATCGTATTGTCATATATATATATATATTTATATATCTAGCTCCAACATGACGGTGAGAATCAATATATGTATCGATATATATGATCTATAATTCAAAATATATTCTTTGTTTCTCTGTAATGAATCTATATGTTGATTATCTCTTATATGTCTTCTCTTTTTCTTTTTCTTTTTTGTTCAATAATGTGATAAAAAATAAAAATAAAAAATAGTCTCTCGAAGATTATATGCGTTGTCTCATGATCTCGCTTATGAATTTGAATTTTTGTTGTCAAGAATATATATATATATATATATATATGTGTGTGTGTGTGTGTGTGTGTCTACTAAAATACTGAAGCACTTACATTTTTCTCATCAGAAGTTGGACATGTATATTTGTGTACGTATTGATTTCTAATGTTGTGTCTATCTTAATATCTGTGTTGTTTATCTGTTTATAAATTTATATATTATACCTCATGCAAGCTTAGGCATACATAATGATTAGTGATCATGAATTCAAATATATTATACTATTATATGATTAATGAAATAATTAACGTGATTATGCAGACGATAGAGCTGATAGTGTATATGGACTGTGGTGGCTGTGAAATTAAGATAAAGAAGGCTCTTCAGAAACTTGATGGTAATTATAATTTATACAAACATAAACATTTCCAACTTATTCTCGTTAATTAATTCAACTTTTGACTCACGTAATTGGAGGGTTTGAGTTTTTATCTTAGCTTTGATTGGAGAATCAAACAGTTGTTTAGGGTTTACAAAAAAAAAAATATGAAATTTTCGTTGACCAAAAGTTTAGTGGCTAACAGCTTCTTATAAATAAAAAGTAAACTTAATACCTGTCTTGTCACAAAAAAAATATTTTTATTCGTATACACACTTACGTAAATGACAAAATTTAGGACAGTTTATTTAGTTAAGAAAAAGTTCCAATACTATTATTATGATTATTGTTCCTATATTGTACGTGTCGTCAAGAAAAAATTACAAATAAAGACTTCAACGACACAAATTCCGTCAGTGTATCACAAAAATCTGAAGTTAATAGATACGAATGACGAATGTTATGGAGGGAAAAAAAAAATCCCACACTAATCAATATATAAAGCATAATTAAATAAATAAATAAAATATTGAGAATAATACAGTTAAGAAACAGTTGGTATCAGTACTTAGTGAAAGTTTTAGATCTAATAAAAAATAACATCTAGAGTCCAATATTTCAATATATCAATATAATATACTAAGTAGTTTTGTGTAGATAGAGCTTATACATATAAAATAACTAATAGCTTTTTTGTACGAGGGATATGCGATTTGACCATTCCGTTTTAAAAATATTAAAAACGGCTATTCTTTCACGAAGGATACACCGTACAGTTATTTAAATAAAAAAAAAACCCTTATTTATAATTTTAGTGTGAGTTTAGTCTTTTGACCATCAATTAAAAAAAAGAGATTTTTCTAATCAAAATTTTATATTTTAGGGGTGGACAACGTGGAGGTGGACATGAATATGCAAAAAGTTACCGTCACAGGGTGGGCGGACCAGCACCACATCATGAAGGCAATCAAGAAGACCGGAATGAAGGCTGAGCTTTGGCCTTACACCCCCGAGAGCCACCACAACGGTGTTGTTCAGGACTACTACTACTCTCACCAAGATCAGTCCCACACTTTCGGACACGTAACTGCCTTCGAATCTCCGATTCTTCCCTCCACTGTGTCCTATAGTTACATCACCACCCACCTACACAACTACGACGACTACGACCACGAGCGCGACTATATGGGAAGGTACTACGGTCAGCCCTACTCGACGCTGGTCGACGAAAAGGCTTCTGTGTTGTTCAGCGATGAAAACCCACACGCTTGTTCCCTTATGTGATTGTTGGCCGGAGAATCAAGCACTAATTAATTGTGGTGTTTATATATATATATATATATATATATATATATATATATGTTTTTAAAGATGTCTAGCTAAGTAAGCTCATAGCTTGTTTGTACGCGTAATTGTGCTTCTTTTCATGCATCACGCCTGTTTAAAATCAAACATGGGAATTAGTGGAGAAAATGCTTTGTTTTTTAAAGATTCCAAAAGATCAAATAATAAGGTTAAATTGTAAAATGAGATCTTAGATCAATGTGTCTTTGGTATTAGTTTGATTTTTGAGAATTGATACATTTGTAAAAACTGCATATCTAAAATTAAATTATCTGAATTCTACATGTTAGGTGATGATATTTATTTGTGCATTAATTGCACATGGATAAATGAAACTATGTGGGATGAATATAACAATCTCATATGATAAATATTTTTTGTATTGATAGAAGCGGGTCTAAAATAGAGTTTAGATTTCAATTTATAACTCGACCTTTAATGAAATGGATTCCCGATTCCATATCCAAAAAACACAAGATCGTCACAATTCAAGTAAAAAAAATTACAAAATAAGATTTGAGCCTTTAGAAGGTAAAACTGGTATTGGAGTGGTTGGCATTGAAACTTATACTGTAAGATTTTTTTAATAATAATAATAAAAAATAAAAAAAAATCTCCAAGTGCATCAGAATTCGAATACAAGGCCTTTAGGAATTTTTAATCTTGTAAGTTTTTTTTTTTAATCCTCGACTATCTAGCGAATAAAGGCTCTCTCGAATCTAGATGATAAAGAGTGTTTGATGTTTCGACACACTCGACCATGACTATTTTATTTAACTATAGTTTAGACAGGGCCACTGTACGGGGGGTCTTCGGCTATTTAGTAAATAAATAAAAAAGAGCTTTAATTATTGACTATCCTCGCTATTTGAAAGCAATAATAAAAAAAAAAAACAAATCGAATCGAATGGCTCAAGATAATACATGTAACTTTTGTACGATGTGGCCTATTAGTATTATTATTATTATTATTATTAAGAATAATGTGGCTGAACTGAATGTTACTTACTTGGGTATGATTTTTAATGTATTTTATTATTATTTTTACCTCGAAAAAGAAAGTCAAAGCATAAAGATCGGGGTCAACCTTTGGAATTTATCCAGAGAAGGAAAGGCCAAAATCAGAGCAAGTTACGAACTCCGAGTGACGTCACTCTCTGAGCAGAGAGAAATGGGCTTCGATTCGCTTGCGTGAAGATCAGATCAGATGGAGATTCGCAAGATAACAATCGTCATGGCGTCGTTGCTCGCACATCTTTGATTCTCCCGAGGACAGGACCAATCGTTATCTCTCTCTTGTTTGACCTCTCTGTGTGTATATATAGATATATAAATGGCTTCGGCATCGGCTCCATTGATTCACGCGCGCTGTGGATACTCTTCGTCGCCGAGGTTCGGAGGAAGCCCAAGGAATGGCGGTTTGAGCTCCTCCTCGTCGTCGTCTTCCGCGCCTTCGTCCTCCTCCTCCTCTTGCTGCTCTTCTTCTTCGTCCTTGGCATTCTTCTCCGGTAAATATCCTTTCTCGTTGAATTAGGGCTTGAAGATGCATCCGGAAAAGGTTTAGGGAAGCTTCCTTGGTTTCCATGGCTATAAGGAGCTATCTGCTTCCTGTCACAATTTGAATAGAAATGATAGTTGGTTGAATTCGTGTTCGAATGAGCTCACCGAATAGAGGGAGATCAATTTTGTTTTGTGCATAAATTTCTAGGGTTGTGCAGGCATGAACTTTAATTGGAGAAATCAAAGCCTCAGAGCCCATGCCATGTCTGCGAAAACCGAAGGAAATTTCGGATCGTCAAATAACGTAGCAAACGGAAAAACCGGGCCTGATCATCTTCTTGTTCTTGTCCATGGCATTTTCGCTAGGTACATACTGATGATCAAAGCTTGCAAATTTTAACTTTTACCCATTCTTGTTGCTGTGAGTTTGATTTTTTCTTTTCCTACTTATTATTGCTTGGTTCCGCCCCTTTTCGCTCGCTGTTGCTGATTTCGAATTCCACAGCCCGAGTGACTGGACTTATGCTGAAGCGGAGCTAAAAAGGCGCCTTGGAGAAAACTTTTTAATTTATGGTATTATTCCTTCTTTATTTCTTTTTGGATATGATATCAAGTGTGACCAATTAGGTACAAGTAAACTGTTCGATTTTTCTTTGCAGCTAGTTCCTCTAACACATTCACTAAAACTTTTGGCGGCATTGACGGAGCTGGAAAGCGATTAGCGGATGAAGTGAGAATCTGAAGTGTTTGCAAATATGTAGAAATTTTGACTTGCTAGTTAAGCTATGTCTGTACCTTTTTAGTGTGATCTCCATGAGGACGGCTTGATTTAGTTTCCATTATCTTTGGGTTCAATCATGAATAGGTATTGCAAGTTGTGCAAAGTACAGAAGGCCTCAAGAAGATCTCATTTTTAGCTCATTCTCTTGGCGGCTTGTTCGCCAGATACGCAGTTGCGGTTCTTTATTCTCCCAATACACTAAGTAGTGCCAAAAATATCATTATGATAAACCCTGAGATCCCAAATTCGGCAACACCGTATTCTTCGAAGCGAGGCACGATTGCAGGACTACAGCCAATCAATTTTATTACCTTGGCGAGTCCGCATCTTGGAGTGAGAGGGAGAAAACAGGTTTGTTAAAAGCGGATTAACTTATCATTTATATTTTATGGTGATTGCAAATCGGTAATACACAGTCTTTATTCAAAATCATGTTATTTAATACTATATATATATATATATATATATATATATATATATATATATGGATGAGCTACGGTGTGCTATGCTCTCAAGTCTCGGGAGATCAATCTCGTCACAGGCTTAGAACCGGTGAAATCCCTTTTCCTAGTATGTCTACCCTAAGACCCTAATGAGACGTGAAAACTTAGGCCAGCTTTACTAAACTAATTTAGTGAATAAACATGGCTTCCGGTTCTCATTGCTTAGGGCTTTCTAATTTAATGCTTTTTTCTTTGTCTCGGGAAGGGAACATACAAATCAAGAAGACAATGTAGAAACATGAAAGAATCCCTTGTGTTTGTTATTCCCTTTTTTGTTGATCATTGCCGGTTGTTGTGCAGCTTCCTTTTCTGCTGGGAGTTCCTTTTTTAGAAAAACTTGCCGCACCAATAGCTCCTATCCTTGCTGGTCGAACTGGCAGTCAGCTTTTCCTCACCGACGGTAAACCTGAAAAACCGCCACTTCTTTTGAGAATGGCCTCTGATTGTGAAGACGGCAAGTTTATGTAAGTAAAGTTAGGCAGTTTTGAAATATTCAACAGGCTTGTAAACCATTTCGTTTAGCTTTAAATACCGTATTTTGCAGATCTTCTTTGGGCGCTTTCAGGTCTCGCACCCTATATGCGAATGTCTCATATGATCGTATCCTTTTCTAAATACTTTCTCCATTGAATATCATACCCTTTGTTTTTCCACACTACACATTTCAAAATTACGTAGACATGGTTGGTTGGCGGACATCATCAATCAGAAGGGAGACGGAACTTGTCAAGGTCTTATATCTGTTCTTTAAGCACATCCTTATGGCTTATGTGCTCCTGATTTCTTGTAACCCGGTGACAGTTATCTTTGAATTTTCAATTATATGCGCTTGTGCCTAGAAATTTGATCATATATGTATTTCTTAATAATGTGCTCTTTTTCTATGATAAAAATTAACTTTTTTTCAAATTTTCTTCACAGCCACCTAAACGGTCGCTGGATGGTTATAAGCATGTTGTAGATGTTGAGTATTGCCCGCCGATCTCGTCAGACGGCCCGCAGTATCCTCCAGAAGCAGCGAAAGCAAAGGAGGCGGCACAAAAAGAGCCTAGCACGAAAAACACCGTTGAATATCACGAAATCATGGAAGGTAAAAAAAAAAAAAATCAGTTTGTGAAAGAAAGAAAAATAGTTTTCAGTGAAATATAGGTACCCTTTTGGGTAAACGTTGGTGTGGATAACAGATTTTTTCTTGGTTTAACAGAGGAAATGATACACGGCCTGCAGCAATTAGGATGGAAAAAGGTGGACGTGAGCTTTCACTCATCGATGTGGCCGTTCTTTGCCCATAACAACATTCATGTCAGTACCCAAACAAGCTTTCTTAATTTCCTAGATTCTGGTTAAGCCGCGTAGGCAAATTTGATATATCTCTCTTGAGAATTATTGTCGTTTAGAGACTTAAGTGTCCTTAGGGGTTTAATCAAGTCAATGTTATAAGTGTCGTGTGGAGTATCTGAAGACTTAATCTCTCCTTTCGTGAAGATCGATAGTGTTTATTTGTGTTCTTAAAGTGTTCATCGCGTTCATTGGTTTTTCATGTTGAATTAGATAATTAGGTCTCAAATCACATTGAAATATTATTGGTTTTTCATGTTCAATTAGATAATTAAGGTCTCTCATAAGTTTTTGAGAGGAGGTGATGTTGAATTTCAGGTGAAGAACGAGTGGCTGTACAACGCCGGAGCGGGAGTGGTGGCTCACGTCGCCGACAGCCTAAAGCAGCAAGAATCTTCGCAGTTCATCTCCGCCAGCTTGTAGCCTTGTTGATGCTCATGTTCATGTATTATAGTACCATTTACTTCGCCCAAAATATTAATTAAACTCACTTTCTCTTCTCTTCCCTTTTTTGTGGTTTTGAAAACTACGGGACGTGTACATGTAAAATAGTACATTTTTTATTCTATATCTAGAATTCTTGACCTAGTGGTAAGAAGTCCTGAATTCAATTACAATGAGACACGTAAATGTGCGCTTTCATCTACACATCTTGAACAAGAATGCCGCTTTCATTAAAAAATAAAAATAAAAATAAAAATATATAGCTTATGATTTCATTGTATTTTTCTAATGTCGTTCTCTACCATGCATTAAGAAGAAGGCAATAACCAAGTTTGTTTGACCGTGAGGTTGTGCTCGATCCCTGACCCAGAAAATATAATTGTAATCAATAATGTTAGCTGTTCTTACGGCGCCTATATAATTTGTAATAGAAAAAAAAAGCACTCAAAGTTATTTATTGATGATAAAAACGAGCTGAATATACAGCCAAACACACTGAGAAAGCACACACATAGAATAGATAGTGTCTCCGAGATGATCAGCAGTGTTTGGTGCAGAAGCAGCGGCGACGGAAGCCGCGGCACTCGCCGCCCAGAAAACCCTCGGAGCGGCAGACGTAGGCGCAGTTGCTCCTCCTCCCGCACACTCCCTTGTACTTGTGGCTCTTCGACTCGCACATCCTCGCCTCGGCCCCTCCTGTTCCTGTCATTCATCATCATGTTAGCTTACATTTTCATAAAGAAAGAGAGAGAAATTAGCAGGTGTTGCATGCATACCAGTAGAGAGAAGCAGAAGCAGGACGATGAAGAAGCTCCAGAAAAGTTTGGTAAAGCCACCCATGATATGAATGATCTCTATTGTTAATGTTATTATTATTATTCGAGAGAGAGAGAAAGAGAGCTTTAGTTTATATAGATGAATAGCGAGAACATGCATGCATGTTAGCCACGCGTTTAATTACAGCATTCAAATGAATCATGTCATGCATAGAAAGAATAGACGCGAGTGCGTCGACATCTCTTTTAAAGAGGCAATATCAACACGTACGGTACTCTCTGATATATTGCTCAGTATTCCACGTCCCTGCTTTTCTCAACTTGTATTCATTTACCCACTTCATGTCTCAAAAGGCACGGTAAAAGTAGATATGTGTACTCTCAAATGGCATTGCGTCTCTAACGCATTTCTATCTTATAGTGTTGTCTTGAAGCCAAGCATGCGGAGAAAATCTTAGCTTATCTACTATTACATTACTCAACGAAAGAGTTATATCGCGATTTTTCGGTGGTTTATCATTCATTTGTTCTTATAGTAAGTTAACACATGACAATTATATTTTAATGAGTTATCGATGATAATTTGATTTCTCGGCATCTTACCGGTCAAGTTCTCGCCATGTTATCAAGTGCAAAAAACGAGAATAGACTGTTCTCGCCAAAACATCACGTTCTCGGTTAACATTGTCCATAATTTGACCTCACCTATTTTTATCTAAAAAAGTGTGAAAATAGGATACTAGGATGACATTATTTTTTCTCCCTTTGAGACTTTTTCTTTTAATAATTGTTTAAAGTAAAGTGTACTTTTTAAAATTGATTATCGGAGTGCAAACATTCCCACCGGAATCTATGCGGATGCACTCCATTTTTGGAGTAGTGAGTTTGGGTGGTCGAGGTCGATAAATCCTGACGCTCTCCACATCATATGCAATTAATAATTTTTTTAAGGATAATACATGCAAAGTATCTTAAAGTACCTCAAAGTTCACGGCATATTCTAAATCTTATTTTATAGAGGTAAAAATATCAAATTGTTGAAAATTATTTATGCCGTTAGTACCGAACCGTTAACCTCTACAAAATATTTATATTTACTGCGACATAAGTACTTAAGTTATTATTAACGATATAAGTACTTAAGTATCATTTATTAGCGACCTAAGTACTTAACTTATTAAAATATGTAGAGTTGGTAAATAAAATTACAAAAATATCGTACGGAATCCCAAAGCCATTAAATTACACATATTTCGCCCCAAATTATTGAAAAACCTTCAAATTTACCATTTTTATTTTATTTTTCATTTTCCGTACTTTTTAACCCTATAAATTATAATGTGTGCTTCTTGTCATCACTTCGTCATTCGTCACAAAGCACTTTTGCCAATATTTATCCTTTTTTTTATTTTATAATTACTTTTTGTTCATTAATACAATGCAAAACAGCGTGCTACCGAGAATAACCGGAAACCGCACACTATTGAATGAATTACGCAAAATTGATCCCAATAGCAACAAAGGTGAGAAAATAGATTAAGATCAGTGATGATTTTTATCGGGTAGTTATAAACTCTCTTTAAAACGAAGAGGTTTTTTCATTGAATATATTTTCTGTATATCAATATTAATCATTTAAAAATGGGTTAAATTGAGACGAGGAGGTTTCTTTATTAGCGTATATCATCTCGTAGGCATACAATTTGGATATGTTTACGCGAGACAAAGAGGAAATATATAGAGTTTGGAGAGAAGAAGAAAATAGTTGATGATTGTATAAAATTAACATCATAATTAGATGGCATTATTATTACAATGCTGCAATCTCTAGCTGCGCAAATTGAAACCATGCTCCCAATTTATTTCACTGCGCAACGAGGGAAACCTCACTAATTTAACCCCAATAACAGAAAGTAAAATAGAATATACTTAGTGAGAAGTTAAGTTACCTCTGCGTCTTCACCATGTTTTTCACCCTTGTGAGATCCTTCAGCTGCAAATATAAGCACTGATTAAATGTGGGATCAATATTATTTCTAAGGACTCACTCATGTCGAGAGACCGCGTCATTCTACTGAGTTTTTATTTTCGACACGGTCGCGGTTATTTAGGGAAGTTGGTCTTGTTTCATGTTGTACGGGCTTGCATTTTTTTCTGAACGAAAACAGAGAAAGCGAGCGTCACACTTAAACTTCCTCTCGGTTCAAGAAGGGGTGAACATGATAACCGGTTTTTAAATCCAGAACCTGACCACATCCAGATTCAAAAACCGGTGCCGAATTCAAAACCGGATTGCGGATCAGATTACCTGCATCCGGGTTTAAATTTTTGAAAAACCGGATACCCGGATTTTATGAGTATAATAATTTTTTTTAATTAATTAGGCTTTTAGTGTTTTCTTCTTGTATAAACTTAATAAATAATTATATATATTTTTACTATATACTTCACCGGGATATTAGGATTGAAAGGTTTTTTTAGCAAACCTGATCCGGTTTGAAATCCAGATCCGGGAATTGAAACCGGTATTCCGAAAGAAAGAAAAAAAAAATCCAGATTTCCAAATACCCGGATTTTCGGATAACAGCATTTCAAATACCAGGTCTGGGTTCTAATTTTGCGAAATTTGGATTCCAGTTCCGGGTTTAGGATATCACAAAAAATCTAGATATCCGGACCGGTTTCACTCCTAGTTCAAGTCGTGGGCTTGTATCAAGCGGTCTCAACTAGCAGTTTTAATTTTGGGTGGTGGATTTGCTATCTAGAATCACGGGAAAACTACGTATGGTGAACTCTCCGATAACAAGAAAAAGTGAAAGGGTGTAAATTACCATCCTCCGGGATATCTGAGGTCCACAAGGTAAGGTTGTCTCTCAGGAGCTGCATGATCAATGTGCTGTCCTTGTAAGATTCCTCACTCAGCGAGTCCAATTCCGAAATCGCCTCATCGAAAGCTTGCTTAGCAAGATGGCATGCCCTATATTACCAACACCACACCATTCAACTTCACACAAATGATAATAGTACTTAAGCATAACAAACAAGGCTAAAAATTTCTTAGCAATGTACCGTTCCGGAGAACTAAGGATTTCGTAATAGAACACAGAGAAATTCAATGCCAAACCCAGCCTGATCGGGTGTGTTGGAGCTAGCTCGGTCGCTGCTGTACTCGAAGCAGCCTGCATAATTAATCGGAAAATAAGTGTATAATTCTTCTACATAGACACAGAATTGAGAGAAAGAACAAGACATCACAAATAACAAAGACACAGAATTTCATAATTTTCCTGATTGCTAGGCATCGAGATTTGAACGTGAACACGGTACCTGATACGCTTTCATCGCCTGATCGCTGGCCTCTTTCTTCTCATCCCCGATCTTGAACTCCGCCAAGTACCGATAGTAATCGCCCTTCCTACAAACGTACCAAACCCCTAAATAACCAGAGAGCTCAGATAACTCAAATCAGCAAAAAGAGCTCACATTTTGTAGAAGAATACGGAGGATTCCCCGGCAGCGGAAGACGGGATGAGATGCTCGTCGATGACGGCCATAATGTCGGTGCAGATGTCCGAGAGCTCGGTCTCGACCTTGTTCCTGTACTCCCTGATGCTCTTCACGTTCTGCTCGTTGCCTTTGGACTCCTCCTTCTGCTCGATCGACGAGAGAATCCTCCACGAAGCTCTCCTCGCTCCCACCACGTTCTTGTATCCCACCGACACCAGGTTCCGCTCCTCCACGCTCAGCTCCACGTCCATCGTCGCCACTTTCTTCATCGCCTCCACCATTTCTGAACCAGAAAAAGCAACACAGGAAACCCTAAGCAATCCGCGATCAGAAGATCCAAATCGAACGCAAAATTCGCAGGAAACAACCAACTGATATCATTATCCCCTCTCAGTTTCGGCCAGCAACCAAACGAAGTCCAGCAAAAGCACGCATAGCATTAGCAGAAAGGAAAAAGCAGAGAGAGGAAGAAACCGTCGTAGCGCTCAGCTTGCTCGGCGAGCTTGGCGACGTAGACGTAGTTCTCTCTCTCCGTAGCCATGGCAGATCTCTCTCTCAGTCTAGTCTCAGGTTTCTCTCTCTCTCTCTCTAACCTCACCAAAAGTGACACCTCACTGCGATCACAATGCTCAGCCATACCCATTCTACCGCATATATACCACTCTCAGAATAGCAAATAATTCTGACTAATTGTCACGCCCTTCAACTTTCTTTGTTGCTTCATTTTTGCCTCTTCAATTTTCTTTTTCGACAAAAAAGAAAAATTCAAAATAGTTAATGGTAATCCAGTAGAACTTCTATAAATAAATTGATATTAGCGGGATCCATGAATTTCATTATTAATTTATCGAGAAATTATTTAGTTATATTCGAGACCATACGAAAGTATTATTTAATCCAATATTAAATTATTGATTATTAATTTAACAAGGTTCTTATATACGTGTGTCAAAAACTAAATTTATTTTAGAGTATTTTCTTTATGAAATTTTCATTCAAACTTATTTTCGAGAACATTGCTTCTTTCACAATAATCTCATAATTTAGTATACAATATATTTATAAAAAAAATAGTTGATTAAAATATTAGAGTGGCTCACAAACTAATTTTTTCCATCATTTTATAAATTTTTGGGGGAGGCATGGCTACGAGAAACAATACTATATTAGCTGAGGGGCCACAGTGTACTAACATGGAATATCTAGGGGCATTGGTTGCCATTATTAAAATAAATAAAAATAGTCAACGTGAGAAAATAAGGAAGAGAAATAGGATCCATCCAAACAATAAAAGCAGAGCCTCATGTATAAATGGCAAAGAGAGTGTGAGCCCCACAAGACAAGGCATGGCCTAAAAATGGAGAGGCCAATTTGAGTTATAAAAAGAGAAGCCATCTCTTCAAGCAACAATACATCAAACGAACCAGCTTCTCTCATCAGCTAAGACAGACAAGAATGGCCAAGTCAGCAGCTTTGATGATTGCCTCGGCGCTCTGCCTCCTCTCGCTGGCGGGGCTCGGCCACTGCCAGTCGACGCGCCTCTTCGTCGAGGGCAAGGTCTACTGCGACACTTGCCGCGCCCAGTTCGTCACCAAGATCAGCGAGTACATGAAAGGTATCTGCATGAAATCAAACAACGTTGCACCAAAAAACAAAGAAAAAAATATGTATATATACATTATTATCAAGCTGGTCTTTAGTTTCTTACGTACAGTCTTCCCTTTGTGAATTTCCTAAATTGAACAGGCTTTTATTATATTAAAGTTTCTCGTTGGTTTTAGCCTTTTAGATTTTACCGTTAATGAAAAATTATTTTTATGGATTTTTTAGGGTTAATAACATATAAGTATCCAAACTTTTCATAAATACAAATAACGTTTGTTTTTTACAGCCAAAGTACTACTATTTTCTACTCTCCAAACTTTTGCCCACTTTTTCCATTAATAAATTTTGGATTTGCTGATAAGTCTTAAACACGCGTCGCTTTTCGAAAGAGGCAGCATTTTGTTAACGGCACGTCGAAAAAATCAATTGAAAAAATGAATGGAAATTAGATGAGAAGAAAAATAGCATGCAGTAAATATTTTAAAAATTTTAGCCATGAGAAAAGGAGGTAGATTTATGTAATAAAAAAGATTAAAATGATATTTATGATGCTACTAGCCCTATTTTTTGTAATTGTATATGATATGTAATCATATTTAATACACTTTATTGATATCTATATATATGCATGAGACACGATATGGTAGAAAGTGTGTTAACGTGAGGGCGTGGTTGGCAGGAGCGACGGTGAGACTGGAGTGCAAGGAATCGGAGGCCGGAGCGTTGACCTACAGCCATGAGGCGGTGACTGACGAGACCGGGACGTACCGGATCCCGGTCGACGGAGAGCACGAGGACGAGCTGTGCTCGGTGCAGCTGGTGAAGAGCAGCGTGCCGGACTGCGCAGAGATAAGCGACGAGCCCTTCAGCAAGCTGAGCGCGAAGGTGAGCCTCACCGCCAACAACGGCATGGCCAGCCCCGTGCGCCAGGCCAACCCCCTCGGTTTCCTCAAGAAGGAACCGCTCCCCAACTGCACCGAAGTCCTCCGGGAGCTAGGAATCACGCCCGACGGCCTCGCCTGAGCGGATTAGATTCGTTCTTATTTACTTTTGCTTCGTACGTGCGTGTGTGCATGCCTGAAATACTTAAACGCGTCTCTCTTCCCTCACTCGCCATTAATGCTTATTTTATATTTTAATATTTGTATCCTATTACTTGTTCGATCAATGTGTTACGCTGAGGAATTTTTTTAATGGTGTTCGAGTGAAATATACATCTGTGATTGGCTCATAAATTATAGACTCAATTTCAATATATGGCTTCATTTTACCTTTACGTAATCTATTAGAAAATATATTAAAAAAAATAAATTATTACTGTTGTGTACGTGAAATTTCTAATCTAATACATGAAATCGAACGCTAATTGTACGTCAAGTTTATGGATTGTTAGCTTTTCTATATAATATATATGATCAATATTATAGATGAGAAATTAATATATGTTGAAGAAAATTGCCTTTATTTCGTTGTTATATACCAAATATAGGATCATGCATGTCAATTATTTGGAGTCTCTCTCTCTCTATATATATATATTCATAAACTGCCATATTATCAATCTAAGCCCTAAATTATATATTAAATAGTCAAGTAAAAGAAAATGAAGAGAAATGAGATCCGAGCAGTTAGTAGAGGCATGTCTAAAAATGGAAAGAAGGTCTCAACCCCACAAATATAACAGCCCAAGCAAACAAAATAACAATATGCTAAAAATAGACACATCATTTTCCCTTATAAAAGACAACACCGCGCTACAATATGTTACCAAAACAAACATAGCATCTGATTTGACCTAGTCTGATAATAAAAAAAAAACAATGGCGAAGTCGGCGATCGTTATTGCCTCGGCCCTTTGCTTCTTGTCCCTCCTCGGCTCCGCTCGCTGCGAGTCTTCGCGTCTCTTTGTCGAGGGCAAGGTGTACTGCGACACCTGCCGCGCCCAGTTCGTCACCAAGGTCAGCGAGTACATGAAAGGTACAACAATCGTATGATCATTATTCTGTATATATATATATACGTATATAACGTATGCATGAGAAGACATGGTCGATATACATGATCATAATTGTAAGTGTGGCTTAAAATATAATTATTGAAAAAATATTGCAATCCAATATACTAAAATCTATAATATGTATGGACAAGGCCGAGCCTAAGAATAAAAATATTGATCTTAATGATACTGGCCAAGAAGAATAAAATGTTCGATAATGATCTATAATTTTATTTTATTTTATGAGGAAAATGAGATATAAATATTTGAAAAATATTGATATTTAATCTTGATCAATATAATAAATACTTATAACTAAAGTAATATACTGTCGTTTTTAACACATTCGTTTTCGGACCTAGGTGCAAAATAAGAAAACACACGCCAAAAACCGCATCTCATTCACAAAATGCGGTATTAGTTTTCAACATAATATAATCATTTTTGTAAATTAAATCGAATAATTCAATATTTTAAATTTAATGTCATCGGTTTCCATTAATGTATCGGTTTTTTGCGGTTTTTATTCACCCAGCTAGCTAGTCTTATTGATTTGTCTATGTAATTTATTTACTCTTGATTCCTTACATTCACTTGACTTAATATATATATATAAATAAATAAATAAATAAATATAAAGGCTGATGTTGTCTGCAGGAGCGACGGTGAGGCTGGAGTGCAAGGCGAATGAGGGCGGTGCATCAACGTACAGTCACGAGGCAGTAACAGATGGGACCGGGGCGTACCGGATTCCGGTTGAAGGAGAGCACGAGGACGAGCTGTGCTCGGTGCAGCTGGTGAAGAGTAGCATGCCAGAGTGCACGGAGGTGAGCGACGAGCCCTACAGCAAGCTGAGCGCTAGAGTGAGCCTCACCACCAACAATGGCATGGCCAGCCCTGTGCGCCAGGCCAACGCCCTCGGCTTCCTCAAGAAGGACCCGCTCCCCAACTGCGCCGACGTCCTCCGAGAGCTCGGCATCACGCCCGACGGCCTCGCCTGAGCGCTTCACCGCTACATGGCTGTGTGCATGCGTCAAATAAAAAGAAAGCGTTTCTCTTCCCTCTCGTAATATGATCTAATCTATATATATATATATATATATATATATATATATATATATATATATGATACATATGTACTTGGCTGATATATATTCAGTATATTGCGCTGCTCATTTTACCGTTTTATATAATGCTAAGATTTATTTTATTTTATTTTATTTTTACAGCAACGGGGTTGTAAAGCCATGCTTATTTGCAAGAGTACATTCGAAATGATCATGTTTGTACATGTGATTTATTATTTTGTTGCTTTCTTTTTCAATTTAACTAACATTATAATTTAAACATGGGAACTTATTTCTATTGGTCTCTGAAATCCTTTCGTTTATGTTCCTACTTAATATAAACTCAGGCCGTTCATATTCAGAATTATTTGATCATCATCGTTATCATAATCTAAGCTGACTTACTACATTGGTCATCAAAACATTATGTATTGTATTACAGCACTTAATTGCCAAGTTCAACAAGTTTCTGTATCAAAATTGGATGAAATTCTAATCTCATAGTTCTATTTCCAAGGAATGATATTTCTGTTACTCTTAATTTTAAACTTTTTTTTTTACTTGAGAAGTTCGATGTGGTTGTGGATCTTTCAATTATAAATACAATCTAATTAAATTTTAAATTCGTTTAACACTTCTGTCCAAATTTATAAATATTAAAAGTAATACGTGTTCGCCACCGCGCGAATCGCGGTTGAATCCACTAATATGTGTAAATGTGACTTGAAATGTCATTATTATATATATTGTTAATTGAATATAATTTAATAGAAATCAAATAATAATAATCGAATATATATTTAGCTTAGGAATATGATTTTAGCTTTTATATATATATAGTTGTCAAAAGTATGTCGATCAATAGTCCATTAATATTTTATTATGAAATACATAAAATTAATCTCTCATAATTTCCTTATAAATGCCATAATAGTTGACTTATTAGCTAATTGAAAGAGTGACAATAGTAGACAAATTCCCTATATCTCTCTAAATTACCAAGGAAAAAATAGCCGTTAGAATTTCAAGGAATCAACATGCAAAAACTACGTATATATTTAATCAAATGATTAATTCTCTAACTACAACCAGAATATTACACAAATCTTTCTTAAGATTTCTTAATCCTGACGCAGATTCTTTATATCTTTTACTATATTTTCCGATCATCGGAGTATGGCATCGATACGTCGTCGTTGCGCTGCTTGTAAGAGTTTGAGACGAAAATGCCCTCCCAACTGTATATTCTCTCCATATTTTCCTTCGGATTATAATCCTAAAAAATTCGCTTGCGTTCATAGAATCTATGGTGCTAAAAATGTAGCCAAAATGCTTCAGGTAACAATCTTAGACCATTTGTATATAAATGCATATATAATAATAGATACGTGTGTGTGTGTGTGTGTATATATATATATATATATATATATATATATATATATATATTATATATATATATATGTATGTATAAGATTGAACAAAATATTTTGGGTTAATTGTATTAGGATCTGCCGGCGGATCAGTGCGCTGCGGCGGCGGATGCGATGGAATTTGAGGCGCAATGCAGAATCGAAGAGCCGGTCTACGGCTGCGCAGGGATCATATCTCAGCTGCATCAAGAGATACGCAACGCTGAAACTGAGCTTGCCCAAATACAAGCCCAGATCGCCATGATCGTTGGCTCCAACACTATTAACGTGCCTGACCGCAACAGTTCCGATCACATTCTCCAACTACTTGAGTCGGACCTCAATCGACTCGTCTAGTATGATATGAACACATATAATGATAATATGAAAGTATCAATACAACTAACCGAGTTTGTTGAGTATATGAACTAAAATAAATTGAAAAAACATAATATGGTTTCTTAGTACTCCAATTATATGTCGTTTTTTCTGTTGTCTGTAGTTTAGATTTGTTTTCCCATTATGCTGTCTATGAATAGATTCTACTATTAAGGTTGACTTTTTCGAAAATGTCGTATTTGATCTCGATTTGTTGTCGTTTCTGCGTTTGCTCTTTGAAGAATGTCATCTTTAAACAATTGTGTTGTCGTTGTTGGACTAGTGTGCTTTTTGAACTATGTCGTTCTCATTCATTAGCCACACTCTTATAACTGATTCTTGATAATAGTCAATAAAGGTACAAAAGGGCACAACAAAATTCGAATTTTTCTAGATGGAAAATCTATAATTAGCAGATTTATGAAGTGGATCCTTAATGAAATAGAAATCAAACTGATAATAGAAAAAGCATACATTACTTGCTAAATAACATAATAAATTTATCCATATCTTAAATAATATAACATATGTATCCTTGACCGTAAGTTATGGTATTTTCAGCCGAAAATAATAATAAAATATTGGGATAATTATTAATATATATATGTATATTAAATACGTGTACCATATTTAACACTCAGTAACGTTGTTTTAACGGTGACATTGGTGTGACACAAATTTTCAATCTTTGAGTATTTAATCCGCACAATTAAAAAATTGAGATTACAACGTTTAAATTAAAATAAAAAAAAGGATATTTTTACCTTAATTTTCCCTTAAAGTTTTCAAGCAAATCAACCAAAATCCAAACCATGGGTTAAAAAAAATGAAAAGAAAAATCGGTGGTTAGATTTCCAAATATACACATTGGAAAAAGAAAGTTCAACCTCCCATTTTTCTTAGTCCTATCTCTATACAACAACATGATATATATTATTATATATATCGCACATAATTTATACAAATAAATAACCCAACGTTTTTGGGCAATTTCGTAAAATTTACGTCTCTCTTTTCAACTTTCCCAAAGCGTAACTAGACTCGACCCATCCCATTGAGATTCATGCATCCTAATCGGACGGCATGGATTCGCTTCGACGCGATCCGACGGTCCAAAAGCTACAGCTGGCCGAACTCAAGCCCCTTTTTAATGATGTTGTACTTTTGCCACTTCTTGTACTTGCTTTGATCATTTTGGAGCATAGCGGAATTAAATTCGGGTCGGGTTTTGGGAGCTCGTATTTTCCACGGGTCATACAAAGGAAGTCAAAGCGTTGATAATTCCTCGCTATGCTATTCTGCATTAAATAGAGAAGAACCGGGTCCTTGTAAGAATTATTCCTTAATCTGAATAAAATATTTATTATTTTCCCTAAGAATCAAAGAATTAAGATTAAAAGAGTATTTTTTTACTTTATTATTTTCAAAGTTTACAATTCTATGCCTTCTGTATTTATATTTTCAGTTGTATAAAATCTTCTTCTTCTTCTTTTTTTAATTAATTCATCACTTCTTAATTTTAATTTTAGTAAATTATGTAAAACTATATAGTATAATTGCGCAATAATAATGAATCCAATGATTAGCTTAGAGGCACTACCAGAATCGCTGCGGCGGCGCTTGCCGACGGGGAAAATCTGCCGGAAAGCTGCATGGGAGGCGTGCCAGTCGTCGATGAGGCCGTCGAAGTCGTAGTGGTCTGCGGGCAGGCCGCTTCTGCAGTAGGTGGGCAGCGGCGGGGGCGGCTTGGCCTTGCGGCGGCCGGCCCCGACAGGGACGTTGCGGAGGGCCCCGCCGGCGGTCCAGTACCTCTGGCAGCCCTTGCAGAAGTGGCGGGGCTGGTTGACGTTGTAGTTGTTGAAGTAGCAGAACTTGGTCTCCCAGCTCTTGCACCGCGGGCACGCCACCATCTTCTCCGGCCTCTTCATCTCCGCCGCCCGGTCCTCCAGGTCCCGGTCCCGATCCTCTTTCGCCTTCGCCTCCTCTTTCACCGCCGCCGTATGGCTGTTCTGCACACTGATCGTCGCTCCGAACAGCTTGATTCCGGGCACCTCTAGCTTCCCCTCGTTGCCCATCTCTCTCTCTCTCTGTATATGATATATAGTCAACAATAGTATATGATATATAGAGAGAGAAAGTTGATGTTTGAATTCCTTATGTTGTGTTGTGTGTGTATGGATATATATATATATATAGAGAGAGAGAGAGAGAGAGATGAAAAAGTGCGATTGTTTTTCAAAGTATATAAAGAAAGAAAAGAGGTGACAACTAAGAGGAGGAGGAGGAGAGGAGCCAGTTAGGTGGCGTGGAAAAGCTGAGAGAGAGCTTTTTGTACACGTCATCAGTATTCTTAACAAAGTCTAGGAAAGTGGGTCCCGCACCAGGTAGGTAGCTTCGCAAAGGATAAAGCTTCTTATGTTTGTATATATCATAAAGTTGAAAAGCAAACGAGAGAGTGAAGATCATAAAGTCTTTTTCTTTTCGAGGGATTATATCCAAGTATCACTTGTACAAAAAGGGAAAGTGGTCAATATAATATATGAGACTTTTGCGGCAAAAATATCTCTATTTACGAAAAATGTAACTTATCTTCCCTATCTTCCTTCGGTTGTAAAAATTAGCGTTTAAGTTATTTATTTTTGGCTAACGGGTTTATCGACGAATAAGGTATAAAAATCCAATTAATCATTATCGATACTTATCGATGATTATTGACTGATAAACTAGTTATCAGTTGGTTTAGCGACGGATAAAGTATAAAATATTTTTAAATATATATATACACTTTATTTATATATAGTGTCTGAAAGCCCAATAATAAAAATTATCATTCAAAACAGCAAGAAAAATTAAAAATTGCCTCAAAAACTTCAAAATTCAAAACTTAGGTACTTTTCCCACATGAATTGAAAAAATTTGGGAACTTAGGCCATTTGAAATTAAAAAACCTTAATCGTGGATTTATAATGATATTCATCCACCAAAATAACAAGAAAAACGAAAACTTACTTCAAAATACTAAAATTCCAAAATTTTGGTACTTTTTCCACAAAAGTTGAAAACTTCTGAAAATTAGAAAATCTGAAAATAAACAACCACATTATCATAAATTTATCATGATATTCATCATTCAGAAGTCAAAACAAGAGAAATTGATAACGTATCTCAAAACATATATATCTAGAATTATAGAGCTTTTGCCGCACAAACATAATATCTCTAGAAATTAGCAGATCTGAAATAATATTACCTTAGAATCACAGTAATATACGAATATTCATCAAAATAAAATAAAAATATACCTTATCAATTGCAAAATACCAAACTTTGTATATTATAAGCATAACTCTTATGCTTCACAATTTTAAAACTATGAAAATCCACTAAATATCTAATTAGTAGATTTGCGAGAAAACGAGCATAAAATAATCGACAAGATAAATAAATAAAAGGCCTCAAAATGGGAAAATACAAATGGTACTTATGCCAAAAATACCTTGAAACGAAAAGTTCAAATTTCAGCAATAATTACCATAGTAACGCTTTTTTTCACTGCTAAAATCGATAAGTGCTAATTTATTGGACGATAAGTACCATGTGGGTTGTCACGGTAGAAAGTCAATACAGAAGATATTGTGGCAAATGTACCAAAGTACTTCCTTGTACGTGACATATTCTAAATTTCATTTGTCATTGAAAAAATTCCAAAAAAACAAAAACAAAAACAAAAAACAAAAAACTTGTAAGTTCTAAATTTTATTTTTATCAAGGCAAAAGTTCATGTGTGGTACTTTTACAGCAAATATTTTATAAAAAATCATAATTGTTTTTTGCCAAGATTTTTAATATCGTTGAGAATCTTTATAATAATAAAAAAAACATATTTATAATAATATTTGTGACAACAACGCAATTTTTGTCGTAAATATCTCATAGTTTTAATATATAATTAATAAGGTCCAAATAGGGAAAATGGAAAAATAAGGCAAAGTGATCCATATAAATTGTTCGTCTTTGATGAGAGTAAATAACCAAATACAATTTAATTGGACTGTAAATTTCACACTAAAATGATATGATGCTATATAGCAATTGCAAATTTACTTCTCTATTTCTATGTTATTTTTTAGGATTGATTTATTTTTGATATATTTGATTTATGTGATAATAATTAATAACAAAGAAGATAGTTTTGGTGAATTTTGGTGTTTTTGTTTGGAGTAGAAAAGTAAGTCGTATAAATACTCTACTGAAATTCGTGGAGTTCAGTGTTAGTGGCGGGAGTGACATAATAATATAAAACTGTAGTTAGTGGTCTTTCTTTACTTTAGTTTGATCTAATTATAATCCTGCTAGTTTCGGTTCAATCCCTTTTCAATGCAAAAAATCATATATATCATGTAGTATTGCTTAATATATAGTGTCATTTAAGAGTAAAATCGGGTTTGAACTCCGGTTTTTTAATACACGAAAATCAGAACCGGATTTTGGATGTTGAAATTTTAGGATCTGGAACCAAAAGTGCGGATACTCGGATTCCAGGTATTCAAAAAATCGAGTCTCAAATCTTGAGAACCGCAACCGGATTTATATATATATAATCAATTTGTAAGAATTAATCACATCAAAATTGAAGTAAAACAAATCTAAAAAGAAATTTTAAATAAAAATATACAGAAGACAACAACAATTAGTTCGACAAATTAAAAATTAATCTTAAAAAAATTTAAAAAAATAGGTGCATGTGTTAGATTACTATACAAAATTTTAGATTTTTTTTTTAAACTAGGTTTAGGCATATATAAATTATGACTAGCAATTCAAATAAAATATTTGGTAAATTTTGTGTATGTGACACAATAAAATTTTAGTATTACAGATAAATGTAACTTAATTAAAACATACATAATCCGATCCCAACATTTAGTTATATAAAAAAACGGTTGTACCTGATATCAGACGCTAGGTTTAAACAGCTCCAAGAAATTCAATTATGTAACTGAAAATTACAAAGCATTTTTATAAATACAAAATAAATGTTTTTCAAAATAAATAATAAAATAAAAAGCTTTGGGGGTATCTGATTCATTTAGATTTGTTCCCATCGCTTTTATTTTGCTATTAATTAGCATAATATTAGCAGCCATCTTTTATTTTATTCTCTCTATTGAGAGATAATACGCTTTCGTCATATTCCCAAAACAACAATGAGTCACTGACCGAATCATTTATATATATGAAAATATCATCGAATTATTTTAGTATATTTAGTTGATTACTTCGGTTTTTTATTACAAGATGCTATAAAATGCTAAAGAGAATGGAATCTAAATCTGAAAACCAGGACCTTCTATTCGGAAACTAGACACGAATTATTATACTCAAAGATTTTACCCTCAACATAAACATACAAATTTCTTTATTAAAGAGGTTTTTAATTAATTATATATTCGGTGAAAATACCTTAATTATTCATTTTGTAATACTTTAATACCTAAGTTAGTTTTTGACGCCATAATACTTAAATTTATATTTTTGTAACATTGTAACGACATCTTTGATAAATTATCAAATTGAATGCCACATTATGTCCGATGTAGTGGTGGCAAAAAGACAGAACTTGTGACGACTGTTAAGGTCAGATTTGGTCAAATCTCTTCTTAACACCACCCTTTGTCGTTTGTAGAATAAACGACATAAAGCGAGAGGAGGATTGCTTGAAGAACCCAAGCCCATGAAAGAATAAAGAAATTAAGGCCCAGCAAGCGAAGCCCACGAGAAGTCAGCATCCGATAAAGCCGGTCCAACACCTCGTCGCGAAAAGGGAAGTTCATCGAGGAAAAGCTCTTCGGGAAAGCCTAATCGCGTTAAAAGAGGAACTCATTCGAGATCGCGAGAAAGAAGGGAAGATTGGCTTATTCGGTTAAAGATTTCGTGGGATATCCAACGCAAAATAAGGAAGGTCAACAACGATCATAGCGATTCAGAAGGGAACCCTAGCAAGATTTGAGGAATATTCTAGAAGACCTTCAAACCTATAAATACGAATGTAAACCTAGCATAAAAGGGAGAGATTTCCAGTATTCAGTACCCATTATTATCGTGAGTTTGAGAGAATAAATCCTTGAGTCTTCGAGTTAGCTTATTCATAACATTCTCGATCTCCCAAGGGTTAGAGTGTGTAATCTTCGATTGTCCAAGCTATCAAACGGAAGAAACCGGGTCCTCTCGGAATCATAATAAATCAGAGATATTCGTATTGTCCATAATTATTTAATTATTTCGATTATCTTTGTGACTGCACGGCGGTAAAAATCGCCCTCTACAGTTTGGCGCCCACCGAGGGGCTTTGTTTCTTTCTATCGCACAGCCAGGAAATCGAAAGGAGGAAGGAGAATGTCAGCCGAGGAAGCCAGCTCCGCCCAGGAGCAAACCATGCAGCGAATGCAACAGCAGCTGGCCGAGGCCATCGCAAAGATGACGGAGGTCACAAGCAGAGCCGAGGAGTCCGCCCGAAAGATAGAGGAGCAGGCCGCGGAGAACAGACGCCTCGCAAGCCTCCTAGAGCGCGCGGAGAGACCGCGCCCGACGAACCAGATAGCAGAATCGGCCGCACGAGGGGCCGGGGGAAGCGCCAGCAGAGACACGGTGACGACGGACGCACCGGTGGGCATGTCAACCCCATCGCTCATCAGGAACCTTTTCGACACGGACGCAGTCCAGCCAACCACGGCGAATCGAGTGGAGGACACGCCGGGGAACACACAGGGCAATGCGACGACGGACGTGGCGGCGAGAGTGGCCGAAGAGGTGGCCAAGGCGATGGCCTTAATGTCAGCAAAGATGGAGGCCAAACTCGGACAAGTCGCATCGCAGGTGCACCAGGCGACGAGTTCGGCGCCAGAAATCGACAGGATGGTGCGGGAAGCCAGAATCACCCCGTTCACGACGAGGATTCGGGGGATAGAGCTGGATGAATTACCAAAGATCAGACTCACGACATACAAAGGGGATACGGATCCCCATACACACGTGAAGTCATTCCGAATCGCGACGGACCACATCGGGGGCGAGGAGGTCCGGAAGGAAGCCATCTTGTGCAGACTTTTCATCGCGAGTTTGCAGGGCCGCGCCAGCGACTGGTTCGCAAGATTAACGCCGGGCTCCATCAACACCTCCGACGAGTTGGTCGCGCTCTTCTTAAAACACTTCTCCATCTACGTACAGACGGAGCTGACGGTATCCAACCTCTTCGATGTCAAGCAAGGGAAGAACGAACCTCTTCGGCAATACATAGAGAAATTCAAGAACGTCATGTTCTGAATCCCGAAGATCGAGGACGTCGTCTCGGTCCAAGCTCTGAAGCATGGCTTGTACTACCAATCTCCGTTCAACGACGAACTGTGCGTCTCGCTGCCAAACTCGATAGAAGACGCGCTCCACAAAGCGACAATCTACATGGACATGGAGGAAAATAAGGCGATCAAGAAAAGGTTAGAAGAGGAAGCTGAAGGCCGAACCAGGCCAGAAAGGAAGGAAACTAGAGACGGACGAGAGGGATCGTCGTCCAGAACAAGGAGAGAAGGGGAACGACGAGATCGGAGAAGCAGAGACGGGGCCGACGAGCGAAGGATCAGGGAAAACCCTGGACACGGAGTCTACCAGATGGACGGAAAGAAAGAGGCGCTCGGCAACCGCGAAGGCAATCGGCAGGAGGAACTCCCACAAGGAAACTCACAACCAGGATACTTCCCGAGCAACCAGGGAAGCTTTCCGGAGAACCGAGGAGGCTATTCTGGAGGCCGAGGAGGATTTTTGGGTGGCCGAGGAGGTCATTCCGGCGGCCGAGGCAGCTACGAGAGAAAGCCTTGGCCGAGAGACATGAGAAAGTACTGCTCTTTCCACGAATACCACGGTCATGCGACCAACGAGTGCGCCACTCTGAAGAAGATGATCCAAAGGAGGATCGAGCAGGGGGAATTCCAAGACGTCTCCCAAAAGCCCACTCAGCCATGGAACAACGACAACCGATCGTGGCCGAACAAGCGGGTGGCGCCAGCACAGCGCGCGGGAGGAAACCAGGAGGCCCCAAAAAGAAGCCTCACGATCGAGGAAGCATCGGGGGAACGCCCGAACGATGGGAGACCAGCCGCAAGACCAAGGATCGACCTGATCATGGGAGGATCCCGCCTCTGCGAAGATTCCATCAACAGCATCAAGGCCTACCAACGCAGAGGGAAGGAGTCCGCTCAAGAAGATGCGCGGATGACCGGTCAGAAGACGACGATAGAGTTCGTCGACGAAGAAGTATGCGCAGACAAGCACGACGACGCCCTAGTTTTAGAGCTCAACATAGGACGATGCGACGTTGCTCGCGTCCTCGTCGACAATGGAAGCTCGGTCGACGTCATCACTTACGACTGTCTGACACGAATGGAGATCAAAGACTTGGCCATCGGAGGCCGTCCGCGCAAGGTGTCTGGCTTCAACGGAGACGTAGCTATCTCGCTGGGAACGGTGAGTCTCCTCGTCTACGCCGGAACCGTCCATCGGATGACCGAATTCATGGTGTTGGACGTGCGATCGCACTTCAACGTAATCCTCGGGAGACCATGGATTCATTCGATGAAGGCCGTCCCGTCCACGTATCACCGATGCATCAAATTCCCCGGACGGGTAGAAGGAACCATCGATGAAGTCCGAGGAAGCAGCGAAGCCTATCGCATCTGCTACATGATGCACTACCGAGCGATGAGCGCGCCCAAGGACGTCGAGAAGGCTGAATGCAGCGGCAGCAAGCCAGCCGCTCAATAGCAATTAGCCGCGTCTGCTCCGCCTCCACCATCGACGATCAGGAGGAAGCGACGCAGGAAAAAGGGAAAAGGAGGACCCCCGGGCATCCCCAAGATCCTCAATGCGGAAGACGTGGACGACCAAACTGCCGAAGAAAGACTAGGAGGCCCGCAGCTCGAAGAGATAGAACAGGTTTGCATCGATGACTCCGATCCAACCCGAACCGTCGGTATAGGCGCAGGACTCGAGCCAAATATCAAAGCTCAGCTGGTCGAATTCCTGAAGAAGAACCAAAGAAGCTTCGCATGGTCTCACGAAGACATGCCCGGGATCGATCCGACGATGGTCACCCACCGGCTCAACACGGACCCCGGGCACAAGCCCGTCATACAGAAGCGAAGAAAGATGGCCTCCGACCGGAACAAGATCATCAACGACGAAGTAGACAAGCTGCTCGCTATGGGGACCATCAGGGAGGTAAAATATCCCCTGTGGTTAGCCAACACCGTTGTGGTTAAAAAGAAGAATGGCAAGTGGAGAGTGTACGTCGACTTCACGGATCTCAACAAAGCATGCCCGAAGGACAGCTTCCCGATGCCGAACATCGATCGCCTTGTCGAAGCCACTTACGGGTTCGAGCTCTTAAGCTTCATGGATGCCTATTCAGGCTACCACCAGATCCGAATGCATCCAGACGACGAAGAGAAGAGAGCCTTCGTCAGCGAAAGAGGAACCTACTGCTATAAGGTTATGCCCTTCGGTCTGAAAAATGCCGGGGCGACCTACCAGAGGCTAATGACGAAGATGTTCCACGAACAGATCGGGAAGAGCATGGAGGTATACATCGACGACATGGTCGTCAAATCTCTAAAAGCGGCAATGCACGTGGAGCACTTGGAGGAATGCTTCGGCGTCCTCAACAAACACCAGATGAAGCTGAACCCCACTAAGTGCACCTTCGGCGTCTCATCCGGGAAATTCTTAGGTCAGATGGTCACCCGACGAGGAATCGAAGCAAACCCCGAACAGATCGAAGCCATTCAGAGCATGCCATCGCCAAGAAACCGGCGAGAGGTTCAGAAGCTGACAGGAAGGATCAACGCGCTGAGGCGGTTCATTTCACGACAAGCAAACCGAACTCTTCTATTCTACGAGCTGCTGAGGAAAAACAAGAAGTTCGAATGGACCGACAAGTGCGAGGAGGCTTTCCAAGCGCTGAAGGTTTATCTGTCGTCGCCGCCAGTTATGACAAAGCCAGAGCCCGGAGAGCCGCTCTACCTGTACATCGCCGTGTCCGATCAAACAATAAGCCAGGTGCTAGTTCGAGAGGAGAAAGGGGAGAAAAAGCCAGTCTCATATATCAGCAGAAAGCTCCTCGACGCCGAAACGAGGTATCCCACCATCGAGAAGCTAGCGTTAGCCGTATACGACGCATCGGAAAGACTACGTTTCCATTTCCAAGCCCATACGATCATCGTCATGACAGACAGGCCGATTCGCTCAATCATTCAAAGCCCGAACCAATCCGGCAGAATCACGAAGTGGAACATAAAGCTAGGAGCGTACGACATCGAATACCAGCTGCGGACGAGTCTGAAGTCGCAAGTATTAGCCGATTTCCTCATCGAGCTACCTAGGGAGCCCGTGGAGCTGAGCGATGAAGCCGGCACTTGGAAACTCTGCGTCGACGGATCGGCGACTTCGATGTGATCAGGAATCGGGATCCGGCTCATCTCCCCGATGGGAGAAGTGATCGAGAAAGCGTGCCGCCTCGCCTATCGTTCTACCAACAACGAAGCGGAATATGAGGCGCTCATCGTCGGGATGCAATCGGCGGCGGCCATCGGAGTAAAGAGCTTGAACGCCTTTTCGGATTCTCAGCTAGTTGTAAAGCAAGTCAGCGGAGAGTACGAAACGAACGACGAAAGGATGGAGGCCTACGCTGGGGTTGTCAGGTCTCTCGAGAAGAAGTTCGATTTCTTCACTTTAACACAAGTGTCCAGAGGAGACAACAACCACGCAGACGCCTTGGCGAGCCTGGGGTCGACCACCCAGGTAGGAGAGCTCCGATCGATTACGGTAGAAACACTTCAGACGCCTAGCATCAAGAGAAGCGAAGGGCCTGATAAGAAGAAGCTAAAAGTAAGCGAAGAGGAACAAACCAACGAGGAAGACAGCACTCGTGACAGCGACAACGTCCAGAAGGAAAACAACGAAGAAACTCAGCTCATAGCAGAAGAAGGGAGCGAGGACGAAGAACCAGGAATAGTAGAAGAGACCGAAGACGAAGATTGGCGGACCCCCATCCGAGCATATTTGGTCGAAGGAAAGCTACCCGAAGATCGACAAGAGGCGCGGAAAATAAAGACTAAGAGCTCTCGATACACGATCATAGACCGAAGGTTTACTTCAGAAGCCTCGTAGGCCCCTACCTACGCTGTCTAGGCAAAGAAGAGGCGAACTACGTCATGGAAGAAATCCACAGCGGAGAGTGCGGTAACCACTCAGGCGGACGCAACCTATTGAGGAAAGCCAAGCTACAAGGTTTCTTCTAGGAAACAATGCGAGCGGATTGCACCAACCACGCCAGGAAGTGCGAGAAATGCCAGCGACACGCCCCAGCAATCAACTGCCCGGCCGAAGAACTATCGGTAGTATCGGTGCCCTACCCCTTCATGAAGTGGTCCATGGACATCGTCGGTCCTATGCCAATCGGAGCAAGACAGAAGAGGTTCATGCTGGTGGTCACGGACTTCTTCACCAAATGGACCGAAGCCGAAGCCTACGCCAATATCAAGGATTCCGATGTCGAGAGTTACGTTTGGAAGAACGTAATCACTCGCTTCGGACTCCCCAGGGAGATAATCGCAGACAACGGGTCACAATTCATCTCGAAGAAGTTCAGAGATTTCTGCGCACAATGGAAGATAAAGCTAAACACTTCGACGCCAAGATATCCTCAGGGGAACGGAAACGCCGAAGCAATCAATCGAACGATCACCGACAACCTCAAGAAGCGGCTCGACAAGAAGAAAGGGCTATGGACAGATGAACTCCCTGGAGTACTTTGGGCTTATCGGACAACGCCACACTCAGCCACCGGAGAAACTCCTTTTGCTCTAGCATTTGGGGTGGAAGCGGTGATCCCGGCGGAAGTAGGAGTCCCCAGTTTCCGGCGATCCTGGGCACCAAACCACGAAGAAGACAATAACCAGGACCTGCTTCACCAGCTCGACCATATAGACGAAAGACGGGAGCGAGCCAGAGTTCATATAGCAAACTACCAGAACACCATCGCACGCTTCTACAATAAAAAGGTGCGACCGAGAAGGTTCCGAGTCGGAGAGCTGGTCCTCAGAAGGGTGTTCCAGAACACAGCCGAGCTTAACGCGGGAAAGCTAGGTGAAAGCTGGGAAGCGCCTCCCAGTGCGGCCCAAGGGTGTGACGATCGAGATGCGCGAAGAAATACCTATTCTCCCACCCGGACTCGTTGTTCGGCGTGTGGGTGATGACATGGACACCCGCGGCGGAAGAGAGGAAGAACCGGCCCAGATTCTTCGGGTTCTTCGACCATTTGAAAAGCCGCATCAAATCCTCCAAGGTCAGGGCCACTTTCTGCTCAAGAGCGATGGCCATGGTGCAGACGAGAAGGCGAAGCGAATTAGGGCTGACCTGACTGATCGGCATTTTGTACGCATGGAGGAAGCACACGATGAGATGAGGCAGTGGAAAGTGCAGTTCCACCGACCGGAAGAAGTGTTCGTAAAGAGTGATGTACCCTTCCGGGGGCTCGTCGCCGAGCTCGCCGGACTGAGGGAGACGCAGGTAACAGGGACTGGAGTCCACGTAGTGTTTCTTCAAATCCTCGAGATGCCTCTCGGTCATTATAGACTTCGGCGATCGAGTCTTGAAAATCTTTCCCGGATTCGACATCTTCTTGACCGGAAAAGAAGAGGGTGAACGGAAAGAAAGTTTGAAGATTTTCTTGAGAAGACGAGAGTCGGAAAGAAAATTGCAGAAAGAATTTAGGGAAAAAGTCTGAAACAAAGTGTTTGAGTCGAAGGCGAGGTTTGAATTTATAGAGGAAATCTTGCGAATTTGAAGAGACACATTTGGATCAAATGGCCCAGGATCGAAGCGGGAGAAATCATCCAACGGTGAAGATCAAAAGAGTCATTGAAAAGCCCGAAGGCACTCGAGTGCGAGAAAACCCCGCATTTAATGCGAAAGGATTGACGGCGATTTCCAAGATCTGACAGCCTGGAGAATCGTGCCCAGTCAGCACTACGTGGGAACTCGAGGCCATCAGTGAGCATGCAAGAAGTGGAAGAGTCTTCGACGGACACAACCCCCATCGAGGGAAAAACCTCTTCGAGGATTGTCCTCTTCGAAGGCATAACTTCATCGGGGAAAAACCTCATCGGATATAAACCTTGACGGGGAGTAATTTTGGTTTATTTTATCAACTGTTTCACACTCGATAAAATAGGGGACTAACTGTTAAGGTCAGATTTGGTCAAATCTCTTCTTAACACCACCCTTTGTTGTTTGTGGAATAAACGACATAAAGCGAGAGGAGGATTGCTTGAAGAACCCAAGCCCATGAAAGAATAAAGAAATTAAGGCCCAGCAAGCGAAGCCCACGAGAAGTCAGCATCCGATAAAGCCGGTCCAACACCTCGTCGCGAAAAGGGAAGTTCATCGAGGAAAAGCTCTTCGGGAAAGCCTAATCGCGTTAAAAGAGGAACTCATTCGAGATCGCGAGAAAGAAGGGAAGATTGGCTTATTCGGTTAAAGATTTCGTGGGATATCCAACGCAAAATAAGGAAGGTCAACAACGATCATAGCGATTCAGAAGGGAACCCTAGCAAGATTTGAGGAATATTCTAGAAGACCTTCAAACCTATAAATACGAATGTAAACCTAGCATAAAAGGGAGAGATTTCCAGTATTCAGTACCCATTATTATCGTGAGTTTGAGAGAATAAATCCTTGAGTCTTCGAGTTCGCTTATTCATAACATTCTCGATCTCCCAAGGGTTAGAGTGTGTAATCTTCGATTGTCCAAGCTATCAAACGGAAGAAACCGGGTCTTCTCGGAATCATAATAAATAAGAGATATTCGTATTGTCCATAATTATTTAATTATTTCGATTATCTTTGTGACTGCACGGCGGTAAAAATCGCCCTCTACAACGACTAGTGATGTTTTTTGCGCAAATATCCTTTTATTCATGATGCTAATTAGTGATTAATTAGAACTTAGTAACAAGGTTCAGGTTATCATTTTTGTCGATAAACCAGTTACTGTTAATCGTTGGTTTAACGGTTACCGACAAGTCAAAAGATAACTTATGAGAAACTGGTTTACTGTTTATCGATACTTATCGGTGATTGCCTGGTGCTATACCGACGAGTTTTATATAAAATAGTTTTAAGAATAAATATACCTAATTATATAAAATAATTCTCATATCTATTGTTATATTCATCAAAACAACAAGAGAATCGAAAGGAAACTTCAGACTCTATAAAATCCTAAACTTGATACATTTGCCGCATAAAGTGAAAATGTCGAGAAATTGACAAAAGTACTAAATTGGACGAACAATGTCGAGGAATTGCCGCATTTAAATAGCACTACATTTGATTTAAAATTCACATTAGATTTAAATAAACGGAACTTTGGGCTATTTTGACGCCCCACAAAAAAGATTTTTTGCCAAAACATAAAATTACAAGGTTGTAGATCTCCGTCTTAGCTTCAAAACGAGAGTTGAATCGTCGAAATTGGACAAACAATGTGTGATTTACGGCCAAAATAATAATAAAAAAAATGTGCAGTATAACTGATAATGTAAGATTTGCATACATTAATATAGTGATTGTTGAGTGTGAAGCCTAATCTACACGAAAGCGCTACCGAGACCCGACGCAGAGCAGTCAAGCTGATCGACCTGAGCACAGGTCGACGTGGGGGTGTAGGGGGGTGGTAAACCCTCTTCCAGGGGTCGAAGGGGCCCCCTGGGCGAATTTTTTGTATTACGCATTATGTAGCGAGGGTATTTTAGACTTTTCGCACGTGTTATTTGCCCTATGTTTATTTTTCGCTTATAAGGCTTGTAGCCGTCATTAGTGCGTTTTGTAGCACAAATTGAGAGAGGCGAGATTGATGGTGTAACCAGAAACTCCGATTGAGAGATTGATAGTGGATCGAGATTTACAGGCGGCAAGTGGACGTACCTCCTACACTGGGAGCGAACCACTATAATTCTGGTGTCAATTTCAATTTCGTTTATCGCTTTTATCGTTTTCGAATTGATAATTAGGACAAAATTCCTAACAGCGATAACTTGACCAATAAGATGCCGAGAAACTAATTTTACCGATAATTCGTAAAAAAAAAAAAGATAATGGCAATGTATAATAACTTGTCAGTACCTACAAAAACAAAAAACCGAGGATAAACCGCCAAGAAACCGCGATAACTTAATGGTTGCATAGCAACATATAAGAGCGGCTTATGGATGAAAAAGAAGAATAATAATCGAATGTCTTTGAATCCTTTTTGTCCAATCAGATTCCTCCACTGAGCTACTCTGCCTCCTTTCAAGTGATGCATGAAATATTTTATTATGATTTATTTTTAGAAGACATAAAAGAGCATTGGGATCATTAATCTTCTTTTATAGAAAGTGCTTTAAGGCAAAATTGATCCATAAAGCAGTAGTGGATGCTTGTAATGGTGTACTTAAACCTTTTCTTTCAAAGCCTTTTTTTCAGGTTTCAATGGACTTGATCATGATTTTTCACAACTTTTTGCTCTCTTTTCAGCAATATGGAAACTTGTGGGCTTTTTTGGCCCCTACCTTGCTTTCGAGAAAGCATAGATTGATTTGGTAATGTGGAATTTCTTTTACAAATGGAATCAATTTGTTTAGAGTTTATTAATGAGAAAAGGACCCCATTTGGGGAAAACCACAAAATAAAGAAGTCTTTTTGAATTGTATAAAATAGACAAAGTACCATTTTTGTTTCTTTTTCTTGGAAACTTACTTTTTCTTTCCGATGCAATGCAAGTAAAGTCTCTTTTACTTTTCTCTCTCTCTCTCTCTTTTTTTTCCCTTCAAAATTCAAAAGAATAGAAAAAGGGGAAAAGTGATTTGTGTTCTTCCCTTTTGATAATGGAGCCCCTCGCTTTAAAAAGAGGTTTAATCTTCGAGGGGTAAAAAGTATGCTTTTTTCCTAATATAGTTGCAAGAGAATCCTTAAGAATATTAATGGAGTTTTATGTTGGGTGATAGAGTTAGATAGATGTGTATTTGGTTATTGGTATAGTGAAATGCAAAAATAAAAATTCAAAATTTTGCAAATGTTTAAATCTATCTCTACCATTTCCATCAAAATTTCTCACTCTCACTCTTTTTTTCTTCTCTCACTTTTACGATTTTAAATTCCCTCGTCTTTCTTTTTCAAACTCCGAACCATGAATGATATATGCCATTGTAAGACTTAAGAAGAATACTTATGAAGGTAAAAAACTTTCGAACTTGCTTTCTTCCCTTTTCAAAGTAAATTTGATAAAATTTTACAACTATATTTTTAGATCTTTTCATAGCTAGCATGGTTTAATTGAATGCCTAACACTTGAAATTAGTGATCTTTCAAAAAAAAAAAAAAACTTGAAATTAATGATTTATGATCGTAATACAAAGACCATTCATCGAGGAAGTTAGTGATTTATGACCGTAATACAAAGACAATTCATCAAGGAAGTTATATCGGAGTAATTTTACAACAATATTGATTATGCTGATGTTTTGCCTAATATTATTTCAATTGAAACTCCTGGATACAAACTATTTATCATGTTTTAAAAACCGGGGAATGTCGTGAGCTTGTCGAAGGCGTGTCGCTTCTTGAGGTATGTGGTTCATAACCCACATAAATAGTTGTCATTTTATCAAAAATCAATAAATATCGTTGGCAATGCTTCTTAGAAACCGCAACCCGATTTTCACTATAAAGTGCGGTAAGTAGCTCAAAAACTGACAAAATTTAATCTTTGAGGCGAGAACTACCGTGGGCCTACGCCGCTCGCCCCGGTGCCACGTGCTTAAGTGCATCAAGTGCACATACAAACGTCACTAGTGCCTCTACACCGCCGCCCTCGATCCCGGTCGGGGGCCAGAACCGGCCTTGCAATGAGAGTGAAAGGTTGTCTCGCCACCTCACTTCACTTCCAAGTATCACTCATCCTGAGCTAACATCATCAATAGATCTCTTATAAATACTACAAAATCTTTCTATTTTTTCACTTGGACTTTTCATTCTATTCACTCTCCACATAGTAAATTATCAAACTTTCTGTGATTTTATCGGTAGTTTGCAAATGACCACCTTCCTCAGCATTCTTCTACTCTCAAGCTTCTAAAATATCTATTTAAAAATTTAAGTGAGAAATTAAATACAAATCATGAAGTTACTTTGGTTTGAAATGCAAAACTATTCATATTTCATAATACTTTAAGCCTATATGAGTTTAAAATACGTAATTGCACAAGACTGTAGAAATTGATGCACTATTGGCCGCAGGCACTATCGGCCAAGATTACATATATTACGCAATTTTTGCGTCTCATGGGATTGAGATCAAGACCTCATGAAGAGTCTTATTGTAGTGGATTTACCACTAGGCCAAGCAAGCTTGGTTACTGAAATTTTGAACTTTAAAGTTAGAGATAGCGACTATTGACCGACGGAGAAGAAACATCCTCATTAACATTTTGTTGGTCGTATAAAGTTTTTGAGTTTCCAATAAATATTATCATTATTTTAAAGATGCATATTCAAGGAAAAAAATATTTATATTATTCTTTAGCATTTAAATACCCAAATTTCTTTTCGGCAGCAAGATTATTTGACATAACATTTTTATTGCAACTTGTACCGTGGATAATGTTAAATGTCACGTGATATGTTGACGCGTTATGTCATGTTACATAAAATGTTGATGTGTTATCCCACGTCACGTTGACAAAATTTTAAGAGAGTTATTTACGGCAAAAGTGCCCATGTTATTGGATTTGTAGCAATTATATATCTAAGACTTTTTACCGCAAAAATATCTTACTCTATATGGTAACAAAAACATTAGGCATTTAAGCTCTATAAAATGATTAACATAGGTAATTTTGCCATATATAAACCTTTTAACATGTTATCCACATGGCATAATGCATCATCGCAAGTGATGTAGCATAACACGTTAGCATACATATTACGTGCCATTTAACAATATACAGTAGAACCTCTATAAATTAATAATCGATAAATTAATAGTCACGATTAAATAATATTTTTGGCCGGTCCCGACTCGGGCCTAACTAGCTAAATTAATAATTCGCTAAATTTATAAGATAATAATTTTTTTAGAAAGTATATAGGTCCCAAGTGATATATAAATTAATAATTCAATATAAAAAATTACATAAATAATTATAAAATCACTATAAATAAAATATAACATAAATAACTATGAAATCACATTGAGTAAAAAGATAGCATTACATCACTAATCATGTAGTCTTCTTAAAATATGTTTCTTTAGTAATTTGTTTCTTCTTGAAATTAATGTCCTCTTGAACTTCATCTCTACGCTTCCGAAGAGCATCAAAGGTCGGCTATCATATTCTCATGTTGGGCTCTTTAATATTTCAGACATTGGTACTCTAATAAAATCTTTTTAAATCATATTAATCTCTCTTGATATTCTTAATATCGATACTTTAATATTCTCGATATAATAAATTGCAATAATTTTTTGTTAGTAAATATGTTTATATAATTATAGCTGATTAATAATTTTTTTCTTCACTTAATGTATAAATTAATAAATTATTAATTTATATGTTAATTAATAATCCGATAAGATAATATTTTTTGTCGGTCCCAACAGTATTAATTTATAGAGGTTCTACTGTACCATTAAAGTTGCAACAAAAATATAATACTAATATTTTATCGCCAATATTTTTGAATATTTAAGTACCAACAAAACAAGTAAAATAAATATTTAGAGCCTCAGAGAATCCTTAAAAATTACACATTCTTTCAAGTTGAGGTTAACAATCGATATGGTATACGTTGATGCTGAGCAAATAAGGTAGGAAATAACCGGGATCATGGCTAATTTCCATGCTATTTCGCACCTTCGATTTGCAATTATCAGCTCTTTAATTTCGAATAATATCTTTTTATTTTCGATTATCGTGTTTCCTTTTCTAGTTTATGTGTTTTTAATATTTGTGGCATTTATTAACTTATATAGTTTAATTTCCTTATCATTTTTATACCTTATATATAAAGGGCCGCATATGGTTTGAAATTCTTTAGAGGAGATGAATAAGAAAAAAAAATCGAGTTTTCTACTTGTAAATAAAAAATTGTCCCATTCTTCATTGCTTGATCTACATCATACGTACTCATTGACCATCTACGCAAGGAAAACAATTCAAGGGCTAATTTGTTGTTTAAATTTGTTTTTGATGTCTACGTACACATTTGCTTGCATGAAGCATGCAAATTAAAGCCCAAGATCCTCTATATATCTCATTTTCATTTATTTCGAAATATATTATCAATTAGTGATTGTTTCCTTACAAATTCAAATCTTTATTTTTGTTTGATTTGTCATAGTTTTTAAGAGTAGTTATTTGGTCATTATTAGAGATTATTATCGCTTACTCTAGGGAGGAAAGTTTTAATGTTTTGATATTTCCTTTATATATGTAATTCCAATGAGAGATGGGATCAGTTGATGATTGAATAAAATAATTGGAGCTTGAAAGCTTATCAGAAAGTTCTCGTTCTTTAGCATTGTTCGGGCTACATCAGTTAGTATCAGAGCCAACCTTTTCCGCGCAGATGGCGCCGAAGAAACGGGTCGTTCATGACGCTTTCGTAGACGACATGGTGAGACGTGAAGATTTCTACGGATTGTGCTCTCAAATGGATTTTTTGTCCCGACAAGTGCAAATATTGTTGCAGAAACGCGCGGAACATCAACACCACCGGCGAGGCGAATCCGACACGGCGAATGATTGTGAGTATCCATACGTGCCGAATTACGAGAACTACGGTCACGAGGTGCGCCGACGTGAGGCAGTTCTGGAGTCCGCACGGTGGGAACCGACATTCAAAGTGGTTATCCTGGAGTACGACGACACGACGTACGACGATGTGGAACACGGCAAGGCTGTGTACGATGAGTCGGTGTACGGCGAGGAGGAGTACAACGAACCCATGTACGACGAGGAGGAGCATGGCATGGCAGTGTATGACGAATCGAAGTACGGCGAGGAAGAGAACGACGATATCACGTTCGATGAGTCGGGGTACGGCGAGGCCGTGTACGACAACGAGGTGTACGGTGAAGTCGTGTACGATGAATACGATGAGGAAAATGAGGAAAACAGTGATAGCGACGCGAGTTGTGAGCTTCGACCGGTCGGGGTTATTACAACAATCCTCACCGACGTTATTTTTGCTAAAACAGCCCCCACAACAACGGCTCTTGCTACAACAGTCCCTACAACAATGTGCGTGTCAAAAAAAATTAATTGCGGAGGCTGTTTGATTGTTGATGTACGGACGCTGCTCCATTATGGTATCGGTAAAGTGGTTGTGAGAAAGACGCAGAATCATGGAGGATTAATGCAAAGACATTCTGAGAAATGGCACAGGCACAGGCACGGCGGATGTAAGTTAAGTCATGAAGACAACAAACGATATCGATGGAAGTGCAGATCTGATGAGATCTTTTTATGGCGGCGCCTTTGGCGCCGACACAAGCGCGGTGATGGCGGCGGAGTCCCGACACACGTCAATGATCAAAATTTGAGGACGCATTTTCTCCAACGTGGAGAGAATGATACAGACGTACACATTTGCTTGCATGAAGCATGCAAATTAAAGCCCAAGATCCTCTATATATCTCATTTTCATTTATTTCAAAATATATTATCAATTAGTGATTGTTTCCTTACAAATTCAAATCTTTATTTTGTTTGATTTGTCATAGTTTTTAAGAGTAGTTATTTGGTCATTATTAGAGATTTTTGTCGCTTATTCTAGGGAGGAAAGTTTTAATGTTTTGATATTTCCTTTATATATGTAATTCCAATGAGAGATGGGATCAGTTGATGATTGAATAAAATAATTGGAGCTTGAAAGCTTATCAGAAAATTCTCGTTCTTTAGCATTGTTCGGGCTACATCAGTTTTCCTATTGAATTTTCCTCCTTCTTTTTTTGTTTTTTTTTTTGTTTTTTTCAATCTAGGGTATTCACATTTACTTATAAGACTTAGAGCAATTGTTAATTTTTTTTAAAGTATGAACTAAAATAAAATACTCAAAGCTTATAATATTTTGAAGAAGTTTTCAGATATTCTTATGATTTTTTTATTATTATTTACAAGAGTATTATATAAAAGTCCATAAGTTGACGAGTAACTTATCATCGTCTATATATAACAAGTTGCATTCAATAAAATGTACAAAAATTAGGAGAGAGATTCATGATCTTTTAATCAATTGTTAATTGTGATCACATGTATCAAGTTTTGAACTTTCTATTTATCTATTCGGTTTCCTTGCAGCTTGAAAGCATTTATCCATGCGATTGCCAGCTCAGAAACACATTTACTATATAATATGATTTATAGATTACTATTGAGATTTGAGATAGGGTTTGGCCTGTTGAAGATAATAATATTTTTGGAGGCATAATTCGATATTCGACAAACACAAAGAAATATCTTCATATTCCATTCGGGGAGAGAGAGAGTACAATTAATTTGTATAATTCTCTCGTAATTTTAATGGAATACATTAGTAATCCACTTGATAAGGCTAATTTGAAAAGGGCACACATATGTTCTATTATATATAATATAATTAATTAATAATATTCAATATACTTTTATTAGGGAAATATATTCAATATTCTTGCTCAAGCATTAATCACTAGAACCATATGGATGAGTTTTGACCTAAAAATTGTCTCCAAATATATACATATATAAACTTATAAATTAATGACGTGAGATTTAATTTATCGAATGTTATAGCATTATTCTAGTAAAATCTGTCAAAAATATAATTTAATTAATATTATTAATATATCGAGAATTAATTTCACAAGATTCTATTATATTAATGCGCATATATATATATATATATATATATATACTTATAATTATTATTTTTAAAGGCGCTTTGGAGAAATAGCCAAACTTGAAAGTTTGTTTAACAAAATAGCCAAACTTTGGTTAATTTTGTAAACTAGCCAATTAACCATTTAAATGAAATTCCAATTACATTATTGCTCTCATGTTTTAATAAAATTAAAAAATTCATTTATTTTCATTAATTGAAAATATTGCTATTAATTGAAATAACTATTAATATGGTAACAACCAAAAACCAAACCCCATTTTTTTTGTATAATTCAAATTTTAAATTCAAAACATTCATATAATTTTCGGATTTTTTTTTTTCAAAAAATATCAACAAATTAAAAACGCGAATTAACGTAAATCAACAACGAATTAACGTAAATCAACAACGAATCAACGTAAATTAACAACGAATTAACGTAAATAAACAACGAATCAACGTAAATTAACAACGAATCAATGTAAATTAACAATAAAAAATATTATTCATATTAAAATTTAAATACAATAATCAAATATTTTAAATACAAAAAATAATCTCTCTCTTTCCCGTAAGACCGCCGAAGTTTCGCCGTCGATCGTCTTGGCTCGGTGTTTCCGAGCGAGTGCTCCGATGGAGGAGCTCCTTCGCACGCGACGGGGGCAGCGAAATCTCATCGTCGTTGGAGGCGCCGGAGCCGGCGGTGCTGCTCCCACCCAGAGACAGGGATCCCAACGGCCTGAAAAACGACTTCCTGCCCTCGGCGCTCCCTTCCTCATCCTCGCCGGAATCGTCGCTGTCGCTGGCCAAGTCCCCTTAGAACCCGACGAGCTCGTTGTCGGGCTGCAGCGCAGCGTTGGGGGGGGAGCTGGGGCGGGGCTTGGGCGGCGTCTCGTAGCGCAGTCGTCGTCACGGTGGAAGAAATGGACGGAGGTGGTCTCGGTGTCGGCGAAGCTCACGCGGCGAGCGCGCTTCCTCTTGATGCGCAGGGCGCGATTCTCGCCCTCCGACTTGCTGCGAGGAGTTTCGTCGGGGACCTTCGACGCCATGGATTCGCTCGGAGAAGATAAACAGAGAGAGAGAGAGAGAGAGAGAGAGAGAGAGAGAGAGAGAGAGAGAGAGAGAGAGAGAGAGAGAGAGAGAGAGAGAGAGAGAGAGAGAGAGAGAGAGAGACTTGCTGCGAGGAGTCTCGTCGGGGACCTTCGACGCCATGGATTCGCTCGGAGAAGATAAACAGAGAGAGAGAGAGAGAGAGAGAGAGAGAGAGAGAGAGAGAGAGAGAGAGAGAGAGAGAGAGAGATGATCGATGAAAATGGTTCAAATTGGTTATTAAATTCTCAAATTTGTGCATAATTAATTAAGCTTGATTTGTGCTGATTTTTTTTTTAATTAATTACAAAATTATAATTAAAATGATTAATTAAAGGGTATTACAGGGATAAAAAAATGTTATTAAAATGCCACCTCATGTTAATTGGCTAGTTTACAAAATTAACCAAAGTTTGGCTATTTTGCTAATCCTATGTTTGAGTTTGGCTATTTGGAGCAATTTCTCTATATAAAGCAGACATTTTATTGTTTAGCATAGAGATATTAAGTAGATTTTAATGTCGTATAAAAACTCATGAGTCGTGAGGAATCAGCGTTGTCTCATCAAATGTATAATTGATGCAAACAAGTAATTTATTTAATTATTCATTGTATTCCTTGAGAAACATTATTCCTCAAGTCATGATTGTTATAATATTTTTGATAGAGATTTCTAATTTATAATATTAATAGGATTGGGATGGCCTTTTAAATACATAAATTTTATACAATGACTTTCTTGGTCACATTTCCATCTATTAAATGTTTCATACTTTCTCCATCTTTTTTTTTTAATGGGGTGGCACTATCGGCCAAGGTTACAATGCACTCTCGCATGACTTAGATATATTCAGTGTAAGAACAGGTGGCACTATTGGCCAAGTTTACAATAATGTAAAGGGGGCACTCATTTTGAGTCCCATGAGGGTTTGAACCCATGACCTCTATAATAGAGGAGTGGTGGAGTCACCACTTGGCCAAGCAAGCTTGGTTTATACTTTCTCCATCTCTACGGTCAATTTTACTCTTTTTTTTTATATAATAATTTTACTGTAGTGTATGACTTTGACCATTATTTAGTCCACAACTTATTACCTTATTTCTATGACATAAATGTCACTCTCTTTAGTTATTACTTATTATACCATCGAAAATAAAGATTTGTTTTTTTGTGATATGTTTGCACATAATATAATTAATAATAATTTGAATATTTGTTTGTTTTTTGTTGTTGTAACGATGCCTAGCTATACACATTTTCGCAATAGATATATATATACACATATGGCATAATTACGACGCCGGCAACCATATAATAATTATAAAATGTTGGTACGAGAAAGCAATCTATTCTTTTTTTTTTCTTTACCATTGAAATGAAATGTAATCGTATATTATTATTATTATATACAATAAGTAAATCAAACATTTTACTTCAGTAAACGGTTTTAGAAAAGAACATCATAAAAGTGAAGAACCAGAAGAAGAAAAAAGGACTAAAATAGTTTAAAAAAATTCCTAAATTGTTCTTATTTTTTAGCGATTTAAAAATATTTAAAAATGCTTATTATGGATGAAGAAAAAAAAAACATATAGTATATTTTAAAGCCAAACTAAATTTCTAATACCCAAATACGACATTCAAATAATATGAAAATAACACTTACATATCATTTTGGTACATTGAGTATCTGATCCAGAGGCGGATGCATGTAAAGAGGGGTGTGGTTCAAAGTTCAAACCACCCTTTCTAAAAAATTTGTGTAATAATAATTTATTTTCAAAAAGCTTAGTGTAAATTTATATAAAATTATAGTTATGAAATTTTTGACAAAAAATTATATCTAGCCCAGTACATAATTCACGTTTCCCATGTAAATAACAACATGAGTGAGTATTACTAATTATAAGATTATCTATTTTATATAGGAAGCTATAGATTAAATTCTTCTGAATTATTGCTTAACCAGGAAATTATATGTATATAAAATTGAAATTAGAGACCGCTTGTATTTAGCTATACAAGTGTAGAAAATCGTGTCCTTTACTCTTTATTTATATATTCAAACTCAAAGACTTTTTTAGTACAAATTGGAAGAAAAATACCCACAACTTGCTTAAAGATAAACTATAATTGGTTTATCTGAAACCTCAGTTCCTAGTTTTTTTTTTTTAACTTTATCCAATAATAATAATAACTAGCAATAGTAATTAATTCGTATAAAAGTTAAAATTTGTGTTTTTCGGACTAATAACGCGTCATCGAACTGTCAATTTTAATAACAGGTAATTCTAAATTAATAAAAGTGACAAGATGAAGAACACTTTAATGCGATTTGAATACTTTGATTTTTACAAATAAAATTTGAATAATAACTTTTTATTGTGCTAAAATTTAATACATTTATCACTATTATTTCTGATACTAATGAGCAAACTTGGAAGTTGGAACATGATACCAAACATTTTCTATATTGAAATTTTCTCCAGGATTCTTGGTTACAAAGCAAGTAGATAAAATCAAAGTGTGGACTTTTATGATACTTTTAATTTTATTTTTTAACGAAGTCCGATTTCACACGACATTCCAAGAAAGAAAGAGTGAACTTCACTGAAATTTAAATTTGTCTAGTCTTATTTCTTAAAGCGGTGACCATGTTCAAATAATTCTTGATATTTCTTCAGTGCATCGAGTATTTTATTTTATTGTATTATGATATTCACTTAAATATTGATATACTTTTAAATTAGGAAACATGGGAGGGTTCTAAAAATTGAGGCACGCCGCAGGCAGACCGAAAGGTCCGGAAATTGTAGATATGCGGTTTAAAAACTACACACTCGGTTGTCGTTTTACTAAAATCGCAGATAAAACGCAAGTAAATTGCAAACTGCATAAAAATCACATTATAACCTTAAAAACCGTATATGAACTCTTAAAACCGCATAATATAAAACCAAAAACTCTACAATTTTTAATTAAATTTAATTATAAAAATTGTAAATCTCATTAATATTTATAAATACTATTATTTTTACAGAAAGACTTATGGTTTACTCATCAGTACGTTTGTAGTCTACCCATCGGTTTGCGATTTTTAAAAATCTCGCGAAACCCATCGGTCTACTCATTGTGCCTGCGGTATACCCGCAAATTGAACTTGCAGAAATCTTTCGAGCATTTGAACATTGCATAGGATTAATTTAGTTTAGTGAAAGTTACAGTAAAATTTTAACTTTAGTTTTTAATTTTGTCCTGATCTCGTCATATATATATAAAAAAATTAAAAATTAAAAAATTCTATAAATATATGAAACCAAGACAAGGTTAAGAAAATTCCGAATTTCGTCCGAAATTTTTTATTACATATATTTTATATAATTATTTTTCAATCAATATTAACTATTAGGTTATTGTTTTAGTATTTCCTTAATCAAAATTGATTACATTTGTTCTATTTGGACTATGTTTGTTTCTTTCTTTTATATACAAAATTAAGTATAAAAATTGTGTTTTTATTTTATTTGGATCTTATTTAGACTATGTTTTCTAGATTGAATTATATTTTGCAGAATTAAATCGTAGAAGGATGATCCGTCCAATAAGATGACATGCTTAGTACTTTTTAGAAGCCCTATACGAAAATCAAACTGTGCTCTTATTACAACAATATCATTTTTTGTTCTATAAGATTTCCTGTAACAGATGTGTCCTTGATCACTGATATCTAAACAGTAATTGAACAATATTTTGTTTCTCTTAATTGTAAAAATGAATGAAGTATCTTAATTATAAAATCAATTAACAATATTTTGTTTTTTAAGAGTGATGCACCGGCCTTACTCGCTTATAGAAACGAAAATAGCAACAAAAAACATATGGACTTCCTCCCTTAAATGCTAAGAGTTGCAATTCTTCCAAGGTGAAATTGACAATATATATATATATATATATATATATATATATATATATATATATTTTTTTTTCCCAACGTATGTTCCTAATAGTATCAAAAATTTAAATTCTGAATACCCAATCGACATATTTTTAGTACTTAAGGTTTACACTTTTACAACATTAAAAATATAGGCCATGAAAAAAAAAATGATACGGCTCCTTTCACGATCTTTATGAAAAGTTTACCGCAAATATCCCAGTATATAAGATTTGACCACTATTAGACTCGAAAAAAACTATGGTGTGACAATTGGATTGCCATAAACAATGAGGGGAAGATGAGGAATCAAAATCCAAAGACTAAGCTAAGACCAATTCCTTAAAGCTGACAACATTGGTAAGACCCGAGATTGTACATTTTCCCGGAGGCTGGCGCTTGTACGTTTTCCCCCACTTCGGATCCGTAATCGTAACATTTGTAAGAAAATACTAACACTCTCATAATTGATGATGCACAACTACCACTCGTTATCTCCTGTTTTACAACAAATTTGACCAACTTACCAAAACTGATTTAATTAGTTCCCACAATATCTGCAATGAAATACTATATCAGACCTACCCTTAATTTACAAAGCGACTTAGCTTATTCATATACAAAGAAACTTCACAACTTTTGCAGACTTCGATATATCGAGAGAATAGTCACGGAACACCTCATAGAAGTTCATGTGTCGCTCAGTTATCGTCTTCGCCATCGTCGCTTGCAACAGCCTAACGAGTTACCATGTAGCATGTTATATTGGGTGTTACATAGAAATAACGTTTTCTCTGAGAAGCAAAATGGAACAGAAAGGAGAGGTGGGAACCTGGCGAATTGCGTTTGCTTTTTCCAAAATCGCGTTGACGTTAACACTGGCCCCGGAAGGATAGGTGGGAGCCTGGCGCAAAGCATTTGTTTTTTCCGAAATTGCATTGACATTAACGTTGACAGCGGATCCGGATGCAGATGACGGTTTCGCCATCGTAATCGGTCTTAGATTGAATGACTGAAAGAGCATAAATCAATCCCATGTGCTTAAAAAATAGGGCTAAAAGGTGGGTAATCTGTAATCACCTTAGTTCTGATTTGTTGTAAGAAGTCGTTACTGGTATTATTGTCGTTGCTAAACTCTTTCTCCTTGTTCATCTTACGCTGCTCCTGCTGAATAAAATATTCAACCATTTCAAGGTTATACGATTTCAAGATTCGGTCAAATTTGGAAATGAAAGACTTGCTTCATTATGAAACGAGCACGGGGTTCCCCGTTTTTCTCGGTGCGGAAATGGGCCGCCCCTATTTATTTGAAAAATAAAACATAAAAATAATAATATTTTCATAATAAAATACGAAAACAAATTTAAATATGATCATACTAATTAATAATAAAAATAATAAAACATTCTAAAAGATTATCAACAAATTCATAATTTAAAAACCTTGGAAGCGGGCAAAATTTGGCCGGGCTGTTCCCAAAATGGAAACGGAGCCAATTCTGGAAATAGGCAATTTGCCTGAAAACGAGAAGAATTAATCCTCCACATTCATACCTGGCTTTTTGGATTAATCACAGGCGCTTCATTTGTGTGTTGTTGCTCTTCTGTAACTTGTTTAGGCACCAATTTTACGCCCAACTCGTGTTTAAAAGATTCAGACATAGAATCTGCGGCTTCCATCACATCCGAGTGAGGCTTTGAAACTCGCCATTCCTTAGGAGGTAGAGGAGGCAGTGTCGCTGACGGATCCGCAATAAATCTTTGGCTCTCCTTGTCGGTATCTTCGCCGGTTTGTTGCCGGAGTTCGGGTTTCACAGCATCATAACTTGGAAGATCGAGAATAGGGCCGATGGCAGAGTCAAGAGAGCGTGGAACGAGCTCCATTGACGATATCCCACACAACGCATCGTATATCTCGTAGTCCTTACCTTCTTCGGTACCATCACCGCATTCCCACTGTTCAGAATTGGACTCGGAGTGACGGCTGAGGCAATCGTCTGACATGAACGGAGACGATCTACAAAATGTGTCATCGTCAGAGTCAGAGCCGTAGTCGTGCTGACTGATCGAAGCGTCGGGGATCAACTGGAACGATGGGAACATGTCTCTGCTGCTCTCGTGGCTTTGGGTACCGTCAGAGAATTTCAGCTTTAGTTTGGAAGCTTCTTCTAATCCATCCACGGGGTGGAAAGAGATTTTCATATGTTGAAGTGGTGGAGAAGCAGTGGCTGAAACAGCAGATTCGTATCGAAATTGCTCCGTGAAGAGCATTTCAGGAACTATTTTGTTAGCATTTCCATCATTGCCATTCACCGAGGCAGCTTGTTCAAATTTGGCATCGCTGATATCCGATAGCCTTCTACTAAGACTGTTTGAAAGTAACCGCCGACTGAGTCCAAACACCAGAGATGTATTTTCGTTTTCTGTTGATCCGTGGTTGACATTAGAAGCAACTGGAAGCACTTCCCCAGTTACTGTTCCGTTTTGCAGCAAAGTACCAGAATTTCCATGAATGGAATCTAAATATGTGGTGGAAGTGGAACTTCCTTCCGAGGGTTTCATTGTACCGTCTTCCATGTCTCGAGTGCTACTAACATAATCTCGAGCCATTGGACTTGACATGAAGTCGGGAGGTTTTGACGGAGCAAGACCTAAGAGGCCGCCGTTAGTCCAGATCCTTACTGAACCGTTGATGACAGTATCGTTTAGAGATTCTTCCGAGGCGCGCAAAATAGTTGCAGCCTTATCTCCTGACAAGTCTGGTGTATCGGCGGCTTCCATGGCAGAATCTAACGGTTTTGCAGAAACAGATTCTGGTTCCGAACAATGGAGAACATCGGCATTTCCCGTGACGGGTGCAGAGTGATCTGTACAAAATTCCTTAGGAATTTCAGGTGTTTGCTCAGAGACTTGACTCTGTGGGGAACGACTCTGTGGGGAACATGAATTGGATAAATGAGAAGGAATTTCTTCGTCGCAGGAATTGTCGGACAATAAAGTTTGAGGAAAATCTGAGCTGGGTAGGTCTGTATTTAAGGAATCAGTATGAGATGCAGATCCTACAGGATGATCATCAAGTCTACCAGTTTCATCATTATTGGAAATGGAGTAAAACCGTTCAAGATCTTGCTTTCCCAGATAATCACGATCGTTTTCAGATTCTGAGTCTATGGTGTTCAGAGCATCCATGAAGTTATCAGGGTCACTCTCTATTTCATCAACCCCGATCTGGCTGGAAACTGTTTCGCAAGCATTTTCACCTCCGTAGATTTCCATTTGATCGGTAATTTGAAAGTTTCCGCTTCCATGATTATGATCATGTGCATCGACATCACACTGCTGCGCATATAGAGTTTCATCAATGTTCGGCTCCATAATTTCCGCTTTTTCATCCCAGGTAACACATGACGAAGCCGAGGTAGGCTGCTCTTGCACTGAACTCTGGTGAAAATTATCATCCACATATTGAACGTGCTCATCAAGGAATACCGAATCAAGAGCATCGGTATGTGGGATCGGCTTGAAAGGGGGAGAATCCTTTGTTTCCTGCTCTTCCTCTTGAACGGACGAACTCGGATGAAAAATACATTCAATATATCCCGAATCAGCTCTAGGATCAAAAGAATGTAGATTGTCTCCCAGGTCATACTTCCGTCCCGTGTCAACCGAGGAAGCTGTTTGTGAAGGAGAACTTCGCCCATCAACGATAGGAGGAATATGTTGCACGCTGTGAGTCATAAGTTAAAATTTAGGCTTTAACACAAACTATTTGAAACTTGAAACAAGAGAGCTCCTTAAATGAGTAATTTGGGAACTTTGAAGATCATTTTGCTTTTACTAGTTGTAGCATGAATGGTAGATTAATAGATTGAATACATATTTTGGTTTAGCGGTTATCATTTATAGAACCTCAGTAAAGTTACATAACCATAGGAGAACTTTTCCCGTATGTATAGAAATTACCTGTAATTGCGAGCATTGGACACCGATGCACCGAGTGATACATCTCCATGCTCTTTTGATTGCCTTTTTTTCTGCATTTCAACAATGATCCTTTAAATAATTGTTTAGAAATATTTTTGGTACTTACAGTATCAAGTACATTTAGATCATATCACTCCATTGAAATTATTTACAGAAATCGTAGTCCGATGTCATTTGCACCTAGAATCTTATTGGAGCCCTAACCGAAACGAAACTTAAAGAACACAAAAGTCAACACAAACGGTCGTCACCGAGGTGAGGATTACCAGATACTTTATTGCAAACGAAATAAACAATAGACCAGTCCTTCGAGAACACGGTCAAAGCCCACCCAAAACGTCTTGAATCCAAAGACTACATACAGCCACAAGGCCTTAGGCATCACTAAGAGGATATTTTTTTATTTTTTTTTTGAAGGCAGCTTTGCTGCATGTGGGGATCGAACCCACGACCTCCACTTTGGAGGTAGTGTGGAATAACCCCTAGGCTATCCTAGCAACCACTCACTAAGAGGATATTAGGGTTCCATAATCTCTTCATTATGCGCTAATTACATAAATACCCTAACTAAATAGTTAGCGTGTGACAGAAGACTTGAAGGACGTTAAATACCAAACTTATGGACCACTTTGCCCTTCCTTCGGTGATATGTATTCCCGCGGGCATATCGGAACCACAGAGATACTTTTACTTACACAAATAAACAAATAATATAATACTCAACAATTGTAAGGCTCTTGATCCTCTTTGTTTCAAATGGATATCAATCAGTAAGCTAAATATGAGACACACTATTTCTTCAAAGCGGAAGTTTATACCTTGGTTCTCCGTGCCTTCCTATCTCTCTGTGCTTTCTCGATGTTTGCTTCATCGGGTCGAGCTGATACTTTCTTAAAGAATGTTGGATCTGAATATCTCTTTAAGCAAGATTCTGGCCCACCAATATCGAATCTGCAAGGTAAGGCAGACAGTGTAAGTAATAATTAAATTCATCTCACGATCGTTCTACATTTAGCAATTTGTGATTAGAATATGAAAATAAAAGGATTGTTATACTTGTCGAGCAAATGCAAACGTGGAGGACCGCGACATTCCTCGTAAGAATCCATAATAAACTGTGGCAAGTCATTGTAGATGAAATGATTTCTTTCGCTCCGAATACGAGGATGCCACTCTGAGCCTACAAAGCAACTTATTCCATAAAGAAGTAGCAAAACCTGGTTGAATGACATGGTAAACTAGCACAACAATAATATGATATCTAGTTAATAAAATAAATAGAGAGTATGAAACTCATCTACACCACATTCACTGAACAAATGTTTCGTCATTGGAAATAAAGAAAAAATACACTAAGCAATTAACAATCTGAAAAAAAAAAGACTAGATTTACTCTTACAAATTATATTTTTCTATTATATGATTACACGGTCATTATCAAGCATCAAACTTGAGTAGCTACGGGATGGATATTTTGTTACGCCAGGCATAGAAGCAATGAAAAGACCCACATATTGGTCAAAGTTACAAGTACATCTCAATATACGGTTATGGATGCCTTCTATGGCAAGACTAATCAAAGAAGGAACTGTAACATGGGCTCGGAGGAAAGGTTAAGCAAATGACATGCCGGGCAAAGCGATTTATTTGATAATATAGTAATGAGTTATTATGCTTTGTATTCAATCTGATCTACATATAAATGGGTTCTTTTCATTTATGAAGATCAACTTTCAACCAATTCTTCTCTAAGCGTTTATAAGGTTTAGCTTAGCCTCCCTCTATATTAGAGAGGCTAGGCTTGAACATCAAGTGCCGGAGCGCGATCTTAAGCGTGATAGGGAAAATTGCTCGAGTTCCGTTACTTAGGTCCCACTACGAGATCGAAATCAGAGAGGGCTGTATCATATACTCGGAAGGAATAGTTTACTTTAAACTTCAGTTTGTGACACAATTAACAAAGAGAAAAAAACTACAACACCATTCGCAGATTATTTCTCTTACATTTGTATAATCTTTAACAAGCACATTCTTACCAGAACGTAGAAATACATGTACTTATCACTGTCATGTAAATAAAAGAGATTATAGTGAATGTAAAAAAAAAAGGCATACCAGGTGTGTAAGCAAAATGTATATGGCTCGTTTGTGCCAATATAACCTTCTCGAGGGGAGGAAGCGCAGCCTCAATGTGTTGCATACGAATCGTAAGTTTATGGCTTCTGGAAGCCGTTGTCATCACCTGCTCCTGCAACCCATGAAAAACCTCTGCTGCAAACCTAAACGTTCACAAATTTGCATGGTTCATAAGTTTTGCAATTATGACCATGAGAGAAATTCAACACACACACACACAAACAAAAAAAAAACATGAAAGAAACACATATGGCGGACGCACAGAAACGAGTACAGGAGCGATTGCTCAAGCTTTTCATATAATTTCAATTTGTTTACCCTTCAAAGTTTCTATCTTTCAAATTCGTACCCTCAATTACGCATATGGAAGACGCACAGAAAAGAGTACAGGGGTTGCTCAATTTTTTAGTCGAAATTTCCATAATTTTTATCTTTCAAATTTATTCCCTCAGTTACGCTTAATTTTCCGGCCCCCAAAGTTTATCCACCCCCGAGATTTGTAACCTAGTTCCGCCACCGAGCACAGAAACTTATGTTCTTCCACAGGTGAGTAGCCAATAGTATGGTACTCACTACCAATGAGATGAAAGTTTTGGAATGAAAATGTGTGAGTGATAAACCAAAGACAAGCTTGACAATCACTACTATACTTCAGATTTTCCATTCAGAATGCTTAAGGCTCATGCAAAGATTCAATAAGGTTCAGCGCTCTTCATTAGCCAAACCTAAATCAAGCTCTGATTGCTCAATACAAAAGGCAAATCTCAACCTCAACCAAAGAAAAAATTCCAAAACCACTCACCAAACAGCAATCCGATCACACTCTCAAATGAACTCGAATCACCCGCAAAAAAAAAAAAAAAAAAAAAAAAAAAACGACGAATGCGAGAGAAGACTCACTCGGCGAGATCGCCCAGCTGGCGCAAAATCCCGACGAGGCCTGCGACGGCGTGGCCGTCGAGCACGGCCTTGGGATCATCTTTGCCGGCGTAGAGCTCCGGCTGGCCCTGCGCGTACTCGTTCCTCACGCGCAACCTCACCAGAGGCATTTCGCCTGGTTTCTGCAAACGGAGAGAGAGAGAGACTAGAATGAGGAGAGAGAGTCTGGGTTCGGGGAGGTTTTAGAGAGAGAAATAGTGGGTGGGTAGAGATTGGAGCAGCTTAACTGCTCAGAGAGAGAGAGAGAGAGAGAGGACATTGCCAACTCTGCAAGCCATTCCTCGAAGCTCTTCTCCGCAGAAAATAAAATTTAAATAATTAAAAAAATAAAATCTTCACACATTAAATTACTAGTCTACAGTACAGTACTGAAATAAATCCGTTATTAGTCTTTTTATAGAATAATAATACTGGGCGTAATGACGGGAATACCCTCAGGTTCGCGCGTTAATTACTTTTCGGTGTCCTGTGGAGCCTTTTGGGTTGGCAGTGATACTGGTGGGATCGTGGCGCCCACAACCTTTGAGGGTTAAAATGGGAAAGTCCGTCTTGAGTTCATTTAATGGGATAATTTTTAGTTTTTGTTTTGTGTGTTGTTTATTCTTTTGTTTTTATTTGTGTACTTATTCATTTAATGAGATCTTTTCGTCGATTAAAATCCTTTAATTTTATTTGATTATTTGTGTGGTAAAGATTGTTATTACATTTATTTAGTTAGGAAATAATTTTAGTTATCATAATTTCATAATAGCTATTTTAATATGAAGTTGTGTGTTTTCTCCGTTTTCCAATAGTTTTTTTTAGCAATTTTAATGTAATTTATTTTAGAGAAATTTTATTTAGTGAGTATGGCATGGCCACAATAAACATTGGCCCATGGTGAATTAATTAAAAAGGTACAAGGGAAATGGTTCGGTCATGGTGCATACTCATTACTTATTAGTCATATTGATTGGTACGTATGTCCTTAGACTATACACTATTATTTAAATTTTTATTGAAATTATCCAAAAATAAATAAATAAAAATAAGTTGAATATTTTAATGTATAAACTCTACTTTTCGTATTAGGAAAACTCATTTTTATACTTAATGTCTCACCTAATTTTTCACATTTAAGTACTTAAATTTATTTGCTATGCATTTGAAATTATTTTGACCAAACTACTCTTATGTTATATTTTTAAGGGAAAATTACGGCAAAAATACTCAACCTTTGGTCAACATGCCTCCCGTGTACTCAACCTTTAAAACTAGCGGCAAAAATACCCAGCGTGCTTTGATCGTGACTTTGGCATAAAAACGTTAATTATTCCGTTGACATCCGCCATGCGGCTGTTGGCGACAAAAATACCCAAACTTTTTTTTTGGAAAAAAATTAATTTTAAATTTTTTAATTTTTTTTTCTTTACTTGATTAGTGATAATTACTTGAATTCCAAATAGATGGAATAACACAAATGTTACGGGTATTTTACGTAATTGATTTTTAATAAATTAATAAAATGAAAGTTATATAATTAATTTTCCTTTTATTAAATAAAGTCAATTTTAGCCCGAGATATTCACCGGAAGTCCGTTTTCACGAAATAAAGTGTCCAGATGTTTCCAAAAATATCAAGATACTCAAAAAGTCATAAAGTTTGCAAGAAATGGCCTCGGAACGCTCCCGGAACCCTTAAAGTGGGTCGGGAGCACCTTGGGCGGCCTCACACCAGCCACCACGCGCTCCCACGCGCTGCCACATGGCCCCATGCGCAGCCACGCATCTCATGCCCTCCTCACGCGCGCTAACGCACCCTCAGAAGGGCTTACGTCAGCCTGATGACGTCAACAGAGGCGCGCGCGTGAAGTAGCGCATCCGGCACAAACACCGCGCGTGAGGGCGCGTCCGACCTCCGATGAGGACGCGGTTTGCGGCATTGGATCGGCCTCCGATGAAGGCTTTTTTGGAGAATGACCTTAAGTGGGTTTTCATTGTGTTTCATAGCTTCCTTCGACACTATGCATGTTTCTTAGCATGGGTATTTAAGGGTATGAATTTTAATGGGATCCCAAGGGATGTCTTTTAGCCAATTATTACTAATCAAGCCCTATTGATTATTGATATTATTTTTTTACCGGCATATATTCTTAAGCCATTTTTTTTCAATACGGGGACATTAATTGACTGTATTAATTTGATCTAAAACGGTCAATTTCCAATGAAAAGGGTCATGGTGAAGATGTTAATTCGGTTCATACTTAGAATTTGAAGCAATGTGAAGACATTAACTCGGCTAATTAATGTCTCTAAAAGTATGCCCGATAACAAAATAAGACTATGTAATTGTTTAAAGTTTGACTGTCAACCTTAAATTAACTATGTAATTGTTTTATTCATGATTAGGTTTAGTCGACAAATTAGCTTCTCCAAGCAAATTAATATACAATTGATAATTGATATCATGATCGACTTTTGTGTAATGCTATGTTTAAAATTTCTCATAATAATAAGATTTTTATTACCAAATGTAGCTTATACAAGCACATTAAGAAATCAATTGATGTTTTGACTAACTTTTGTGTAATTCCATGTATTTGGAATTCAAGTAATTATCACTAATCAAGTAAAGAAAAAAAATATAAATTTAAAAAATTTAAAATTAATTAAAAAAAAGTTTGGGTATTTTTGCCGCTAACGGGCACATGGCGGATGTTAACAGAAAAATTAACGTTTTCATGCCAAAGTCACGGTCAACGCACGTTGGGTATTTTTGCCACCAGTTTTAAAGGTTGGGTACAAGGGAGACACATTGACCAAAGATTTGGTATTTTTGCCATAATTTTCCCTTTTTTAATTTATTAAAGATTCTTCTTTATAATCTCGAATATATTTTTCTTAATTTATTAATTTTTTCTCCCTTATAATTTTGAAAATAAAAAAAATGAGATGTTTTGTTTGAAAGCTTGTGTTAATTTTTTTTATCACAATTTTCAAGGTAGTTTTCATATGTTTTCGTTTTTTTTTTTTTTTTCTTTCCGCAAGTACTTAAAATTATGAAGTTGAAGATATACGTATGAGATTTAAAATAAAAGTTGAATGAACCTATTGCGATTTAAATGAGCAAGTTATTGTCAAAATATGATTACTGTTCACCTAACAAATATCGTTCCGCATATAAGACGATGTCTTACATTATGAGTATATATCATACTTGGGTAGGACGATATGAGGAAATTTCGTGGGCGATGAGACAATATCACACTTTGTTGGGACGATATCGTACATTATGACATGATATCGTACGCTATGGCAAAAAAATCATACGTAACGAGGCGATATCATCTAAGACGTGTTTGAAAATTTATGGTGTGTAGTGTTTGTATTTTGCTTATAACATGCTCATTTTAATTCTACAATATATTTAATCATTTCAAAATATATATATATATATATATAAGAATTAGATGCACATAATACTACAAATATGGGCACAAATTCGATATCTGGTTTCAGATTAGCCAATCCGGCCAAAATCCAAGATCAATTATTTCTGGATCTGAAAATTTGGATCTAGAAATTCATAATTAAGGTTTTGGCATAATCAAATTTTCTCAAAAGTTCTAAATCTGAAAAATTCAAACTAAAAAATATTGAACTCAGATATAGTCGAATATACCAGTCCGGATATCCGGATTGTTTTATTTAGTGGATTAGGTATAAAAATAAGGTTATTACCGGCATATGTTCCTGTTCTTTTGCAAACATGCGACTTATGTTCCCGTTCTTTTTTTTTTCGCGACATATATTCCATAAGTCTTAAAACGTACTCAAAGTCAACCTCCATTAATACTTCTGTCTATGTCTGTTAGTTTGTCACGCCCTTAATACCGGCATATGTTCCCGTTCTTTTGCAAATATCATACTTATGTTCCCGTTCTTTCTATTTATGATTTTTTTTATCATTTAAAAAAAAGTACTAATTTTTTCCATTTTTATTTTCTTAATAATATTTTTTTAGACGATAAAAGTACCATTTTTAGATGATACTAATTATTTTTAAGCGGTCAAATTACTTTCTTTCTTTTTTGAAATCTTCATTCTCTCATCGATGTAGAATTTATCTTCCTTTTTAATCCAAAAATCTTCTTTCGTCGTGGAAGTCTTTGATCTCCGCTTCTAACAAGCTCTCAAATCCTTAATTACCAACCCTAACCAAAGCACCAACCAATCGAATTGCCACAAAACCACGGATCGTGGCGCCCACAACCTTTGAGGGTTAATCGGCACTATTCCACATCAACATTCAAAACTTTTAGTTTACCCATCAACAAACTCGTAAAATCGGACAATCATTTTAAACATAATTCTAAACAGTATTATATATTTGACCCGACAAGTTATCTTAAATTCAAATATTTGTTACACCCTGATCTTGTAAATTGATTATCACTTAACAATAATTGTTTGTATTTAAATATCATGGTTGAGTTTTTAAGTACAGACATTTGCAAGTGATTTATACAACTATACAAAAGTTAAATATGAAATCAGCAAATAAAGGTACAAAATGTACATTCGTTTACACTATAGAGTATAATTAATGAGTATTGTTTCAGCTTGTCTTTATTTATTGTCTATTGTCAACTTGTCTCTGAAATTAATGCCAAATATGAAAAACAATTAGATCATTTAAAATAAATTAAATATACCGTGTTATGAACTCACACATGCTAAATCAAATAAATATATGAGCGATCTTGATTATTTTCAAATACGTTGTCCTGTATATTATTTTGTTAAATATTCATCTACATTATGCAATATCTGGATTTACAAATGTTTTAAAACAAAATGACATAAAAAAAAAAAAGGAATAGTGCCACGATAAACTAAAAAAAGTTAAGTCATATCTATAATTAAGGATATTTACTATAATTTAAAGAGTTAATAGCTATATAAGTACTCAATAATTTAATTTTTAAGGTGGCATAGATTTATCTTTGAATGGTTAAAGTTCTTAATATTTTCAATGTTCACTATTTTACTCCCCAAAATTTTGTCTATCTTTTTAATTGATAAAATTTTGAATGAGTCGTTAAGAAAGTTCTCTCTCCCTCATTTGTCAGTGGCACATATGTAAAACTTAATAGCGAATTAAAATTTTTATCGAAGTTTTAGAGAGAACCAAAATAATAAAAATAGAAACTTTGACAGTGAAAAATATTGAACGTTGAGAATTTTGGCCATGAAAATTGAGTTACAACAAAAAAATGAAGCATTAGGTATTTATGTCGCTATAACTACAATTTCAATTAATATAATAAAAAACCAATAATTTTAGGATTAACAAAGAAAAAGAAAAAAAGGGAAACGACAAAGAAAATATGTATATACTAAATATTATAATTTAGTAATGTTTTTTTTTTCAAAAACAATCCCAATTATTATGATTTTGTTAATGAACACAAATAGTTGATATTAGTGATTTATAGTTTTTGCTCGCTTACTGAAAATTATTTATTTTCTATTGCAAATAATAAATAGCTGAATGTTATTAATGTATCTTAACTATTAATATGTATATATACATGTTAAGGTCGGATTTGGTCAAATTCATCCTTAACACAACTCGTGTCGTTTGGTCCATAAACGACATGAGGGGAGGCGAGGAAGTTCGTCACCCGAGGGGGATTATCCCCGAGGGGGAACATCCCCGAGGAAGAGTACCCCCGAGGAGGTTCATCCACGAGGAGACGCAGCCACGCGAGAGCAAGTTGCGATGAAGCGTCCCATTACGCCCGACGAGGAACTTCGTCATGATGATTGTGCAGGGTCGAATGACCCTTGATGAGACGTGCATTTAATGAAGCCGACTTGATGAGAACATCGGCGACGAGGCTTGCAGAGCCGAATGACGGCTGACGGGATGCGCATTTAATGAGGCGCACCTACCCATAACGGCAGCCTGCTCGGAAGCGACATAAAGCCAGAATTGACCATGCTGCCCTCCAATCACGCCAGAGAATGAATGATTAAAGAGAAAAAGGCGGGAAAGACGCGGGAAAAAGGCATTGTAAACTCTATAAAAGGCAAGATAAGCCTCGTTGGTAAAGGTTCGGAAAAATAGAGAAGAAAAGCCCGGAAAGAGAGAAAGAAGTCTTGTAATAGAAAAGGCTAAGGAAACAGAGAGAATTGAGGTTCATGATCCTTCATCTGTCCAGCTATTCAACGGAAGAAAACCGAGCTCATTTCGGAAAATATAATAAAACAGAGATATTCATCATTTACTATTGTTTATTAGTTATTTGGTGATTGTCTTTGTAACTGGAAAAAGGGTGGTGAAAATCGCCCTCTACAGTTTGGCGCCCACCGTGGGGCTTTGTTTTCTTTCTAACTCACAGCCAGGAATTTGAAGGAGCGAGATGTCGTCGAGCGACCACGTCATCACTGTAGAAGGGGACGAAGTCCCAGCCATGGAGAGACTCCAGCGGCAGTTGGCCGAAGCCAACGCGAGAGTGATGGAGGCAACAAGGGTGGCCGAGGAGGCAGCCAGGAAGGCGGAAGAACAAGAGGAGCGGAACGGACGACTTACTGCTCTTCTGGAGCACGCGAGTCAAAGAAGGGAAGGCCCGGAGAGCACGATCACGGGATCTTCGGCTCGGGGAGCGGGTGGAGTTGTAGCCGAAGGAAAGCAAGGTAACTTGACGCCTCAGGCGCCGCCGATCATTAGGGATCTCTTTAATGCCGCCGGCACGACACCGGCGAACACGATGAGCCCGCCGGGAGGCTTGACAACCACCATAGCGGAGACGATCCAGGAGGAGGTCCGGAGAGCGATGAGGGAAATATCCTCAAGCATGGAGGAAAAAAATGGGATACGTGGCCTCACAGGTGCATAAAGCCACGAGCGCGGCGCCCGAAATCGATAGGTTGGTCAGGGAAGCCAGGGTGACTCCTTTCTCGGCAAAAATCCGCAGCGTGGAGCTAGAAGAATTGCCAAAGGTCAGGCTCTCACAGTACAAAGGAACTTCGGACCCGAACACCCACGTGAAGTCATTTCGGATCGCCACGGAGCGCATAGGCGGCGAGGAGACGAAGCTAGAGGCTATCCTGTGTCATCTCTTTGTCGAGAGCTTGCAAGGCCCGGCGAGCGATTGGTTCGCTAAACTACCATCGCAATCCATCGGCGACTCCGATGAGCTCGTCGCATGTTTCCTGCGGCACTACTCGATGTACGTCCAGAACGAGACGACCGTTACGACCCTGTGGAACCTCTCACAAGGGCGAGAAGAAACTCTCCGACAGTACGTCGGGAGATTCAAAGACGTTATGGTCAGAATCCAGGGGCTCGATAGCGTCGTCGTTATCCAAGCGCTGAAGCATGGGCTGTGGTATTTGGCCCCTTTCCGTGAGGAGTTAATCAAGATGCGCCCGTTGACGATCGAGGACGCGCTCCACAGGGCGACGCTCTTTATGGAAATAGAGGAAGAGACTCTGGCCCAGAAGAAGATCCACGAAGGTGGAAGCAAAGGAAGGCAACATGGAAAAAGGGAGAGCGGGGACGGAGGAGATGCCTCATCATCCCGAGCGAGGAAGGGAGAAGAAGATCGAAGGAATTCCGATGAGCGACGAGGTCGGGAAGCTCCGAGGCAAGAAGTGTATCAGGTGGACGAGCACAAAGACCTCGACTATGATCGGAGAGACCACCACCAAGGAAGATCCTCGGAAAACCGAGGAAGATTCTCCGACGATCGAGGAGGATCCTCGGAGCACCGAGGAAGATTCTCTGATGATCGAGGAGGATTCTCGGGAGACCGAGGACGATTCTCTGATGATCGATGAGGATTCTTGGGAGACCGAGGACGATTCTCTGATGATCGAGGAGGATACCCGGGGAACCAGGGAGGGTTTTCCAACGACCGAGGAAGATTTGCTGGAAACCGAGGGGGATTCTCGGGGTCTGGAAGCCGAGGGGGCTTCTCGGGAGGCCGAGGAGGCTTCGGGGCGAAGTTTTGGCCAAAAGATATGAGCAAATTCTGCGCTTACCACAACTACAATGGCCATGCCACTGAAGATTGTGCCATGCTGAAAAAGGAGCTCCAGAGAAGATACGCGCTGGGGGAGATCAAAGACCTCACGTACAAACCTCCCGTGCCTTGGAATAACGGGAACAGGGCATGGCAGGGCTGACAAGAAGAACCTAGGAACGACGGGGGGGAACGGCCGAGACGGGGCAAAGAGAAACCTGGCAATCGAGCCGCCACCGGCAAGGCGTGACGAGGAAGACCGACCGGCCTCGAGAACAAGAATCGAGGTGATCATTGGCGGATCACGGTTCTGCGAGGATTCGGTCAACAGCATAAAAGCTTATCAGCGGAGGGGGAAGAAGCACGGCCAAGAAGACGTGAAGATGGGCGCCACAGGCGTGAGGATAGAGTTTGTGGAGAATGAGGATTGCGCTGATATGCACGACGACGCTCTGGTCCTCGAACTCAACGTCGGCGGATGCGAGGTTTGCCGCATCCTCGTTGACAACGGAAGCTTGGTCGACGTCATTTTCTATGAATGCTTGATGAAGATGGGCATTGAGGGACTCGCGATAGGGGGATGACCTCGCAAGGTATCGGGTTTCAACGGGGACGTTGCCATCTCGATGGGGACGGTCCACCTCCTGGTCCGCGCAGGGAGCGTCAACCGGATGACGGAGTTTATGGTGCTAAATGTCCCGTCACACTTCAACATTATCCTGGGGAGACCTTGGATCCACTCCATGAGAGCCGTGCCGTCAACTTACCACCAGAGCATAAAATTCATGGGAAAAAAGGGAGGAGAGATTGAGGAGCTCAAAGGGAGCAGGGACGCGTACCGAATTTACTACATGATGCACCACAAGTCGATGACTGCTGAGAAGGGAATCAAGCAGACGGAGAAGGGTGAACCGGCCGGTTTATAGCAATTAGCGACGCCTGACCCAAGACGTCCCGGGCGGGGTAAGGAGCGGAGACAGAGCGCCGACAGGACAGCCAAGATACTTAGCACGGAAGACATCGAGGCAGGGGATACCGAAGAAAGAAGAGGGGGAGCGCAGATCGAAGAGGTAGTGCGAGTCTGCATCGATGAGTCCGACCCTACTCGGACCGTCGGTGTGGGAACGGAACTCGACCCAGGTACCAAAGCACGACTAATCGAGCTCCTAAAGAAGAATCGTGGGAGTTTCGCCTGGTCTCATGAAGACATGCCGGGGATCGACCCTTCGGTAACAGCTCATCGCCTCAACACCGATCCAAGGCACAAACCCATCGTGCAAAAGAGGAGAAAGATGGCCCCCGACAGGAACAAGATCATCAACGACGAAGTAGATAAGCTGTTCTCGATGGGAACCATTCGAGAGGTAAAATACCCCGAATGGCTGGCTAACACAGTCGTCGTAAGGAAAAAGAACGGCAAATGGCGAGTTTGTGTGGACTTCACCGACCTCAACCGAGCCTGCCCGAAAGACAGTTTCCCGATGCCGCATATAGATCGCTTCGTCGAGGCCACCCACGGCTATGAGCTTCTCAACTTCATGGACGCGTATTCCGGGTACCACCAAATAAGGATGCATCCGGAGGATGAAGAGAAGACCGCCTTCATCAGCGAGAGGGGCACGTACTGCTACAGAGTCATGCCCTTCGGACTGAAGAACGCCAGAGCGACTTATCAGAGGCTGGTGACGATGATGTTCCACAAACTGATCGGGAAAAACATGGAGGTATACATCGACGACATGGTCGTTAAATCCCTGAAGGTGGCGGCGCACGTCGAGCACTTGGAGGAGTGTTTCGAGATTCTAAACCAACACGGGATGAAGCTGAATCCCACCAAGTGCACCTTCGGTATGTCCTCGGGAAAGTTCTTGGGCCACATGGTCACTCGGCGAGGGGTCGAGGCCGACCCCAAGCAGATTGAGGCAATCAAGAGAAATGCCCTCGCCCCGAAATCGACGAGAAATTCAGAGATTGACCGGGAGGATCGCCGCTCTGAACCGATTTATCTCGCGATCGGCCGACAAGACTCTCCTTTTCTACGAACTACTAAGAAAGAATAAGAAGTTCGAGTGGACTGAGAAATGCGAGGAGGCTTTCCAGGCATTGAAATCCTATTTGTCATCACCGCCCATCATGACGAAGCCAAAGCCGGGGGAACCTTTATACTTATACATCGCCGTGTCTAACCACGCAATCAGCCAAGTGCTCGTACGAGAGGAGGATGGGGAGCAGAAGCCAGTTTCCTACATCAGCATGAAGCTCCTCGATGCTGAGACAAGGTACCCTCAACCCGAGAAGCTTGCCTTGGCAGTATACGACGCGTCGGAAAGGTTGAAGCATCACTTCCATGCCCACACCATCGTCGTCATGACCGACAGACCAATCCGTACTATCACCCACGGCCCGAGCCAGTCGGGGAGGATCACGAAGTGGTCTATTAAACTGGAAGCGTACGACATTGAGTACAAGCTTCGGACGAGCCTCAAGTCTCAAGTGCTCGCAGATTTCCTCATCGAGTTGCCAAAGGAGCCGGTGGACCTGAGCGACGAGGCCGGCATCTGGAGGTTGCAAGTCGACGGATCCGCAACAGCACAAGGATCTGGAGTGGGGATCAGAATCATCTCCCCTATGGGGGACGTGATAGAAAAAGCCTGTCGCCTCGCCTATCGCTCCACCAACAACGAGTCGGAGTATGAAGCGCTCATCATCGGGATGCAATCATCCTTAGCAATCGGGGCAAAGAACTTGCACGCTTTCTCGGATTCGCAGTTGGTGGTGAAACAGGTGAACGGGGAATACGAGAAAAATGACGAACGAATGGAGGCTTACGCAGGAGTGGTCGATGCTCTCTCAAGGAAGTTCGACTACTTCAGCCTGACACAGGTGACGCGGGGAGACAACACTCACGCCGACGCACTGGCAGGCCTGGGTTCTACGACTGAAATCGGAGAACTAAGGTCGGTCACGGTGGAGACGGTGGAGAAGCCAAGCATCCGGAGAGAGGAAGGTCCTGCGAAGAAGAAAGCTAAAGGGAAAGAAGAGGCCGAGGAGGCAAATGCGGGAGAGGCTAACATAAACGAGGTCGAAGACAACGAGGACGGAGACGGGGAGCGGGGAGTTGTAGACGATGACGAAATTGAAGATTGGAGGACGCCCCTCCGAAGGTACATCCTTGAAGGAATGCTGCCCGAAGATCCGCAAGAGTCCCGAAAGGTCAAGTCGAAAAGCTCCAGGCACACTGTCCTCGATAACATACTTTATCGAAAAAGCTTCGTGGGTCTCTACCTGAGATGCCTAGGCAAGAAAGAGGCCGAGTACGTTATGCGGGAGATCCATAGCGGGGACTGTGGAAATCACTCCGGCGGGATCTTTGCTTAGAAAGACTAAGCGGCAAGGTTTCTTTTGGGAAACCATTGTCGCCGATTGCATCAGCCACGCCAAGAGATGCGAGAAATGCCAGCGGCACGCGCCAGCAATCAACTGTCCTGCCGAGGAAATTTCCGTGGTCTCGGTTCCTTACCCTTTCATGAAGTGGTCGATGGACATCGTCGGCCCCATGCCCATCGGCACGCGGCAGAAGAGGTTCATGCTCGTCGTCACGGATTTCTTCACCAAATGGACGGAGGCTGAAGCATACGCCAACATCAAGGATTCCGATGTCGAAAGCTACGTTTGGAAGAACGTGATCACTCGCTTCGGCCTGCCCAGGGAGATAATCGCTGATAAACGGGTCCCAGTTCATCTCGAAGAGGTTCGGAGATTTCTGCAAGCGCTGGAGGATAAAACTCAACACGTCAACTCCGCGATACCCCCAAGGCAACGGGAATGCCGAGGCAGTCAACCGCACCATCGTTGACAACATCAAAAGGAGGCTCGGCGAAAAGAAAGGGCTATGGGCGGACGAGCTGCCATGAGTGCTATGGGCCTATCGAACAACCCCTCATTCCGCGACCGACGAGACGCCTTTCGCCCTGGCCTTTGGGGTGGAGGCTGTGATCCCGGCGGAGGTTGACATCCCGAGCCTTCGACGGACGCTAGCCCCTAACAGCGAGTAGGACAATGAACAGAATCTCCTCCATCGGCTCGACCATATCGACGAGAAGCGTGAGCAAGCGAGCGCGCACATTGCCAACTATCAAGACACGATCGCGCGTTTTTACAACAAGAAAGTGCGCTCGAGAAGGTTCAGAGTCGGGGAAATGGTCCTCCGACGAGTCTTCCAGAACACCGCCGAGGCAAATGCTGGAAAGCTGGGGCAGACCTGGGAAGGCCCTTACATAGTTACCAATGTCGTCAAGCCGGGAGTCTACGAGCTCAAGAATACAGAGGGAGCAAAAGTAATATAGAGTTGGAACGTGAAACACTTGAAAAAGTTCTACCAGTAGCCTCATTTCGTCGACTCTCTCTTTCTGTTCATGCTCGCATATCCTATCTTTTCTTCTTGCCAGTTGGGGAAGTCCCGACCCCCCCTTTGTTCGGGGCTATTTTTTGCATGGCCTCGACTTTTGTTGAACTAATTCAAAGTTTTTTGTTATGCATGACCCTTTTTTCTTTATCCCAGATTCAAGGAGGAAGTAATCTATATATATGACTACGTATGCACTGGTGAGAATGCCGAGCAGATTACAATATATAACAATATATATACGGCTAAGGGTGCCGAGCAAGCCCGGTCCGGCAAAACATGTCGAGATCTATATACGGCTAAGGGTGCCGAGCAAGGCCGGCCCGGCAAAACATGTCGAGATCCATAATATACGGCTAAGGGTGCCGAGCAAGCCCGGTCCGGCTAGCGAGCCGAGAAAAATATAAAGAAAAGCATATATATATATATAACATAAACAGGCGAGCAAGTCCGAAAGGGGGCGAGCGGAAACAATAAGGAGGGAAGTAAAGAAGGCTCGGCGAGGAAAGGAAACGGCTTAGCCATATAACCGCGCAAGGAGCCGAAGAAGCAATCGCCGACCGGGAACCAACTGGTGCCGGCTAGGGCTGATCCCCGAGACAGTTATACTTTATTTTACCAAGTGTATACACTTGATAAAATGGGGGACTAACTGTTAAGGTCGGATTTGGTCAAATCCATCCTCAACATAACTCGTGTCGTTTGGTTCATAAACGACATGAGGGGAGGCGAGGAAGTTCGTCACCCGAGGGGGATTATCCCCGAGGGGGAACATCCCCGAGGAAGAGCACCCCCGAGGAGGTTCATCCACGAGGAGACGCAGCCACGCGAGAGCAAGTTGCGATGAAGCGTCCCATCACGCCCGACGAGGAACTTCGTCATGATGATTGTGCAGGGTCGAATGACCCTTGATGAGACGTGCATTTAATGAAGCCGACCTACTCGCTCGATGAGAACATCGGCGACGAGGCTTGCAGAGCCGAATGACGGCTGACGGGATGCGCATTTAATGAGGCGCACCTATCCATAACGGCAGCCTGCTCGGAAGCGACATAAAGCAAGAATTGACCATGCTGCCCTCCAATCACGCCAGAGAATGAATGATTAAAGAGAAAAAGGTGGGAAAGACGCGGGAAAAAGGCATTGTAAACACTATAAAAGGCAAGATAAGCCTCATTGGTAAAGGTTCGGAAAAATAAAGAAGAAAGGCCCGGAAAGAGAGAAAGAAGTCTTGTAATAGAAAAGGCTAAGGAAACAGAGAGAATTGAGGTTCATGATCCTTCATCTGTCCAGCTATTCAACGGAAGAAAACCGAGCTCATTTAGGAAAATATAATAAAACAGAGATATTCATCATTTACTATTGTTTATTTGTTATTTGGTGATTGTCTTTGTGACTGGAAAAGGGTGGTGAAAATCGCCCTCTACAATACCTCTTCATTTTTTGGACAATTTTACCCTTGAATTCAGGCAGTTTTAAGACAACTTTAAACAGTTTTAGAATCGTTTTGGACAGTTATAAGATAATTTTTTAGACGGTGTAAAGCTGTCTTAAATTAGGAGTAAAATTGTCCATTTTTTTCTGAATAATTTAAAATATAAAAAAATGAAAAACCAATTAACAATGTTTTTGAGAAATATTTATTCAAGTTCTTTCAAATTCTTAAATAGTTTAAATAAATTACATGAATAAAGTAAATTTCCCCATCAAGTATTAGATTTAACTTTACAACGATTGTGTACATTATGGTTGAGCTTACCTTAAGCTCAATCAAATGAAGATGAAACATCTCATGTCACAAGCTTAGGTAGCTTTTACTTAACCCAACATCAAAGTCAAAGCAGCATCTGTCAACAACAACAACAAAAAATCACTGCACCTTTTCTGATCTATAAACATTTTCTTGATTTTACATAATTAATTACATATTTATATGCAACCTATAAAACCTTTTTTTTTTCTTTTCAGATTCCGAATTTCTTATTCAATTAAAAAGTTCATTATTTTTTACTAAAAGTAGAGAATTTAAAATAAAATAAAAAAGAATTTCAGTTATTAGTTGTTGTTTTCATTCGCTACTTTTAGTAACAATAAAAATTGTAAAATTAAAATTTAAGGTAAAAATAAAAAATATAGGTAAATTTTAATGTTTTTTAGACGTTTAGGGAGGACTATATAGCACCGATAGTAGTGATAATTGAATATTTTATCTGCCAATTCATCTATTTAAACGTGCGTAAACAAATTTACTTAAAATAAATATTTTTGATGTATTAAACGTGTAAAACCTTAAGTATTGTTGCAGTCAATAAATAATTACTAAACAATGCGAAATGTCAATTGATGGAAGCGCTTTAAGAAGTTAAAATGAAAACTTACAGCAGGACACTTTTTATAAATTTTATATTACTTTCTCGAGGAAAAAAAAGGAACATAAGTTTGATTTTTCTTAAAAAAAAAAAGGGTTAATGACGGCAAAAATATTCAAAGTTTGGTCAAAGAACCCTCGTGTATCAAAAGTTTAAAAGTGGTGACAAAAATACCCAAAGTCACATTTGGGGAGTTGACCACTCCATTCTTGTAACGCCGTTAACTTACCTGTTAATTCGGCCACGTAGACAAATTTGTTTTGTTAAGTGTAATCATTAGGGGTTCAATTAGTTGTGTTAAATAGTATTAATTAGGGGTTTAATTCCTTGTTTTGTCGTAAACGAGGCTGATGTGGGCTCGTTAACGTGGCAAAAATTATTATGTCAGCAACCCACGTTTGTCCACGTGGCCAGAGTTAACGGGTAAGTTACGATAATGGAGTAGTCAACTCCCCAAATGCGACTTTGAGTATTTTTGCCACCACTTTTAAACTTTGGGTACACGATGGGTTCTTTGACCAAACTTTGGGTATTTTTGCCGTCATTAACCCAAAAAAGAAAGTACCATGTAAGTATTTTTGCGGCAAATAGTCCTTTAAAAAATCAAAATACATATTTAATGTTATGGACCAATGATAAAAAGAGCAAAAAGAATAAGCTGGGTTTTGAATGGGAGAAAATAGGAAGCAGCGAGCTCCATTACTCCAACTCGGCGGAGCAAGCACATGGATCGGTGGATTTGGTCTTTCATGACTTGAGTGTTATCATTAAATGCTACTGTTTTCGATGGCACAGCTCTTCAGCATTACACGTGTACGCAACGCATAAATGATTTGAAAATTTCACTATATGATGGTTTATAATATTTATTTATTTATTTATGATTCGTAACGTACATATACACATACATATTAAAGAAGAGGTTGACATGCTATCTTTCTTCATGATGAGATCCAAATTCAGTGTCCCACAAAAACACACATAAATAAATAAATAAATCAAAGCGAAGACTATTCTTCCCCTCTCTGGATATTAGGGTTTTTACCACTTTTGAAAAATCGAATGTCGAAATTTAATAAATACAGTTTTTGCATTTTTTCCAAACATATTAATGTGCAGTTTTTTTTTGTTTTTTTTTTTTGAAGGAAAATACTACGACCATAGTACTATGATATGAGATCTTTTTAATTCAAACCGACGTGTCTAAAAATATTTGTTGGGTATTAAACCCACTCCAGACCCGAGATGGGTCCAAGAACTTGGCCCAAAACGACCAAACTGGTCCAAACGACAAGAACTCACCATACGCGACACGACAAGAACTCCAGGTACGAGAAAACGACTTGTAGTTGTAAACAAAAACGACAGGTATTGTGAAAACACTTTATTCGAATTAGGGTTTCATTGTTTCTTTCATTTACAACATTTTTTTTCTCTCTCGACCTCCCGACTCCCTCTCGCTCTTTCTCTCTCTAACATTATTGACCAAGGTTACAATGCACTCTTGTATTACTAGATATACTCAATATAAGAACAAATGACATTGTTGGCCAAATTTACACGTGTAAAAGGAGCACGCATTTGCATCCCATGATATTAACCCGGGACCTCTTAAAGAGGCATGTAATGGAATTACTACTAGGTCAATTTGTCAAACAAGCTTGGTTTCAAACGAAAGCTACATTTTTTTTTTATGGGGGTAGCACTATTGGTCAAAATTACAATGCACTTTCGCATTATTAGAGATATTCATTGTAAGAATAATGATACTATTGGCCAAGTTTACAATATGTAAAAGGAACAGGCATTTAAGTCTCATTGAATTTAAATCTTTAACCTCTTGTAAAAATATATAGTAGAGTTAACACTCAGCCACGTAAACTTTCAAATGAAAGCTACCTTAAATGTTGACATTAAAGTTTAGGGAATAAAATGCCTCTACGTGTAGAGTTAGAGGGCATTAATACTAATAGTGTAAGAATTATGTGCCCGATTTCCCATAGATGTAATTTTATAATGTTATGTATAAGTGATTTGATTCCATAAATCAAGGCAGTTAGATTTCAATGATCTAGAAGGTATCATACAATTTAGGTCCAGATTTATTGCGTCTTGGCGCTGATTCGACCAAGCATGCAAAAGAATTCAATAATTTGTCACCCATTTTTGGACATGTAATATTCTTTTGACCTAAAATCCAATTCTCATCGTCTTGTTTAATGCTCATAATCATAATAGCTTGGGAGAAGTTTCTTACTAATAACTATCATTCTAACTCAGACAATTCGATGGCAGTATTCAAAATTAGATTAATAACCCGGCAAAGGTTTAATATTTTTTTTAGCGGTGCTTGGCTTTATTCACTAAAAGATTCTTCGAGAGGTCTTGATTTCAATCTCAGCGAGACATAGAAATGCGTTTTTTTAGTTCACCCCTAAGTTAATTAATTAGATCGGCTACTTACTTAGTTAGTTAATTAGACTTTGTTAGTTAATTAGTTAGTTATTATTAATTACTGATTAGTGATCGTTAATTGATAGTCGAGCACTAATTTTCTTGCATTGCAGGGTTAATTGAACATGACTCCAGATCTGGCTAAATGATATTGCTCTAGTCCGCTGAAGGAAGGAGGTAACACCATATTCAAATGCAACTTTGCGAATGTGAATATAGAGGTGGCAAAATAACGCGAATCAAGTACCACTTGGTTGATAATGATCCTCGGAAGAATGTGAGACCGTGCAAAGAAAGGCATTCCTCCATCGATCTGGGATAGGCAAAACATCCGGTCTTACCTAAAAAGTAAGAAGAAAATTTCAACTATATATAGCGTTGAGGGCTTAAGGCGTGAGTTGGGACATAACTTTATAAGTGGAGGAGAGAAGTCTGATGAAGAAGACTTTGTCGACTTTGAAGAAGAAGTCATGAGAACTCAACGTATATATAGTTGACAACGCACGTGCAATTTGGGCAGAAAATAAGTGACTTACGATCATGTTCGACGGTCAGACGAGGATCACTAATCTTTTCATATTGAACATCATGGTCTACTCAGTGGACCGGGAAGACGGTGTTCTCAAAATCCGTTGATGTGTTGGATAAGATCGAGGAAAATAATACATCTACAACGTCTTGAAGAAAGCAATCCAGGACGTCGGTCTTACGAACATGATATTATTAGTACATAACCCGTTAAAGTTGGTAGTAAGTTACCTTGTGTTGGATGAATGTATGTCGTACATTGTATCGACCTTATGTTCGAGGACGTCGGAAAGTGTTAGGTATATTTCTATAAATGATGATATATGAGAAACAAAATAACGTTAAAACAGTAGCGAATAGATTCGATGATACTTATCGGAAAAATCTTGGATTGACGAGCACCGGCTTGTTGCTTTGAACCGGAAAAAGTGTTCTTAATATCTGTAAAAAGAGAAAACCGTTAGCGATTCCCGAGACGCGTTGGACGCTCTCCTTAAAGCTTGATTCGCCTCCTCTACGTGCTTGAGGTTCGTTAGGCGATAGCTTCCCAGGATATAACGGGACGACCAGGAACTCCGTAGCACTTCGAAGTCTGCCGGCGAACTGAAACTTCTTGAACTCCGTTACCGAAAGACTCACGACATAAACGATGGGAAGCATGAAAAATTGAATTTGCGGAGTGAAAAAACCGGGAAGCAAACTCATAGTTTCTAGAGAGATTTTCGAAGGACATTTTGCAATGGTGTGTCGAAAGGGTCGAGTTCACCGTCAAATTTATAGACGCCGTGGAGAGACAAAGAATTGAATCATAATCAATTCTGAAATGTTTATCATAAATTGCAATTAAATCGAAACGTAATAAATTGAATTCAATATTCATAACGGACATAATCAATATGACCGCTTTACGTAACGTTCAAACGTCGGAACATATCCCGGTAATTGGATAGAGCGTTCGTCTCGAGTGTTCGATATTTCGACCCGTTCGATGCTATCTCAATTTTATTTAACTGCAATATTTTCCAACAGCAAGTGCTATAGCGTTCGTGATGCAGCCGCTAATGCACGAAAGGTGACAAAGTTCATCTACAACCACACAAACGTGGTAGATTTTAATTATGAGGAAAACAATTAGTTGAAATGACCGTATATCCTTGTGATATTGTAATCAATGGTGTAACACACAAAGATGATCAATAAAATTACGGTCTGTGAAATAAATAATTTATTGAAGAAACAAATGAACATGAAGTATGAAAGCAATTTATTGAAAGGACCTTAAGATTAAGATTTGGTGGAGTTTGGGCTATGTAGTTGTTGGTGGTGCTATCGACACATGACAAAAGAAAACAACATTGGTACTTGTGAGCCCCAGATCTCATAATTGTATATGTATGTACCACGTCATTGTGAATCCAATTATTATGTCAGGGTAAAAGTACCTAGGTTAAGGTCCTTTATCTCAATGAATACTCAATAATTTTAAAGTAAAAAAAAAAAAAAAAAAAAAAAACAAATTCAGTAAAACAATAATTTCTATCGAAACCAAATTTCACTCTATAATTTATAGCGATAAAGAAGATTACGTCTTGTCTAACTAAGTTTATTGTCTTTGTCTTAGTTGTAAACCCATTACAAGATTATTCGAGAAGTATTAGATTCAATATCGGTCGAATGCAAAAATTGAATATATTTGTAATCTTGGCCGATAATACCTGCAATCGATAATCTCAACTTGTTCTAACACTACAAGTATATGTTGTAATGCGCATACATATAATCTTAACCAATAAAATTGCCTTTTAAAAAAAATCTCTCCAAACTTGTAAAATTCTCATTCATTACTCAGAGAAGTACTCGCAAGCAAAGTGCATGTGAACTAAAACATCTTCAAATGTCAAACTTCAAAGGATATTGAAGTTGAATCTCATTACATACCAAGAATATCCTACTTTCGAAATACAAATTCCAAAACAATATGCATTTACTTTCTAGATTACAATAGTCAATTAAAGCCAAACAGATGTATAAAATAATAATATTTTGCAATCTTTAATATACAAATCGTGCATAAGATTAAAATCTTACCTTTCAATTTATAAAATACAGTTGTCACACAAACAATTCACTGCAATAGTTGAGAATAATCGCCTACTTCGAAAAACAAATCCTAGATGAGTAATATATAATATTTTACAAGCCTACTTTCTAAAGAGAGTCGCGATACCAGTATAAACAAATAAAAAGAATCATTACGTAAATCCAAAATAATTAAATTAAGTATAAAATTGTGGTATATATGCCTAATGTCAATTAAAACTGAACATAGCGCGGGCTCCACGAACCTCAACCCGAGCTCGCCCGACCCATGCATAATGCATGATTGGATCCCAATACATCTATCATCAAGTGTAGATTAAACACGAATTCAAATGATTGGATCGAAAGAATTAAATTATTTGCATCTCCTCTCTGATCAGAATTCAGCGTATCATCATCAATAATAGTTTCTAGGCTTTCGACAATGGCAGAAAACATGCTTAACATCCTTATTAGCGTACCGTAATGTGAGCCCCAACGTGTATCTCCAAAACGTTTCAAAGAAGTTTGTTGATTAAGTCCCCGTCCACTTTCAAGTTCACCACTATCAATCGCTTCTTTAATCAAGGAATCTTGTCTATCTTGAAGAATGTCGCAACGTTTTGCAGAAACACCAATCGTATTTAACACAGAGCTGACTATACTAAAGAATGATGCAACTTGAACGTGCTTCTTGGCCACATATACCAGTGCTAACTGAAGTTGATGAGCAAAACAGTGAATGTAGAAGGCGCAAGAGTTTTCCTTCAGAATAAGAGTTTTAAGACCGTTGAACTGACCTTTCATATTGCTAGCTCCATCGTAACCTTGTCCTCGCAGCCTTGATATGCTTAATTTGTGCCTCGATAATAACTTGTCAATCGCATTTTTAAGTGTAAGAGCCGTCGTGCTAGAAACATGCTCAATGCCAACAAAACGTTCAACAACGATCCCTCTTTTATCCACATAACGCAATACAACAGCCATTTGCTCTTTCATATAAATGTCACGAGATTCATCTACAAGAATCGAGAACAATGCACTCCCAAGGTCTTCAAAAATAGCTTTGACAGTTTCACTAGCACAAGCATGAATAATATCTTTCTGAATATCAGGAGATGTCAACTTGAGATTTTTATTAGCATTGCCCAATGTTACACTTCTTACTTCAGGATTGTGGTCAGTAAGAAATCGCAAGACACGTAGAAAGTTACCTTGATTCATTGATGTCTCGGATTCATCATCACCACGGAATGAAAGGCCTTGTTCTAGGAGAAGCCGAACACAATTCACAGATGTTGTCAAGCGAGTACGGTACTCATTACGAGAAACTTCGGATCTCTTAGACACAATATTTTCAATGTTTTGCTTCTGATTCTTCATTGCCGTCAAATCCCTCCAAGCTTGATTGTGAGCACTGGCAGGACCTCCAACATGAATTTTCAATGTCTCACTATTCTTCCAGCTATTAAATCCTGTGCCAACAAAACTATCACCACCTGATTGCTTTCCGTGGCATGGTCGAAAAAGATAGCAGCACAAACAATATGCACGATTTTTATCAATGCTATACTCTAACCAGTTCGTATACTTCTTATACCATTGCACATTGAATTTTCTTCTTTTGTCTCCATACTCTTTAAGTGGAAAATCGTGCTCCGTTGGCTGACAAGGACCCATTTGTATATATTTTCTTCGAACCAGATCTCGAACATTAGGATGATGGTCTAAAATCGATGGCCTTTTTCCAGGGTCTTCTTCAATGTCTTCAGAATCAATCAATTTTTTCTTACTACAAGAACGGCTTCTATCTTGCTCAATATTCTCACTGATAGGAAGACTAGTATCTTTTTCACCGCTTGAACGAGTTGTATCTTGCACAATATTCTCTATGACAGGAAGACTAGTATTTTTCTCGTCATTCTCTCCAATAGTTTCAAACTTTCTTTTATAATATTTCAACATGATTCTGACTTTCCGATACCCTGTTTCAATACGAGTAATTTCAATAAGTTAACAACCATTAACAAGACTAACCAGCTTAATAAGTTGTTCTAACCCAAAATAAAAATAGAAATTATAAAATATCATAAACTAACCACTAACCCATCTTTGAGGTTAAGAACAGAGTATATTAATATCAGTAAAATCATGAGGTTAAGAACATAGTTTATTAATATCAGCCCAACATAAAGTACTTTCTTAAACATACTTTCTTAAACACAAAACGAAGAACAGAGCTCAAGAATCAAGAGAGTTAAACACAAACCATGATAAAAAAAATCCTAAATTCAACCTCAGATAAAATAACAGAAAGTGAGAGAAAAATTCAACCTCAGATAAAAGAACCAAGGCGTCACCGTCGACGCTGGCGCGCTGTATAAGAAATCCGCAGCCGTCACCGGATATCGGAGGAGAGAATAAAAGCTGCAACGAGTTCGAGACGGAGAGATCAAAAATCGCACCTGTGTTCCGAGATAAACATATGATCTTGTGAGTAGCGATGGACCGATGGTGAAGCGAGAGCATGGTTTACCTGTGGCTGTGCCTGTGAAGAAGCACTAGAAGAACGCAACGAGTTCTTCGTGAGGGAGAGATGTGGAATTGATGGGCTGTGGGCGATCGACGAAGAGGAAAGAGACGAGCAGCAGAAAAATAGAAACTTGGGGAGAAGGGCAAAAAATAAGATTATTAATTATTAAATAAAAAAAATTCAGCCACTATAATAAGCCACACGCCCACACCACAAGGCCCAATCAATTTCATATTATATATATAATTTTTTTTTTGAAAATTGAGATAGGGCAGGGGCCCAATGTCAGTCCCCCTTGCTCCGTGCCTGCATGCATTTTCAGACCGCGGGCTGCCCCGCCCGAGATAATGTATTTTTGTTGTTGTTGTTTAAAACAAACTTAATTGTATTTTAACTCTTTATTAAATGCTAAAACTTGTGTTGAGTAGATTAGTGAGTTTTTTTTTAGTTTGATGAAATTATGTGGTATTGATAGTTAAACCAAGGTTCACATTTTCGACGATAATCGTCGATAATCGCCGATTTTCGGTCTTTTCGGTAGTTACCGGTAAGTTGCCGGCTCTAATACTTATCGTTTTATATACTTTTCGACGATTATCGAGATTTTCGATAAAACCTTTTCCAACCGATTTTCGACAAACTGCGTGTAAAAAATAGGGCACCCCACCCCGCCCTATTTTCGATTTTCGATAATACCAATTAAACTTTCGGCAAAAATAATTATACTCACACAAGAGCACCCCACCCCACCCCGCCCCGCCCGTCCGGTCGGCGGCGGCGCGCGTGTGGTGGTGTAACATTTGTGTGAGTCCTCCCCCATCCACAAAATCCTATGACCCAAAGGGCCCAAGCCCTTGTCCCTAATATTTGGTATATAAACATCACCAAACGCTTGTCATCTATCAATGTGGGACTTTTTGTTATACACCTAACATACATATTAACTTCACATAACATACATATACACTTAATATACATATTCATTTAATATTATACACTTCAACTAATATTAAATTTGTTAACATACATATACAATTAACATGCATATTCACTTAATATTACACACTTAATTAACATACATATTCACTTCACATAATAATTTGACTTAATATTATACACTTAAACTAATAAAGTGACTTAATATTAGTGTTTTAGATTTGAGACTAGTGATGGAATTATATGTGTGTATGACTTTATTTACATATGTTTTGTGGTATGATATTATAAAAATATCTTGTAAGTTTTCCGTCGAAAAGTATCGAAAAGTGTCGATAATCCTTCGATAATCTTCGAAAAGTATCGGTAATCGGTAAGCTACAGTATTATAAGTTTTCCGTCGGTTAATCGGTAAGCTATCGATTAATCCGTCGAAAACGGTAACCGATTTATCGACAATCTCGGTAAGTTGAACCTTGAGTTAAACTACCAATACAAGCTGTTTAATATAAGTACTAGGGGTATAAAAAAAAATAGATAAATTGAATCGTGGGACAGAAAACCTTGTTACCGAAGACCTTAACGGCCGAATAATAGGGTACGGATCCATAAAACAAGGTCTTCGGTCCATTTGGACCGCATTGGGTCTTCGGTATTCGGTTTCAATTTTGAGAATCGGTACCGAAGACCCACTTGTACCGAAGATCTTCTTATTTAATTATTAAATTTTATGTTATGATAAATTCATAGAAAAATAAGGTAACTTCCATAATAAATTAATTTTATTTCTAGACATTTGTTTTCTTTCGTATTTTTTTATGGTTGGCGGGATTTTTATGTTTGTAGAATTTGGTTTTCACTTGGGTTATTAAAGTTATTGAATGTTGTCAATAAAAAGACAAGCAATCGTTTATTACAAATTTGAATTTAGTTATGGGTCCCATTAGAGCCTGTGACTATTCCATGATAATTTTTTTATATTCAAATTCTAATGTATAAGCCCCCAAAATCGTTAGTTTTTGAATTGGTTGAAAATTTTCAATCAATATTTTTTAGCACATATGCATACTCAAAAACACAATATAAAGATCAAGAACACCAAAATCAAATTAACATTAAAAACACTATGAACATCAAGAACACCATTTGAACCTCAAGAACATTGTATGAACATTAAAAACACTATATGAACGTCAAGAAAAATATCAAAAAAGAAAAATGAATGCAAAAATCATTGTTTTGTGGGCCTAAACGTCAAAATTCGGTTAAATCTGAAAAGCTCACGTAGTTGAGATCTCCGTGTGCAAAGTTTTTCATTGTTTATGAAGATATCCACTGCATAAAGTTTAGACTTCCTAACCTTATTCGAGGCTTAAATACCGTGGTGTAAATTTTACTCTACTGTTTTGAGCCGTGGTTAATCTATGTTTCGTACTAGTGGTTGAATTTAATTATGAGTCCCACTGGAGACTACACTCTAATTATGAATATAATATAGGTCCCAAAAGAAATTTTTAATAATTTAAAGTACCATTGATGCTGTAATGGTTGTAAACCATGTATAATAAATATATGCCATTATATGTGTTGTAGCATTTCCTGTTGCATTTATTGTCAGCAATTTAATCCTTACATATTTTTCATGAGATTTTATTTTTATATTCAAATTCCAATGTATAAGTCCTAAAATCGTTACTTTTTGAATTAGTTGAAAATTTTAGGTCAATACTTTAGAACACAGAAGCATACTCAAGAACAAAATATGAACATCAAGAACACCAAAATTAAATTAACATTAAATACACTATATGGACATCAAGAGCACCACATGAACCTCAAACACTATATGAACATTAAAAACACTATATCAACGTCAAGAACATGGTAATATCAACACACAAAAACTAAAATAAAAATTCAAAAAAAGTACCCGAATCACCAAAAACACGGTTTTAACGTTATAACTATGTAAGTAAAATTTGCTCTTGTTTTCAAACATTTTCTATTAAGTATTTAATTTAAAGTAAGTAGTTAAGTTTTTTTAATTTTATTTTGAATACTATATAAGGATAAATATAGAGAATGAAATATATTAATAAAATTAAAATTACTTTGTTACAACAACTTACTACAATTTCACAATACATATTTTAACAAACCTCAAAGTTCAAAGTTCAAATTCAAACATTAAAATATAAAATTAACCACCATACATTAAAAACAATGCCGCAATACTTACTTAATAACATTAAACACCGTGGTTTCTATGACAACTCTCGTGATGACGACCATAGTGGACAAGGGCGGATAATTTTATTAAAAAGACTGTCAAAAGTGATGTGGAAGAAAAATGATAAAATAATAATTTTCGTGTTGTGGTAAAAAAATTATGACATTTTACGAAAGTTTCATGGATGAACACGCACGCTCTCAAAGTTAAATGAGAAGCAAATATGTAATATAATTTTTTTTTTATCATTCAACCCACATTTCCGTCAAAATTAATTGAGAGTACTGTCATTTCCGTCAAAATTTAGAGGACTGTCAAAATGATAGAGGGCACTAGAGCACTAAAACTGTATTTGAGGGGGCTTTATCATAATTATTTTTTATGAGGGGCTTTTACAACACCGATCCTTAACTCAATCCAAAAGGGTGTATTAAATTATAATTCTTTGCAATCTTTAGAATACAATCTCTGTTTAAGATTTAAATAAAGTGTGTAAAATATTACCAAGCCTCTTTCACTTTATAAAATACAATTGTCAGAAATAATTCAACGCAATAATTAAGCTAAATCTTACCGTCCGTTTGCGTAATCAACAAGACTATAAAATTATGAGTTAGTTGATCACGAACTTAAATTTAAATCAAAATGCACGGAATATTCGATCTCAAAAAGAACCAGCATCGGCAAAAAGACAACGACCAGATGACATTTTCTATTCCACGTTGTATAATAAATTATTTGACTTTTTAAATCATATGATTAGAAGTAAAAGTGGTTTTATAAAATACATGTTTGGGATTAGATAGTGAATATCGAATTAGTACACGTTTACGGTCTGAATTTCATAAGCAAATAAAATAAAATAAATAATAATAATAATAATAATAATAATAATAACAATAATATAGGCCAGGGTTCAAGTTTATCCTTATTCCTAATCACAACTTAAACCACTCCAAGTCTCCAATATTTGGTACATAAATAATATGTAAATTAATAGTTCTTAAATAAAATTAGTGATAATAACGGGAAAAGTATGTAAATTGTAGTGCTTTGGCGGGTACTCAAATTTTCCAAGTGAAAAAGTAAAAAATAAAATACTTTGAGTTTATTAAAAGTAGAACATAGCTCTTTCTAATTTTTGTTTAAACCAAGTCAAAGAATTGTCCCTTTTTTATTCGAAAATATTAGTGGCGGAGTATGTGTTACCTTCATACAATTTTAATATTTTACTTCGATTTAATATTTTATTATTATTCATTTTAATTATTTGAATCCTACTTCTATTTTTTTTTACTTTGGCAAATGCAAGTCGCCTCGACCACTCGGCATGTCGTAGCTACTCTGGTTTCCAAATAAGAAAATAGCAGAATCTGAAAATTGGATTATGTTTCTTTAGATAATAGTTAATTATCCATTTTGTAAAACTAAAAATATTATATAACTAAAAAGACGTGCTTATCTGAACTAAGGCCAGCTCTGAGTTTGTCGGGACCCTAGGCGAAGACTGATTTTGGGGCCCCTATCGTGATTATAAAAATAAATATTAAGCCCACTAATACTACACTACACGTCATGACCCACTATTAATATGAATTTTTTTAATATGAATTGTGTTTATTATATATCCTCACAACAGTAAAACGTGAGCACAATACACTCAATGTTTTTTTCTTCCATCGTGGGGCCCCTAATTTACAAATTTATTATAGTCTTGGGCCTACATGTATACCCGGTACTGATCTGAACCGATAAATTTAGTAGGTTAAGTCATAGGTTAAAACTTAAAACTATTACATACAATATTTAATTAAAATAAAAACTAAAATTACAAATGACTAATTAGTGTATTCACTCTAAATTATTATTCGGTAAGGATCTCAAAGTCCTAAGCAAAAAAATAATTTTCAAGGCTTTATCGAAATGATTTAATTTTGAGATTTAAATTAAAAAAATAATATTAACTCTCAAGCTTATTTTAGAGGCCCAAAATTTGAAGCTTTTGCTGTCGAAATAGTATTATCTTAGAGTCCAAAATAAAAATAATACTAGTTTTAAATTTTACTATGATATTTTAAATTTTATTATTATTATTATTATTATTATTATTAACGTGGCTTCAACTTCCCTTTAAACCTAACCCTACTATTACAGAAGACTTAATAAATATAATTTTATAGAATTTAAAATTTTTAAGTGATAAAAAATAATAAAAAATATATTAAATTTGCTATATTAAGAGAGAAAACGAAAGAAAATGAGTTAGAAAATGTAGAAAATACATTTCATATATTTTTGATTTTCTATGAAAATTTTAAAGAAAAGAAAAAAAAAAAGATTTTAAATCCGTTTTCTAAGTAAACATGTTTTCTAACCTTGTTGGCTAGGATTTAGATTTAGGAAACAACCAAAAAGCCTTATTTTATACTCGTACTTTCAAGTCTTTAAGGTCTTTAGTAACAACCTATCACTCCATGGATTTGTCCACTAATACATAATATAATGGGTTAATTGCAGCAAAAGTACTCAATTAGTTTCAAAATAATCGACATAGACCCAACTCTTTTTATCCGTAACAAAAGATTTCTAACTTTTATTTTTTATTTTATAAATGGATAGATCTCACCCATTTTTATTTTCTTCCAGCAATTTCCCTAGTGACGACACCACTCTGCTCTCTATCTACCATTACGGTAGAATAGAAGAAAAATGAAAAAGAAAATCCCCATATATATTATATAATAATATATTATTAGTGGCGCAGAGATTGACGGACGTATTGTTGATAATTATAATGATGAATGGGCTTCCAAATTATTATTATTTTTTCTGAAAAACGTGCGTTCCGTTGTCTTCTTCACATAAATAAATTCATCTCACGTCTCTCTCTCGGAATTCAATGCCCATTTATTCCGTAAATTTGTCAAGCTCTTCAATTCCAGCACCCATGGATGCTCGCAGCAGAACAGTTGCTTGATCGCCTTTTTCTTTGTCTCTTTGCTCTGTAACCGCTTGACATCAGATTTCATCTCCGTCCTAATCAATACGAATTCGCTTTTTGTCTCTTTTCCCATTACTCTTCTTGCTGGGTGGGGGTCTTGATTATCGGCTTATCATCTTCTTCTCGAGAGCTTCGAATTTTGATTCGGTAGGTAGAGAGCTCGATTGTCAGTGGATTTCTGTTGAGGGATTAGGTTTAGATTAAGCGGAATTGAGGATTGGAGCTGAGAGAATGGGTTCGAGCGGAGAGGATGATCCGGAAACTGAGAACAGAGGAAGCATGTGGGATTTGGATAAGAAGCTTGACCAGCCCATGGATGAAGAAGCTGGTCGCCTTCGCAACATGTACAGAGAAAAGGTATATATATTATATTATATGTGATCTTGCTTTGCACTTTGTCTTTTGAGATTCTGATTGATGGGTGTTCCTCGTGTTTATGCTGATGTAATGTTAAATATGGATAAAGGTTTTGAATACTGAATTCGATGGTGTTTGTTTCAGAAATTTTCGGTGGTGCTGCTTCTGAGATTGGCGTTCCAGAGCCTGGGAGTTGTGTTCGGAGATTTAGGGACGTCGCCTTTGTACGTTTTCTACAACACGTTCTCTAAGGAAATCAAAGATCCGGAGGATGTTATAGGCGCACTCTCGTTGATTATTTATTCGCTCACTCTTATCCCGCTTCTCAAGTACATCATCGTCGTCTGCAAGGCCAACGACAACGGGCAAGGTAAACGTGAAATCATACATTCTTATATTTATGTTTTTTCGATGTCCCATTTCCCGAGCATGAACGGTATGTTTAGGTGGGACGTTGGCGCTGTATTCGTTGCTGTGTCGACATGCCAAAGTCAAGATCATTCCGAATCAACACCGGACCGACGAAGAGCTCACAACGTACAGTCGTTCTACATTACCTGAACATTCTTATGCAGCGAAAACCAAGAAATGGCTAGAAGGCCACGCTTCTCGCAAGACTATTCTTCTTCTGCTTGTCCTTATCGGCACTTGTATGGTCATTGGAGATGGCATTCTCACTCCTGCGATATCAGGTACCTTTATGAGTGTGTGTATATATATATATTATATCTGAATTTGAATATTTATATACATATTTATGAGTAGTTACTTCCCTACCCTTCGGGTAATATTATTATTAAATCAGGTAGAAATACTATTTCATTCAGTCAAGAGTGCAGTCCGTTGGTAATTCGGATTAGTAGTCTATTTCTCCGTCAAGTGAACTCTTCAAACATGTGGTTCTATGCTTTTTTGGCTGTATATGTTCTCGTTCTTCGTGGATAACGGATGATCCTCAGTTCTTGGCCTAGGCAATAGTGTATGCTAATTACTCTCTGTTTGATTCATCTATACCTATATTTAACGTACTTTGTGCTAAATTCAAATACGTGTCATAGACTTAGAATTTCGTCCATTTATTCTTGAATATCTGACTTTTGAAGCTATTTAGAGACATGATAAACTTCTGGTAGTTTCGTACCAAGGAGGAACTCCAAATTGGTTATTTTTATTGTTTTTGTCCTTTTAAGTCTTTCATTATGTTTTCATGCTTAAGTAAGGGATTAGGAAACCGTAATCTCTCTGTCATTTATAGGCGCCTAGGGGTTTGTGCCGTCTTCAATTTTGTTTTATCGGTTTGACTCGAGAGATCGCTGTGTTCTCGAAAGAACGATCTTTAGATTATTGTTGTGTGAACTGTGAGTAAAGTTTTTATCAGGACATTGCTGTTGTTAGTCATTCTGCTGCCTAAGATACTATAGCCCTGACGTTAATCTATTCTCGGACAGTTTTGTCGGCTGTTGGCGGGATTAAAGTAAGAGGACCCAGTATGAACCAAGGTATATCCGCGGACTCTTGGTTTGGTCTACGACGGTTCCCTAATACATGTCTTTCACGTTTCTGGAGTACTAAACTAATCTGCGTGCTTATGTGATACAGACATCGTTATACTTATTGCGGCGATTATATTAGTAGGCCTGTTTAGCATGCAACACTACGGCACCGACAAAGTTGGATGGCTTTTTGCTCCGATCGTGTTGTTATGGTTTCTCTTGATCGGAGGTATCGGGATGTACAATATCTGGAAATACGACAGCAGCGTTCTGAAAGCTTTCTCACCTGTATACATATACCGCTACTTCAGAAGGAACGGTAAAGATGGGTGGACTTCTCTCGGTGGTATAATGCTTAGTATAACCGGTATATTCTGGATTTCAGATACTAGTTGTTAGTGTATTTGTTATAGAAGAAAGTGTAGATAGATTTCTTACGTAAACATGCTGCTGACTTTAATGTAGGCACGGAGGCACTCTTTGCTGACCTATCCCACTTTCCGGTTTTAGCAGTTCAGATTGCTTTCGTTGCAGTTGTGTTCCCTTGTCTTCTATTGGCGTATTCTGGACAAGCTGCGTACCTCATGAAACACCATGAACACGTCGTTGATGCGTTTTATTATTCTATTCCAGGTCTGTTCTAATCCTTCCTCAGTTTAGTATTATTCTATTCAAGGTTTATTTTATGATCCGACTGTATTTATCTTTGAAACTAACAGCTATTGTTACGAAACAGCAAGCATATATTGGCCGGTATTTCTTGTGGCCACTGCTGCAGCGGCTGTTGCAAGTCAGGCGACTATTTCAGCAACGTTTTCGATAGTCAAGCAGGCGCTCGCACACGGTTGTTTCCCCAGAGTCAAAGTAGTTCATACCTCCAAGAGCTTTCTAGGCCAGATATATGTTCCGGATATCAACTGGATCCTTATGATTCTGTGTATTGCTGTCACTGCTGGGTTTAAAAATCAAAACCAGATCGGAAATGCTTATGGTAAGATAATAATAGGACCTAAGTTTAATAATAGGGGTCAGTTTGTTATTATTTCACAGTTGAGACCTACAACGCATCAAATAGTCGGTTAGAGAGGTCTCGGTTATAAAATGAAGCATAGGGTTAGTGAAGACCTATATTCTTCTGTGTTTCTTTCTCTCAAAATCTACAATTTCTGAGTACTTTTTAGGTTCTGGTCATTTTCGATGGTCATTCTGTTCGGGATGTCACTGAACGTTACTTATCTATGTTTAACTTTGTTCTTTTAATTATATTTTGTAATGGCATTTAATTTTAACCATGTTTGGGGTTTGTTTTTTAATTTATTTTCTCTTGGGCCTGGTCCAATTAGAGTAGTGACTTTATTTCCCCTAGGGTTTAGTTATGCTTAAGGCTATTTATTCCTTCTCATTTAGTAGTGTAATTTTTGTATGTCTAAATGATCCTACGCCGACGAGAGGTAGCCAAGAACTATTTAGTCTTGTAATTTAGCGTAGTTTCTTTTAGGATTCAAGATAGATACTTTAGGGAAATAAGGTTTTCTCGGTTTTAGTCCCATTACCAAACCTACACTTAGAGACCATAACGTGGTCTTATCATTTAGATATTTGTGCTAGTCTTCAATAAAAACTCATGCTTGTACTCAGTTGTTTGATGTTTCATGTTACAACAGGCACGGCGGTGGTGATAGTGATGCTTGTAACAACGTTTCTCATGACGTTAATTATGATTTTGGTGTGGCGTTGCCATTGGATCCTTGTTGTCATCTTCACCGGCCTATCGTTGCTCGTCGAAGGCACCTACTTCTCCGCTGTGCTCTTCAAGATCGACGAGGGCGGGTGGGTCCCGCTTGTCATCGCCGGAGCCTTTCTGGTGATCATGTACGTGTGGCACTACGGCACGGTGAAGCGCTACGAGTTCGAGATGCATAGCAAGGTGTCCATGGCCTGGATCCTCGGGCTGGGCCCGAGCCTGGGCCTGGTGCGAGTCCCGGGGATCGGGCTCGTCTACACCGAGCTCGCCAGTGGGGTCCCCAACATATTCTCCCACTTCATCACCAATTTACCGGCGATCCACTCCGTCGTTGTCTTCGTCTGCGTTAAGTATCTCCCGGTATACACTGTCCCCGAAGAAGAGAGGTTCCTTGTCAAGCGCATTGGACCGAAGAACTTCCACATGTTTCGGTGTGTCGCACGATACGGATACCGAGATCTCCATAAGAAAGACGACAACTTCGAGAAGAAGCTGTTTGAAAGTCTCTTCATGTTTGTCAGGCTCGAATCCATGATGGAAGGTTGCTCGGACTCCGACGAGTACAGCGTTTACGGCCAACACACTGAGCAGTCACGTGATGGTTTGTTAACAAATAATAATTACAACACGACTTCGTCGAGTGTTGATTTAACAATATCGTCGGTGGATTCAATCGTTCCGGTGAAGTCGCCGGTACAACAGAACAGTAATACGATCAGTTCGTCGGGTCAGGGGAGCAGCCAGACGGAGATCGACGAGCTCGAGTTTTTGAACAGTTGCAAGGACGCTGGAGTGGTGCATATTCTGGGGAACACGGTGGTGAGAGCGAGCCGGGATTCCGGGTTCCACAAGAAGATAGCCGTGGATTACATTTATGCTTTTCTTAGGAAGATTTGCAGAGAGAACAGTGTGATCTTCAATGTTCCTCACGAGAGTCTATTGAATGTTGGCCAAGTTTTCTACGTCTAATAAAGTCGTCGTTTGTAATTATACGGTCAATTTTCGAAATTTGTTAATAACACTACATCCTTTATGCATAATGGGTTGTCTCTTGTTTGGTGTTTCTGGAGATACTAGTTGACTTGTGACACACGTTACTTGGATGATCTCGTTACTTAGATACACTACATAAGGCATGATAACATCCCGGGACTGCGATCGCGTACCGTAATGAAGAACACTCAAGGCACCAACGCAAGAGTTTCCGAAACAAACTACGCTTAAACGAAAATTAAGATAGCTACAAATTTTGGCTATCCTTGAAAAAAAAAAAGAAGCCTCAAAACGTTTTTTAAGTACTATAGCCGCCACTTTTAAAAGTTGAGTAAATGTCATCAACTTTGACGATAAATTAGGCATTTATACAACAATTAACCCTTTACGATAAATTAGGCATTTATACAACAATTAACCCTTTAGTGAAATATATATGTGAGACTTTTTACAAGAATAACCTTATATGAAATTTCAACGAAGGTCTTTTTAGACATTTTATTCCAAAGCATCTTAATTTTTGTAATTATTTTTTATTTATAAATAAACCATCTATATAAATATTAGCCAAGACAAAAATTTGAATTGATATTGACACTCTTAACATTAATTCTTGTCAGTCACCAAAAGACTAAACATAAAACAATTGACCAACATTCAATAGACTTTCGTGAGGCACATTCAGCAAGGAGCTGTGTTCCCTGCATATTTTCTTGAGAAAAGCATATATGTAATCGACGGCGATCTTCTTGAAGAAGTTCGAACCTCTCCTCGCTCTGATCACCGTGTTCCCGAGAATGTGAACCACACCCGTTTCTTTGCACATGTTTAGGAACTGTATCTCATCGATTTCTGCCTCGCAGCTCGCCCGATTAGAGTACGTGATCTGCCCATTCGCACGGACCGGAGAACCGATCTGAACGATCGAATCCACCGACGAAATTGAATGATTAACGTCGAACAAAGACGGGCTCCTCTGCGTCTCGTCTTGCTGGTCGGGTAAACTGTAGTCGTCCGAGTCGGAACAGCCCTCCATTAGGGAATCTAGCCGGACAAATGTAGTAAGGGTTTCGAAAACCCGCTTCTCGAAATTGTAATCTTTCTTGTGAAGGTCTTTGTAACCGTATCTCGCAACGCAACGGAACATGTGGAATTCCTTGGGCCCAATTCGTTTTATGAGAAACCTCTCGTCTTCTGGAACAGTATACACGGGAAGGTACTTTACACACACGAAAACGACGACCGAGTGGATCGCCGGAAGGTTGGTGATAAAGTGGGAGAAAATGCGAGGCACACCATTAGCGAGCTCGGTGTAGACGAGCCCTATCCCAGGTACTCGAACTAGCCCTAGGCTCGGACCGAGACCGAGAATCCACGCCACTGAAACCTTACTGTGCACTTCAATCTCATAGCGTCTCACCGTACCGTAATGCCAGATGTACATTATGGAGAAGAGTATTGCAGAGATCACGAGCGGGACCCACCCACCTTGGTTGACCTTAAGTATGACCGCTGAGAAATACGTGAGCTCCACCACAAAAGATGAGACGCTGAAGATCAAAACGATCATCCAATGGCACCGCCATATCAGTATCATCACCAGAATCATGAGAATCGTCGTCACCAACATCACGATCATAACTGCTGTTCCTGTAATTGAAAAGTAACATTTTCAGATTTTCCGATTTAGCGTTTTAGAGATAAAGGATTACAACCTTTTTCATTAGCTTGAGGTGTAGACCAAGGATTACAACCTCAAAGGCCGGACCAGCCTGACCAAAATAAACCTCTTAAAATTATAAACAAAACTCTAAACATAATTTTAAAAAATTTAATTGACATTATTAAATACGCTAAATAACAATAACCGCATTATAGCGAAATGTTACATATGTAACAGGGTGTTACAGATCAGTATTTCGGTAGGAGTTACAAACGTTGAACCTGTAACATGCACCGAGCATGGTCCGCCTCGGCCCAAGGACGCCTACGCTTATGAGAGATAACTCTATTATGATATTTAATTAATTAGGTATTTTAATTTACTTGGTAACTTCCTAATTAAGTTTATTTCCGTTTTTTATCTTTATCATGACCTTAGCTATAATTGGGTCCTTTATCAAGACTGAGCTAATCTCAAACTCAATCAGAAATTTCGGCCACCCCTCAAGCAGAGGAGCGGCTCTGAATTTTGGTTGAGCGGTTGGAGAATTCTTTTTCGTGTGCGTTTCATTTTCATCAGCACGGGTTATGTAAGAGATCACAGTCCCAAGCTTTATCAAGGGGATATACTCACCAGAAGCATTTCCGATTTGGTTTTGATTTTTGAACCCAGCGGTTACTGCGATGCACAAAATCATGAGGATCCAATTAACGTCCGGGATATATATCTGGTTGAGGTACTTTTTTGAGGTATGAACAACTTTGACTCTTGGAAAACAGCCAAGTGCAAGAGCCTGCTTGATCAATGCAAACGTCGCAGATATTGTTGCTTGACTTGCAACAATGGCGGCTGCAGTTGCAATCACAAACACGGGCCAGTATATACTATCTGCAAAATCATAACGCTCACCGTCAAAGTCTTCGTATTGAAATTTAAATCAAGAAGGTGAAGAAACTTGGAGATTAATCTACTTCAGTGAATTGAGGTTGCTCATTTTGAGTTTTACAAATGGACCCAAATGAAAGGAACCTGGAATAGAATGATAGAAGGCACCGACGATATGATCAGAGTGTTTCATGAGGTACGCAGCTTGACCGGAATAGGCCAAAAGAAGGCAAGGAAAGACGACTACCGTGAATGCAATTTGTATAGACGGTACCGGAAAATGGGATAAGTCGGCGAAGAGTGCCTCGGTTCCTGTTACAAATACATGATTTTCATAATAATTTCAAGATTAATTAAAGAATGAGAATAAAAACAAAAATGGGATTATAAGTAAGCATTTACCTGTTATACTGAGCATGATCCCGCCAAGGGATGTCCAACCACCTCTCTTTCCCCTTCTGAAATACCGGTATATATACACAGGTGAAAAAGCTTTTAAAACGCCAGTATCGTACTTGTAAATGTTGTATATGCCAATTCCTCCAATGATGAGAAACCAAAGGAGAACAATCGGTGCGAAAAGCCAGCCAACTTTGTCTATGCCATGGTGTTGAATGCTGAACAGGACTACTAGTATAATCACGGCAACAAGAACGACTATATCTGCCATGACAATGCGGAAATTCTTTTGACTTTCGAAGAGATTAAGATAAACCGCGCAATTAGAGAAGATTTATAAATGTATTAATATCAGTTCTCTAGGAGATACCGTTACTAATCCTCGAGTGACCGACGTTTATTCCACCGACGGCCGACAACACTGCAGAAGAATCACATTGTCAATATATCCAGCCATTATAAATGAAGCATCTACATAAGTAAATGTAAATCAATAAGTATTAATTTTTATTCATGTTCTTCGTGATAGTGAATTTCTGACAATAAAATCCCTTTCCGAAAGAAAATTTTCATTCCTTTTGAGACAGATTGGCAGTTGTCATTTTGCCGGTACGGAAAAAATGCACATACCGCAATTCACAAGCATTAGTTTTTTCTATAAAATAGAACTAGTAAAAATTATACCCTGCATGAGAGAGATTAAGTTGATTGGTCGAAGATAATTTTCATTCCAGAAAAAAACCCATTTGTAAGTAGGCAAAAACTACAGCTTAATTGCTAACAACCGAAATGGAAAATTACGATCAAGGAAACTAACTTAAGCCAAAAACTAATGAGATAAGTAAAAGGCCTAATAAAAGCGCCCAACCCTTCGCCCAACGTGGCCTTGATTAGTTTATTTTAGAAACACCAAGAGAAAAGAATCCGCATACCAAATAGGATTCACATGACATCATGCACTATTTTTCTATTCTAATTTAAATCAGATCATAAATTCATAAGTCTGCATATTTGTATATTTGCGCAAGAAAAATATATACCTGATATAGCTGGAGTTAAAATTCCGTCCCCAACTACCATACAAGAGCCTATAAGGACAAGAATAAGAATTGTTTTCTTCATAAATGCATGTTTCTCCAACCATCTCTTTGTTGTAGCAGCAAACGAATGTTCGGAAAATACCGAATGACTGTAAGTCGTAAGCTCCTCGTCACTCCTGTCTTGATTAGGAATTGTCCTCAAGTTCGCATGTCGACAGAGTAATGAATAAATAGCAAATGTACCACCTGCATCGAAATAACTAATTATCAGACTTCGGTCCCAACCATAACCAAGGTTTCGAAAGGCGAAGTCGGAAATTGACGTTTTTTTCCCTTGGCACCAAGCCTTAATAAAAACATTAAATTCATAAGTTATAGTATTATACCTAATGCAATTTGTAACAAACGGAACATAATTTCACATAATCTTTCATTTACGAATTATAAGGCTTGAAATCATAAAATTCATTAAAAGTTTTAGGGTGTCTATGTGATGAGGGAAATCGAAATAGGTTCCTTTACATTCAATTACTTATGAAAAAAAAACAAAACAAAAACCATCAGTTAAAAATAGCCCAAACATTTCTAGAAAATGAGCAAAACAGGCAAAGAGGCTTTTCGGACAAAACAATTGCAGGCTTATTTAGTCGCCTTTTGCACTGAAATAACATATAAAAATAACCCAAGCAAAACATGGCCAAATTGTGTGCGACACTGAGGTGCGCGCCTCGTACGCCTCGCCTCAAGAGGTTTTGAAACTATGGAAATTTCCTCATACGCGAGACATGACTAGAATCGTAAAACACTTGCAAGTTGAGAACAAGCTACCTTGTCCATTATCATTTGCTCTGCAGACAATGAGAACATACTTGAGCAATGGAATGAGCGTAAGCGAATATATGATTAGGGATAAAGCTCCAACGAGATCTTCTGGGTCATCGATCCCGTCCGGGAACGTGTTGTAGAACACATACAACGGCGACGTACCCAAGTCTCCGTAAACTACTCCGAGGCTCTGAAACGCAAGTTGCAGAACCAATAGCGCCGAGTACTCCTGAAACAACAACAGACGCATGCATTACTTGTAGCCTAAACCGAGTTCGATACAGCTAATCGCATGAATACCTTCTCCTTGTACATATTCCGAATCCTTTTCGCCTCTTCATCCATGGGCTGATCCAGCTTCTGATTCAAACTCCACACATCACCATCTCCATTGGAGCCTTGCTCAGTATTATTATGCATGACTGAAATTCTTGAATGCCCAATTCTTATTCGATCTTCAATCAATTGGAAACCCTGTTATACATAAAGAAACTAGAAAGAATATAGTACTGTATAGCTGAATCCTATATCTGCGGTGATTACACATTATATAATTATAATATATGTGTGCGATTTGTCAACGATAACATAAAGAAAGAGAAAAGAGTTGAAAAAGAAAAAGGGATCCTCTCGAAATTCGGACACCAAATCGAAAGCAAAAGTTTTCAGTCTCAATTGCATCACGAAATCAGAAGCCGAAAACCGAAGACGAGACCCAAAACAAGAAAATGGAAAATCTCGCACCCATATGTGAGTGAATGAACACAAGCAGAGCCGAAATTCCCAGGTGGGCTTAGCTCAGATTTGGTTTCAAAGAAGAGGAAGATGAAGAGAGGAACGAACCCGATCAGGAAGCAGTCCTTTAAGAAGCCATGGCAATGAAATGGAGCTCTTTCACCGCTTGATAATATAGTGTGTGTTTGTTTGTTGTAAGGAAGAGACCACTCTTTGTTGCAAAAATGATGGTCCTACATCGCTTGTCTCATTCGAATCTCATTAACTCACTCTTTTTTTTTTTTCTTTTTTTCTTTCTTTCTCCGACACATATCTCAGCGCACACATGGGTAGTAAGTACTTATAAGTTACTATGCTAGTAGGTAAATAAAAGGGTTTTTAGCGGTAAAAGTATCTAAATTGTTTGAAAATAGATAATATAGAATTAATTTAAAGAAAATATGGTAAAAGTAATAGGGTAGTATAGAGTTTATTTTTTAAAAAAAACTATGGTAAAAGTACTTAAGTTCACCTTTTTAGCAAATCGGTAGACTTCATCCACTTTTCCGTTCTAGACGAATGTCACAAGTACGTGTACCGAAAACAAAGATTCCTGAAATGTCGATATTGGCAGCTGAGATATTTATGTATAACTAAAAACAAAAACAATAAACGACACTAAGTACGATTTTGAGGTGGTTTTTATTTAGTTTTGGGTAAACTGCGGCTAATGTACCCAATGTTTGATATTCTGCGGATTATGTACCCAATGTTTATTTTCGGCGGCTAATGTACCCAATGTTTGATCCGTTAGATATTTTTCGTGTTTTCCGTCACTTGACCGTTAGAGAGTTATCCTCCTCTATATGCACACTTTTCGTATTTTTGACATAACTCACTCATTTTTTGTCCAAATTTTATGCACGACCTATGGTTGGAAAGATAAGAGATAGATCTACAACTTTGGTGTTTTAAGTTTTGTAAAATAAGTTTTAAAAAAATACGAAATTTCAAATACAACGTAAAACTGGACATTAGTTTAATGCAAAATATTTGTTTCGAGCAAATTTTAATATACTTAATTACTTTTTATGATGAAACGTAAAACTAAAAAGTTGTAGATAAATATTTTATCTTTCTAACGGGTGTTTATCTATAAATTTTAGACAAAAAATGAGTGAGTTATGCCAAAAATATGAAAGATGTGATGCAAAATAATCTTTTATATTTTTGGCATAACTCACTCATTTTTTGTCCAAAATTTATAAATAAACACCCGTTGGAAAGATAAAAAGTTTATCTACAACTTTTTAGTTTTACGTTTCATCATAAAAAGTCATGAAGTATATTAAAATTTGCTCGAAACAAATATTTTGCATTAAACTAATATCCAGTTTTATGTTGTATTTGAAATTTCGTATTTTTCTAAAACTGATTTTACAAAACTTAAAACACCAAAGTTGTAGATCTATCTCTTATCTTTCCAACCATAGGTCGTGCATAAAATTTGGACAAAAAATGAGTGAGTTATGTCAAAAATACGAAAAGTGTACATATAGAGGAAGATAACTCTCTAACGGTCAAGTGACGGAAAACACGAAAATATCTAACGGATCAAACATTGAGTATATTAGCCGCCGAAAATAAACATTGGGTACATAATCCGCAGAAGATCAAACATTGGGTACATTAGCCGCAGTTTACCCTAATACCCTTTAGTTTTAGTCAAAGTTTTGAGTAGCCGCAACATAGAGTGGGTATAGTATACCGTGTGAACAACTCGCAAATCGTTGGTATGTAGACTAGGTTAATTTAAACCCACTCGGTAGCCAGTTTACGCAAGTAGTAGTATACCGCATAAACCATCATAATAACCCTAGAATACACAATTCAATTACCTTATAAAACCCTCAAAAGTTACTTCTTTAATTTTTTAATTAAATATTATCTATAAATAAATAAATAAATATACATATCGATTTTATTTTGCGGTATACCAGACTGACACAATCAATAATTGTTTTCTAAAATCTTAGGAAACTCTATTAAAATACTATAAAACTCTTGATATATATTGGTAAATCAAAGTTGCAGCGATTTTGAGGTCTGTAGAAATACGACATCCACTTTGGTTCAATCCCAGTCAACACGACACGTCGTTCGGATCAGTACAGTCAAAGACAAAGACAGAAAAGTGAGAATCTGTTTGCCGAGTAGTACTTTCTCGAGAGACGAGCCTCTGATTTCCTCACTTTCCACGTCGAATCTCTCTCTCGCATCACCAGCTCGAATCAATGAATATGATTCAGAAGAAGAAGAAGCACTTCGATCTCTTCTAGCTAGGGTTTACGAGAATCACGTTCCCAATTTGATCACAGTATTAGCGTGGTTATTAACGGTAAACGGAATTACCAGATCGATGATTAGCGAGTAAGCAGAGGTTGCAGAGAGAGAGAGAGTCGATGGGAGTGACGCGTGGCGGGTGGCGATTGGTCGCGGAGATGGAGAGGCTTCAACAGCAAACGAGGAGGAGGAGGGAGAGAAGAGCACGCTTTTCTCACTGCCATGTCAGACCGGCGAAGAATCCGTATTTCTCTCTCTACGGGAATTTTTATTTATTTAATATTAATTCCACCAGAAAAATAAACTCTCTCTCTCTCCTCTGTCCCTCTCTCTCTCTCTCTCTCTCTCTCTCTCTCTAAGCCTCAACCCCAAGTTTCCATGCCCTAGCCCTCTCTCTCTCTCACTCTCCAAATCCCTAATTGCTCGCCGTTGCTGCTTCAATCCGCCGGCTCTCTGACCGGATTCGATCCGCCGGGTGAGCTTTCTGCTTTTCTCTTCTTCTTCTTCCTTCTCTGCGTTGAAATCGATTGGGAGCTTTCAGCTCTGCTCTGGCTCTCATTAGTGTTGTTTCGTTTAGGAGCTGTTTGCATGTTCGTTCTTGGCGAGGTCTTGAACCTTTCCTTCCATGGCTTATTGTTGACCTTGATGCCGAGTTAGTCTGGAAACCGAAGAGGTTTCCATGTTACAAGGCGATACGGTACGGGATCAAAATGCATTGGTGATGATGAGATGGGCTATGTGTGATCTCTGCGTTATCGTCTTAGTTACATAGTCTCTTACTTCTCTGGCACCACTGATTTCATGCTGTTGTCAGTGATGAGATGCGTAAAATGTGTAATTTTGTTTCTTGAATACTCTAATTTGAATGCAAGGAGTGTGTAGTTCTTATTCTAATTTCTGTGACGTAGTTTTATCTGTTCTTTTGCATCATACCGAGTTTGCAGAGTATTTCTTACGCGGTCAGTGTGAATTCCTCAACATCCTATCGTTGCGCTTTTCTGATAATTGCGATCTATGAGTTAGGGTTGCTATTATACCTCTATTTGAAAATAATCAAGAGCTTTTTCAAATCTTCTATTGACTGATTGCAATATCTTCTGATTTCTGGTCCAGTTGGATCCTTCTCATTTATAGGTTGTGTCGATGATCGAACAGTCGTATATGTGCATGCATTCGTAATAGTATACAAGAATATTCTAAAATGAGTCTCCCTATTGCGTCTGATGCCTTATAAGAACTCTGTGCAGGAATGAATTGGTTAGATGTCACTGTATTGGAAAAAGCTGTGGAAAATCTCAGATGCAGAAAATCAACTTCTATGGGCATCTTTTATACTTTGTAATGATGCATCTAAGACTTGACTGAGAGATGAAAGAAAACAGTTCATCTACTAGTAAAATGATAAACAGAAACTGGGTTTTGAAGCGTAAACGTAGAAAGCTTCCTTATGGTACTGATGCATCCAATGGTAAAGAAGATAGTTCCGCTGCATCGGGATCTGGGAGAAATATATCAGCAGTTAAATCCAAACAGAAAAGTGAAATTATTAATGAGAGATATTCATCGAAGAAGAGAGGAAATGATGGAGTGAGTTACATCTTCTTCACTATCTTAGTTAAAATTGTTTTGTTCTAGTAGTTCTTCATTTTGGTGCCTTTTCATTTATATTTACATGAATTCGTTTCTTTGGTTAAAATTACATTTTCTTTTCCTACGAGGGTTTTTCTAATTCAACTTTTATTTTTCTTCCATAATTTGATGGAGAAGACTAGTAATGTAAGAATAAATGTAATTAAAGCTTTATAAATCAAGTTCTAGATGCTCTATATATATATTTAAGTCATACCTGGCTGGCGTTATTGTTTAGTTTGATTCCCGCGTAGGTAAAACAACTTGTGAATTGCCTTTCACTTCTTTCTGGAACATCCGAGTAATTAGGATAGTCATAGTGCCCTTTGTTATGCCCGTTGTCGAATTTAAGCTGGTCCTGTTTTCATCGCATCCTCTTTTAGGTCTTTTTTTAAACATCGATAACTTTGTTCTAAAATATTTATTTTATTTCTGATCCAGTATTTCTATGAATGCGTGATTTGTGACGTTGGTGGTAACTTGCTGTGTTGTGATGGTTGTCCACGCACCTACCATCTCCAGTGTCTTGATCCTCCTCTTAAGGTATTGATCCCTTCTTATACTTGCTACTTGGTTCATTCTACAACAATTTCTTGTTTAGAGTACTAACTGAGCTCCTTTGATCTTTTTCGAACATTTGATTGCTAATTTTATCATCTGAAGCGTATTCCGAATGGGAAGTGGCAATGTCCGAGCTGTCAGAAAGGAAATCTGTTAGAGCCTGCGAGTAATTTGAATGCAATTTCGAAGCGAGCAAGAACAAAGATTGTTAATTCAAAATCCAGAATTGGAATTAAGTCATCTGAAAGAGATAAAACATCCCAGATGTTTGGTAACTCTGTTATTGTAAAGAAGAGATCCTCCAAGAAAGGAAAATCTTCAATTCACGTAACAAAGTCCCCCAAGGAGAAAGTAGACTTGTCTTCCAGTGTAGAGGTGGAGCATTTAACCGATGGCGTTTCTTTAATGGATACTTCACAGTCTGTACATATCGAGGCTGAAGATAATTCCGAAGATCCAAATTCAACCTTCCCAGTGAAGGAGGCTTCACCTCGTTCTAAAGCTGCAAAATCGGAGGCCACAGATGAAGCGTCGGTGGCATTATCTTCTCTTGATATTGACAATATGAAAGAAAGTAAAGTTGTCCTCGCGGCCAGTGCAACCGCTGAGGAGGCCAGAAAAAGAAAGCGAGTGTCTAAGAGCGATAGAAGTCATAAAAAGCCCAAGAATGACAAAGGAAAATGTATCGTTGCTAGTATTCCTAAACAACAACGATCTGGAGGTGTAGCAACTCCTGGGAGCATTAAATCACGAAGAAAACACAAATCCGTGAACTGTCAGGCTTCAGTTTCTGTGTCGAAGAACCCTGATGTTAAGGGAAAAGATGAGGTATGCGTCACTTCACTTCTATTGAGCATTAAAAGCCTCTCTTTTAGATTGTTAGCAACTTCTGAATAGAACAGGTACTTTAAACGTTGTAATGAATAACAGATCAGCTCTTAGAATTGTGTGGAACGCGATATAGAAACGTAAATGATATGGGAATTTTACGTCATGGTATTTGATTTTGTAGCAGAGGATATGGGTGTAGCTGTTTTGTTTTAATTGTACATAACATAATATCATGGTGCAGATACCTCCTGATGATGCAAATAACCAATGTGGCAGTAGTAAAAGTGGAGCCAAGGAGGTGGAAACCCTGATCTGTCAGAACAAAAACCCGTCTGATTCTCTGCAGGTGGAAGAGTTAACCGAAAACTCGATATCGCTCCTTAGTCTGACAACAAAACTATAGTTGACATGTATAGTGTTTTTACAGGTGGACCGTATTCTGGGGTGCCGAGTTCAACGCAATGACAGTGACTCTCTACATCACGCATTGGCGGTAGTTGCTGATAATAAAATAGAGATTGAGACTGAGCATCCAATCTCTGATCCTGACTTCAATGGGGGAGCTGAACTTCTTACCGAGAGCACAGGGAACGGTAAAAAAGGAGTCTATAGCGAGGAGAGTGTGAAGTATAATAATATAGCAGAAAAGATGAAAGCGAATAAAGAAGGTAAACAAGTTAATGAAGTGGATTCAGCGCAGAAGGATGATGAGAAAACTGGATCTGTATCTATGACTCCTAATAAGCTGGATGAATCTGCTGTGGCTGCCGCGGACATGGAAATAAATAATGTAAATTTGATCGAAGATGGGACTATAAAATCTCTTGGAGAAGAAAGTCACGGTAAGGGTGACGTTTCAGAAATTTGTGTTACAAGTGTTTCCAATGAAAGTAAAGATGAAAAGGTTGTTGTGGACACAGAAAAAGGGATTGATGATATAACTGGAAGAACAATTGAGGAAAGTAAACCTGAAAATGTTGATGTTTTGTATGAATTCTTAGTCAAATGGGTAGGAAAATCCAATATTCATAATACTTGGGTCTCTGAGTCCCAGGTGAAGGTTCTGGCAAAGAGAAAACTGGAAAACTATAAGGCAAAGTACGGAAGATCCATCATAAACATTTGCGAGGAACGGTGGAAAGAGCCACAGAAGGTCATAGCTCTCCGTACATCAGATGGCCGTGGTGAAGCCTTTGTGAAATGGAGCGGATTGCCATATGATGAATGCACTTGGGAGAGTTTGGAAGAGCCTGTGCTCAAAAGATTGTATCGGTTGGTCAATCTGTTTAAACAATTTGAGCGTCAAACACAAGACAACAATCTCTCTAGAGATGAATTAGCAAAGAGGAGGGCCGAGTGTCAGAAGAAGGAGATCGTTACTCTTGTTGAGCAGCCAGTGGAGCTGAGTGGAGGCTCGTTGTTTCCCCATCAACTCGAAGCACTGAATTGGCTGCGCAAGTGCTGGTGCAGAGGCAAAAACGTGATTTTAGCTGACGAAATGGGCCTTGGAAAGACCATCTCGGCTTGTGCTTTCTTATCATCACTCTACTTCGAGTTCAAAGCAACTCTGCCCTGTTTGGTCCTCGTTCCTCTCTCCACGATGCCTAACTGGCTTGCAGAGTTTGCCTTATGGGCTCCAGAATTGAATGTCGTTGACTATCATGGCTGTGCTAAAGCAAGAGCCATGATTCGCCAGTACGAATGGCATGCTAGTGATCCAAAGGATTTGAATAAGAGAACGACGTCGTATAAGTTTAACGTTCTTTTGACGACATATGAAATGATCCTTGCTGATTCCACGCACCTGCGTGGGGTTCCTTGGGAAGTTCTTATCGTTGATGAAGGACATCGTTTGAAGAATTCTGAAAGCAAGCTTTTCAGTTTGCTCAACACGTTCTCTTTCCAACACCGTGTGCTTCTGACGGGCACTCCTTTGCAGAACAATCTCGGCGAGATGTACAACTTGCTTAACTTCTTGCAGCCAGCGTCGTTCCCTTCTCTGACTTCATTTGAGGAGAGGTTTAATGATTTGACAACCGCAGAGAAAGTGGATGAATTGAAAAAACTTGTTGCTCCTCATATGCTTCGTCGGCTCAAAAAGGACGCTATGCAGAATATACCCCCGAAGACTGAGAGAATCGTGCCGGTTGAGCTTTCCTCAATTCAAGCTGAGTACTATCGTGCAATGCTCACGAAAAATTACCAGATCTTAAGAAACATTGGAAAAGGGGTCGCTCAGCAATCAATGCTAAACATCGTGATGCAGTTGAGAAAGGTCTGTAATCATCCTTACCTCATACCGGGCACAGAGCCAGACTCGGGGTCGGTGGAATTCCTTCATGAAATGAGGATAAAAGCTTCAGCCAAGCTGACTCTTCTCCATTCTATGCTCAAAATTCTGTTCAAAGAAGGTCACAGAGTCCTCATTTTTTCCCAGATGACGAAACTGCTCGATATCCTTGAAGATTATTTGACCGTAGAATTTGGACCCAAAACATATGAGAGAGTGGATGGTTCTGTAGCCGTTGCTGACCGTCAAACGGCGATTTCCCGTTTCAACAAAGACAAAAGTCGGTTTGTTTTTCTACTATCGACGCGTTCATGTGGTCTCGGGATCAATTTGGCTACAGCCGACACAGTCATTATTTATGACTCTGATTTCAACCCACATGCTGATATCCAGGCTATGAATCGTGCACATCGGATTGGGCAGTCAAATAGGCTTTTGGTGTATCGGCTGGTCGTTCGTGCCAGCGTTGAAGAACGGATTTTGCAGCTTGCGAAGAAGAAACTCATGCTCGATCAGCTTTTTGTGAACAAATCTGGATCCCAAAAGGAAGTGGAGGACATTCTGAAATGGGGAACAGAAGAACTCTTTAATGATTCTGCGAACACGGATGGAAAAGATGGGGGTGAAAGTAACATCAACAAAGAAACAGTGGTTGACGTTGAACATAAGAACAAGAGAAGGGGTAGCGGTGGTTTAGGTGATGTCTACCAGGATAAATGTACAGATGGAAGCAATAGAGTTCTGTGGGACGAAGCTGCCATTTTGAAGCTACTCGATCGCTCAATCCTGCAGTCTGGATCGACTGATGTTACTGAAGGAGAGATGGAAAACGATATGCTCGGTTCAGTCAAGGTGAAGTTATTATATGTTTGAATATATTTAGTGCTGTGTCATTTGTCAATTACAGATAACTTTATCTACAGAATAATTTAGTCTCTCTTAAACCTTAATGACATTTCACATTATACTTGCATCAGTCTCTTGAGTGGAATGATGAATTGGCTGAAGAACAAGGCGGAGCCGAATCTCCTTCCAGTGTTATAGATGAGTCATCTATGCAAGGTTCTGATCGAAAGGAGGACAACCCTGTTGCTGTAATTGAAGAAACTGAGTGGGACAGACTTTTGCGTGTGAGGTAAACTTTTGCTCTAAATAATTCTAAGAATCTTATCCATAACGTCGTAGTGTTAAGTCTACTTTTGCTAATTAAAGTGGACAATGGTCCTATCAAAGAGAAACTCGCCGGGATGATGATATTCTTTAACAAACAATCGAAGAGAAACTCACTGTGGTGTTGAGATTCTCGGACTTTCCTTTGAGAGCAAGACCAAAACTCTCCACAAAGATGTCAATAGGTTCTTTCACTCAAAATTATACTAAACATAATGTAACCCCTAGGGGTTAGTGCCTTAATTAGGCTAAGATACCCTTGAACACGAGGACCAAAATATCCCTACCTATTAAAATACTAAGACATAAATAAAGGGTCTACACACAATATCAGTTCATTAGGATTTTGTTGTGCTATGAATGGAAGATATGGTTTGGTAGCCTGAGAAAATATATTGTTTTCCACTGGGATTAATTGTGATGCATGGATTTGATACAAGGAAACTTCTAGTTTACATCAGATGTCAACCGAATAGTAACATCGAATTATTTATGTTTCTAGAACGTTTATATTATCATCAAAGTTTATTTAATTAATAACTTGTACATTCTTATTGTGGTCTTAAGGTGGGAGAAATATCAAAGTGAGGAGGAAGCAGTTCTTGGTCGAGGGAAGCGTCAACGAAAAGCTGTTTCGTACAGGGAGGCTTATGCTCCACATGCTAATGAACCATTGACTGAGGTACTCCTTTATTAATTTTATTTTGGAAGATCATGGTATGTCCGTGAGAAGGTAACGTTGTGTAGACCCACATTGTTTAAATATGGTTTCTGATGATCTATAAGTTGATGCACTCACCTCTCCGCAAAATGATGCCTGCTAGGACAGACTAAAAAAAAAAACCATGTGGACTAGGCCCAAAGTAGACAATATCATATCGAGATCGAGTAGGGGTGGGGTCATCTAAACATTGATCTTATAGTTATAACATTAGCTATATTCATCTTTGTAGACCACTAAGCACTGGCCCAGTGTAATTGCATTATTTTTTTTATCTAATTTTATATGTTTATTTAGTAGCTGACATCATTTTCTTTTTAGTTTAGTAAAAAAGTCATTCCCTCTGATGGAAAGATTCAAGTTATGATTAGGAAAAGAGATGAAAAAGAAATATTTTCTCTTTGTGCATAAGCATTGATTATTTGATTTCAAATGTGCCTTCTTACAGTTGAGCGGCGGTGAGGAGGAACGTGTGCCTGAGCCAGAGCCCGAACGTGAGTACACACCAGCTGGACGAGCACTCAAAGCAAAATTGTAAGTGCACTTTCATTGGATGTATTTGTTATAGTTGCCTACCAAAAAAGGTCCCAGCTTTGATGAAAACTTCTTACTTGGAGCAGTGCTAACCTTCGTGCCAGACAGAAAGAGCGTCTTGCCCTAAGACACGCAGTTCAAGAAGAAACCCCTCTTATTCTTTCCAACAACGGTGAAGACGGTGACGAGCCAGCATTTGACACCGATCAATGTGCCATGGAGAAGAAGCCTTTGATGATCGACTTAGAGGAAACGGTACTCGATGCTCCAAAGAGGAAACCGGGGTCCCCTTTGAGAACCGGGAGGGGATCGAAGAACAAAATGAGCGCTTATCTCAATCCTCTTGACCATCCATCTCCGGACACATTCCTTCCGAGCCACCATCTTATGGGGACAAATTATGCCAGCTCAGCATTTCCCAATAATCTTTTACCCGTTCTTGGTCTTTGTGCTCCCAATGTTAATCAGACGGAACCATCGCATAAGAAGTTCTCTAGATCAAACGGTAGAAATGGTCGCTTAGGACCCGGACTGGACTTCCCATTTAGTCTCCCTCCTGAGTCTGCAACTTTGACCGAGTCAGAAGTCAAATACGATAGTCTGACAAACAGACTAAAGTTATTGGATGCCTCACAAGACGTTTCACAGCGACATTTTAAGAGTGACATCCGGAATGGTCGCAACTCAGATAACCTGGTAAGTTTCAAACTATTTTAAAAGCTACTCACATTAGACAATTTTTTTTTTTATATATATTTTTAATTTTTTTTTTATGGTGCTCTCTTCTTTTATTTCAGGACAAAATGCCGATGCCCAACTTACCATTTGATGAGCAACTCTTGCCGAGGTTCCCATTTTCATCGAAGCACATGCCGGGCCCACCACATTTTGATTTCTTACCTAGCTTGTCTCTGGGAAGCAAAGAAGAATCCACGAGTGGTTCTCTGCCTGAACTTCCCACGATGCCATTGTTACCCAATTTGAAGTTCCTCCCACCAGATGCTCCGAGATACGATCAGCACGAGACCACATTGGGTTTGGGACATATGCCCAACATGTTTTCATCACTTCCCGAGAATCACAGGAAGGTTCTTGAAAACATAATGATGAGGACTGGTTCGGGATCAATCAAAAAGAAAATGAAAGTGGACAATTGGTCAGAGGATGAACTTGACTTTCTATGGATCGGCGTTCGCAGGCACGGTAGGGGCAATTGGGATGCGATTCTCAGAGACCCGAGGTTAAAATTTTCCAAGTATAAATCCCCTGAAGATCTGTCTGTTAGATGGGAAGAAGAACATATGAAGATCATAGACGGATCTGCCGTTCCAGCGTCGAAATCGGCCAAGTCAACAAAGTCAACCAAGTCATCGTTCCTTCCCGGCATATCCGATGGTATGATGGCTAGGGCCCTTCAAGGCAGTAGATTCGTCACGCCACCGAAGTTTCAACCTCACATGACGGATATGAAATTAGGTTTCGAAACACATTTTGAAACACCAGATAAAACAGGTATGCGAAACGAGCCGTTTCCACCTGTCCCAACTTGGTTTCACGAAAAATACCGGACGGGTGTGTCTGGAGATTGCGCTGCTGGACCGTCAGGGAAGTCGTTCCTGCTCAATTCTCACGGTGGCAATTGCTCAAGACCCATTGATCTAGAACACTCTGTTAGCCACGAGACAAAGAAGAAAGAAGATGAAGATGTGAGAAGCAAGTACGGGAAGCTGCCCAGTCTTTTGGATCGGTCTCTAAAGCTTCTACGTGATTCCACCAATAGCTTTGGTTATGGGGAATCCAGTACTTCATCATTGAAGGACAAGAAGCTACCTCACTGGCTTCAGGAGGCCGTAAAAGCTCCAGTGAAGAAGCCTCGGGATCCCGAGCTGCCACCCACGGTTTCAGCAATTGCTGAGTCAGTTCGGTTATTGTACGGCGAAGAGAAACCCGTCATTCCACCGTTTGTGATACCTGGCCCTGCTCCTTCTCTACCGAAGGATCCAAGGCGGAGTTTGAAGAAGAAGAAGAAGAAACACAAGTCCCATCTCTTGAGACTGAATCAGACCTCCGTTGGGGATAATGGTGCTTCAACCTCAGTTCCACCCTTGAGGACTGAATCTGACATCAACTTGCCATCACTGCATTTGAACATGATACCGTCTTCCTTGTCAGCACAAGTGAACAATGTAAGTGCCGAGATGTCTCCCTCGCCGGAAGTGCTTCAGTTGGTAGCATCGTGTGTAGATCCTACACCACATCTTTCCGTGGAGAAGGATGACTCAACTCCTAAGGATCTTGGTTGTGATACACCTCTACAAGATAAGGTAATTGGTAGAAAAACTCAATTCAATCCGACATGTATGTGTATATATATCTATATGTATTGATGGTGTATTGTTATGCGATTTTTGTATTTGTAATATTCTTGTGTTGCTGGTGTCAGGCCGAAGATAGTCTCAGTTCTGAAACATCAGAAAGGGAGATGCCGCTCGAACAAGCAGAGAGGACATCTGATCTGCAAAAGCCATTTTTCTCAGAGCTCTAGCACCCGAAGTCAATGTCTGTAAAAATATCTCATATAAGAGTAGATCTTTGATTCTGTTGGTTAATGTATTTTCTTTTTCTATTCCAGGGTCTCTCTTGGACGGTAAAATCAGGGTTCCTGATGGTCGGTCTCTATCTCGCTGTGATGTTGGGGTTGGTAATTTGTTGCGGTGACTCTTGGTTGGTTCTTCATCCGCTTTTCTCGTTCTCATCAAAGCGAGTCTCGCCATCATTCTCAGCTGGTAAGTTAGTTTTTTCGGATTAGGGTTTTGGTCAAAATCTTGTTTTCTTCGGTTTAGTCCAAAGTAGATGACTCTTTAGGCTATTTTCTAGTTCATTCGTCCGTGGTTAGGGTGCATTCATTCACCATTGTAGATTAACATATACCATTAATATACTGACCTTCAGAAAGTCTATTTTTATTTGGTGCACGAAATTGTTCAACTTTAATCTCATTAAAGATTATGAACTTGATTAAATCCGACAAGCTTTGATCGCATCAAAGCGATCTCCTGCTTTAGAATGATTAAAACTGGCAGTTTCACCAATGAAGATTCATTGATAGAACGAGACCGAGCCTTAAGTTTGAGTGACAAAATCACGATATGGTCCTGAAGTTAGCTACTGATTAGGATGTTTTCTTGTAAATAGTTGGGTTTTTCAATCTGCAGGTTTCAGTTGAAAACCAAATGCTGTGACTTGGACTTGAAGGAACCTCCAATTTTTGTTAGAAGAGCAAATAATCCCAAGATTGTATGCTTCTTCACTCACTCTTACCTTTTCCTTTTTGGGCCTTCATTAGATAGTTCAGCCCAATTTTCTCTCTCTATTTTTTGTATGATAATTTTGATTGGCATATTACAGTGATTAGATTTAGAAGATGCTCTCACCAAATTGTGTCATTGTGTAGCATAGACATAGAGTGGGTTTATATCGGAAGGTTTCCGGGTTTTCAAAAGAATCTTAGTTCTTAGTAGTGAACAAATGTGTATTACAAAACGGTGTCGTTTGCTCTAGTAAATATCTAGAACCGTGTTTAGCAGATGTTGACGCCTTTTACTACTAGCCGTGCTTACACTCCATTCATGATATGTGATACATTTTCTGTTTGCCAAAAACTTCATTATGATATAATTGTTGAATTATTGGTAATTTTTTTAAGGGCAACTAGCATTCTGAGAATTAAAATGATAACTTACAAAATAAGTTTGAGGTAGGTGAAAATGCCTGTTCAATTTCTAATTCTTAGTGTAAATTTTAGCTGCTAAATATTATTTTGACCCTTTTGATAATATTAAGCATATAATGAATGAATTATCATAATATGCCTTTAATTTCAGTTATTAATGTAGGTAAGATAAACAATACATTTTCAGTTAAAAGTAGAGCTGCACATTCGATTTTCGCGATGGGTCGCGACGAAAGTCGCCAAAATCACGAGTTGGCTGGTCGCGATGCGTCGTGGCTTGGCTGGTCGCGATGCGTCGCGATTTAGCGAGGAAGGGTGATTCTCGACAAAAAAAGGGCTGCGGCAAAAGTTATTTTTTGTTTCCAATGTTTAATTTTATTAGTTTTTATCCGAATTTAAGTATTAAATTATTTAAAATTATTAGTTAAACTTTATTCATTTCAAAATTAATATTTTAGTATGTTATAATTTATTATTTTGTAACATATTATTAATTTTGATTTATATGTTAATTTTTAAGTTGTAAGATATGTTAATAAGTATTAATTTGTAACATATTAATAATTATTAAAAATCTAAAACAAATAAATAAATATGATAAAACAAGATATTAAAAAAAAAGTTGTATTATTCATTGTGAATATTACAATAAGGTGGAAGAAGTTGTAAATATTCAGTGTAAATATTACAAGATGCCTCACTAAAACCTCTCTTGAAAAACCTTCCTTAGGGACATAAAACCAAGAGAGGAAAGAGCACATCATATTGGCGTTTATATTGCGTCACTCGGGGAACCAGTCGTTAAACTTTTCAGTCATCCTCTCCAGCTCGGTTGGTTCGTTCCGTTGGGCGATGGTGGGGTTGCGGAACATCCAATCGTTCAACACCACTGCTTGCTCGAGGTGTGTAGGAGTTGTTGACGCCCTCCGGTCGTCGATTATATGCTGAGCCGAACTGAACGCGCTCTCCGAAGCAACGCTGGAAATGGGGATGGACAGTATATCCCTCGCCATTCTCGCCAATATCGGGAATCTTTCCCGTTGATTCTTCCACCATCCAATCACATCGAACTCGACGGAGTCCTCGTCGATCCGCAGGCCGTAGTACCGCTTCAATTCTTGCGGTGCGCCGTCCGTGTCTTCCGCTCGTGCCGGTGGCGTACCGGATCCCGATGATTCTCCGCGATCCAGTCTTTGCTTAAGTCTCCGGACAAATGCTAGGCCGGTCTTGGTTGGGCTTTCCATCACTGCCCTTCGCTCCGCCCCCACGTTGAACTCTGGGAACCGCCGGTCGTATTCACTGTACAGTTCATAAAAAGCTTCATTAACAACCTTAATATAATCAGTGTAATCCACCCCAGGTTTATCCCGATTGCTAACATCAACGGCCCGAATGTAAACATAATACGGGGATCTAAGATAGCACCGAAACAATACGAAAAAGGGGGTGGATCCCAATAACTTTTGAATTTTGCAACCATTCCCTCAATCATGGGCGAAATAACAGGGTCATTTGCGAATTCAGAAAAAGTGTTTGTAATTTCATATAGACCCGAAAGACCATGATTCAAGGAAGGTTGTCTTTGGTTCGAAAAATTTAAAGTAACAGCGTAAAAGGGTTTGAGGAATTGGGTTTAACTTATTTAAGTAACTATTTAAAGTTTAATTAAACTAATATGATTAATTGATTACTAACTAATTAAATTCGAAAATTAAATAACAAAAAATATCAAGAAATTCGTTTCTGATGTGGAAGATCAGTCGGAACCGCAACCACAGAGCATACTAAGACTTTCAAGAAATTCGTTAAAACAACACTTACAAATTGATTATTAAACTAGTATGATTAAATGATTATTAACTAGTTGAAAAAATTAAACTAAAAAGATTAAATGATTATTAACTAATTGAAAAAATTAAGCTAAAATGATTAAATGATTATTAACTAACAAAAAATCTCAAGAAAGTCGTTTCTGATGTGGAAGATCAGTCGGAACCGCAACCACAGAGCATACTAAGACTTTCAAGAAATTCGTTATTGATTATTAATTATTAATATTTAATTACTGGTTATTAAATATTATTTATTACTAAGAACTAACTTATTAATTATTAAATATTATTAATTAATAAAATAGAAAAATGATGTATAGCTATACATAGAGAAATGAGTAAATGTTATTACCCGCTTGAAGGACGTCGACCTCGTCGGGGACGGGCAACGGAGGCTTCACCGCTATCTTCATTGGAAGGTTGAGGAGAATCGCTGTTGTACACCCCGACATTTGAACCACGGATCGAGGGCGGCGTTTGAAAGTCGTCGGGATCGGCATCGTCGGGACGTTGAGTTTGGTCGGGATCGGCATCTTCGGGACCTTGAGGTTCGTCGGGATCGGCACCTTCGGGACCTTGAGCTCCGTATTCGGCACCTTCCCGTAACATGAGATTGAAAAAAGGATCGTTATTTCCCCCTAGATTGAGCCACTGCGTCGACCAATTCTCGGGACACACGTTCGGGATTGGCTTGGTGGTGGGCTAACGCCCGGACTAGACTAGGTCTTAGAGACCGTACTGTATCGTCGGGATAATTTGGATTGGGAGGGGAGGGAAATATTTCGCCGGGTAGCATAACGGGAATGTAGTCGTCGGGCGTAGGCTGCGATGTTCCCCCTAGTAGAAATTGGGGTTGCAAATTCCTGGCCACCCTTCGACCCCCGGAACTACCGCCGCTTCTTCGAGACATAATGAGAGAACTTTTGAACTTGAGAAATTTAGAACTTTAGAACTTGAGAACTTTAGAGCTTTAGAACTTGAGAGAATTTGAGAACTTGAGAGAATTTGAGAGAGAGATGGAAGATTGTTGGTGAGGAAATGAGGGAGGAAGAGGTGGTATTTATAGGGTTTGAGGAGAGGGTGGGGTGGGTGAATAATTATTGTGGTGGGTGAAGTGGGTGAATAATTGTGAGGAGATAGTGGGTGAAAAGTAATTGAAATTTGAAATTTAGGGTTGAAATTCGAGTAAAGTGGGTAATAATTGTGGTTGGGTAATAAAATTCGGGTAAAAATGTATTATTTATGCCACAAAAAGATAAAATCACGCGGATCGCTGACGTGGCACCATCCTGGCCGTTGGATGGAAAGTTTGGATCGCCACATCATCAGTCGCGACGCATGCCCAGAGTCGCGACGAATCGCGACTTTTACCGCAAAATCGCGATGCATCGCGATTCCGAGGTCAGGCGTCGCGACGAGTCGCATTGCGAGTGGCGATCCAAATGTGCGGCTCTAGTTAAAAGTGATGCAACTCTGCACACATTCCTAGGTTGCAGAGGTATTTATTTCCCTCTAAATAATAACTAATAAGTAATATGGTAAAAACCAGTTCTGTCCAAAAATATAAGTAAACTTTTTTGGTATGTCTCATTTCAATGTGACCTTTTTATTTAGTTTATATTGTACAAGTTATCAGTATTATGTAATATATAACATGGATTTCATCTAGATATATAATATCCGTGTATGTAGTCCGATTTTTTCCGTTTCCGGAGTCTAGATTCCTTTTCTATGATTCAAACAAATATTTTTTTAGACGATTTAAGGTCACATTTAGGTTGTGTTCCTGTATTTTAAGTTCACACACTCGTGTTCCTTTATTTGTTTGAGAATTCATATACATTGCAAACGGCGTGATACCATAAAACTACGAGTATAAGTCATTAGTACATCGGTATTTTTCGCAACAATTTTCACCAAAAACAGGAATCTTTGCATTTGGAAATCGATTTTTCTCTATGGATACTGTTTTTTTTTTTAATATATTTGTCATATGGAAATTAGAATAAGTTAGGTGTAAAATCTGAGAATTGAGAGCATTGCATATGCATAGTTGTTGGGTACGGGAATCGGAACCGAGAATCGAGAATTTAATATTATTTTTTTCTCCCTTTCTTTGAAAACCCATGATAATAATTTTTGTCACAGTTCCGATTCTAAAAATCTTAATATTTTTTCAAATCCGGATTTGGGACAAAATTGGGAGAAGTTCCGGAACAAATTTTGAAAAAAATCGGAAAAAAAAAATCGTAACCGGGATAAAATTCGAGACAAAATGACAAAATATAAAAACCAAAATCAAATACCAAATTTAAAATCTAAAACATAAAAATTTAATTCAAAATTTTATCAAGACTTTAAAATCTGAATCGTGATAAAAAAAATTTGAAATTTACAATGTCATCCCAGTTTCGGTTTTGCGGTTTTAAAATTAAATTCCCCAGTTTTCTTTTAAAAACAATCCGAGACTGATACAAAATTTTGGACTTTGGGTGTAGAAAAGAGAGAAAGGTATGTGAAGGAAAAGGGTCCCAAAGTCAGATAGCAAATTCAGAGTTGCAGACAACTCTTTTTTGACTCTTTCCATTTTCACTTTGACTCTTTTTTTGCCATAAGATAAGACTACCCGTGTGTGTCCTTCTCTCTCTATCTCATATAATTTAGAACATCTTTCTTCATATTATTTATATATAAATGACAAACCAAACATTATTTAATCGCAGTCTAAAAGAAGGTCCCAAATGCCTACCTACTCTCGGCCCTACATTTTTAAATATAAAGTAAAATGATACATTGATGTATATTTCATAAAATAGTCATAATAATTCTAACATATAAATAATAAAATCCTATAATATAATTATATTTGTAGTGATAAACGATGAGAGCACAAAAATTTATGACAAAGTAATCACTGAATTTTTCTGGGCATACCAATTTTGATACGATTCAAGTGATAGTAGGTTTTTTCATTGATTTTGCGGGTCTCTTTTACGAAGTTACGAGAACTGGTATTTGTAAAACGATGTAAATTATTGACGATTTTTCTGCCATTCCGTTCAAAGATGGGCATGCCCACGAAACCAGAGCTGATGTGGGCATTTCCAACCATGATTGTAAGTTTTGATTCAATAATTTTATCCGAAACTGAAAAATCAACTTTTTTTTTTTATTAAAGTCGTTGGATCTTAAGATTCAAAATCGGACGGCTCTGATATAAAAAAAATCTAATTAACAGGTTTCTGAACTTGTAAATTTAGAGCATTAGTTAGAATCAAACTAAAACCAAAGGTGCTAGTTTATTTGCATTATTAATACATTGGTAATTACGTTACGTATATATGCATGGAAATAAATATGGTTGGATTGGAATAATACAAATATTGAGAGAGAGAAGACAGAGTGTCAGCCACTGACAGACTCTGCCCAGCAACATGTGTGCCATTCAACCGGATTTGACTAAACCACGCAAATGCAAACAAGGATATATACGTACACACATACACAATAATACCTCTACGTAAATGTATATTTGAAAAATATAATTTAATAGAAATTGAACAAGTATAGTTCGAAACGACTTAGATCAGTCGAGCCTTTTCAGAAATTAGCTCTTAGTTGAGCCCTAGATAAGAAAATTGGCGTCGTCAATAGTCATCTTTTTTATCTAACAATTCCGAGCGGACGTTAAAAACACACTGTAAGGAGTCCAACATTTTTTTATGACAATTTAGTTGTAACTAGTAGACTTCGCGCGGTGGCGATAAAATGTATTAGTAATTATTGATAAAAAAGATTTACTAATTTTATTATTTAGATGGTTATGGTGGCGATAATAAAATATGTAAGGTAATTGTAGATGGAATTATCTATCCATTTATTATTTAGATAAACGCGATGGCGATAAAATACATTGATTATTATGGATGAAATATTTATAAGTTTTATTTAGATAATGTTTATTAATCCAATAAAGATAAACTTTTATATTGAACTCGCTAATTGCTGATTTTTTTTATTAATGTTCATTTTCATTATTAAATATTAGAATATATACATTTTTATGTTTTTTTTTTCTTCATATTATTAAGATCTCTTGTGTGAGAAAAAATATATATAATTAGTTTTTTTTTTTTCGCCAAAAGCACTTCCGTGATATTTTTTTCTCATTTCTCGAATTTTATTTTGTATTTACCTTGTTCCTTTATAGAACAATTTTTAGGTGAAGAAAGAAAATCAAGAGATGATTTAACAGAAAAGAAAATATTTCACTTTTTTTTTTAAATGATTAATCGGTTAGGTTTTTCTTCCACTTATATTTCACTCCGATTCATGTTTTTATACCATATAAATATCTTCAAATAATCATATCACATATTATTTATCTTAAAAAATTAGTATCATCGAAAAAATTAAGAAAAATAGCTTGTCTTCAATGAAAATCATGGTCAAGCTTAAAAGTTCACCACAATTCTTTATCTTATGGCTTATAATTATCGCCCACCATTTAACTTTTTAGATGTGCATTTTATGATAAACAATCAAGAACAATAAAGGACTGATATATTAGGTTTTCAATATCTCAAGGCAATAACAAAAACAATCTCATGATGTCAAAATGGTACAAAACAAAAAATTTAAAATCTTTGATAAGTTAATCAGAAATACATGTCTACGATAACTATGTACTAATATATGTAATGGCAGATTTCTAGTATGATTTTTTATTTTTTTAAATGCAGACTTCTACTATTGAAGATATAATGATTGCACATTTTTTTTTTAAGGCAACTTTGATGCATGTGGGGATTGAACCCACAACCTCAACTTTTGAGGTAGTGTGGAATTACCACTAGGCTATCCTAGCAACCACAATGATTTCACACTTCTAATACTGAAAGATGCTTAGGATTTTTTTTTTTATAATGTAGAATAGCCAAATTAAAATAATGTTTTCAAACTAAAAAAATAAAATCTTTTTGTATACATATGTAGTATAATATTTGAAAATGTACAAAATCCCACATAAAAAAACATCATGAATACAAAATATATTTGCATTTCAAGCTTACCTTTCACGACGCTATTAGTTAAAAAATTACATAAGTGATAAGTTGACCATAATTGAAATCTTAGAAAAAAAACAAAAAAAACTATTAAGTAATTATTATTGTGATATATATATATATATATATATATATATATATAATAAGCAATGTGGAATAAAACTATAGTCATCTAAGTTGACCATAATTGAAATCTTAGAAAAGAAAAGAAAAACTATTAAGTAATTATTTATTGTGATATATATATATATATATATATATATATAATAAGCAATGTGGAATAAAACTATATGGATGACTATTACATGTTAAATCATATATGTTGCAAGGGGTACTCCGGTACTTCTCACCATAAAGTTTGAAAGTTAATTTTTTAGAGGTGAATTAATCATATTTGAAACTCAAGTATAAAACTGACATAATCACTTACATTTTGATCACATGAATTTTGTTCAATTACGTTACCCTTAAACATTTATTTCAATACATCCATTTTTATACGCAATTGTGTAATTGACAAAAGCACTTTTATTTTTATCACATGAACTCTCTTCGATAACATTACCCCTTAAACATTTAAATATAATAGTGTCTTGTGTTAAAAGAAATCATGGTAGTAATTGCAATTTACACATATAGATAAGGTTACTATTTTTCATACCTAACTTTTGTTTGGGTAAATAAAAAAAATATTGAAGATGAAGCCAAAAGAAGCAACTTGATGAGTTTATTTCCCTTGAACACATAACATTCAATTGCCATACATCTCTATCATCGATGTTCATATATCTTGAACGATAATAAGTATATAAGAACTAAAACAAAGTGAAACTGGTTAGTATAGAGTTCGAAAGTACTGTTACAAACACATAGTTGCACGCGAGGAGTCGAGAAGCACCAAGGCGCCCGTGCTAAGGATGGCCGAGAAAAGGCGGGAAAGACTTCGCCATGAGCCCATGGAAGTGACATGTTGGCAGGAAGGAAGAGAACATGGATTAGGGAAATAACGATATAAGCTAAAAACAAAGAATCGGGTGGCAAAGAAACTGAAAAACCACGGCGCTCCGCCCACGCCACAAAATGAATCCAGCTGAAATATGCCAATGATAAAACTCAGCCAAGCTTCCAAATGAAAGCAATTATCATAACAAACAAATTAGGCATGTTCTATAATTCATTAAAACAAATGGAAAGAAAATTGGATGAAATAATAAAAAAAAAAAACTTAAGTGACAAAGAGAGGTGAAAATCGGATATCTGTATGTATGTATGTATGTATGTATGTATATAACTGAAGAAATATTAAGGCAATAATGAAATTAAATTGTTGGAGGTTTTGACGTTCATGAGAAATTGGATAGTCACATAATAAATATTGATATATTAATGTGTTAATGAAAAAATATTAATGTATTACCGGAGAATTATTAAGTACCATGAAGAAATATGAAGAGTCATTTCCCCTCATATTAACATTATATATGGTTCATAATTTTAGCATTATGGAATGGAGTTATTGTTGATATATTATTTTAAAATTAGAAATAACATAGGATTAATGATATGTACGTAATAAGTTTATGGAGAGTAAAGATAGACCCACTAAAGGGTGAGTTTTTATTTTAAGAAAATAAAAATTCAAGACTTGTTTTATTCTTATTATATCAGTCACACTTTGAAAACCTTCATTTTTATATATAATAGTTATTATTATACACGTATGAAAGGATATATGTATGAAACATATATCATACGCGTATGAAAGGATATATCATACGCGTATGAAATGATATATATCATAAATATGTTTTGTATATACATAATACACACATTATTAAATATCATAAGAAAGGATATATTCTCAATACTCATTAATTAATTAGGTATGAAAAATAGTAATTTTGTCAAACATATATATATATATATGAATAATTAAATACCTTCATATTCATAACGAAATTTGAGATTCACCGATTCATGTATTCAGGAACCTAAGCTTCAAGCATAATACCTTCAAATTCATGTCACAAAATTTGAGATTTGCGGAAGCATGTGACCAGGAACCTAAGCTTCAAACACACACATATATATATATATATATATATATATATATATATGAATAATTAAATACCTTCAAATTTATGTCACGAAATTTGAGATTCACCGATTCATGTACCCAGGAACCTAAGCCAAGTACAATCACAATTAAATGTCAAAATTTACGTGCTTTAAAAAAAAAAAACACCCTTCTAACTTGATAGATAGCAATTACCATTGATGTTCATTTTCCAAATGACTATTACAATTTTTTTCTTGTACATCAACAAAACGACAGAAGAATGCCATAAAACATCATCTTCTATATAATTATATTGAAAACCTGAAGGTAAAAGCAAAAAATAAATTCTCATGAAACAAAATTTTAGAAGAAAACTGTAATGACGTATTTTCGCGTTGCACATATAATATGGCGTTATAATCGTGAACGATAGGAATAAAGAGAGTGCGAAAAGTAAAGGAACACCAATACTTTTTGGTAACGCAGTTCGGACTTCCTGTCACTACTTCTGCGGGGCACTCACCCAGATTAATCAACCAAGAGATTACAGATGAAGATTACAATCAGTAATACAAACATGATACAAATCATAAATAGGAAACTCCCCCTTGTTGTCACGACAACAGCTTTGACATCCGAAGTAATCTCTTGATGATCTTACAAGATCCTCTTGCAACAACCAGCTACGAACGTCCCGTCCTTCTTCACTTCACTCGTGAATTGCTGATCGACTTCTCCCGAAGATTCTAGAGAATATCTCTGTAAGTGCTAACGAAATAGGACCTCATTAGCCGGGACATATAGGAGTTGCTCGCTAATTCCTCTTCATCAATCAGCTCATGAAATCTCTCACTTGATAAGAATAGACACGCAAATCTCTTCATTCATTCCAGCGTGATATTCATCATTAACTTCGGAGAGATAACGACTCAATCACTCCTTGATTGAGAATGCAACTAATGACTTTTCTGAAATAACTTAGCAGCTGTCATGACATCAAGGATGTCGATACTTTTCATAAATAGACAAAAACGAATCATGAAATAATGAATACTCAATAAACGCAAATCATGATTCAACAAAAACATATCAAGAATAAATTTACTTACACATTAGCTGAGGTTGAAGAGCCGGTCAACAACATCATCAAGCGTCGAGAGGGGATCCGAGAGTTCCTGTGCTTTGCAAATGGGAAGAGAAAAAAGAATCAAAACAGTAAATTAAATCTGTGGCTAAATAAAAACAATATATTATATGTATATAAACTGTTGGAAGATTAAAAAAATGCTACACGACATTACATATGGAAACGAATATTTGTTTACATAAATGTGAAAAGACTTTTTAACTTCTATTTGCTAATGCTCTATTTACGATGTGTAGTGATCATTAAGAAATAATATTTAATTAGCTCATGAAAGCAGTCATTACTATACTCTCACCTTCGTTACATCGAATAAAAATAATATATAAAAAAAATTAAAAATCTAAATTTTTTAGAATTTGAGAATTCTCAAATTCTTAACTTTCTAAGCTATCACTTTATTATGGATAGATTTTCCTTATATATATAGATTATTCACAACATCATATGCTATTTATTTTACTTGTCAAGGGACTACACAACACTAAAATACAATAAATCTTCTATAAATTAATTAAGATTTATAACATATACTGAGGGAGGAGGATAGCTTAGACCAAGTTTCAGTTAAGGTGGATGAGAATATTATCCATTATTACACTTCATTTATGTATATATTTATGAATGAAATATTAGCAGTCAGAAACAAAATATTTGGGACCTTGTCATTGTCAGATTCTCAGATTTCCTCCAACTTGCTCACTGCAATTGCAGACCAGAAGCATATCCCTCTCTAATTACAAATTTCTCATGAGTGACTACACTACTTGCTTATAAAGTTTTGTAATTAACATTCAACTTTTAACCAATATTTTAGTTATCTCGAGTTTTCATCCCCTCAACCTATCGATAACAAATTATAAATAATCAGTTTCTCGACGATTATTTCAATACTCTAATATAATAATTATTTAATTCCCATGAATTCTCCACGAATATATATATATATATATTTTTTTTTAATTTCAATACTTTAATACATTAATTATTTAATTCTCCTATCATACATTAACGGATGTGAACTGATAATCGAATTTAAATACCATAACTGAAAACTATCGACTTTAAATTAGCGTAATTGAATTTTTTTGGAAACAGATTAAGGTTAACCATATCCGGTTTGAAACCGGATACTGTTACCGGTAGTCGATTTTTCAATAACTTTTTTTTTTTTGCAACCAGTTTTAATATTAAATATTTAAAAATATATATTTTAGAATTAACTTAGAGAGTTATGTTTTGGACCGGTGTGTTTTATTTGAACAGGTATGTTATATTTGCGATTTATTTTGAACCGGTATATTATTTGGACCAATATATTTTATTTTTGTGATAAAATGTATTGAATATTATATATATATTTTTTTAAATTAAATAAACGGATCCGGTTAACAGATTTGATAGCAATTTTGTTGCCTAAATCAACTGCACCTTGCATAAGCCAACAAATCCCAATAAAATTATATAGCATTATTAAAAAATTTGCAACAGAAAAAATTGAACATTTGATACTTTGATCATGTTGCTAGTATTCCTAATAATAATATATAATAAAATTGTTTGGTCATTGGGCCTACAATTACAGGACCGTTAGTTGAAGCCCATCATTGAGGCCCATGGGCTGATAATAATTAGACTGTTGCTTTGCTTCTTTTTTTTTTTGGCAAAAAATAAATGCACTATACGAGTACCTACAGTCTACACTCTACATAAGGCAATTATTATACAGAAAATATGAGCTCTTATTAGGGTAATAGGGGGCAAATGTACTGAAATTGCTCTTACTACCTTAGTTTAAAAGTTCAATAATAGGTAATAAAGTAGAAATGTCGTCGAAATTGAGTATTTCACTATTAAATTAGAAAAGTAATCTTCGTACATTACTTTTCAAAGTTCTGGCTTCACACTTGCATTTCACCAGTATAATTTAAATTTATTATTTTTTGGTTTTTATGTTAAAGTTTAAAAATGAAAAAAAAAATATATTAATTTTTTTTATTAAAATAACAAATCAAAATATCAAATACTTTTTATATTTTATTAATTTTTATTTATTTATAAATTTTTAGAAAGGTAAACGAGCTCCCCCATAATTTATCAGAATAGGGAATGACTGGCTTACAGCATGTAATTGTCTTAAATCGAATTTAAAATAAATAAAATTACATAAAAAAGAGAAAGAAAGAACAACTCGTTAAAAACCTTGAAGTGCAAAGAGAATAAAATTTTGAAAACTTAAATACCATTTATTATCTTCAACGTGACAGTTTTAGGCTGCACAAGACACAAGAGAATGACTCATGTTTTTTTTTTTTTTTTTCTCTAGCTTCATGTGCCATTAAATTAAATCTGTATACAGAAAATAATGAAAATAATTATGTAATTATGTAATTATCAAAATATAGCGAATTGATTTTAAATGTCACGTGGCAGCATGTTGACTTTGAAATGCACCGGACACGCGCAATGACAACAAGATATCAATACTAATGAAATATGAATGTAAGTGCACGCAGTAAAGAAGTTATATTTTATCTTTGCAAACTAAGGGCATTCAATATTACAAATCAGAAATTAAACCACGGTTAAAAATCCTCGTTTAAATTTCATTTTTTCTAGGTTTAGACTACAATATTTATGTTTCGTGATTTAAACTAGACTTTGGATCATTACTTTTGTCTTCTGTGGTTTAATCTCTAATCTGTAGTAATGATTAGTTTCTAGGAAAGAATCCTACATCCATATATCCAACTTAATGTTAAGCGGCTTGTATTTTTGGGTGATATTCTTTATATATATATATATATATATAATTTCTTGTAGATTTAATTGTTGAGTTTAATGATATATAACTTTCTCATTATTATGTAAACATTATGTACTTTAACTACTATTATGCCTATTAGTAATGGATATATCTTGTATGACATATAAAAGAGTCATGAATGTGGCACTTAACAAAGTTTTAGTTAAAATGCAATTAAATTGTGGTACCGATTAAAATCGTGTTTAGAGACTTAACTGTAACAATGAACGAGTTTATATATAAAAAAATCATGAGTGATTTTCCCTATTTGTTTATTATTAATCGTCAGGTCATTAAAAATTCATTATATATTCACAAAAATTCGACTTTATAGTTAACTTGACTTGTATTGTGTTTTAAATTTTAATATAATAGTATTTATTTTTTAGTGTATTTATAATTAGAATATAGTTTATAGAGTATTATTTATCATTAGAGCAATTGTAAGGGATCTAGTGTTGAAAGCTTATAATTAATGAATCCATTTGAGAGAATTGAATGGTCAAAGCTTCATTCTTTTATTTATCTATCAAAGACATAAACGATGTGAAATTACATAGATTGATACTCTTATGTACAAACCTAGGTATTAAATTTTGGGAAATTCGGTGGACATGTCGACCGATTTTTGTTTTTAGGAGAAATGCGAAACGAAAATCCTTTCGTTTCGTTGTCATTTTCCAAAATTTTGGGAAATGTCGTTCGCATGCCCATTTAGCTGCCCAATGTCGTTTTTGTGAAGGAAAACGTAGAAAAATGGTGCGAATTTCCTTAAAAAGCTAAAATTTCATGGCAAAATACCAATTAAACTTTTGGAAAAAATAATTAAGTTTGCACAAGAAACCCCGCCCCGCCTCGCCATGTCCGGCCGGTCGGCGATGCGCGCATGGTGCATTTGTGTGAGTCATCTCCTTTTCCACAAAAGTGGGTGACCCCGAGGGCCCAAGTCCTTGTATCAAATTTTGGTATTTAAACCACTCCAAACTCTTGTAATCTAGCAATGTAGGACTCTTTAGTATTCAACTAATATTATGCACTTCACTTCACCTACATATTCACTTCACTTAATAAATTAACTTAATATTATACACTTCAAGTCTTCAAGACTTCAACTAATAAAACGACTTAATATTATACATTTGACCTACATATTTAAGATACAAATGTGTTTTATTATATACAATTATGTCTTGTATTTATTAAATATGTAGTTTTGAACCTATATAACATATAAATATCTTACCTAAATACTCAAAAATATTTTCCAGAATATCTGTCGAAAACCCCATCGGCATGCGGTATGCCCATGAAAACTATGCGGTATTTTCGACATGCGGCATAACTTTTTTTTATTCATATTAGCCCATCGGCAAGCGATATGTCTGTAAAATGAAAATTGCAAAAAGGCATCGCCAATCGGTATTTAAAACCTTAGTACAAACATATGAAGTTATTATGATTTATACTTTTACAGATTTCTATAAATGATTCAGATTTAATAAAACAAATGTTGTTCCTTAAAGAATATATTCGATTTTATTGATTCAAACAAAATATGTACTAACAATATATATATAACCCTGACCCTTAGTACACAAAGGTGGATTATTATTTTGTTAATTAGTTATAGTTCATGAACTTATCTATTAAATGAACAAAGAGAGTAGAAGCCCGATTAACCTAAAATTATATCAACGATGAATGATTAATTCATCTAAAAATTATTTCCATAACTATTGTCATGCAAGGCCAAAAGACTGAATTCATGAAAACTTAGGAATACTATAAGGGAAAATAATGCTAGATAAGTGGATTTTAGATAGAAAAAATTTAGTTATGGGTAAAACTTGGGTTTTGTATCGCGGTTTTGACTTTTTTTGGCCTAGTTCAACCTTTTTTCGGGCTTCAAATCAATAGTTTCTATTTTTGCACTTTTTTTTTTCTACTACTATAATGGAAAATAATGATAGACAAGCGGATTTAGATGGAAATAATTTAGTTACCGGTGAAACTCAAGCTTTATACCGCAGTTTTGATTTTTCGGGCTTTATTAAATATTTTTTCGAGCTTCAAATCAATGGTTAATTTTCTGTTTTTTGCACTTTTTCTTTCTTTCTACTTTTAGGACAATTTTGGATTATTGCTTTTATATGCTATTATTTACTTTTATTTGCGTTTTAATTATTATTGTTAATTGCTTTAAAATGTAATTTTGAGTCAATTTTTTTTATATTTTTTTTTTATAAATACCTTGCATTATCTTGAATATAATAAAAGTTGGAAAACCTAGTTGGTTTCTTTCTCTTTTACGTTCTTATGTCTTTTAATTTTTAACCTTAGAAATTATAATAGAAAGCATCAAAGCAATACATTTATGAACTATGATATAAATATAGGTATATATAAATGATTGAATTGGAAAAATAGTGGGTTAAAAATAAGGAAACAAATATCTTCAGGTCATCTGACATTTCTCACATTGTCGAGAGTGGCTGGAACCCATCCATGCACGCATAATTTCAAATAATATTATTTAGAGAATATGTTGGAATACTCATTCTCACCACCACTCCCTTATTTCTTTATTTATTACTTACTTTCTCTTTTTTTCATAAATAATTTAATTGTAATCTTTATTTCTTACGTCAAATTACAACTTTATTTCATCAAAAACATTACTGCCCATTTTACAAATAATGCAATTAATTATAACAATGAACTCTTCGTCTTTACTACGTACAAAACCTAGGTAGAGAGAGAGGGCAATAATTCTGGAAGCTCGTGTTATCTGCTATAAAAACAAACATTCAAAAAAAGCACCTGTGGCCTTGAAGAGAAACCATTTAAGCTGGAGAACATCTATCTATCTATATATATATATATATATATATATATGCTAAACGGTTCACAATCACAGACACAGTGAATCGGATATATAGTCCTAGCTAAGCCTAGTAGCGTGACAGACTCAGAAAATCTCTCTCTCTCTCTCTAGGTAGTAAGAAGATGGTGAGGGAGAATTCGGGGGTATCATCGTCGAACGGGTCACCAGCGTGGCTGGCGAGCCTGGTGGCGACGGAGACGGACTTCTTCGGGGGGTGCGGGGCCCACAGCCACCGCCGGAAGAGCGAGAAGAACGTCTTCTGCTTCCACTGCTGCCGGAGCATCTGCCCCCACTGCCTCCCTTCCCACTCCTCCCACCCTCTTCTCCAGGTTTATATTAATTTATTTCTCATGTTTTTAATTTCTTGTTCAAATACTCGACCAACTAGATCTCCTCCATAAAAAATTTAAAGTAGAAATATGACAATTTTCCTAAAAGTTCAACTTTCCTATTACCTTTTTTTTCTCCTCTGAAAACCCGCGATTGTTTAACGATATTGCACTACTAGCTTTGACTATAACTTTAGTATGATATTGTCTTCCAATTTTTTAATTAATGTCTTCATAATATGTGCTCAAAAGAAAAACCTAGATACTCTACCAATTTAATTTATCTTAACAACCCAAGATGAATCTTATATACTCAATGATTTTCTAAGAGATCACCCGCGCGATTCAATAATATTTTTCCTAACTTAGCCAATTCCTCCTAGTTATTTCATCAGATCTCAATAAACCTTTTCCATAAAGTAGATGTACATAATATAAGAGTACATACAAAAAATTGAAAAAAAAAAAATGCTCTACTTATTGCAAAATAGAAGCATTAAACTCGAATCAAAATGACAATTAAAATTGTAGTTCAAATACTCAACCAACTTATTAATCTTATTAATGGCTAAACATAAGACGCATAAGCATGAGGTTCTTTCTCGGTTCCGGGGATTCCGCGCCTTTTAGGGTTCCGGCGAGTCCTCGCCTTTCACGATTTTTTTTTTGGCCAATTAATGGCAAGGAAGTCGTTGATGTGCCCTGCAAAGTTGTCTTATTGGGTGGTTCTGGCTACTTTTGGGTGGAAATCACTTTGTATTGATATGCTTGTTTTTATCCATCTCAGTAAAAGCTTCCTCTCCTGTAACTTTCAAGGAAAGCGAAACTTTGACCCCAGTATTTTTTCAACTCTGCTTTTTTGACCCAAACAAAAGAGAGAAGGAAGAGTACAAACCCCATATTCAAGTCATCTGCTGGCTAATAATTAGAGTGGCCATTTCGGGCTCCATGTCAGGGACTTAAAGTTACTAGATACGTGTAATTCAACAGTAAAAAAAAAAAGTAATATGGGATTTCGTACACAGGTGAGAAGGTACGTTTACCACGACGTCGTTCGATTGGCGGATCTCGAGAAGCTCATCGACTGCTCCTACATTCAGGTACACACACCAACGTTTAAAATATCAAGGCCATGATAATTGGTTAGCTACCCGCTTATTGATGATTTCCGGTAACGGTAAGCAACCCACGATAACCGTTAATGTTTTATAGGTTACCGAGGGTTTATCGCTAGTTACATTGACGTTTACCAATAAAATAGGTAAAAAAAGACCATGTTTTGCCCTGGTAGACACGATATAATATAAGAAGCTACAACGATGAAATGAACTTGTTCGGACGCAAATTAATGCGTAATCAAGCTAGATAGATCGAATAGCTTGGAGAACGATCACTAGGGTTAACTCTTCGAAGTCTTATAATTCGGATTTCGGAGTGTCTTCGATGTATGGATTAAGCTATAACGATGAAATGAGCTTGTTCGGACACAAATGCGGAATTAAGATAAATCAAATAGCTTGGAGACTGATCACTACTGTTTAACCCTTTGAAGTCTTATAAATACTGATTTCTCAGCTTCTGTATTTTCACTTTGCACGATGTTTTGACTTTTGAGTGATCATTGTGCAAAGTCCCATCGTGTAAACCAATATTTATAATAATGCATGTAATTATCATTGGGAAACTTCATAAAATGACCTTCAAAACACCACAAATTTTTTTATTACACTTCAAATTTTCATAATTCTAAAATCAACCTTTTTAAATTTTATGTACCAAAATACCCTTAGTGTTGGGAGAAAGCGCAACGCAACGGAATCTCAATGTCTCCCAATAGCCGCTGAAATATGAAGGCGATAATAATCGAAACACAACCACGAACACGAGACAATTTTAGCGTGGAAAAACCCCCAAAACGGAGTAAAAAACCACGGGACCCGTAGGCCGCTTAAAATCCACTATAATCAAGAGTGAGGTACAAACGAAGTCTTCCCTAGATAAAACTAGAGGCATACATCATCATCATCAAGATCGAACACCAATCTCGGATTACAACAAACAAGCAAGAGAAGAATTTGTGAAAAAACGTTCCCACAAAACAGCCTCTGGTTTCCACTCTTCAGACCGACCTAGAAATCTCCAAACCACATCTCCACCGTTCAGAACGTACCTCTATGTCTTAGGAACGTTCTGTCCAAAAATCACGACGATCCATCGGTGAACGAGTGCGCAATGACGATTTTCCTGAGGGTCGACGAAACTGGGCGGAAACCGCGAATTTGCTCTCTTTCTCTTGTTTTCTCTCTCTCCTTCACTCTTGTATTTCTTCATCTCATCTAAGTCATTTATGACCTAGGCTTCATGGGCCGGGTACATGAATCAATGGGTCAAAAATAACCCACATTGTTGGGCCTCCAAATAGGAGGGATACCCAACAAACTCCCCCGACCGACTAGTTGGAGGGCAATGTCAACCCGGCGACCGAGCGACAAAACTCAAACTTCCCTCTCGGCAAAACCTTTGTCAACATATCGGAACCATTGTCATCGGTGTGAATCTTCTCGAGCTCCATCAACTTAGAATCCAATGCGTCACGGATCCAATGATAACGAACATCAATGTGCTTCGACCTTGAGTGAAACGATGAGTTCTTCGCTAAATGAATGGCGCTTTGATTATCACAAAACAAGACATATTTTTCTTGTTTGACCCCAAGCTCCATTGTAAATTTCCTCAACCACAACAAATCTTTCGCCGCTTCAACGGCGGCAATGAACTCGGCCTCGGTAGTAGAGAGTGCAACACACTTTTGCAACTTCGATTGCCATGCCACGGCTCCCCCGGCAAAAGTCACCATATGCCCCGAAGTAGATTTTCGATCATCCAAGCTTCCGGCTAGATCCGAATCCGTATAACCAACTAACGTAGGCTTCTCGCATCCCAAAGCTAGTCTCAAATTCGAAGTCCCCCGGAGATATCTCATAACCCACTTCACGGCCTCCCAATGATGTCTTCCCGGATTTGAGAGATAACGACTCACCATTCCCACGGCGTGGGCAATATCCGGCCTCGTACAAACCATGGCGTACATCAAACTACCAACCGCCGACGAGTATGGAACGTTCTTCATACTTGACTTTTCACCATCGGTAGATGGACATTGTTGGTGGCTAAGCTTGAAATGAGAAGCAAGCGGAATGCTCACCGCTTTTGCTTCATCCATCTTGAAACGCCGAAGAACTTTCTCGATGTATGATTCTTGAGACAAGTACAACTTCCTCGCCTCTCGATGACGAAACATCTCAATTCCAAGGATCTTTTTCGCTTGTCCCAAATCCTTCATCGCAAAAGACTCACTCAAAGTCTTCTTCAACTCTTCAATCCGAGCAATGTTCTTTCCGACAATAAGCATATCGTCAACATAGAGCAAAAGGATAATGAAATCACCATCGGAGAAATTGCGCACAAACATACAATGATCGGCATTTGTCATCTTGTAGCCATGTTTAACCATCACCGAGTTAAACTTTTTGTACCATTGTCGTGGTGCTTGTTTCAAACCGTAAAGACTCTTTACCAATTTGCAAACATAGTCTTCTTTACCATTTTCTCAAAAACCCTCCGGTTGCTCCATGTAAATCTCTTCATGTAAATCACCGTGAAGAAAAGCCGTCTTCACGTCCATTTGCTCAACTTCCAAATCAAGGCTAGCGGCTAGCCCAAGAATTACCCGAATGGATTGCATCTTCACCACGGGAGCAAAAATCTCGCTAAAGTCAATGCCTTTTCTTTGACTAAAGCCCTTTACCACCAAGCGAGCCTTGAACCGTTTTTGCAAAGTGCTTTCGTCTTGCTTCACACGATAAATCCATCGATTCTTTAACACCTTTTTACCCTTTGGTAACTTCACCAATTCAAAAGTGTTATTCTCACGAAGCGATTGCATCTCATCTTCCATGGCATCCATCCACTCCTTTTTGTTTTCGTCATCCAAAGCTTCTTCAAAGCTTTCGGGTTCTCCGTCATCGGTGAGAAAGACATATTCGTTCGAGGGGTATCGAACGGAAGGATGTCTAACACGAGTGGACCGCCTCAACTCATTAGAAGGTTGCTCACTTTCATCTTCATGGCTAACCTCATTTTCAACATCAACAAAATCATTAGGATTTAAATGATTAACATGTAAATCCATACCTTGATTTTCAATTTGCACATCTTCGACAACGGTCGGGGTGGGAGCAAGATTAGTTGGTTCCGCATCAACTAATTCGTCGTCTTCAAAGGTTGGAACTTCTTTCTCAACTTTGTCGATATCTTCAATGGTGTAATCTTCCATGAATACAACATCACGACTACGAACAAGCTTTCTTGAAACCGGATCAAAGAAACGATATCCAAACTCATCGAGCCCATAACCAACGAATATACATTTCTTGGTCTTGTCATCCAACTTCGACCTCTCATCCTTCGGAACGTGCACATATGCCATGCACCCAAACACTCGAAGATGGTCGTACGTGACATCTTTACCACTCCAAACACGGGTCGGAACATCAAACTTCAAAGGCACACAAGGTGTGAGATTTAGCACATGTACAACCGTACTCAATGCTTCGCCCCAAAAATACTTCGGCAACTTTGATTGAGAAAGCAAGCATCTCATTCTTTCAACCAAAGTTCTATTAATTCTTTCGGCCAACCCATTCAATTGCGGTGTCTTCGGAGGAGACTTTTGGTGACGTATACCTTGCTCTCGGCAATATTCATCGAAAGGACCGATGTATTCTCCCCCGTTATCCGTTCGGACGCACTTGAGCTTTTTCCCCGTTTCTCGTTCAACCGACGCTTGAAACGACTTGAAGGTATCTAACACTTGATCTTTTGTCTTCAAGGTGTAAGCCCAAACTTTCCGAGAGTAATCGTCGATAAAAGTCACAAAGTAATAAGCACCGCCAAGGGACCGTGTCTTCATCGGCCCACAAACATCGGAATGTACCAAGTCTAACACTTGTGACTTTCTCTTTGGTTCAAAAGACCGAAACGATACGCGCCTTTGCTTTCCCGCCAAACAATGCGAGCATCTCTTCAACTTTGCGTTGGAAACTCCAAATAGTGCATTCTTCTTCACCAAGATTCTCAAACCTTTCTCACTCATGTGACCCAAACGTTTGTGCCATAGTTCGGAAGAACTTTCATCCTCGCAAGTGTTGACGTAGCATTTAGAACTCCCAAATTGCGCGACATACAAATTTGAGCGTCTTTTTCCTCTTGCAATCACCATTGAGCCTTTCTTTAGCTTCCATTCATTTTCCACGAAAGAGTTGACATAACCTTCATCATCCAATTTTGAAACCGACAAGAGATTGAACCGAAGGTCCGGAACATGCTTCACATCTTTGAGAACTAGAGAAGTGTCATTACTAGTTTCAACACATACATCTCCAATTCCAATAACTTTTGAGTATCCCTTGTTACCCATGCCGACAATACCAAAATCACCGGCCTTATAAGTGGAGTAAATATCGCGTCGTGAAGTCCCGTGCGAAGAAGCACCACTATCAACCACCCAACTCGTCTCATCGCGAGATAAATTGACACTTTCTTCATAATCATCACAAACGACAAAGAAATCATCAACAATAGCAACATTTTCATTATTGTTACCTTCTTTCTTGACATCGTTGTTGTTGTGGTTGATCTTCTTTCCCTTGCCTTCATTTCTCAACTTCCGGCAATACTTTCTAATGTGGCCTTTCAAGCCACAATGATGGCACTCAACATTAGCCCATCTATTTGAACCTCCACGCGACGCTCCTCGTGATGCACCACGGTTATTTGAACCCCGTGCATGATTTCTCCCCCTCGACTCGGTAACCAATACCTCGGAATGTGAAGAGGAGCCTTGAGACTTTCTTCTCATATCTTCATTCAAAATGCTACTCTTAGCCAGATCCATCGACATAATACCATCCGGAGCGGAATTAGACAACGACATCCTAAACGTCTCCCACGAGTTCGGCAAAGTACCAAGAAGCCACAAACCTTGAATCTCATCATCCAATCTAAGATTCATCGTCGCCATTTGGTTCATAATTCCTTGGAAGTTATTCAAGTGATCGGTTATTGGCGTACCGTCATGATACTTCAAGGCTATCATTTGCTTGAGCAAGAACATCTTGTTATTCCCGGTCTTCCGTGCATAAAGCTCCTCAAGCTTCCTCCAAAGGATGTTAGCACGAGTTTCACTAACCACATGGTTCCGAACATTGTCCTCCACCCATTGTCGAATGTACCCACAAACTTGTCGATGCAACAAATTCCATTCTTCATCACTTTTTCCTTCGGGTTTCTCGGTAGAGAAAACCGGCAAGTGGAAATTCTTGACAAAGAGCAAGTCTTCCATTTTTCCTTTCCAAACATTGTAATTGGAACCGTTCAAACTCTCCATTCGTGACGTGTTCGCCTCCATAGTCGCACAAAATCAAACCACGGCTCTGATACCACTTTGTTGGGAGAAAGCGCAACGCAACGGAATCTCAATGTCTCCCAATAGCCGCTGAAATATGAAGGCGATAATAATCGAAACACAACCACGAACACGAGACAATTTTAGCGTGGAAAAACCCCCAAAACGGAGTAAAAAACCACGGGACCCGTAGGCCGCTTAAAATCCACTATAATCAAGAGTGAGGTACAAACGAAGTCTTCCCTAGATAAAACTAGAGGCATACATCATCATCATCAAGATCGAACACCAATCTCGGATTACAACAAACAAGCAAGAGAAGAATTTGTGAAAAAACGTTCCCACAAAACAGCCTTTGGTTTCCACTCTTCAGACCGACCTAGAAATCTCCAAACCACATCTCCACCGTTCAGAACGTACCTCTATGTCTTAGGAACGTTCTGTCCAAAAATCACGACGATCCATCGGTGAACGAGTGCGCAATGACGATTTTCCTGAGGGTCGACGAAACTGGGCGGAAACCGCGAATTTGCTCTCTTTCTCTTGTTTTCTCTCTCTCCTTCACTCTTGTATTTCTTCATCTCATCTAAGTCATTTATGACCTAGGCTTCATGGGCCGGGTACATGAATCAATGGGTCAAAAATAACCCACATTGTTGGGCCTCCAAATAGGAGGGATACCCAACACTTAGTTGTGTCCATTTTTTGGGACGCGACTTGTCTATTTTTCAGGAGGCAATATGTCCATTTTTCAGGACACAATATGTATATTTTGAAAGGGTATTTTGGTACATAAAATTTAAAAAGATTGATTTTAGAATTATGAAAACTTGAGGTGTAATAAAAAAATTTGTGGTGTTTTGAAGGTCATTTTATGAAGTTTCCCTTATCATTCCATGTTTGGACAAAATCAAGGATAATATATTAGAATATATATTATAAATTTATATATAGTTTAACGATTGATTATCGTTGATTCAGCCCTACACCATAAACGGAGCGAAAGTGTTGTTCTTGAGGAAGAGGGTGCAGAACAAAGCCGCGTCTTCTCCGAACAATTGCTTCACATGCCACCGCATCCTCCAACACCCGTTCCGCTTCTGTTCCATTTCGTGCAAGGTATTATTAATTAAGTTACTAAACAGTGGATTAATCTTAAGCTTAGTAATTAGAATTGAATCGTTAAGAATCACACGTGAAAATAAATGGATCTTCTAAAGTTACAGCTATATTATTGTCAATTGATCTTAAGATTAGACTGGCAAATTGCTGGTGAGGGTACCTTTTGAAGATAGAGACTAAAAAATACTATATTTTAAAGTCGGTTTTTTTTTTTTTTTTTTTTATAATATGAAATTTATTAATTTTTTTTATCATTTTCTTATTTTAGTATATAAATTTGTTATTTTATCACGTTTGTATCTAGTATTGTGGATGATACAAGAGTAAAATAACATCCTAATTCTATATTTCGAGAGTACACTAAAATAATTTAAATAGTGTATTTAGTCAAGATGCAATCTTCTTATCGGAACATATTGATTTTGAGATACAATTTCATGATACTTAACCAAAATATTAATCTATCTACGAAGGTGGAGTTGTTGCTGAGGCAAGGGCAGGATGTGAGCGGCATCGTGTACCAATTCGACGCATCGGAGTTCAGCATCACCCAGTTCGAGGGGCTGAGGATGGATGCCGATGCCCCGCCCGATCGGGAGCCGCCAATGGCCGGGGGCGGCGACGGGAGGATTCTTCTGGGCAGCCGGAGAAAGGGGGCTCCTCACAGGGCTCCTCTTTCTTGATCAGATCAAACTACTCAATACTATATATGAATTATGATAATAATTAAGTTCTTAATTATGGTTCTTAATTTGTATTGCATTTCCATTACAGTTCTACTTGAGCTTCCTAAATTTCTCAGGTCCTTATCTCCGCCAATTTTGTCTTCAACGTGTAATGGAACTTGTGTCGCGGTATATATATATTATTATATGTAATGTATGTAAACTATGTATAATGGTGTTGAGTAAATTATATATATATATATATATATATATATATATATATATTCGATCCTTATCTCTGCATGTCATGTACAATAATGTTTTGGAAAGTAACAAACTCGATGGACTAAATGTACCATTGTCGGACCATGCTTGCTGTACTAAAATTTAGCATTCCAACAAAGAAATAAAAAATAATATTATTGATATAATAAACAAAGGGTGACCAAGAATATATATAAGCTGGAATCCAATACCTTGAAGTAATTTGAAGAGAGAAAAAACAATAGTAAGGTGCTGTTTGGTAGACAACTCAAACTGTTTTGGTTTTCTTTATTCATAATTTTATAGTTGTAGTGTAAAAAACTCTTGCAGATGTTTTTAAATAACTGTTTGGTACACACTTTAGTTTTTTATTTGTAAGAAAATAAAACAACAGAATAACTGTTTGGAATATGATTCGATTTTTTCTTAAAAAATTAAATATTGAATACATTAATAAAATTAAAAACTATTATGACATTAATAATACAATAACATAAATATTATATTACGGTGTAAAATTAAATACAATCATGTTTAACATATCAAAGCTATACTATATAGTCTAAATAATCAGGTTTAACATTCATCAAAAGTAGAATATCTCATGTCATTTTATTCTATTATTTTTCACCAACATTATATTAAACATAGTATTTGCGTGAATTGTATATTCACCACAATAGGTCATCCATATTCATTTTTCCCAGAGTCATGACACAAGTAAATTATATCCCAACATCATATAGGTCAAGTCAGATTCGGCGCCCGTACCGGTGTCGCAATTAGCGTTGGTGTCACAGTCGGCATCGAGACTTTGAAGGTTCAATGTTGAAGTGTAGAGGTGAAAATTTAGTATCTGTTTTCCGATTTTGCCTCTGTTTCGGTACCGGTCCCGGATCGATTTAAAAAAAAATCCAAGAAATTTAATTTAAAACCGAGAACTGGTACTTCTCGGTTCCCATTTTTAGAACCGAGAACTAGAAACGATGCCCTAAAAAATATTTCCCGGTTTTTGGTACCGGTTCTTATTTTAAACTACATGTCATTTATTTTAATTTTTTATTTTAAAAAATACATGTGGTTTTAAGTAAGCACTTTTAAAACCGAAACCGGTACAAAAAAAAATCTTGATTTTTCGGATCATGGACGAAAAAAAAGTTATTTCCCGGTTCCCAGTTCCAATTTTATTCCTAATGAAGTCGATAGAAATAAGGAGTGATGAAAGAAAAAACTGAGTGAAAAAAACAGAAAACAACAAAAATCTGTATTTGAAAATCCTTAAGAAAAACAGAATAAAACTTGAAACGTTTTGGAGTTCAATTTGATAAGTTACACTCCAAACAGTCATTTATTTTTTTGAGTGTAACTGTACAAGTTAGAAAACACAGTCTATAGATATAAGTCAGGGTTCGAATTACGGACGATAATCGCGGCAAAAATACCAATTAAACTTTCGGCAAAAATAATTATACTCACATAAGAGCACCCCACCCCACCCCACCCCGCCACGTCTGGCCGGCGGCGGCGCACGCGTGTGGTGGTTTAAGTGTAACATTTGTGTGAGTCCTCCCCCATCCACAAAATCCTATGACCCAAAGGGCCCAAGCCCTTGTCCCTAATATTTGGTATATAAACATCACCAAACTCTTGTCATCTATCAATGTGGGACTTTTTGTTATTCAACTAATATCACACATTCACACTTAACAAACACATACACATACACTTCACCTAATAATTTAACTTAATATTACACACTTCAAATAATATTATACACTTAACATACATATTAACTTCACCTAACATACATATACACTTAATATGTATATTCATTTAATATTATACACGTCAACTAATATTAAATTTGTTAACATACATATACAATTAACATGCATATTCACTTAATATTACACAGTTAATTAACATACATATTCACTGCACATAATAATTTGACTTAATATTATACACTTAAACTAATAAAGTGACTTAATATTATACATTTCACCCACATATTTAAGTTACAAATGTGTTTTGTGGTATACAATTATGTCTTGTATTTATTAAATATGTAGTTTTGAACCTATATAAATATCTTGCTTAAATACTTAAATATTATACACTTTCTATTATGTGTTTGAGTTTGAGATATTACTATATTAGACTATGTATTTGATAGTTGAGACTTGTTAGACTATGTTATTAGTGTTTTAGATTTGAGCTTTTTGATGGAATTGTATGTGTGTGTATGACTTTACGTATCTACATATGTTTTGAATTTGAGGTATGATATTATAAAAATATTTTGTAAGTTTTCCGTCGATAAGTATCGAAAAGTGTCGATAATCCGTCGATAATCTTCGAAAAGTATCGGTAATCGGTAAGCTACAGTATTATAAGTTTTCCGTCGGTTAATCGGTAAGCTATCGATTAATCCGTCGAAAACGGTAACCGATTTATCGACAAGTTCGGTAAGTTGAACCTTGATATAAGTATTAGTAGGCCTACAAATAAAATTCAGAAACCGAATAAATATCTGTATCCGTATTCGATTTTAAAATCCGAAGCCGAATTCGTTTATCCAGATTCGGATTAGAACCGGATTCGAATACCAGGTTTTATTATTTTAAATTCGGATATCCGGTATCCGGTTTTTAAACCCAATTTATTTTATTTTTTTATTTTTCCCTTTATTTGTTTAGGGTTTAATCTTTGCTTCTTCGATGCCCAGTTTCTCATTCTCATTTTGCCGTTCGCTGAAGTTCGTCTCTTCGAACTTCGCTCCCAGCCCTCGCGCCTTCGCTACCTCCCAACCCTCGCGCCATTGCCGCCGGTCTATCCGCCTCTCTTTGTCGTTGTCCACCTCTCTTTACTAGTATGTACTTAGGGAAGAAAAAGAAAATTAGGACCGATAGAATTATAATAAATGTTCAATTCAAGTCTAATTTTACGAGTATAATAATGACTTACGGCTATATCAACGGTTATCGATGAATATTATGTAAAATAGTATTATTTGGAAAATATTTATATGAATATTAATCATTTATAAATAAATCTAAGTAAGTATTACTATACTTTTGAATTTTTTATGTGAGAGTGCAAGTAGTAATTGTATACATCTAGATATTCAAATCTCGATTAACTAATGAGAGTGTTCAGTCGACAAATCTTTTGGTTTTATTATTTAAGGAAATAATAAAAATAAATCATGAGTATCATTTTTATATTAGAAACTACATTTGGTTTTATTATCTTATTTTAAAAATTAAGTTTCTATTTCTTTTAAAAAATAACTAATTTTTTTAGCTTATATTTGCCATTTTAATATTACTTATTTTACTTAGGAATTAAAAGTATGTCATATTATTATTGAATTTTATTATTTAATGATGACATATTGATACCCTATAGTTTAATATAGATTTATTTATAATAGGATGTTAGTGTAGTTAAAACATTATACATGATGTATTTTTTTTTCATTAACAAAATTAATAAAATAATAGTCGTTTTCCACTTCAAATTAACCAATTCGATTCGCTAACCGATAACCGCATATGTAATCTTAGTCAAGAACCACCTCTTTAAAAAAAATTATGAGGAGTTTTTTTGTTTTAGCTTGATCTTTAATTTGCTTAAATATACTATTTAATTTTAAAGAAGTAAAAAAAAAAAAATACTCTCATTGTGTAGTTTGTCAATTGCCATCCTTTCTTTCTTTATTTTCCATTAATAAACAATATTATAATTTATAAGAGTTAAAACTTAATTAGAAGCCAGATAATTACCACTTTTGGCACTCTCCCCCACTCTCTGCATCGTTGTTGCCACCGAGTATGGTACTGCTCGTCTCTCATTGCCTTCAATCCTTGCAAGTTTGAATTTTTTGTGAGAAAAAATATGAATCAAAGGGAATGAATTGTTTTAAATGAGAATCTGATTGGTATATTCAAAATGGTACTTTTATCACCCTAGTGCCCGAAGATACCGTATTGGTCTAATTGGGCCCATATAGACTCGTTGAGTGATCATATATTATTATGAATTAATATAACCTTAATGATCAAAACTTAAAAGGTAATTAAAGCATGTGTCAATTTAATCCTTACTCTCCCGAAGATTCAGAAATCGCCCACCCCTGTAAGCCTATTCCCTAAGTGTAGAGCTGGGAACGGCGACTTCGCGACCCGTCGCGACGTAATCGCCGGAAATCGCCACCAGCCCCGTCGCGATGCGTCGTGATGGTTCAGCTCGCGATGCATCGCGACGGAGAGAGAGAATGTGAGAGAGAGAGAGAGAGAGGAAGCCGAATCGCGACGTTTTCTCTCCTCGCGATTGTTCGCGATTTTGGAGGCCGAATCGCGAACCTCCGGTGGCCGTCGCGACGGTCGCGAACGCCCATCCCCCATCGCGAGCCCCAGCTCTACCTAAGTGGTTCTACGAGCTTCTCTAATCCAAAAGCATTCGTGTGATGTGTTTTTATACACCAAGGAGGAGCTAGTATTCTGACGAAGTGTACTCCGCTACATTTGTAGAGTTTCCGAGGCGACGTGATGGACAAGATACAAATTCAAAGCGTAACAAGTTCTCGAGTTGCGATCTCGGGATCGGAAGCTCGCACGGATATCAAGAAGAACATCATAAAATTTCCCGCGCTGGCAAAAGTCATCAAAATTTTAGTAACTTCGGAACTGGTCAATTGTAATCGCACATGTTCGATCTATATTTTTATTCACGAATTTCTCGATATTTTCGATTGCGGCGTTGCGAAAAATCGACTAAAAACCCAAAAAAAATCGAGGGGAAAAACGAAAAGAAGAAGCCATTTGATAGTAGAAAACTCCATTGATTCTTCTCAGGGTGATTGATGGAAACGGGAAGAGTGGGTGTTGAGAGAGTGAGAGGCAGATCGACAGTGACGAGGTGCTTCTCCAAGTACCCTCTCAAGATCATCATCCCCAACAAGGTCATCCACTCGTAATCATCCCCTCCATCTCTTCAGCGTTGTAATTTCCTCCCTCTCGCAGGTCGGAAACTCCGACTCCGATGCTGTTTGGATCTACGCTCTCACCTACGGCGGCGGAATCGTCTCGGTAACATCTATCTGTCTCTGTGTTTTCGTGAAAGCTGCGATTGATTATGTTGCTTGCTTGCTTGCAGGGAGACTCGATCCGGTGCGGTATCAGCATCGGCCATGGCTGCACAGCTGTTCTCACCACCCAATCGTCCACCAAGGTTGGTTGGTTGGTTCTGCTGATTTCATCGGCTTCGTATTGATTCGAGTGATGTAGGTTTACAAGTCTCTTGGATCCAAATGCTCTGAGCAGCTCTTGGAGGTAACACAACACGACATCCTCCTCTCATATCAACATTTTCTTTTTCTCCCAAAGCGAAACGGGACCGAGTTCGGGGCTTTTAGCCTTCTTTTGGGCAAAAACCGGACCTGGTAACGGTTTCGGAAAAGGCTGGTGTTTTAAATCGGAAATTTGATCTGGGAATTACCGGACATGGTCCTGGTTTCGAGAAAGAACGGTTATTTTTTAAACCAGAAATAAGGTATGGCCAAAACCGGACTGGTCCCGGTTTCGAAAAAGGTTGTTTTTTTTTTAAACCGGAGATAAGGTCGAGCTAAACTGGACCTGGTCCCTGCTTCAAATATAGCTGGTTTTTTAAACCAGAGATCTGGCCAAAACCAGGGCGGGACGGTTTTTTAATTTTTTTCATTAATTGATGATTTATAAGTAAAATTTCAGTATTTTATATGTTTAAAAACCAAATAAAATATATTCAAAATCAAATAATAATAAACACGGTCGTAACTTCAAATAATATATGACGATTAGGTTAAAATAAAATCGGAAAGGCTAGAACTGTAATAAATTAATAATAAAAACTAAAAACGGGCCGGTCCGGTTTTTAAACTGTCATGTCTCCCAAGATAAAAGATATGAATATACAACAAATTTACTTCCTAGTTGGAATCCTGAAATACTTCTGTACTCGGAATTATGGAGTTACTACTGCTGTTAGTTATAGTCTAATTTGTGCTCTGTAATAGGCAAAATTGGGGAACGGTGCCGTGTTGGCTGTAATTCCCGATCCCGTCACATGTTTCTCCACCGCAAGATACGTTCAGAAACAAGTTTTCAGGATTTCAGGTGATTCAAGTTTAGTCATCGTTGATTGGGTTACCAGCGGTCGCCATGAAAGTGGCGAGAAGTGGGACTTCGATCTGTATAAGAGCACCAACCACATATTCCTAGAAGACGACGAGCCTCTGCTTCTCGACGCTGTAAGTTGCATTTGTTAGCCGTCATTAATTGCATTATCAGTCTTTAAACGTCGAAATACTGCCGGTTCAGGTACATCTCGAGAAGGGAAGCATTTTTTCCGTTGCAGAGACGATGCAGGACTACCATGTGATTGCAATGATTGTGTTCTGGGGGTGAGTAATACAAATTTATTATCGAAACCTTCTCTTCAAACATTTTTGCCTTATAAATCCCGATATTATATTTGTCACAAGCCAAATTAATGGTTAGATTGGGAATAGGTTAAAACCTCCGGGATCGATTCGATCCATGAGTTGAGCTATTATAAAGTCAAATGAGCTCCAATAAGTTAAACAACGAGTCGTTTTTATTGAAGGACAAAGTCTTACACCAACAATTATATCTCAAAAAAATTTATATATATGATTTTCTTTCTCGGGTGGGTTACTCTTTGGCAGGCCGAAGATGAAGAACATTCAAAAGCAAGTTCAAGAAGATGTAAGGAGGAGAACAACCGAGCAGTTACGATTTTCTGCTCAAAAAGCATCTCACCAGATGAAAAACTCCAGTTCTGGCCACAACAAGCCCGACTTTATTGCCGTTTCGAGTGTCTTTGGTCCCGAGGTACTTGTCACACCTTTATCTATAACACTCATTGAATAAATCCTCTTGTATATGAATCAAAGCTAAGACTTAACCTTTAACCAGCAGAAATTTCAATTACAATCAAACAATTCAAAATTAGTAATAAGCACGATAGTTATTCGCCTGCTTCCGTTTTCTTTTTTGACAATGTGAACCGTAAACATATTGTTGCAGGGAAAAGGTACGATCGTTCGAGTGGTTGCGAAGACAACCGAGTCCGTTTACAGGTTTCTACAGCATCAATTGTCTGGCTTGGAGCCCATGCTTGGAGTTTTACCGTACCTTTGAAATTTGAATCTTCTAAGTGAACATTTAGGATCATCTCATTTATTTGTAAACATTTATTTAAGACCCTCATTTTATTTGTAAATATCACTAGTTAATTTTGTAGCCTTAGGATTAAACTCATCTTTTGAAGTCCAAAATGACTATTAAATTAACGTTTAAAGTGAATATTAATACCGATTTTTTTTTTTAATGTGGTTTAGACTCTAGCTAAAAGGAAAATTATATATTGTAACTTTATGCTGGAACAGCCCCGATTTCGATCTTGTAACAGTACCGAATAACCGCACGAACATTGCCGGTTGCACCATTACTGGTTGCCAGATAAAGAAGCACTTATCGCGCAGTGGGATTCTTCGTAGTTTTCTGGTGCAATTAAAGAACTCAACATTAGAACTTTTTGTTGCAATGAGAAAGATCAGAGATGAACTCCAATTAAATATTTTTTTAAGCAACACATATATTTCATTAAATTGTCTTACTTATATTACTATTAGTAATTTTAAAAAATTAATTATAATATCATTGGCAACATTTACTTATCTAGAAATTGTTAGGTCATTAAATTGTTGTTACAAGTTGATTAAGTTGTTTCCTAATTAAGTTTGACTTCATTATTAACTCTGTAATGATCTTACTATAATCTGACTTCTTTTCTTCATGAATGAATCTGTCTCAACCCTATAAAGACATTCAGCCTCCCTAAAGTGGAGGAGAGGCTGAAATTCGATTGAACGTTTAGTCGGAAGTTCGATTGAGCGGTCTGTTAAGAAATTCTCGCATTTGTGCCTTGTTTGTTTGTACGGTACGCGATCTCAATCCCGGGCTGTATCATTCCTTGCGTAGTTCATCTAAGTACCGAGATGATTCAAGTAACGTCTGTCACAAGTCAACTATTATCACTGTAAAACACCAAATCAGCAACAACCCGTTTAGCATAAAGGACGTACTGTTGTCAACAAATTCCAAAACTGACGATGTTTAGGATTCGACGAAGAAAATTTGGCCAAGATTTAATACTCGTAAGGAACATTGAATATCACGCTATTCTCTCTGCAAATCTTCGTAAGTAAAACATAAAAGTAATCCACGTCTATCTTCTTGTGGAACCCGGAATCCCAGCTCGCTCTCACCACCGTGTTCCCCAGAATATGCACCACTCCAGCGTCCTTGCAACTGTTTTTAAACTTGAGCTCGTGGATCTCTGTCTGGCTGCCTCCCTGACCCTACGAGCTGATGGTATCACTGTTCCGGTTTGCGGGCGACTTCACCGGAACGATTAAATCCAGCGACGATATCGTTAAATCCACGAGTGACGAAGTCGTGTTGTAATTATTATTTGTTAACAAACTGTCACATGACTGCTTGGTGTGTTGGCCGTAAATGTTGTGCTCGTCGGAGTCCGAGCAACCTTCCATCATGGATTCGAGCCTGACGAACATTAAGAGATTGTCAAACAGCTTGTTCTCGAAGTCGTCGTCTTTCTTGTGGAGATCTCATTCTCGGTACCCGTATCTTGCGACACACCGAAACATGCGGAAGTTCTTCGGTCCAATGTGCTTGATGTGGAATCTCTCTTCTTCGGGGAACTCGTAGGTGCCGTAGTGCCATACGTACATGATCACCAGAAAGGCTCCAGCGATGAAAAGCGGGACCCTCCCGCCCTGGTCGATCTTAAAGAGCACTGCAGAGAAGTAGTTGCCTTCAACGGGCAACGATAGGCCTGTGAAGATGACGGCGAGGATCCAATGGCAAAGCCACACAAAAATCATAATTAACGTCATGAGCAACGTCGTTACAAGCATCACTATCACCACCGCTGTGCCTGTTGCAACATGAAACATCATACAACTGAGTATACGTCACGAGTTCTAATAGATAAGTCACAGTCCGTGACATCCCGAACGAATAAAGCGTCAATGTCCCACCTGAACAATCAGCAAGGAAAGAACTGCTCATTTCCCAGAAATGGGACATCGAACAAACGAAAATGTAAGAAAGTATGATTTTGCGATTACCTTGTCCGTTGTCATTGACCTTGCAGACAATGATGATATACATATACTTGAGAATCGAGATAAGAGTGAGAGAGTATATAATCACGGAGAGAACGCCTATAACATCCTCCAGACTCTCGCCACGAAGAGCATCATTCAAGCAGAGCCGATTTTGAAGTGCTTTTACGCCTTTTGATGAGACCGTCCATCAAGCTCACAAACACAGACTTGTTTAGAACTACATCTTTCTTCCTCGCTTCTTTGAAAGCAGTCATGGCATCCTTGTATTTCCGTTCAGAACAAAGCCGATTTATCTCTTCCGAATAACACTTGGACACTGTATCAGATTCCTCCGGAAATTCAGGGGTCACCGTTTCTGTCAACTTTTCAAATGGATTTTCAATTTCAACCATTTTCGATAAAAATGCCTCAGCTTCCTCGGTCCTTCCCACTTCAGTAAGACCGCTTACAATTGCATTGTATGTAAAATGGTCAGGCACTAGCCCCTTGTTTTCCATCTTCATGAGCAGATCGAATGCCTCGTCAAACCTGCCTTGCTTGCAAAGTCCCGATATTAACGTATTGTAAGTAACCGCGTCAACTACTTTCCCTTTCGAAACCCATGCGTCGAAAAGCTTAAGGGCCTTTTCAAGCATTCCTTCTCTACAAAGCCCGTGAAGGAGAATGTTGCATGAAAACACATCTGGCTCGAATGACGTTTCGGGAATCTTGTTCAGGAACTGAAATGCCTTCTCAACTTCTCCTTCCCTACAATAACCATTAATGATTGTGTTATGTGTAGTTTTATCTGGGACGAGACCGGCGTCTAATAGTTCATTCAACTTGTGTGCTGCGTCATCGGTTTTGCCAAACCGGCATAGCCCTCCTATTATAATGTTGTAAGTGACAATACTAGGAATGATTTGTTTCTCTTTCATTTCATCCCAAAGCTCTACAGATTTCTCTACTGCCCCGTTCTTTACGTATCCCATCATCAGAGTTCCAAAGCTTACCTCGTCGACGATATAACCTCGTGTGATGGCCGAATTAAGCAGTTCATATGCCTCGTCAAGTTTCTTCTCCCCACAAAGAGTGTGTAGAACGGTGTTGAGGGTAAAAGTGTCCATCTTTAGACCTTTTATGCTCATCTCATCCATCGCCCTAAACGCATCGGCCAAATTTCCCGCTTTACAGTACCCATTTACTAAAGTATTATAAGTAACACAATCTGGAGAACATCCTGAGCTTTCCATCTTTCTTAAGGTCTCACATGCTTCAACCATCTTACCCTCCTTACAAAACCACTTAATCAGAATATTATGAGTAACAACGTTCGGTTTCACACCTTTTTCAGCCATCTCGTCAATTAACTGAAATGACTCGGTGTCTGTCTTCCACTTGAAACACCCGTTGATCAATGTGTTGAAAGTAATCACGTCTGGTAACAAATTCGACTGTTCCATCACATTTCGAACCCTAAATGCCTCTTCGATGTTGCCTCCCTTGCATAACCCACTGATCAACATGTTGTAAGTCCAAAGATCGGGATTCAAATTGTTCTTCCTCATGAAATCTACAACCGTTACCGCCTCCTTCAACCACCCGAACTTACAGTACCCACAAACCAAAATATTGTACGTAACCTGATTCGGTGCCAAGCCTCTCGCTTTCATGTCCAACAACAAGTTCCGAGCCTCCACCAACCGTCCCTTCTTACACAACCCATCCAAAATGGTGTTGTAACTAATGTTATCAGGCGAGCAGCCGAGCTCGCTCATGCCTTTCAGCAACTCCAAGGCATCTCCAAACTTATTCTGGGAGCAATAGCCGCGCATCAATATATTGAAAGTAGCTCCATTAGGTTTGAGTCCCAGTTCAATCATGTCCTTATAAATCTTCATAGACATCGAGATGGAGTGCGTGGAAGGCAGTTTCACCAGCGCATTCAGAAGAGTGTTGCAGGTGAGAAGTTTCGGACACAATCGAAGGTGCTTCATTTTGTGGAAAATATCGGCCGCCAGATGGGGCTCGCCAGAGTGGACATATGCGGTTAACGAGAACTCAAGGAGAGTTCTAGAAGGCCTGGCGGTACGGAGGAGTGCCCTGTGGAGAGCGTTGTGGCGGCGGTCGGAGGCGATGAAGGGGAGGAGGAGGGATTTGGCATCGGAGAAGCGGCTCCGGCGGATCAAAGGTGGCACGACCGCGAGGAGGAGGGCCGGGGAGCGGGCGAGGGAAGGCACATTGGACTGAACCCATCGAAATAAGGAGAGGAGCGAGGCAGTCGAAAAGGACTGGCATTGGGGTTGGGACGAGAGTACGGACACGAGGAGGGACTCGGTTAGGCGGGAAGCGTGCGCGTTCAACTCCTCCAATGGCGGGTTTTCGGGAGCAGCGAGAATTCTTGTTATGGTCTGGAAGAGATCAGTTTCTGGTTGGGGCCGAGTCGGAGGGTTCTTCATAATAATGGATTCATCATGAAGGAAATCTACTCCATTTTTTTTATCAAGAATCAAGCAGTCAAACTCAGCATAATCACAAACCTGCATTATAAGTTATAACAACAAAACCAACCACTATGTCAATAAGGCTCAGTATTTGAGCTAACATACATACAATCTCACTGCAAACACTGACTTACATTATGATGCAAATAGCTCAAACATTCGAGCTGCGAAATACCTAGATCATCCGGAGCCCGTGAACGAACGAGCTGGGCGGAGCCGCGGAGGCGAATCCTGGACGGACAATCGGTCGGCGAATCGAGGAGCGGCGGAGCGAAGCGCGTGGGTGGTAGCCAACCCAAAGTCCTGTCTGCGTTTCTGGTTCGTCTTCTTCCTCAGGGCATGTCCACTTTGGGCCCAATTTCAAAGCCCAAAAGCCTCTTCTTAATCACACCATTTTAGGATTTTCGCAACATTTATGTTAGATACCAACCAGAGGTTAACGAGTTGGCCTTCGGTTTCGTTTTGATTTTCATAATTTAAATACGTATACAAATTATTATATTTTAGATTTTTTTATTTTTAAAACCAAAAACCGCATGTGTGGTCGATTTCGGTTTAAGGCCCAAAAGATTAATACGCGGACTTTGACCAAAGCCACGTAAGCTATGAGGGAACTAACAAGAAGAAACACCGCACGTGTACAAGAAGGCGCCTCAGCGACTGAGTTTCTGATCGGGCTAATTTGAATCGAAGCGGACCGGATCGAGTTAGGAACCCAGAATCTCGTCCAATAGAACGCAATTGCAGAGATCCAACTCGACAGTCCAAAGGATTGGGACGATAGTGAAGAAGTGGGAATGGAATCGTCTGAAGCTCACAAGACGACAATCGGAGACTAGCCCGCGTGGAGATGCTCTTACATAGCCGACATGATTCCATACGGATTAGGCCGTCCTAACAAACGAGGACCACTAGATTAGGATTTATCATTAACTTGTAATCAGAGTCCAAAGAAGTCCCAAATCCATGTCTATAAATAGTATAATATGTCCTTTATAAGGACCAATGATAGCCAATTGAAAAGGGCATTCACTACCAGAAAAGTATTGTCATCAATCCCTTGAGAACATGATATTTTTCTCAACCATTATTGTACAAAAGAATCCAAGCTTGTACTTTTTTCTTTCTTTCACAATTCTGGTACAAGAAAGGCAATGAAATCAAAAGGACATATGGACTTTATACGCTAGTCTACTCTATATGTTATTCTCACATCTCCTTTAACTGCTTATCATTTTGCGCACGAAATTAACGAAAGCGAACGGCCCATTTTGCTCCCCGCAAAACACTCTCTAAACTCGACATTGCCACGTGCGACGACGTGACTGTTGTAAAGTAGTTTTTACCTCAACACCAAACAACTGAGAATAAAAACTAATTTTACTAACAACCAATATACACTGGAATTTTTATAATAGATAGCGGAATTTCTAGAATTGATAGTAAGATATGTATAAATTTATAATAGATAGCCAAATTTATAAAAAGATATATAGTTGGATACTTAAACATAAATCCCTATACTTCTCTACACTCCCCATTTCATTGTCCCGCTATTCTTTATTTGTAAACAAGACAATATACCGAATCGCATATAAACTATTTAAGCCCTAACATCGTTACAAGGCTAAACAGTTTCAAAAAGCAAGTTTAAAGAATAAAAATTTATCTCCATTTAAGTTGCTTTGTTGATGCCGAAACATAGATGACGAAGATGATCGTCGGAGAAAAAAAAACGTGGTGAGAGAATGTGCACATCTTCTTTATTGGGAAAGTAAGGATAGGTGAGGATGCACATCTTCATTGTCAAGGGAGAATAAACAAAGTAGAGATTCCGAGAGGAAAGAGAATAATGGAATATGGTGGAAGTTGAAAAGGTTTCCGAAGTTATGGGTTTGAAAAGAAAAAAAAAATGTTTACACTACACTTTTAAATTGCAGTAAAATCTTTCAAATTAATGTAGTGCAAACTCGAAATTTTGTAAAATATATAGCATTCTAAAATGGTAAAATGAACATTTTATCTGCGACAAAAATACCCACAATGCTACAAAAATTCTGATTTACATTCCCATTCTCTCTTTTTTTTAGTCCAAAAAATTTCAATGATGTAAAATACTTGACAAAAATTAAGTTTTTCTATTAACTCTGCACCTTGAAGTTCCACGCGACGACATATGATTTGTCTATTTTTTTGGTTATTTCAACCAAGTTTTTGCTTCTTCTTTTTTTACCACATGGCGACAAGATTGACCAACATTGATTTAGTTTTTGCATTGTAGAACATGTTTTTGCTACTACGCAAGAAATTAGTGTTCGTAGGCGATAAAATGAGCGAAAACGCAAACAAATCATACGTAGTCATACGAAACTTCATGATAAAGAATTACCAAAACGAAAAAACGTTAATTATGTTTGCCAATATTTTTTTACATGATTGAAGATTTTTGCCATGAGACTGAGATTATAATTCAGATTTTTTTGTATTAAGTTTTTGCTTCGTTTTTTTTTTTTTTTTACCACATGGCGACAAGATTGACCAACATTGATTTAGTTTTTGCATTGTAGAACATGTTTTGGCTACTACGCAAGAAATTAGTGTTCGTAGGCGATAGAATGAGCGAAAACGCAAACAAATCATACGTAGTCATACAAAACTTCATGATAAAGAATTACCAAAACGAAAAAACGTTAATTACGCTTGCCAATATTTTTTTACATAATTGAAGATTTTTGCCATTAAAAAAGGAGACTGAGATTATAATTCAGATTTTTTTGTATTAAGTTTTTGCTTCGTTTTTTTTTTTTTTTACCACATGGCGACAAGATTGACCAACATTGATTTAGTTTTTGCATTGTAGAACATGTTTTGGCTACTACGCAAGAAATTAGTGTTCGTAGGCGATAAAATGAGCGAAAACGCAAACAAATCATACGTAGTCATACGAAACTTTATGATAAAGAATTACCAAAACGAAAAAACGTTAATTACGTTTGCCAATATTTTTTACATAATTGAAGATTTTTGCTATTAAAAAAGGAGACTGAGATTATAATTCAGATTTTTTTTTGTAATACGTGAGTACTTTTGCCGCAAAATTATTCTTACTCGATAGTGAGAATGGTGTAAAATTTTGGGAAAACCGGTAGGCATGCCGACCGCTTGCCGAATGTCGCTGGAATGCGGTAGGAAAACCCTCTAGTGCCGCTGTCGTTTTCCTAAATGTCGCGGGCATGTCACTAGAGTGCCCATTTTCGCAGTCTTTCCATGGAAAACCGACCTTGTATAGCCAATTTTACCCATTTGCCGCAGAAAAGTTAATGGAAATCCCATCATGCTAGGCTAAATTTTCTAGATTTCCGATTTAGGGTTCTTTTGAAGGTTTGGTTCAATTTTTTTGTTAAACCGTGTTTTAAGGTTAATTTTAGGGGATAATTCTTGGGTATTAGTGTTATTACATTTATTATCTTCTAGATCTCGCGAATACTGTCCTTGTAGCGTAAATCTTCCAAATAATTATTGATTCCTATTGAATTGTTGATTAATTAGCATTAATTAGTTACTTACTTTTTTTAGTTTAGTGTTTAATCTTCATTATTTACATACTTAGTTAAATTGTTTCATTATTTACTTATTTAGTTGAATTGTTGATTAATTAGTTAATTATTATTGTATTATTTCACCAAGGCCTTACTCAAATAGGGTGGTGGGGAACGCCCAACCTCAAGAAGATAAATTTGTGATTCGTAAAATTTTAGCTATTTGACATTTTTAACAGAAGGATCAAGTTCAAGAGCGACCGAGCAATATCAATATAACTTAAATCGCTTTTTTCAGACATGCCCATGTAATTTTGAACTTACATAAAAATCTTACTTAAATACTCAATTTTGTTTTTTTCAAAATTTCCGTCAAAAATTTCATGGGCATACAGTATGTCCATGAAACTTATGCAGTATTTTCGACATGCAGCATGTTTTTTTTTCTTTTCTAATTTGTCCGTCGGCAAACGGTAACCCGTAAAATAAAAATTGCGAAACGCCGTCGACGACCGGCATTTTAACACACTGAGAAGTACTGAGAAGGTAAGAACCTTGTGCAGAAATGGCGACGAGAGCAATTGCGACGGCGGCGAGGCAGGTAATCAACACCAGAATCGGCTATGGCTGCAGCTTCCGCGGCGATCCTCGTCTCTCTCTTCTGCAACGCTTCCTCTCTTCCTCACCCTCAGGTTAGGTTACTTCTCACTTCTTCCCCTTCTCAACTCCATTGATATCTGTCTTCTCTTAACCACTGCCGATTCTCCAGATCCTTCCAGCATCGCCGTGATTCACTCCGCCGAGCAGCTCAAATCTGCTTTCCGAAGCGTCCAAGGTTGTACCTCATCTCTTTACCGCTCAATCGTTTGCTTAATACGCACATCAATGGCAGAAAACGTTACTATTTGGTTTTCTGTGATAGATGAATCTTCCGCAGCAGTGTTTTACTTCACAGCAACCTGGTGCGGGCCTTGTAAGTTCTAAATAATCATTGATTTTTCTGCTAGAGATTTTAGTTTCGATCTTTTGCTTTTGAAAATATTATTGAACGAATTTCGCAGGTAGGTTCATCGCTCCGATTTTCGAACAAATGACGAAGGAGTACGGAAGTGTTGCGTTCTACAAAATCGACATTGATCAGGTTCGAAGAATGCTTTCCTTTTGGTGCTTGAGATTTCCTCTGTTCATAGAATTAGATCATTTATATCCTGTATCGGCTTTAGTTTTCGTTTGTTGGAACTCAAAATGTTGATATGAAATCCGCTCTTAACAATTCATGAACTCGCTAATCATACATCATTCGCGTTAGAATGTTGCAGTGTTCTGCTAAAACCGACATTCGTGCATTCAAACCGTTTTTCTTTTCTTTTAAACATCAGGAATTCAGAATCGAAATTGTCGTTAAGTTTATATTCCTCCCTGTACAATGCTTATGACACTTATCAGGTGCTGCTAGATTAAGAACTTCTTATTCATACGGGTCGATAAACTGTTTCTATAACGCCGAATATCGCGTAACGGTCGACTATTAGAAAGAAGCGAAATGGTTGGGCTACAGATGCTTACTGTTTTTTGTTGTTGTGCATTAAAAGAAGATGGCTTGAATTGAATTGATTTGATTTTATCTGCAGGAAGAACTTGCAGATCAACTGAGCAAGTTGAAAATTGCGTCCGTGGTAAAAACATAGCTCGAACGAACTATTGTTCCCATACAGTAAGTGCTAATGAATACAAAGCTCCTCCTTACGCTCTCGATTTCTTGCAGCCAACTTTTCATTTCTTCCAAGACGGGAAGTTTAAACAAGCGATGGTCGGCGCGGATAGCAATGGCTTGAAGAAGATTCTGCAAGAACTTTACAAGTAACTCGCCTCCGTGCTTTCATTTTTTAGCTAATGGCGCTTTATCAGAAGTTTAGAACGATACTTTCGTTGGGATACCTTCAACTTATACGATCTGTATCACAAGCGTTGCCTCGTTGTAGAACTGTCATGTGAATTCGGGGGTAAAGCTAGGTAGATGTTTTGCCCGTCGACAGCTCGGGATTAATAATTTGTTGAAAAGGACGTCACGCAAAATCTTTCATATAACTAAGGCATGTGATGTCTAAGCACACCACTTAAGACATTAGAGGTCTTGAGTTCGAGTCACCATGAGGGTAGGAGTGAAATCTAAAAATCCTCACATATAATATATATAAAAGAAATATATATATATATAAATATATAAAAGAAAAAAAGGCATGTGATGTCTAAGCATAATCTCTATAAATTGTGACTGCAATTTGTATGTGCAGAGGAAGAGAGCTTGCGTGATCTGACATTGGTGTTCGCATACAGATTTTCGACTCTAGTTTTGGTCGTCAATATCAGATGGACAAAAGTTAATTAAATAATGGGATAATGGTGGCATAAGTACTCAAACTTTGACCAATTGAGATAGTAATACTATCATAGTATGGTCCAAAAAGTACTAAAAGTAGACAAAACTGAGACTGTGTATATTCCCGTCCTTTTTTTTTTCCCGGACATGGCCAAATGTCACTTGGTGTCAAGTTGACTGAAATATGCGCGCCTCAGTTTTGTCTAGCGTCCATCGTATCACATCGCATTTGACCAACGTTTGTCAAAATAGTTGACAAAATGTCACTTTAATTTTATCAACTTTGAGTACTTTTGTCACTGTTTTTTATTTTGAGCTTATGACGTTTCAAATTTCAATTGTTCAAAGTTTAGATACTGGTGCCTTCACAGCTCTTAAATAATTAACAAATCGTTATTTAGACAACTGTTTTGCCAGCTCCATATATTTGGTCAAAAGTTAATTAAATAATGGGATAATGGTGGCATAAGTACTCAAGTTTTGACTAATTGAGATAGTATGGTCCAAAAAGTACTAAAAGTAGACAAAAATGAGACTGTATATTCCCGTCCTTTTTTTTTCCTCGGACATGGCCAAATGTCACTTGGTATCAAGTTGACTGAAATATGCGCGCCTTAGTTTTGTCTAGCGTCCATCGTAACATATCGCATTTGACCAACGTTTGTCAAAATAGTTGACAAAATGTCACTTTAATTTTATCAACTTTGAGTACTTTTGTCACGTTTCAAATTTCAATTGTTCAAAGTTTAGATACTCGTGCCTTCACAACTCTTAAATAATTAAGAAATCGTTATTTAGATTTTAGACAACTGTTTTGCCAGCTCCATATACTTGTATCGACGATCAGTGGGGTTCACGGTGCACGCCTACATTCAGAGGCTTATTTAAATCAGCAACCAAAGAAATTGAGACACCAATTATATGAGGGAATGCAATTTGGGAGGAAAACTAATATTAGACGTGTTAATTGAAATCCCAAGTGCACCAATGAATAATAATAATTAAAAAAGTATGAACCAAAATAAAATTCAATCATATTTTTCTCGTACCTAACTTTTTGTCCATTTTACTTTTTGTACGTAACAAAAGAAAATCATGAAGAGGACCTCAGAAAATAACAAAAGCTCCTTGTATGAATATATCCAATGTTACCTGTTGGAAGAAAAAGTAAAGATCACACCCAAGTTTATGCAATTTCACCATTGGAATCTATTTAGGATAAACAAGACATGCTTTAAATTGTCCATCTCTGCAAAGCCAATTAAGGAGTGAGCTTGACCCACCACTCTCTCACCTTCAACTTAACCCAACGTTGACCGTTGACCGTTGACCGTTAGATTACATGTTTGTCTAATCTTCAACGAGTCAAGACTTTCTCATAATCTCCTTACAGTTACAGGTAGGAACAACCAACAAATTTAGCTAGTCTTTTCCACCACTAATCCCGGTAATGCCCACAATAACCACAGAATCATGGGGGTCAACGGTCGTCAAGTCGCAATGTATTATTTTATGGAAGCAAAGCCGGACCTGAGTTTGTCGGGGCTCTAGGCGAAGACCGATTTTGGGGGCCTTATTGTAATTAAAAACATCAATGCAAAAGGTATAAAAAAATAATTTATTTTTGTCATCGTGGGGCCCCCGTTGCTACAAATTGTAAATCTATTATAGGCCCAAGACTACCATGGCTCCCTCTCCAGGGCCGGTACCGTATGGTAGTATGGGGGTATTGCTGCCAAAAATTAAACTTAATGGAACAAATATGTCGTAATTCTTTTGGAGTAGTACGGCCAGTTACTTCCAAATAGTAGATGGTTAGATATACCCGAGTAAAAAAACACATGGTAATTACCATGATATCCAAGAAATAGTTGTTGATCAGATATTTCCACGTGTTTATTGCTTTCGAAGTCTATACTCTATACATTTTTTTCTCTCTCTTATTCTATACATTTCTTTTCTTTTCAAGCTCTTTCCTTATAAACTTTTTTTCTTTTCTTTCCTGATAAGTCAAAATTTAGATAACAGTCATTTTAAAACCATTATTACTGCCCATTACTCTATTTAGAGACAAATACGATACTCTATTTAGAGACAAATACGAAGAACACGTCTTTGCGAGATAAACTCACTTTCTCAAGCAAAAAGCTTAATTTTTCATAATCATTTTCAACTACCTCATACAATTATTGATCACCATTATAATGGAAATTAGGCAAGACTAATCTTCTTAAAATAGCTACAAGGAATTAAAATTAAATAAAAGAAAGTAAATAAAAATATCACATAATCATCCTAATAAATGAATTAGGAAAATAAATCAATATGCATGATTCTATCTTCTTGATTTGCACCACATGTATCCATGAATATCGATGATTTATAAAAAAAATTTAGGAAGATTTATAATCTTCTTGATTTGCCATGATCATGCTCCATTATTTAGTTAGATACACACAGTTACACACACACACTAGTAAAAAGAAAAAACTTAAATTAACCTTTTAATAAACTAAAATAAGAGAGAAAGTAGTTGACTGGTAGGCAGAGTTGGCTTGGCCAGTGGTTACACACCTTATAAACCAAGAAACCTCATCACACACACATACATACATCGACAACACTGAAGAAACACAGCAATGGGTTCTCACAGAATCCATCTCTCTCTCGCTCTCTTCACATGGGCATCGCTCTCATGCCTCTCTTCCGGCGTACCCACCGGGAACTCGGTTCTGAGCCGGGACTTCGGAGACCACCCTTCGGACGCGCGGGTGGCGGAGATGTTCCAAAGGTGGATGGCTAAGCACAAGAAGGCATATAGCCACGTGGCGGAAGCGGAGACGAGGTTCGAGAACTTCAAGAGGAATGTGAAGTACGTGCTGGAGAAGAGCGAGGAGAGGATCGGGCACGAGGTGGGGCTGAACCGATTTGCGGACATGAGCAACGAAGAGTTCCGGCGAGTTTACACGTCGAGAGTGAGAAAGCCGGCGAAGAAACGCAGCATGAGAGGGCGAAGAGAGGAGTCTTGCACCGACGCCCCGGGGAGTTTGGATTGGAGGAAGAAAGGCGCGGTTACTGCTGTTAAGGACCAAGGAAGCTGCGGTAATTTTCTGCTTCTTATTCTATTTTTTTTTCTCTTCAAAATCGACGACACTATGAACCATTACTAGTATGAGTATCGGTTACTAGTTCCCGGTACCGGTTTTAAAAACACGATAACTTGAGATAAAAGCCAGACTACTACTTACCGGTCCAAGTATAAACCAGTCTTTGGTTTCATATTAAAATAAATTTTAGCATATACTAATAGGTTAAAAGTTAATTACTCAGTTATAGGGTTAATGTTAAAAACGGCAAGATCTGAACTTTCTATCGTACCGGTATAAAGTCTTTACCGGTCCTAGTATCGGAAACTGAAATATTGATTTTTATAAAATTGGTGCGATGCACTAGTACCCAATTCGGAAAAATTGAAAAAATCAGGATCGGAACTAAAATAGCTCAAAATATCGGATTTTGATCCCGATGTGTCCGCAGCCGCCAATTGATTTCGGCTTTTGCTTCATCATCGTTTTAGAGTTAGACATAGATAGAGACAGAGTAGTTTAGCAAAATGCATATATTTCATTTATAGATTTAAATAGATTTGCATCTAAAGTTTAAAGTTTCAAATCAATGTACATGTATCTATTTACCAATTAATTTTGGTTCAGTTATATATATAAAAAAAAAAAGGAAAATCTATACTAAGGGTTAAAAACCTGCAAAAGCCCGAGGTAATGCCACGAAAACCCGAAGCCCGAGCCATAACGGATTGTTTTTGCAAATAACCCAAGCCTGATTATGGAAACCCGAGGGACGTTCGAAACTCGATTAAATCTGTTGGAAAAGATAAGACACCGAGTTCTTCAATGCAATTTTTTACAGAAATCTGAGGAAAACCCGGAACTTGAAACAGTTTGGATTTTCCAAACAATGGCTAAAATACATACAGGCTAAAACACTTATTTTTATTAATGCTTAAAATCTTACGAAAATCCCCCATTAGTAAGTAAACCTGTAACCCGTCGATATACCCATAAAATTAGACCGTTGGGCGGTTCTAAGATTCCGAACTCTAAAACCTTGATCTATACTATATGGTCCATAAACCTATAAGTTACTTTTAGAATTTTGATTAATGGAATTAGCAAAACTCTAGGTAGTAATATTTAACATGTTGGTGATGATTGCAGGGAGTTGCTGGTCATTCTCTTCGACGGGAGCCATGGAAGGAGTGAATGCCATCGTGACTGGCGACCTCGTAAGCCTCTCGGAGCAAGAGCTAGTCGACTGCGACTCCACCAACGACGGCTGCGACGGCGGCTACATGGACTACGCTTTCGAATGGGTCATCAGCAATGGCGGCATCGATTCCGAATCCGACTACCCCTACACAGGTGTCTCCGGCTCCTGCAACACCACCAAGGTCCGTCATCTCTGTTTATCACCCATATATACATTATTATTATTATTATTATTATTATTATTAGGGATAATTACACTTTAATACCCAAGTTTAAAGATTGATGATTAGTATTTTGTTCTTTTGTATATACTTTTTTTTCATGTTAGGAAACAAATCATGAATTTATTGAAGGATACAAATTCAAGTACTCAATTACCAAACTAGCCCTTGCTGACATTTTGAGAGTTGTTGCTTGGGCAGGAAGAAAGGAAAGTTGTGAGCATTGACGGGTATAAAGACGTGGGAGAATCAGATAGCGATCTGCTTTGCGCGGCAGTGCAGCAACCCGTGAGCGTCGGAATTGACGGCTCCGCTTGGGATTTCCAGCTCTACACAGGGGTGAGGCAGTTTGACATTATTAATGTTTCATTCATTTATATTGAGACGATACTAATTCGAATACTCAATCAATTAAACTAGTCGTATGAATGTCGGATATTGTTATGTCTCACGTATTCGGATTCCGTAATAGGGCATCTACGACGGGGAATGCTCCAGCGACCCGGACGACATTGATCACGCAGTTCTGATCGTCGGGTACGGCTCCGAAGGCGACGATGACTACTGGATCGTCAAGAACTCATGGGGAACGAGCTGGGGAATCGACGGCTACATTTACATAAAGAGGAACACGAATCTCACTTACGGAGTCTGCGCGATTAACGCCATGGCTTCGTACCCGACCAAGGAGACTTCTGCGCCGTCACCATCTGGCTCACCATCTCCACCGCCACCGCCACCTCCAACTCCCTCACCGCCTCCTCCGTCTCCCCCTCCACCTTCACCGCCTCCTCCATCTCCGTCACCGAGCAAATGCGGAGACTTCTCGTACTGCCAGAGCGACGAGACCTGCTGTTGCACATTCGAGTTCTTCGGTTTTTGCCTGACGTACGGGTGCTGTGAGTACGAGAGTGCCGTTTGCTGCACCGGAACGGAGTATTGTTGTCCGGCTGATTACCCAATTTGTGATGTTGAAGATGGCCTCTGCCTCAAGGTACGTTCATAGCTTAATAGGGGTAATGGCCGCTTTTGGTGCGGGAATGGTCTATAATTAACGGGAAAATATTCAAAAAAATCTAAATCCAATTTTCAATTTTCTAAAGATATATTTGTAATTTTATAATATTTGATTTATTTACCCCTAAAAAATTATCAATTAAATTTAGAATATACTATTTAATCAATTTAAAAATATACAGTAAAATTACATTTATTTTATTTTTCGTCTATTTTTTTTCGTTAAATTAAATGGTTAGGGATCATTTTCGAATCGAAAAAGCAATAGAGGGACCATCACCGCACTGTTTTCTTGACCGAGCATTCCGACGTGTTCCTCTTTATCAGAGGGACAATCCAAATTAATAATTGTAACATTTATAAAGTTATTCTATAACTCTAATCAAATTGATGTGTTGACAATGTAGTGATTCTATCATTTGGTCTAACTTGTTTGTTAATTTTTTTTTTTTGGCATTGTTAGAACCAAGGAGATTACTTGGGAGTGGCGGCGAAGAAGAGAAAACCAGCGCAGCACAAGTTGCCGTGGAGCGTGGCAGAGAAAACGGAGAAGACATACCATCCTCTGCAGTGGAAGAAGAACCCTTTGGCAGCTGAAATGCGCTAAAATTCTATATGTAATTACCACTTCTGTTTCGAAATATATATATATATATATATATTCTGGAGAAAGAATTCCGATAGTCCATATCGGGACACGTGTCGCGGGTCGAAGCAGAGAGATCCTCTGCTTTGAATTCAACCGCTCTGCCGGGTTTATATCGAAACTGTTTAAATGTTGTAGCATAAGGGTCCAATTCATGTTTTGTTGTGTTTATTTTTGGCGATTGTAAAGACTTGGACTTGGTGTTATTTGAATAACTTCTTTCTTGGAAACATGAATGAACACATCAAGTTGAAATTGAGAGGCCATTACCAACATGTCTTTGGACTCATGTTTGGTTGGTAGAAACTGATAGGCTTTAGTGCCCGAAAACAATTATAGGTCCAAGTAGGCATTTAGCAATTAACGATATTAATCATTAAGGTTCAATTTTTTTTTTTTTTTTTTTTTTTAAGATTAAGACGTCTGAATCTGAATACACATCTAAATATTAAGATGTTACATCTGAATCTGAATGATGAAAAGTTAAGTCTGTTTGTTTTTTTAGGTCTTAATACAATTTTTTTATTTATTTTACAATCATTAATATACTTTGAATAATTTATATATAATAATATAAATGTGTAGACATAATTGAGAAAAATGAATTAGTTATTTGAAATATTTAAATAAAAATAATATTTCATAAGAAGATGATGATATGTTAACTTTTAGAATTCTTCAAACATACAATGTAGAATAAAAGAGTACGGTTTTTAACTACAAGGGTTTTTTTTAAAAAAAACTAGGCATCATATCATCAATAAAATTATAAAACATCAATTGCTTCCTCTCCTCTGCATTAATTTGAGTGCAAGACTTGCTCGCAAATTATCCAAGATGTGTGCATCTTCAACTTCCCAAATATATCCATTTGTTTTGTCTTTTGGTTGTTCTTCCGTGTCTTGTTCTTCTTCTTCAATTATCACCTGCGCTTCACCAAATTGATTGAATAAATCATCATCCTCTCTCTTTAAAATGATTGCATAGTAAAACATATGCATCACGAGACATCCGGATCAATTCTATGCATTGTTGATTTGAACCATTTAACAACTCTAATGTATATCTAGCACCGGAAAGAGATGTGTGTTGTCTCTAATTCGGGGTCCATAATTGCGTTGAAATAGACGTTTATACCAAAACAATACCCATAAGCATATAAGTTTAATTTTAAAATTCATGTAATCTGTTAATAAATGAAGCTTCATCAATTAGATTTAAATACCATCAAATCAAGACATATAATATAAATGATAGAAAATAGAATAAACATAGTACAAAGCCTACTAACAAAACTATAGACTAATGAAATCATGCAAAGTATCATGCTCTGCAATTCAGAAAACTGAAAATCAATACAGTTTTATCCTAATGAAATGAACTTGCCAAGGTGTTTCGTAGTGATCTCAACCTATTCTTTAAAAGCCACAACCGATATAAATAAATTACTCTAGTATTGGCATAGTCACTGACTAGGAGATTGCCAAAAGCTAGCCACAAATACTAAACATTGGCATTGTCACTGATTATGGGATTGCCAAAAGCCAGGATTTTCAAATTGGATTGTGTGAGACATGAGCAAATACAATCACACATATTTAAAAGTTGTAAAAATTACAAAGTAACAATTAACATCAATTACAACTAGCATCAAGAATAACAAAAAAAAGGGCACAACAGGGAAAAAGTCACGAATCATATAATAAAAAATAGCTAATTATTTCTCCTTCACCCGAGGGGTGGTGTTCAGTGGCGACGTTCTGTTCAGCCGCAAAGTACACAAAAACCTCCAGTTCTGGCGACATGATCCTACAATGGAAAAACAACGAGGAATGAAAGAACTAGATTCAAACAACAGATGAAGGGAGAATAAGAGCATCCCCATAGAAAAATAGAGAGGGAGGGAGATAGAGAGAAAGAAAGAGAAAGAGAGCACCTGAGAGTCGCGCTGGTCGAAGAATCGTCGTCGATCGGAGGTATTCTGCCGGTCGGAGGAACGCCGCCAGTCGAAATAGGTCAACGAAGGAGTGAAGGAGTAGTGCTGGTCTGGTGGTCGAGCGATCGAAGAAGAAGGTGGAGTGGAGAAAAGAAAAAGATTAAATAAATGGGTCTGGTTGATTAAGTGGAAGAAGTGGATCTGACCGAATAAGACCCAATAAGTTGTATTGAGATATCAAATTTAAAATAAAACAAACACACTTAACACTCAGAAATCTTATTCATTCAGATTAAGAGTCTCATTAAGACCAAACAAACAGTAGCTAAAGTTCATTAGGTTAAAACCCTAATTAAGCATATAAGTTCCGGGTTATGTAAAAAAACTTTATTAATTAATATCCCCACTTTAAAGGCAAGAAAATTCGAGCACACCAACTCAGCAGCTCAGCAGATAGTCGAATTTTCTCCTTCACCGAAAGCAAACAAGCAATTGTGATACAATTGCCACCACGAAGGATCTAGCAATCGGAAGTGACAAAGGCTTCACAACCCTTCGAAATTGACTATTGTGATTGACCAAGGTGAGAATCTAACGAGCGAATTCCCAAAGACCAATTCGCATTGCACGCAATCTTTTTAATCGTTTTTCTAGGTCTTTCGTAATTTCTGCTGCCGGGAACGAGAATATCAGTGAAAATCGCCTACAAAAACATCATCTCGAAGTAAGTAGTGTACGAAATATTGTACCTTGACTTGTGAGCAAACGAATCAGATTAAACACAGAAAAGACAATGAAAGGACATATCAAATATGTTTCTTGATATCAAATATGTTTCTTGCGTTTGGCGAGCCTCGATGATTTATGCTTTGAGACATACAATATCTTTCTAATAGTGTCAGCTCAGTCAAAAAAATAATAGCAATATCAAGGTGAAACTAGCACGACCATAGGGACAATTGTTCTTACAATGTGAATATATTTTGTAATGCGAAGTAATCTTAATCAATAGTGTCACTTCAATCAAACAAATATAACAATATCAAGGTAAAATTAGCTATTAAAATTTAAAAGTAGCTATTTACAAAACCAAACTTGCTTGACTTAGTAGTAACTCCACTAGATATCTATACAAGTGGTCACGGGTTTAAATTTCATGGGAAACAAATGTTTGCCCGTTTTACATATATAATAATGCGAGAGTGCATTATAAACTTGGCCAATAGTGTCATTTCATTAAAAAAAAATAAAGTAACCATTTGCCGATCTTCTTGGAATAGTGGATCCCTTCAACGGGTATTTCTATATTTTATTGGACTCGGATTTATGTGCCCCTTCAAATTCAATTATACCTCTATTTTCTTGGGCTTGCTCTTCTTAGGAATCAAGGTTCCCTTTAGATCCGATTATTTCTTCATTTTTTGGGGCTTTATCTTCTCAGGAATATTAGGTCCCTTCAGATCCAATTGTTTTTCTATATGGGCTTGATCTTTCTCGGGATTCATGAGTCCCTTCAAATCCGATTATTGCTCATCTTCTTGGGCTTGTTTGCCCCTTTTCCACGTTTATTGACTCTGTTAATTCAAGTCACTGTCAATAAAACCTAATTTCCACGTCTATTGCTCATCTTCAAAGCGTTGATAACCAAAAAAATATTCTCGCATATGATGACATTCTGAATTTTTATATAAAAAATTTATACATAATAGTTTATTTTATTGTGAGAGCTTTTTACTGATAGAGCTGGCTATAAAACCTAGTTAAATTTCTGATAGTGATTTTTAAGGGGAAACATGATATTATATCCCCAACTCACATAACATTTAAAAAAAAATCATTTTTTTTTTTGAAATTTATTTTCAGTGTTTTTTGGAAAATTTTACCACTCAGGACATTTAAGAACAATTTGATACTTGTGTACTAAGTTTTAGACACTTTTGTACTATATTTACTATTTAGACAGTTTAAATGATGTGTAAAATTGTCAAAAAAAGTACCGGAGAATAATTTTTCAAAAAAAAAAATGTTATGTAATTTGGAGAATAAATGATCAAATTTCGTTTTTAAGTTGGGCTTCCGCTTGGTATAAGCATGAGAAATATAAAACAAGCTTGTCAATTCTAGTGATACCTATTAGAAACGACAAAGTCGTCTAAATAATTCAAGCTTGATACTAACAAACTTGACATTTGTCTACGAGTTCATAAACTTCCTCATACTGACTAACTTAATAACAAAATTTGAAGTCAGAAGGTTTTTAATATGTCTTTAACATTAAGAACGTAAAATATAAACTCAAAAACTATAAAGTTGACCACTTTATGTGTCTCCACCACAAAATAAAAATATCTATATAATTTAAGTATCCTACAATATGTACCGTAAACTAGACGTCTCATGCACTACTTATATTTTAAAGCAAATGTATATATATTCTAAGATGACACTAATTTCTAAATTAACTAATAAATTTAAAACAAATCAAGATATAACTTCCGTAAATTTAAAAACGCGTAGATAAAAAAAAAAAGATTATCATCAAAGTTATTAAATTAACGAATATTAATTTAGTAGTATCTTCTAAAATCGGAATTAAATAAAAAATAAATTTTAATCAAAATTATTAATTTACTAAAATTACACTGATAAGTGATAAGCTAAGCAAACGTTTCGACACGATACAGCAAACTTTTTTATTTTTAACAGTTCGTTGAGAAAAAGAAAAAGTACTAAATAAGAAGTTGTATTACATGTGATTTTTATTATACGGATTTGCATTTTCTTTGATGAGAAGAAGTAAATAAAGTGAGATTTTTTTTTAGTGAATACATTTATGAAGTGCATTGAGGCCAAAATAACACGAAAGGCATGTGGTCCCATACTTCATTTGATTCCTTATGAATACAAACTGTCCCTCCAGTTTTGTACCCATTTCATTATTTCATGTGTGAGATTGGGATGTTTCCAATAGGGGTGTAACCGGAGCGGATATCCGGTTTTTCGGAACTATCCGAATCCGGATCCGAAAATCCGGATATCCGAAAATAGATATCCGGATCCGGATCCGAAAATAGATACCCGGATCCGGTATCCGAATCCGGTTTTAAAACCGGATCCGGATATTATCCGAATATCCGGATCCGGTTTTTATTTATTAAAAAAAAAAAGATAAAAAGTTAATTTTAACCACTAAAAAACCCGTACAAGTCTACATATATTTCCCGTTGTCCAAAAAACTGAACAAATCTAATTAGGAACATAAAAAAAAAATAATTAAAATATTAAAATAGACCGGGTTTTAAACCGGATTCGGATATCCGGATTTTTAAATACCAAAACCCTTATCCGAATCCGATTTTAAATCCGGATCCGGATATCCGTATCCGGATTTCGGATTCGGATTCGGATTCGGATTTTAAAATCGGATGCGGGTGCGGATGCGGATTTAAAACCGGATTCCGGGTTTTAATTACACCCCTAGTTTCCAACACAACCCAACTCCAAAGCTGTACATGTAGACGAAACTTTTGGTACTTAAACACCAGATTAGATATTTTATAAGTAGCCCATATTTTTTGTTTGTTTGCTGAAATTGTACCTTCTTATTAGAGGATCGAAGGTTCATTGGGAGATAAGAAGATAAGGTGACTTGTCTTTTGGTCCCAAATCAATCGTTCTTTATTTCTCTCCATCCGTATCGGTTCGATAACTATGATTAATTGTGCAACGGTCTCTATTATACCTCTAATGTTTGATAATTGTTTCCATATTTTTTTCGTTTGAATACCTCATTTCACGCTTTTATTTTCCTTCACGTAATCCTCTCTCATCTCTTCATCTATCAAATCTGTAGGCTTTATCATTGTTGGCTCGGGACTTTCTTACAATCTCGATCTCAATGGTATCACTAGAAGCGTCTTTTTCATTGGTCGGACAAATATTAGAGCCTCCTTGCAAGTCAACAAAGTTGGCCATGGTCGAGATCCTTATGCTATCTAAAGATTGGATCTTGGCCAAATAACAACAACATAAAAGATTCATATACAAAAGCCGAAATATCCGAATATTTTAACGGTCTCAATTTGTAAAATTGAGAATGAGTTGAAAATCTGTGATCATATACATTTGTATAAAAAAAGTATTAGGCAAATCAATGATTAGAACTTTGCCAAAGATTTTTAATAATAGAGATTAAAACTATTATTTGATAAGAATGAATTATTTATTAAAAATTATTTCATCAAGATAAACTTTGATTTCAATTATATAACAATAAATATATTCTTTTTTAATTGTAATATTTAGTGTTAGGATTGAAGATGAAAAAAAGGTTGACAATAAAAATCCACCAAAAAATGATGTGTCATAACACACCATTACTACTTATTAAATTGGTTGATATATCTTTTAATTTCATAAATATATATATAATACATATCCTATTCTGTCTTAACTCGCTTTATTTTGCCCACTTTGCTAGACATTTAGAGCTAATTAATAATATTTTCAATGGTAACATCGCTCTTTCATGTAGTTTTGTACTAACATGTCAGATGTTTCTGTATCGTTAACTATCTGTTATTTATCATGAAGATTGTTGTTTTTAATTTTATAAGAGGGCCAATGTTCATAGTTTGCAACAATACAATTAACGATTTTAATTAGCTCATAACAAGCACAAAAACATCTCTTGGAAATCAATTATATATATATATATATATATCCTTAACAAAAAAGACAAAGGGATAAATTATTAATTATGCTTCATAGTAGTCAACCTTCCTTTTATAATCCTTTGATTTAAATTTAGTTTCTAGGTTTTTATTTTTAAACCAAGTAAAATACGTCTCTGAGTTCTTACTAGTCTCTTTTGAAAGTTTTTATAACTTTTTTTCTTTGAATTATTTCCATCGAATTTGGACCTATCTTTAAGAAAAAATAGAAAATAAAAAATTCTTGGTTTAAATAGGTTAGCAAGATGTTTTAATGTTCTAAATTTTAAATTTTTAAAGCAAAATCTCGGACATTCAAACAATGGAAAAACTTTATCATCAACTATCAATAAGATTTAAGAGGACAAAATTGATAAAATTAGGGATGAGTTTATTTGAAACAAAATTTCTTTTTCATTTAATATATTTTTCTTATTCGTCAAGTAAGTTCAAATTCATTTAAACGAGAGCTACCAATCCAAGAATTAAAACATCGATAAAAGATGTTTTTTTATTTATTTATTTATAATCTTGTGATTAAAACATATACATTATAGAATTAAAAAGTTAAACCATTTATCGGGGCATAGTTAATCAATTTTTTCAACGACAAATATTCATAATTTCATATATCCATAACCAAAAAGGATATTTTATGTACAAAATAAAAAATAAAAATTTGGAGGCAGCAATCCCGCAATCAAAGGGAATTGAGAAAAAAGTGCATCCCATAAGCATTAGGCTATTCACATGTGAAGACATAGATAGTTGACTACCATTCTATGCCTCTAAGTCTAACCCTATCTCTTGCAATACTTTATTGATTTATTTATTTATTCTATGGTCATCTTTATTTCCCGCCTCAATATATTTTTTTCCAAACAATAAGCTAAGATTTAATATTGATAGTCAAGTTAAGTGGATAATCACACATTGTAGTTATAAATGTGGACCAAATAGAACTACAATAATCATTCCATGGCCATTTGCATTATTAGTCCAATGTCTATGTGATACGTGTTCTTTCCGTCAAAGAACTTGCATGTGCTCACTCAAACCCCCTCATTCTCTTGGGGTCAAATGAAAGAATACATAAATTAACTTCCATGAAAAATACAACTCTAAATTGTATAAACTAAAAATTTATATTTTTTCTGTAATGATCTCTAGATAAAAAGTTGGTGCACCAATTATCCTTCTAAAATGAAATTAGTATTAATAGTTCACATGATTAGAGATTGTTGCGTCAATAGTCATTCAAAAATAAAATTCGCATCAATGGTTCCTCTTCTCTCTACACATATTTTGTGCTCTAACTGTCACATTTAGTTCCCATGAAAATATTAAAAAACTATTAGATGATTATTAATTTCTGTGAAAGATGATTATAAAATTAGTTTTCACGGAAATATGGATGAAATTATATTTTTTTCCCACATTTTCATCGAAAGTAATTGTGAAGGACCGTTAAAGCATACAATCTTTATAAAGAGGACTGTTGGTGCCAATTTTAATTCTGAAAGACCATGGATGCGCTAATCTCTTATTAGAAAGGCCATTTATGCTAATTTAATTTCAGATGGATAATTGGTAAACTAATTCCTTGTCAGAAGAACCATTAAGGCAATAAAACTCTTATTACAATAAAATATTAGATTACTAACATTTAATCATAGAGGTTAATATGTTGATTGGTAATTGATTAAAATGTATAAAAAAAAGGGAAAATGTAATAGGATATTATAATCAACATCGGGTATATAATACTAATAGTGACTTCCTAAATTTAGAGTACTTTGTGATAAAATATATTTTCATCATTAATTTATAAAATTAAATACTACAAAGCTATTTCTATAAAAATTAAATATTTTCGCTGCAACTAATTTCTTTTTCTTGACCTTTCATAAGAGTGTTTCTCGAGTGAAATCCTTTTCGAGGACTTTATGTATGTAATATCAACATTTTACACATTTATTATGATTTGCTGTATATCACTAGACAAAGCTTAGAAATATTAGTTGTGACACTTAACCAAATTGTTGTATTGTACACATGATAATATGTTGAAAATCTAATGAAAAAATAGCCAAAGGAAATAGCGAGTATTATGGGGCTAAATTTCTGCAATTATCTATGCTAAACTTATCAACCATATCATAGTTTTCTATAAAAAGATGTCAACTTTTGACAATAACTTAATTTTTTTTACTTCATCAGAAAGGCCAATTAAATTGACATATTAAGAACAAGAATAAAAATAAGTACAAAGTCCCCCTAAATTTTATGATAGGATTCAATGCATCTAGACTAGGGCCATGTCCGAAGGAATGCGGATTAGACCTGTGTTTACATTAAAAAAATAATTTCACATTTACGGGCTTCAAAAAATTCAATTTAAAGATGTCAAAATTACTTTGAATTATATTAGACTAATACTTTTATTGTTAAAAACACTACAAGCGTTATATTTAAATAACTAGTTATTTATTATATAGATATCATATATTCTTTTGAAATTACTTTTTGTCTCGGGCCTCAAAAATCTCAAGAACGACCCTGACACTACCTCTCGATTTTTAGTTTCTAGCGAGTAGCAACCATGCCTTTTTTTTTTATTTATTTATTGAAATAAATGCTCAGTAATATGTTACAAATTGAGAGAAAAAAAAATATGCTGCACATACTACGCTATTTCACATATTTTATTTCTTATTTGATGTTACCAATTTATGAAAATTGGCCTCACCTTCAACTAATATATACATATATATATATATATATTTATCTATCTATCGGTAATCATATAAGAGAAATACTTCAAAAGTTCAAATTAGTAAACAAATTAATTAATTTTTTATAATTTTTAATCTTTAAATTAAGGGACAATCATAAAAGAAAAAAATAGTGTCAAAATTAAAATTTAAGTGATAGGATGCGTGAACCAACAATATTAAAGATCATTTGTACCAAAAAAGAGAATGAAGTGTGACGTGGGAAAGGGGGATTAAGGAGAAAAGAGGGTGGTGAGTGGGGCCTAATCCGAGGGACCCCGCAATCTTAGTCAAATTAAGGGGTCGGTGGGTTCGCCAATCACCTTTTCTTTCCTACCTTGATTTAAGGCCTCTCAAACTCATACTCAAACGCTATTCGTGACCGCATTTAATTATCCCTTTTACTTTTCTTTTTGTCCCTTTTAATAAATAATACTATGCCTTCATTTTGGATATCATACCTTAAGGAGAGAAATAATTAATATAGTATTATTAATTCATGCAGGTTGACCAATGTTCACTAATCTGTCGGGCAAAGCATCTCCACGCTAAGTTTATATAAAAATAAAATAAAATGAGATTCCTAGTTTTATTATAAGTTTAATTGGATAATTTTTTTTAATAAAAAGGTAGAAAATTGACCTTTTTTAAAAATCAAAATATTTTTTGTTAAATTTATATAAAAATAATTTATATTTTCTAACACATAATACATCTAATAATACAAAAGTGCATTGTACAATCGATATCAATTATTAAAACTTTATAATTTTACAGTGAATATATTTAATTGCGCGAGAGTGTATTAGACAATTGATATTAATTTTTAAAACTTTACAATCTCTTCGACTATGTATATATATTTTATATTAAAATGACATTATTGAACAAGATTAAATATACAAACATAATTTACGCCTCTTAAATTAAATATAAAATTTCTCGAAAAATAGTTGAATTATCAGTAAAACCATCAAAATAAATGATACTAAATATCCCTTTAGCTACAAACTTTTTTGTAAACCACACACACACTGAAATGACTGAATGTATTAACATAGATTTTTTTTATAAAGATATATAAAAATTAAATATTTGGTTAATAAACCCAAACATCATCCCTCTTTCCTTGAGTTTGTTAGCGCGTGAGTTCCAAACGCAATTAGAGACAAAATGGTGTATCAGACTGCTGTGGGCTGTGGCTGTGTGTGGAGTTTAAGTTTAACCGTCTGAAACCGCGAATACATTCACTATTTCCACTGTCAACTTTAATGACACAAAACAGACTCTCTCTCTCTCTCTCTCCCCAAACACCACGCCATCATTCTCGGAGAGGAGATTAGAATCCCAAGAATTCTTCTCTCTCTCTCTCACACACACACAAAGGTCTGGTCTTTTCTCCTCTTCATTTTCTGGGTTTGTTATCAATCACGTCAACGATGTTTTCTAGTGACGCGTGCTTCAAAACTCTGGAGAAAAAAAGAGTTATTGGATCATGGGTCTTCTCTGGGCTGAAATGGGGTTGATACTTTCTGAGCTCTAGTTATGGCGATGACGCCAAGTTGGTAAAAACCAGAGAGTTGGGTTCGCACAGTTAACGTTCGTCTTTATTTTGTTGTTGAAAAACACCGTCTTTATAGCTAAGAAGAAGAAGAAGGAAATCAATCTTCTGTTTATATATTTAATACAATGAAATCATAACTATGCTCTGTTTTTCTTAATTTCGGTGTTTTCAGATTTTGGAAGAAGCTAACTGGTCTTGAGAGATCACTCAAGTTTGATCAACGCCGTAACTGAGTTTTTCTTTCTGTAAGGTGAGCGTTTTTCGATTTCTTTCGTATTTCGTGTGATTTTATTCAACCAACTGAGTTAGTCTTATTGACAGACAGACAGACAGACGGAGGAGCCGGTCCGACCGAGTTATGGCGGAGAGGAAACTGAATTTCAATGCTCCTCTTCTGTCAGTGAGGCGGATTGCGTCGAGGCCGATCTCTCCGAATCGAGAGAACACGAGGTTAACGCAGAATTCCCCGCAGAGAAGACAGCAACAGGCAATGCCAGACCCTCCCACCGAGCCAGACTTCAGCTCGGAGCTGGTAACGGATCCCGTGGCCGTTCCCTTCCATTGGGAGCAAATCCCGGGGCGAGCCAAAGCCGGGAAGGTAAGCGAGGATTCGGTCCCCGCTCCTCTGAGAAAGCTTTACGAGTTCACGAAGAAGAAACCGAATCCCAATAACGGGAATAAACAAACTAAGATATCTTCTCAGCCTAGGGAATTGAGAGGAGTGAACGAGAGAACAAAGAACAACGAGGACGACGATGACGTCTATTCCGACGCGCTCGACACGCTCTCGTCAAACGAATCCGTCTCCCTGAACTGCAGCACTAGCGGGCTGAGCGGGTCGGACTGCGCGGGCCCGTCAGGGAGCTTCTCAACCGACCCGCAAACCCGGGACTACATGATGAAGCGCTTCTTGCCTGCCGCCAAAGCCATGGCGTTGGAGCCTCCTCGGAGCTACACCGTGAAGAAACCGACTCAGACTGAGACGACATACGAACCGCCGAGGCAGGTAAAGAGAATGGTCGGCGACGAAAAGAAGCCAGATGCGGTAATGTATCAGGAGGGTGAAGCAGAGGACGAGAGTGAAGGAGATGAAGACTTAGAAATCCCGGAATATAGCGAACCGAAAATCATATCCGCTTCCGGTTGCGGGATTTTTCCGCGCCTATGCTTCCGAGATTCATTAAGCATTTTGGGGCCGATTTCGGGGATGAAAGTAAGCTCACCAAAGCCAACAAAACCGGCACAAAACCTGTCTCTGACAAAGAGTGTCAAGAAGGTATGTGAAACCCTTTCGAACATCTCCATTTTTTTTATAAGTTACGGGTTTACCCGAAAACCGAAGCATGGCTTTTTTCACCAGTTTTATGAGTTTATGGGTTACCCGTGGACAGCGCGTCGATATTTTGTAGAACGGCATGGGCTATTGGCGCTTTTCTGGCTTGAAAAAATGGGCATGCCCAGCCCATGGCAAACCGACGGTTTCCATGGGCATTTGAAACCTTGATTTTGCGATGAAGATCGACACAAAGTTACTGGTTTTCCATATACATCAATTATCAATGCCTCATGGAAATCCCAGAAAAGTTTCATCGATTAATTTAGAGATTCGGAGTTTCAAAATGCTCTTTCATTCCTCGTGCAGGCTTGGGAAAATTACAAGAAGAAATCAGACAGCGGATATTGCTCGGATGAACCAAAGGCGGTCGTAAACAAGCGGGCGGACGATTCCAGACGATTTAGATTCTCCGGTGAACTGAAAGGACGGCTGTCTCCTTTCCGAAACTCGGCCCCGGCAGATTTGGGCCTGGCCCCGAAGCAGACGAAACAGATCCGATCAAAATCTGGTGAACTGCACGTGGTTGGAAATCGGGATTCCAGACGGTTCACATACTCTGGTGAGCTCTACAGAGGAAGGGTCTCACCTTTCAGAAACACTCCCGTGGCTGAAGGAAAACCGGTCGCTGATTCCCGAGGGTTGACAGCGACGATCTCTTTCGACCAGCAAAGGGCGGCGGCAGCATCTCCGTTTGGCAATTCCCGAGCTTCTAGCATATCTCCTTATCGGAACCAGTCTAACCAGTCTCCCTTCCGTCGAGCTGCATTTCTAGGTGTCCCGAAGGTGGTGAAGGTCGATCCCTCCATCGCTATCAATCGGTCTAGAGCCGAGGAAACGTCGCTGAGCCCAGCCGTTGAGAAAACGCTCTATGTAGATACTGTAAATAACGCTAAGATTACTTCGCGTCCAAGACTGGATTACTTGGGAAGCAAGGCACAGGTAAAATCTCCCAATAAGTCAACGGGGACCGAAGAATTCTCGTTTCCTGACACCCAGTGTGTTAATAAAGAATTACCTGGACGAGAAATGTCGGAACATAAGGCGTCGGATATCAAAGACTCTCCAGTCTCGCTGCCTTTGCCGAGATCTCCCTCTGAGTCGTGGCTCTGGCGAACTATTCCGTCGATAACGCTGCGAAATTCTTTTGGTTCGAAAGAGCAGACGAAGAAACTAATCTCAAAAGCATCTTCGACGAGCAGTGCCAAGTGGGAAACGATCGTAAAGACGTCGAAATTGAACCACGATCACGCTCGCTACTCCGAGGTACACGAATTTCAGCCCTTATCTTCTTTTCCTCATCATTGTTCATTCAAAAACATATCAAAAGGACTAAAGACATTGCCGTTTCTTGATCACAGGAACTAGTTGCTCACATTTCTACGCAATCGAAAACTTAGATTTGCCGTTTCTTGATGTTAATCCAAAGAGTCGGATTATGGCCATTCAATCTGATTAAATTTTTAGAAATCTCAGAAACTCAAGCAACAACGGAGGCGGCTTTGGTGAAGGTTTTGTTTGGTTTGTCCATTATTCATAAAAAATAAAAGAAAAGGGGTCTTTTTGTAAAACTTTTTTTTTTTTTGAGATTGAGTAACATGCAAGCTAAGCAGCGAAAGGTGTGTTTTCCGCTAGCTTCACAAGATTTGATTTTTCCTTAAAATTGACACATGATAATGTCATGTTCTTAATGAAAGCTTATTATAGTAAAGGCCATTTATTTTTGGCCGTTGGTTTTTAATGTTCCTTATGAGTGTATAATCAATAGCATGTTTTCTTGATTACTTTTAAAGTTTTGGATCTGCTTTGTTATTTCATTTAAAGCTTTTGATCACAAATTTAACCAGAAGCTATCATTATCCCGGCATTTAGCACTTTGTCAGATCGGGAATTCTCCGGTTTGATGAATTTCCGGGATACTTTATTCAATCAACAAAATAGAATCAATGTTGTATCTCCGATGACGTTCATCTACAAGAAATTGAATCAACGTAAAGCTAGCAACTCCGGTCAATTGCGAAGCCACAATCATGCACCCGTGCACTTCTCAATTACATTATTACCCTCGATGAAACAAAATTCCGATTCTACTTTTCAAAAACTCTTGAAAATCCAGTACCAACAATTCTAGTTCCGGAATTTAGATTAATTTTAGAATTATTAATTTAAAAAATGTTTTAAATATTGGTTTAAAATTTGCAAAATGTTACATAGATATCCTATGTGGTGTTTGTTTTCAAATATATACTATAGTATTTGAATTGTAAACTAAAAAGTTATTAAGATTTGTTTGAAACTCATTACATAAAATTAAGGCTTAAAAGTTACTCCCACCGAGACGTTTCACGTAAAAGTATATGACTATCCAAAATACAATTGTAAATTCCCGGCCAAGGCGAAAAAACTAGGTTAAAAGGGAAAAAATTGCCAAAATTTTGCTGGTAAATCTGTGCAAAAAATCTACAAAAACAGATCCTGAGATAGATCTCTTATGGTCCCTATCATCCTCATTTTCCGAGCAAGTGGCGGGTGCGCTGAGTTGCGCCTTTCACTCGAGAGTTAAGCTCATCGACGTCGTCGGAGAGATGATCAATAGCATGGTTTTGCCTGAATTTTCCCGAAATCAGTAGAATATAAAAAACATAACTCGATTTTGAAAACATTCACGTTTCGGATTCTGTACCTGTTGAGTTCGGTTCCCATGTCGACGGCCATGCCCTTCAAGTCACCCAAAATGTTGCTCAGATCCGACAGGGCATCATCTTGCTTCTCCTTCTCAAACTGCATCAAATAATCCCAACACGTGATTCTACATGAAACTGTTCTTGATTTATCTTTATCATAATCAAATTAAAACAACGCTAACCTCTACTTTTTGCAGTTGGCTGCTCGGTTCGGAAGGCGGTGTTCGAGGAGCGGATTTTCCTGGTGGTGCCAGGCCCAGTTTTTTCCTCTGCTCCTTGTTCTTATCGGACCTTTTTGATGTTGTGTCTGTTGTATAAGCCAATATTCAAGTCTTGGGAACCAAGCAAGTAGCTGCTATGACCATTTCTATTCAATACTTTTATAGAGAAGGTAACAAAGTGACAAATGCATTCGTGAATGAACGTACTGAAGGTCATGGCCGGCTTAAAAGGAGGCCAAGTAGACTCACGTCCTTTGAAAAAAGAAAATGTTCAAATTTGGGCTAAAAAATGTACTTTAAAAAACATGTATATTACTTTCTATTTCAGGGTCTCAAAATTAAACCTTTTCAACAAAGCTCTCAATGTACATAAGGTCTCTTTGAACTCAAGATAGGCCTTGACTGGAAGGTAGAGATACAGTGTTTACAAGCCTTGGTTATCTCCAAAGTTTCATAAGAAAATTATTTAGATTGTATAGAACGGGCCTGCATATGTGAGATACATATAAATTGCTCTTGTGTCGTAATGAGTTAGAGTTAGCTATTTTAGATTATTTTAATTGTTTGGATAAATGAGACACATTATTAGTTATTTTTGTCGGTACGTGTCCTTTTGTTATCAAAATATTCTTTTACTATAAGCGAGGATCTATTTTATATATTTGAGATACGGGTCCCGATACAATGATCTCGACTCTTTTGAAGAGAAAAAAAAAAAAGCTTCGGTTTTATAGAAGAAAAAGAATACCTGGTGTTGTGAGAGGGCCTGTAATATCTCGGGTCTTCTTTGGCTTCCATGTCTTAGAGAACATTCCTCCAAGATTGTTTAGAAGCTTTTCACCCTATTCTCAACCAATAATTATTGGTGGTTATTATGTTAAAAAATACTAATTGCGGAAAAATATATACATGTTACAAATAAATGTATTATTTTCGTAATCGCATTTTTTTTCTTGACAAATTCCCAATGTTAATAAAATAAAATAAAAAATCTTGACAAAAGTAAATAATTTTTTCCTTTAACTCTCAACCATAAAGTTTTACACCGTGATTTTTTATTTGTCTATGTTTTCGTTCTTTTCGACCAAGTTTTGACCCCTTTTGATCACTTGACGACATGACTAACGTATAATGCCTTTGTTTTTGCATTGTAGAAAATGTTTTGGCTATTGAGAACTTAGTGGATGTTCTCTAACTTTTTAAAGTTCTCGGCAAAAATGTACGCAAATCATACGTCGCCACATAGAACTTCACAATAGAGAATTAGCGGATCTAAGATTTAATCCTTATGAACAAGTCAAAGTATCACCTTACTCAAGTCCTTGTCCATATCGACAGCCATGACATGTGTCCTCGTAATCTGCTCGCCCTGCTGGTTCAACATGTCCATGGTCCTCGTCGCGTCTTGTCTAATATTCTCTGCGATCTTCAGGCAATTGTTAACGTCCTTGGTCGTCTCTTCAGCCTTGTGCACTGCATAATTCTCCAGCTCTTGAACACTCTGATTCTCTAGTCCTCCCGCGTCGCGGAAACCGTTCCTATACCTCTCTCTCTGTCGGCCATGGTCGTCCTCGAAGTCGGGCGGGGCCAGCATTGGCTCCGAAGAAGTTCTCCTCGAGGGCAGGCCACTTCGCTTGGCCTCTTCGGTGTCCGCGAAACCGGGATCTACCGATTTCTGCTTAGAAATCATGTTCCCCGGAAGTTTCATGAAACCGAACATTTTGTAATTAAACCACGAATTTCGAACGAAAATCCGAGAATTGTTGTTTCTAATGAGAATTTAATATTTAAACATTAAGGGAGCCAAGGAGTTTGAACCAGTAAATATAATATATATATATATATATAGTAAATTAGTGGTGAGAATTCGTCCCTTATTAATTGCATGAACATTGTTTACTTCCATGAAACTTTAATCCATTTATAAGCTTTTCTATTTGAAAATGACCGATCGTCATAGATCGGCGTATATAGAATGATATACAGATACAGATACTGTATCAAAAATCGAAACTATTAACGTATTGTACAGTAAGTTTAAAAACGTGGCATATAAACACATATTAGATTGAATAAGTATATAAGACATTTATAAGAAGAAAGAATATAGACGGGGATGTGATAAACATATACACAAAATAAACGAAGCATGTTACCATTAAGGAATTAATCATTAATAAAATAACGAGGGATTAAACTAAAGTATTGTAGAGAGTTTAGCGATGCAATTTGATGAGATTTTTTGTCGAATGCATCCATCCCTATAACAATTAAACATCATATACACAATTTTTTGCTTCGATATTGAATGGATTTCTTAGTAATCCATCTTCATTTTTGCAAAATAGAAAATAAATAAATTTATAAGGTGGGAACAATCTCAATCGATTAGAACATTGCGTTGATTATGTTGTAAAATAAGACAGTAATTTAAGACAATAGAATGAGAGAAGATTATTGCTCTTAACAGTCTATTACACAATGCGACTTGAGAATGGTGGTTTGGATTAAATCTCGTAATTGCAGGTATCTTTCGATTTTTTTGACAATTAAATATGTTAATACGGGGTTCAAATTACTCGATACATCATCTTTATAAAGAAGAGAATCAAGGGCGGCAGATGCGTTGGCTTTTTTTGTTGGTGATAGTAGAGAGAATATTTTCACAGATTTTAATGAACTTCCAGGCATAAAAAAAGTTTGTTTAGGTTAGAGAAAATGAACATTCCGTATATTAGGCATGTCTAATGTTTTTGTTATGTTAATTTGTTCTTATCATTTTGTTATTGTGATTGTCTTATTATTAGGGATGCTTTATAAGTTTGATTATGTAACCACGATTTTTCTCTTCCATATGTAAGGGTTGTATTAATAAAATAGAGACGAGGACACTATGTGAGTGTTCTCTGGGTAATTGTAAAATAGAAATAAAAACGAGTATATTACAACGTGAACGGGTCCATGTACTTTTTTTTTTTTGTGATACCCGAAACTCTTATTATAATTGATAATTTTTATAAAAGGTTTGTACAAAATTGGTACTTTGTTAATAAACTAGTAAAAGGAAATCTAGATCTTAATTTTGAAATCAAGATACTTGGAGAACGGGATACCCGGAAATCCGAGTTTTTATTTTTAAACTTGGTTTTACTACCCAGATTCGGTTTTGAAACCGGACACGGGCTTTTACTCAATTTCTTTTATCCGGATCTAGTTTGTTCAAAAAAGAAATTTAAAAGAGTAGAAACACTTATAAAATATTTCATCCTCAAAATTGAGTAAATGAAAGAGTGAATAAATAAATAAATAAAAAGGTTGCCCCGTTATTGAAGAAAATGATAAGAGTGAATGAAAATATTTCATCCTCAAAATTTTCACCCACACCTTAAAATTAAATGATGTAGTAATGAATCTAGTTTGTATCTAGACAAGTGGGCCCACAAATGAATAGAAATAAATAGGTGTAGGAGAGGGAAGCACACAGATATGTGTGGGGTGGGCCAAGTCAGCTCTCCAATTATTAACAAACGGAAAACGCGTTCGATGACATCGCATGTGGGTCCCACCCCAACCACACAATTCATTTCAATTTAACTCATAAATAATAATCAACCATTAAATAGCTAAACAAATCTCTCGCCGCCAAATCGCACATTCTATAATCTAGCTACCTCAATAATCCCCATATGTAAGGGCTCTATTAATAAAATAGAGACGAGGACACTATGTGAGTGTTCTCTGGGTAATTGTAAAATAGAAATAAAAAAGAGTATATTACAAGGTGAACGGGTCCATGTACCTTTTTTTTTTTGTGATACCCGAAACTCTTATTATAATTGATAATTTTTATAAAAGGTTTATACAAAATTGGTACTTTGTTAATAAACTAGTAAAAGGAAATCTAGATCTTAATTTTGAAATCAAGATACATGGAGAACGGGATACCCGGAAATCCGGGTTTTGATTTTTAAACTTGGTTTTACTACCCAGATTCAGTTTTGAAACCGGACACGGTCTTTTACTTAATTTCTTTTATCCGGATCTAGTTTGTTCAAAAAAGAAATTTAAAAGAGTAGAAACAATTAAAAAATATTTCATCCTCAAAATTGAGTAAATGAAAGAGTGAATAAATAAATAAATAAATAAAAATTGAGTAAATGAAAGAGTGAATAAATAAATAAATAAAAAGGTTGCCCCGTTATCGAGGAAAATGATAAGAGTGAATAAAAATATTTCATCCTCAAAATTTTCACCCGCACCTTAAATGAAGTAGTAATGAATCTAGTTTGTATCTAGACAAGTGGGCCCACAAATGAATAGAAATAAATAGGTGTAGGAGAGGGAATCACGCACATATGTGTGGGGTGGGCCAAGTCAGCTCTCCAATTATTAACAAACGGAAAACGCGTTCCATGACATCGCATGTGGGTCCCACCCCAACCACACAATTCATTTCAATTTAACTCATAAATAATAATCAACCATTAAATAGCTAAACAAATCTCTCGCCGCCAAATCGCACATTCTATAATCTAGCTACCTCAATAATCCCCATATGTAAGGGCTCTATTAATAAAATAGAGACGAGGACACTATGTGAGTGTTCTCTGGGTAATTGTAAAATAGAAATAAAAAAGAGTATATTACAAGGTGAACGGGTCCATGTACCTTTTTTTTTTTTGTGATACCCGAAACTCTTATTATAATTGATTGTACAAAATTGGTACTTTGTTAATAAACTAGTAAAAGGAAATCTAGATCTTAATTTTGAAATCAAGATACATGGAGAACGGGATACCCGGAAATGCGGGTTTTGATTTTAAAACTTGGTTTTACTACCAAGATTCGGTTTTGAAACCGGACACGGTCTTTTACTCAATGTCTTTTATCCCAATTTCTTTTATCCGGATCAAGTTTGTTCAAAAAAGAAATTTAAAAGAGTAGAAACACTTAAAAAATACTTCATCCTCAAAATTGAGTAAATGAAAGAGTGAATAAATAAATAAATGAATAAAAATTGAGTAAATGAAAGAGTGAATAAATAAATAAATAAAAAGGTTGCCCCGTTATCGAAGAAAATGATAAGAGTGAATAAAAATATTTCATCCTCAAAATTTTCACCCGCACCTTAAATGAAGTAGTAATGAATCTAGTTTGTATCTAGACAAGTGGGCCCACAAATGAATAGAAATAAATAGGTGTAGGAGAGGGAATCACGCACATATGTGTGGGGTGGGCCAAGTCAGCTCTCCAATTATTAACAAACGGAAAACGCGTTCGATGACATCGCATGTGGGTCCCACCCCAACCACACAATTCATTTCAATTTAACTCATAAATAATAATCAACCATTAAATAGTTAAACAAATCTCCCGCCGCCAAATCGCACATTCTATAATCTAGCTACCTCAATAATCCTCATATGTAAAGGCTCTATTAATAAAATAGAGACGAGGACACTATGTGAGTGTTCTCTGGGTAATTGTAAAATAGAAATAAAAAAGAGTATATTACAAGGTGAACGGGTCCATGTACCTTTTTTTTTTTTGTGATACCCGAAACTCTTATTATAATTGATAATTTTTATAAAAGGTTTATACAAAATTGGTACTTTGTTAATAAACTAGTAAAAGGAAATCTAGATCTTAATTTTGAAATCAAGATACATGGAGAACGGGATACCCGGAAATCCGGGTTTTGATTTTTAAACTTGGTTTTACTACCCAGATTCGGTTTTGAAACCGGACACGGTCTTTTACTTAATTTCTTTTATCCGGATCTAGTTTGTTCAAAAAAGAAATTTAAAAGAGTAGAAACAATTAAAAAATATTTCATCCTCAAAATTGAGTAAATGAAAGAGTGAATAAATAAATAAATAAATAAAAATTGAGTAAATGAAAGAGTGAATAAATAAATAAATAAAAAGGTTGCCCCGTTATCGAAGAAAATGATAAGAGTGAATAAAAATATTTCATCCTCAAAATTTTCACCCGCACCTTAAATGAAGTAGTAATGAATCTAGTTTGTATCTAGACAAGTGGGCCCACAAATGAATAGAAATAAATAGGTGTAGGAGAGGGAATCACGCACATATGTGTGGGGTGGGCCAAGTCAGCTCTCCAATTATTAACAAACGGAAAACGCGTTCGATGACATCGCATGTGGGTCCCACCCCAACCACACAATTCATTTCAATTTAACTCATAAATAATAATCAACCATTAAATAGTTAAACAAATCTCTCGCCGCCAAATCGCACATTCTATAATCTAGCTACCTCAATAATCCTCATATGTAAAGGCTCTATTAATAAAATAGAGACGAGGACACTATGTGAGTGTTCTCTGGGTAATTGTAAAATAGAAATAAAAAAGAGTATATTACAAGGTGAACGGGTCCATGTACCTTTTTTTTTTTTGTGATACCCGAAACTCTTATTATAATTGATAATTTTTATAAAAGGTTTATACAAAATTGGTACTTTGTTAATAAACTAGTAAAAGGAAATCTAGATCTTAATTTTGAAATCAAGATACATGGAGAACGGGATACCCGGAAATCCGGGTTTTGATTTTTAAACTTGGTTTTACTACCCAGATTCGGTTTTGAAACCGGACACGGTCTTTTACTTAATTTCTTTTATCCGGATCTAGTTTGTTCAAAAAAGAAATTTAAAAGAGTAGAAACAATTAAAAAATATTTCATCCTCAAAATTGAGTAAATGAAAGAGTGAATAAATAAATAAATAAATAAAAATTGAGTAAATGAAAGAGTGAATAAATAAATAAATAAAAAGGTTGCCCCGTTATCGAAGAAAATGATAAGAGTGAATAAAAATATTTCATCCTCAAAATTTTCACCCGCACCTTAAATGAAGTAGTAATGAATCTAGTTTGTATCTAGACAAGTGGGCCCACAAATGAATAGAAATAAATAGGTGTAGGAGAGGGAATCACGCACATATGTGTGGGGTGGGCCAAGTCAGCTCTCCAATTATTAACAAACGGAAAACGCGTTCGATGACATCGCATGTGGGTCCCACCCCAACCACACAATTCATTTCAATTTAACTCATAAATAATAATCAACCATTAAATAGCTAAACAAATCTCTCGCCGCCAAATCGCACATTCTATAATCTAGCTACCTCAATAATCCCCATATGTAAGGGCTCTATTAATAAAATAGAGACGAGGACACTATGTGAGTGTTCTCTGGGTAATTGTAAAATAGAAATAAAAAAGAGTATATTACAAGGTGAACGGGTCCATGTACCTTTTTTTTTTGTGATACCCGAAAATCTTATATATTTGATTGTACAAAATTGGTACTTTGTTAATAAACTAGTAAAAGGAAATCTATATCTTAATTTTGAAATCAAGATACTTGGAGAACGGGATACCCGGAAATCCGAGTTTTAATTTTTAAACTTGGTTTTACTACCCAGATTCGGTTTTGAAACCGGACACGGGCTTTTATTCAATTTCTTTTATCCGGATCTAGTTTGTTCAAAAAAGAAATTTAAAAGAATAGAAACACTTAAAAAATATTTCATCCTAAAAATTGAGTAAATGAAAGAGTGAATAAATAAATAAATAAATGAAAATTGAGTAAACGAAAGAGTGAATAAATAAATAAATAAAAAGGTTGCCCCGTTATCGAAGAAAATGATAAGAGTGAATAAAAATATTTCATCCTCAAAATTTTCACCCGCACCTTAAATGGAGTAGTAATGAATCTAGTTTGTATCTAGACAAGTGGGCCCACAAATGAATAGAAATAAATAGGTGTAGGAGAGGGAATCACGCACATATGTGTGGGGTGGGCCAAGTCAGCTCTCCAATTATTAACAAACGGAAAACGCGTTCGATGACATCGCATGTGGGTCCCACCCCAACCACACAATTCATTTCAATTTAACTCATAAATAATAATCAACCATTAAATAGCTAAACAAATCTCTCGCCGCCAAATCGCACATTCTATAATCTAGCTACCTCAATAATCCCCATATGTAAGGGCTCTATTAATAAAATAGAGACGAGGACACTATGTGAGTGTTCTCTGGGTAATTGTAAAATAGAAATAAAAAAGAGTATATTACAAGGTGAACGGGTCCATGTACCTTTTTTTTTTGTGATACCCGAAACTCTTATTATAATTGATTGTACAAAATTGGTACTTTGTTAATAAACTAGTAAAAGGAAATCTAGATCTTAATTTTGAAATCAAGATACATGGAGAACGGGATACCCGGAAATGCGGGTTTTGATTTTAAAACTTGGTTTTACTACCAAGATTCGGTTTTGAAACCGGACACGGTCTTTTACTCAATGTCTTTTATCCCAATTTCTTTTATCCGGATCAAGTTTGTTCAAAAAAGAAATTTAAAAGAGTAGAAACACTTAAAAAATACTTCATCTTCAAAATTGAGTAAATGAAAGAGTGAATAAATAAATAAATGAATAAAAATTGAGTAAATGAAAGAGTGAATAAATAAATAAATAAAAAGGTTGCCCCGTTATCGAAGAAAATGATAAGAGTGAATAAAAATATTTCATCCTCAAAATTTTCACCCGCACCTTAAATGAAGTAGTAATGAATCTAGTTTGTATCTAGACAAGTGGGCCCACAAATGAATAGAAATAAATAGGTGTAGGAGAGGGAATCACGCACATATGTGTGGGGTGGGCCAAGTCAGCTCTCCAATTATTAACAAACGGAAAACGCGTTCGATGACATCGCATGTGGGTCCCACCCCAACCACACAATTCATTTCAATTTAACTCATAAATAATAATCAACCATTAAATAGTTAAACAAATCTCTCGCCGCCAAATCGCACATTCTATAATCTAGCTATTTCAATAATCCTCATATGTAAAGGCTTTATTAATAAAATAGAGACGAGGACACTATGTGAGTGTTCTCTGGGTAATTGTAAAATAGAAATAAAAAAGAGTATATTACAAGGTGAACGGGTCCATGTACCTTTTTTTTTTTTGTGATACCCGAAACTCTTATTATAATTGATAATTTTTATAAAAGGTTTATACAAAATTGGTACTTTGTTAATAAACTAGTAAAAGGAAATCTAGATCTTAATTTTGAAATCAAGATACATGGAGAACGGGATACCCGGAAATGCGGGTTTTGATTTTAAAACTTGGTTTTACTACCAAGATTCGGTTTTGAAACCGGACACGGTCTTTTACTTAATTTCTTTTATCCGGATCTAGTTTGTTCAAAAAAGAAATTTAAAAGAGTAGAAACAATTAAAAAATATTTCATCCTCAAAATTGAGTAAATGAATGAGTGAATAAATAAATAAATAAATAAAAATTGAGTAAATGAAAGAGTGAATAAATAAATAAATAAAAAGGTTGCCCCGTTATCGAGGAAAATGATAAGAGTGAATAAAAATATTTCATCCTCAAAATTTTCACCCGCACCTTAAATGAAGTAGTAATGAATCTAGTTTGTATCTAGACAAGTGGGCCCACAAATGAATAGAAATAAATAGGTGTAGGAGAGGGAATCACGCACATATGTGTGGGGTGGGCCAAGTCAGCTCTCCAATTATTAACAAACGGAAAACGCGTTCGATGACATCGCATGTGGGTCCCACCCCAACCACACAATTCATTTCAATTTAACTCATAAATAATAATCAACCATTAAATAGCTAAACAAATCTCTCGCCGCCAAATCGCACATTCTATAATCTAGCTACCTCAATAATCCCCATATGTAAGGGCTCTATTAATAAAATAGAGACGAGGACACTATGTGAGTGTTTTCTGGGTAATTGTAAAATATAAATAAAAAAGAGTATATTACAAGGTGAACGGGTCCATGTACCTTTTTTTTTTGTGATACCCGAAACTCTTATTATAATTGATAATTTTTATAAAAGGTTTGTACAAAATTGGTACTTTGTTAATAAACTAGTAAAAGGAAATCTAGATTTTAATTTTGAAATCAAGATACTGTTCGACATGTGTCCTTAAACAAGCTGTTTTAAACCCATTTGTAAAAGATTATGACTTGTCGTTGAATAAAGATAATACTTATTATGTTAATCTTATTATAGTTTCTGGTAGAGTAAAATAGAATGTTTGATCCATAGTTCATAATGGAATGCAATTATGTTATTATCATCACACCCGAGTCAATGTGAAGAAGAATTGATAATCATAATAAATGAACTTAAATTGTCTGTGACCTGATTAACTGGGTGGGAGCCCATTAATCGGATAAGATCATTAATGTGACTAAGTGATATAATCCTATTCTGGATTAAGTGTGTGTCACACTCACTAGAAGTGCATTAAGTATGAAGTGTCTTCATACTGGACTGGACCTGACTTAAACTCCGGAAGTTATCATATAAGACCGTCACTGATAACTTGGAGTTGAGTCACTAGTAGATGATCAAATGGATATTCGATCTAAGTCCTGAGTGATCTTGAGTCTGAGCTGCTGGCTTGAATGTTCTTTGATTTAACCGTTAAAGAACACGAAATATTACCGCTGTTCCCAACGCTATTATTTTGGGAACATGATAGTCAGTAGTAAATGTAGCTTGATCATAGATATGGGCATCACACAGCTCTCTTTAGAGTCAAGATGATTCCTTAATTGTCGATGGTGAAAAGTGAGATAGACCCATGGCCAGCTTATGACTCGTAATCATAAGTGGGTCGCTCACAATATTATCGACTGAGTTAAGGATGAAAATGCATTGAGGGGCAATACGGTAATACCGCCTGCTCATGTGTGGATCATCAAGTGAAAGATCAATAACCCGAATTTGATTGTATCAATGGACACCTTGCTATAAAAGGGAGTAATATATACTGTATCACTATAGAGTGCAGCCTCGGGTCTATAGTGGAATCACACCGAGGTTAACGAACTTCTAGCAGTTCGTTGGAGCTTAAGTGATATGGGTCCATGGTCCCCAGGATCGCTCCGGAACGGATGATACGTACGTGATTAAATATAAGTTTGTTTAATCATTTGACAGGATTTATAAAACTGAAGGCTGTGTCAGATTTTGAAATAGTTTTACCGCGGCAAAAGTACCAAAGTTTGGTACCGGAAATTTAACTGTCAAAAGATGAATGAATTGAATTTTGTCATCAACTGAAAAGTTGTAGAAAATTTAATTCTGTGCAAATTATCTTTTTGAACCGAGTCAATCCGACTGACGGTTTGTGATTTATAGATTTAATGAGTTTAATCTAAAGTTTCGGGTTGCATTAATTAAATCACGTGTCACAAATAAAATGGTGGGTTTGTCCCACGACATTTTAATGTGTGATATGAGAGAGAAGAAATTATAATATAATTTAATTATTTAAATTTAATTATTAATAGAATTTATTCCGAATTATTAATAATTAATTAATAATTAATAGATTTATATTATATATATAATTAATATATATTTGAGAAGTCGCACGCAACGTCACTGAAAAATATATAGAGATTGTTTTTTAAACAATCATATTCATATATATCTTTATATATTAATATATATATATATAAATAAAAAAAGTCAAAGTGGCTGCCTAGGAGTGCGTGCCAAGTAAAGAATTGTACGCGTGAATTCTGTTGAGCACTGTTGCATATTTGCGGCAGAAGTACCTATTGTTTAGATATTTGAGAAAAAACCCTTAAATTAATTTAATCCATTAGATTGGTTTAAGATTTAATCTTAACTATTGGATTGGAAATTAATATTTTATTTATTTAAAAGGGAATTTGGAAATTGATAAATAATAATAAACTTGGTGACCAAGTTTGATGGTTGAGAAAATCTCTCAGTCAATCTAATCCATTGGATCAATCTAGATTTAATCTGGACTGTTGGATTAGATTTATTTTATTATTTAAAATTTGAAAAAATCCTAGGATTAATCTGAGCCATTGGTTTTCGACCAATCAGATGATCCGGATGGAGGAAATTTCTCACAGATGGTTGAAATTGAACTCTATAAATAGGGAGCTCATTCCACACTTTTCTTCACACCTTCAGAGCTCAAAATTTCGCGACCCCTTATTAGGGGATGCGAAAATTGACTCTTCTCTCTCCCCCCGGTTCGGCTTTGTGAGATCTTTTCTCCGGTAGTTTCAAAAGAACCATCAGTTAAATATTTGTCAGAGTCCTGTCATCGAAGCCCACACTTCAGTACGAAGAGTCCAGGAAAATATCCCGGAAGATCACGAGAGTTTCCCTAGCACCGGCGGAGCCCTGCCAAAGTCAGAACGCACAGCCGGAAGTCGTCAATGAGGTACGGCCTTATGCATTGGGTCAATATATGCAAAATTTCTTTTATTGTATTTATTTATTTTCCATAGACATTAGATTTAATAATGTTGTTATGAAATTAATTGTGATAATTAAATTGCCAATTATTTATCCGATCACTTTATCCAAATTACTCGATGTCAGTGCGTTGTTACAGAGTAACTATTCCGACTTAAAATTATTTTAAAAGTTACCCGGACGGACTGATGAGAGCGGAATATTCGAGGTAATTTGGACGGGACGTTAAAAGTATTTTTTTAATGAACTTGCAATCAAAGCTGTTTCGTTATTTTTAAGGAAAATTGGCATATTAGCAAATCCGATTTCCAATAAATGGTATCGGAGCTAGATGCGATTTCCAACAGATACATGGAGAACCGGATACCCGGAAATCCGGATTTTGATTTTTAAACTTGGTTTTACTACCCAGATTCGGTTTTGAAACCGGACACGGTCTTTTACTCAATTTCTTTTATCCGGATCTAGTTTGTTCAAAAAAGAAATTTAAAAGAGTAGAAACACTTAAAAAATAATTCATCCTCAAAATTGAGTAAATGAAAGAGTGAATAAATAAATAAATAAAAATTGAGTAAATGAAAGAGTGAATAAATAAATAAATAAAAAGGTTGCCCCGTTATCGAAGAAAATGATAAGAGTGAATAAAAATATTTCATCCTCAAAATTTTCACCCGCACCTTAAATGGAGTAGTAATGAATCTAGTTTGTATCAAGACAAGTGGGCCCACAAATGAATAGAAATAAATAGGTGTAGGAGAGGGGAGCACACATATATGTGTGGGGTGGGCCAAGTCAGCTCTCCAATTATTAACAAACGGAAAACGCGTTCGATGACATCGCATGTGGGTCCCACCCCAACCACACAATTCATTTCAATTTAACTCATAAATAATAATCAACCATTAAATAGCTAAACAAATTTCTCGCCGCCAAATCGCACATTCTATAATCTAGCTACCTCAATAATCCCCATATGTAAGGGCTCTATTAATAAAATAGAGACGAGGACACTATGTGAGTGTTCTCTGGGTAATTGTAAAATAGAAATAAAAAAGAGTATATTACAAGGTGAACGGGTCCATGTACCTTTTTTTTGTGATACCCGAAACTCTTATTATAATTGATTGTACAAAATTGGTACTTTGTTAATAAACTAGTAAAAGGAAATCTAGATCTTAATTTTGAAATCAAGATACATAGAGAACGGGATACCCGGAAATGCGGGTTTTGATTTTAAAACTTGGTTTTACTACCAAGATTCGGTTTTGAAACCGGACACGGTCTTTTACTCAATGTCTTTTATCCCAATTTCTTTTATCCGGATCAAGTTTGTTCAAAAAAGAAATTTAAAAGAGTAGAAACACTTAAAAAATATTTCATCCTCAAAATTGAGTAAATGAAAGAGTGAATAAATAAATAAATGAATAAAAATTGAGTAAATGAAAGAGTGAATAAATAAATAAATAAAAAGGTTGCCCCGTTATCGAAGAAAATGATAAGAGTGAATAAAAATATTTCATCCTCAAAATTTTCACCCGCACCTTAAATGAAGTAGTAATGAATCTAGTTTGTATCTAGACAAGTGGGCCCACAAATGAATAGAAATAAATAGGTGTAGGAGAGGGAAGCACGCACATATGTGTGTGGTGGGCCAAGTCAGCTCTCCAATTATTAACAAACGGAAAACGCGTTCGATGACATCGCATGTGGGTCCCACCCCAACCACACAATTCATTTCAATTTAACTCATAAATAATAATAAACCATTAAATAGCTAAACAAATCTCTCGCCGCCAAATCGCACATTCTATATCTATAATCTAGCTACCTCAATAATCCCCACATATAACTATTAAATACGAACATTATTATGATGAGTAATTGGCACCCTTACATTTTGTAAGTGGTTACAAATCGCTCCTTTATTTTTTTACTTCTTAGCAAATTTGTCATCTGTATTTAAAAATAACACATTGCACCTATGTCTTAAAAAAATGATCAAAATTAACTACTACCAAAAGATGGAGATCCGACTTACATTTCCAACTATATTGACACACTGCGAAATACATTTCCAACTATATTGACACACTAAAGAATGAAAAAAAAAAAGCTCACAATAACATAGAGTCTTATAGTTATCTCCTAATCATATAACATCGTTAAAGATGAGAAAAAAAAAAATTACTAACTTGAATTCTTAGTATCAAAGTTAGCTAAGGCACCATCAACTCATTACTCTAACTATAATATGAGTTATCCTAAATTGCATCAAGGTACGTAGATCACTGAGCCCTCAATTTTAAAGAACTAAACGAGATTTATTAGGATAAATTTTAACTACATAAATTAAGTCGCACTTAAGTTACAAACCGCCCAAATATCTCTTGCCTTTTTCTGGTATTGTGAGATATTTATCTTAATGATTTTTTAATAGCATGATCTATTGATTGCTCTATAATAATATAGTCGACTAAATTCATCTTGTTTCGCTTCGTAATTAATTGGCAAAATATATTCGAGTAAGTAATATATTATACATAAAATAATTAATTTTTAATTTTTTTTAACAAGTAGTGTACTACACTACACAGGTTTTAAACCGGATCCGAACCGGATCAACGTTTAAAAATCGCATCCAGATTAAAACAAGGATAAACTGAATTTGATTTTAAAAAATTGAATTAGGTTTATAACCGGTTTCATATTCAGAAACCCAGAACTCAGAATATAGGTTATCTTTTTTAGTCCTATTTAAAAGCATATGGAAACCAAATTTGTTGCCCTAGTGGTAAATCAACTACCAGACTCTTTAAAAGGTCCTAGGTTCAATCCCTTAAGACACAGAAATTGCATTTATATTTAATCTTGGCCGATAGTGTCTGTGACAATAGTGCCGGTTGATCTTACCGTAAAAATATATCTTGTAGTACGAATACATATGATCTTGGCAAATAGTGGCACTTTATTTATAAAAAAAAAAACTATATGGATCATTTTTGCTAAAGTAGAAAATAAAAAACAATGAAAGGAGCGTTACTGTCAATTAACTTGATGCGACATATAAGCATAGCTAGATGCCGAGATTATAGACAGTTACACACCTCTTTTCTCGCGGGTATCATCCACCCCTGTCAGTGGGGCCCAAGTCCGAACTCCGAAGACATACAAAAACAAAATGGAGAGTTTTAACTGTTATCCATAAATTATGGAAAAAGTACCTGATTTTATATATATCTTAAAATTAACACTTTTCACAATTTTCAAAAAACCAGATTAATATATAAAATACATTATTAATTAATATCTTATATTCTAAAAAGTATAATAATAATTAAATTTTAAAAGTAAGTTTTGATAAAATGTTGCTAAAGATAAACTTTTTTGATGATATTTAGTAAAACATATTAATAAAAAAAAATAATGGGTGAAATAAAAACTAGGTGAAATAATTAAATGGTAACAAATATTGGGTAAAAAGTGAATGAAAACAAAAATAATATAAAAAGTGCTACTATTGCCGCAGACAAAACACCCAAACTTCTCCGTGCGTTTAGTCTGCAACACGATGCACAGCTTTTGTCTAGGCTGCCACGTGTCGCCATTTCTTCGACGCGTGTGAAGGGTGATATGGCCAGCTCGAGTTATTAATTAATTAACAAATAACGAGACCCAAAAAAAGAAAAAAAAAAAAACAAACAGAAGCAGAAACAGAAACAGGGGTTGTTGTCTTGTTTGGCTGGTGGTGGTGGGAGATCTGAGTCTTCGAAGCTGCGAATATGGCGGAAATAATTGCCTCGCGATTGCTGGATATGCTCGGCAAAAACTCGGAAACAAAAAACAAATGATGGTCGCAGAGAAGAGGTTTTTCTGAGATCATCCTGGCAAACAAGGAGAGAAAAAAGGCAGTGATCGAAAAACACAGCTGTACCATTGTTGGATTCCTTCATTTTTCCATTGCTGCCTTTTTTTGAGCCTCAATCAATCTCATTCTTTACGTATATACAATTTCATATTTATTTCAATTTTTTTTTCTCGAGCATTTTTCGTGGCTAATTGTGTAATCATCGAGCCTCGGCCGTCATCGTCGTCGTCGTCGTCGTTGTATTCGGAATCTCCGGTTGTTGGCATCTTTTGAATGGTAAAAGTTTCACTCTTTTTGATTCCCTGACATTGCTTGATGAAGAGGGTATTCCCTGCACTTGTTGCATTCCCTGTATATAATTTTATTTTTTTGCTGAAATTCAATTTTTCCGTTCAGATTGACGCGGATTCGGAGCTGAAATTCGTGTGCGATTCGTGGATGAAAAAGGCGTTGTTGTTCGGAGAATTAAACCAAGAGAGTGTAAAAATGATGAGGGACCCGGATATTAACCCTGTTGTTGAACAAGAAGATCTCATTGTAGTATCTCTGTAATTTAGGAGCTCTCGGTTTTTTCGGGTTTTGAATTTATCGGAATTGCGAAGAAGTAGAACCGAAAAACTCGGCAAAAGAAGAGAAACCTGGCGATTTTGTATAGTGCTTTGCGTAGCTTGGTGGTTTTCGGCGATATTACAGCGATTGGCTATTGGAATGGGGAAGACGAGATGGAGCAGACTCGAGGTTTCGTGCTTTCTGGCTTTGATTCTATGTTCCGGTGTTCGAGTATGTTCGTCTCTCAACGATGAAGGTAATTCCGTGCTATACGTTCGAATGCATTGTCGTGGAACGCTTGCTGAATCTCGTCCGTGAATTGCAGGTCTGGTTTTGATGGCGTTTCGAGCGAGGATAGATTCTGATCCGTTTGGCGCGTTGCAGAATTGGAATTACGCTGATCCCGATCCGTGCTTGTGGTCTTGTGTTGATTGCGTAGATGGCAACGTCCAGATGCTGTGAGCGAATTTCTTTCGTCTGTTTCGAAGAATTTGTTGCGAATAGATTTTGATATTGTGTCGGTTCTCGCAGGAATGTGACCGGTCTTTCTTTGGAAGGGACATTGGCTCCTGAGCTCGGAAAACTTAGTCACTTAAGATTTCTGTAAGTATTATGGTTCAGATTTGAATTATTTTTAATCTTTCGAACGTTTTATATTTCCGATTATGATTTTTCATCATGGCTTAGTTTTTCATTTATTAGCATAAGCCATGGATCGTTTTAGACGATAATTGTTTCCGTGAGATCGTTTTAGCTCGGAAATCTCACCTCTTCCTTTCCCTGTTCGCAATGAAGGGTGCTCCGAGAGAACCATTTGTCGGGAACAATTCCGAAAGAAATTGCAGAGCTCGCAAATCTGGAAGTGTTGGATCTGAGGGACAACGACTTCATTGAAATCGGCAGGACGCAATTTCAGAAACACTTGTGAGTGAGCTATTGAATCATTAATTTCTCGGTTTTGTTGCTCTAAGATTCGTTCTTCCTTTAAATTGTCTGATGAGTTTGTTTCGCTTCCTAGGTTGGTCCCGGGGTTTCAGGTTGATGGTTTTCTCGTGTCAAAAGGAGAGGACATGATCGGCGTGAATAGAAAGTTCGGACACTCGTAAGATACTGTCCAATGGTTCTTAATTGCCGTCCCGTTTCTGTTTGATTAGTGCAGATTAATTGGCGACATAATTGCGCTCTTTATAAATGCGGATTCTTGTAAATGAATCTGCCATAACATAACTTCTAATTTTGATTTGAATATAGCTTTGCGCGTCGGAGACTACTCGAAGCAAACAATCTCCAAGCTCCGCCTGCAAGTGAGCTGTCGGCGTCTGGACAAGTTTCTCCTCCCTTGATCACACGAAGCAGCGGAGTTTTCCGAGCAGTTCCGCACGTAAAGAGAAAGAGAAAGCATCCCCCGGCGCCTTCGCCACTCCCTTCTTCTGCCACGCCCGCACATTCCAAGGACACAATTGCGTTTCCCACAAAGCCAAACGCGCAGGCCTCATCAAGCAGTGATTCTGGTAACCTGTGGAAGTATATCGCCATCTTTGGGAGTTTGTCTTTGTTGGTTATCGTTGCAACGGCAATACTGTGCATGTGCCGGAGCAAAGCTGTGACGACCATAGGCCCTTGGAAAACCGGACTCAGTGGGCAGTTACAGAAGGCATTTGTCACGGGTAAGCTTGTGTAACATTTTAGGATCTCGTCTCGGGTTTGGAGCCGGTTGAACCCTGGTTTCCCTATTTTGAGTAATACTAATTCTAAAGCGAAACTACGGTAAATTACAAGACTAATTAAACCGTGACTAAAGTTACGGGATGGCAGAACAATAACCTCCTTTGTCTTTTGATTATGTGCAGGAGTTCCCAAGTTGAACCGTTCCGAGCTGGAAACAGCCTGTGAGGATTTCAGCAACATCATCAGCACATACGACGGTTGTGTTGTGTACAAGGGAACGCTTTCCAGTGGAGTTGAGATCGCCGTTGCCTCGACCATGATATCGTCTTTCAAAGACTGGACAAAAACTGCAGAGTTAGCTTACCGGAAAAAGGTCAAATTCAACACTAAAATCTCACAAAATTTTTCAGCGTGGTGTTATCCGTTTGGCTTCTAAATTTTGCCGGTTTTTCGTTAGATTGACACACTGTCAAGGGTGAACCACAAGAATTTCGTCAACCTCATCGGCTACTGCGAGGGGGATGAACCTTTTGTTCGGATGATGGTGTTCGAGTATGCTCCAAACGGGTCCCTATTCGAGCATCTACACGGTAATCTATTTTTTGCTTTCCTAATTGCGTGCTTCGTGGTTGCGTGAAATACGATTTTGAAAACCTATAATGCATTATTCCAATGTATCTTATAGTGAAAGAAGTCGAACATCTGGATTGGAATGCGAGGATGAGGATAGTAATGGGGTCGGCTTACTGTCTTCAATACATGCACCATGATCTAAACCCGCCCGTGGCACACCCGAACATGAACTCGACCTCAGTTTTCTTGACCGATGATTACGCTGCTAAGGTATATAGCTGATTCGTTGTTCATTTTTTTGGTATGGTGGTCGGTATTTTGAATGTTGTGTTGCTTGAACCTTGTGGTCAAGATTATTAGTTCAAATACTCAACTAACTGAGGTTATTTACATTGATTTTTCGGACCTCCTTTTCAGATTGCAGAGGTTGTCTTCTCAGCAAACATGAAGTCGAAAAAATCGAGCGAAGACGATAAAGAAAACTCCGTGTTGCCACCGTCGGTTGATACGGAAACAAACATCTACTGCTTCGGAATCTTGTTGCTTGAGATTATTTCAGGAAAACTGCCATACTCCGAAGAGCAGGGATCGATCGTGAATTGGGTAAGAACTTGGCTCACATACCAATCGATCCGATTTAGCTTTCGTAGACTGACACATGTGATCATGAATGCCGTTGCAGGCTGTTGATTATTTGAGCGACCGGAGAAGCATCGGTCACTTGATTGATCCGAGCCTGACGTCAGTGAAGACCAACGAGCTCGACGTGATCTGCGAGGTGATTCAGGAATGCATCCAAACGGACCCGAGACAGAGACCAACGATGAAGGAAATCACTTCGAAGTTGAGAGAAGCTATCGCGATCTCGCCCGACCAAGCCACGCCCCGACTCTCACCACTCTGGTGGGCTGAGCTGGAGATTCTATCAGTTGAAGCCACCTGAGACAGTCCTAAATCTTCAATCACTCAGTCACTCTTTGTATCGAAAACGGTAGAGAAAAACAAGCTTTTTGTACGTATTTCCGACATAAATCTCCCACTGGTTTTTTCCTTGATCTTCCTGTTACCCTATTCTTTTGATATTCTTTGTGTTTCCTTCCCTCGATGTGTAATGAGACCAATAAGGAAAACGTGTGCTATAATGTGTTGTTTTGTGTAAGTAACAGATGATTTGGTGATTGAAAATATCAGGATGTAACACTAACACAAAACTCAGATGCTTTCTTTCTTAATTTCAACAACTCAAATACAACTAATATCTTCTATTTTCATTGTCTCTTTAATGACGGTCCACGATTTCGACAGTATCACGGGAAGCAGACGCCGATAAACCCTGAGCACGGTTGACGCAGCGAGCTGAAAGTAAAGATCCACCATGATTTGGTTTTGCTTGAAAAAAGAAAAGAAAAAGTACTCATCTTTTAATAATATAGTATCGCACAAATGTTCACCTCTATAATATATAGTACGTACACTGCATTGGGCAGCTTGGGCCATGATTCAATGCCTTATTGCATGCACCAAATAGCCAATTTGAAACATAGGTTTAGCAAAATAGCCAAATTTTGTAAACTAGCCAATTAACATGAGGTGGAATTTTAATAACATTTTTTATCCCTGTAATACCCTTTAATTAATAATTTTAATTATAATTTTCGTAATTAATTAAAAAGGAAATTAAATTTTTAGCACAAATCAAGCTGTAACTAATTGTGCACAAATTTTGAAATTTAATTACAAATTTTGAATTTCTCTCTCTCTCTCTCTCTCTCTCTCTCTCTCTCTCTCTCTCTCTCTCTCTCTCTCTCTCTCTCTCTCTCTCTCTCTCTCTCTCGTGCAGCAATGGAGAACGGAAACAACACCAAGAACAGCAGGCTCCGATCAAGCAAAGGGCGGCGAAAGATCGATGAAGAAGATTCACAGACACGCCCGAACCGGCAACGAAATCGCTGCCACCCAGCTCCAGCGCGAGCGCCGACGACCCCGGGGCGACCTCCCGGCGCGTTTCTCCGCCACCGCAAACTGCCTTGTCGCTGTCCCTAATTTCGCGCACCACCGAGGAAGCCCGATCAACATCATCGGTTTCTGAAGCTTCAGATCTGGAGGTAGGACGCAGCCCACCACCGCTGGGCACCCCGGCAAACTCCGGCGCCGTCGATGGGCTCACTGCACCCCTCACCGTTGTCTGCCCTCCGTCTGAGCTTGTGAACTCACGAGTTTCCGCTGCCCCCGTCGCGCACGAAGTTAATTCGTTGTTGATTTACGTTAATTTATGTTGATTCGTTGTTAATAGTCATTGATTCATGTTAATATATGTTTTAAAACAATGCAGATTTGTGTATATTCTTGTTTATTCATGTTATTTTGTATTTATTTTTGTTTTTGTTTATTTATGTGTATTTATATGTGTAGTAGTTTGTGTATTAAAGTGTTTATTCGTGTTAATTTTGTGTTAATTTTTCAAAATTGGAGAAATAATTCTTGTTTAATTCAACATAGATTTACGTAGAATTAAATTGCTCCATATTAACACGTATAAACAGATTTAAACAGTATACTAATTAATTTCTTAATTTTTTTATACAAAAAAATCGTTGATATTTTTTGAAAAAATTAAATCCGAAAATTAAATGAATAATTTTAATATTAAAATTGTGGTCAATGTTTTTAAGTTAAAATTTGAATTTTAGCATAAAAAAAGGGGGTGATCGATTATTAGGTAGTTGGATTTGGTTGTTACCATATTAATAGCAATTTCAATTAATAGCAATATTTTCAATTAATAAATACCAATTTCAATCAATATATCGATACTTAATTAATGAAATTATTCTTAATTAATGTAATTAATTTTTTCAGATTAATCACCCACAAATTATGTTGTTAATTTATATTTATTTTTAATTTCGTATTTAATTATTAAGGGTAAGAATGTAATTAGAAATTCACTTAAATGGTTAATTGGCTAGTTTACAAAATTAACCAAAGTTTGGCTATTTTGCAAAACCTATGTTTCAAATTGGCTGCTATTACCCTTAAGAGCCCTATTCTATAAGCATTTTAAAAATGCTAGTGTGCTTTTGGCCTATTGAAAAATATAGAACATATTAAGTTTTTGAAAAGGAATTCCTACAAAACCCATAAAATTTGAAAAGTATATATAAATGTTTCAAAAGAATTTAAAAAAGACTTCATATTAATTTTTTGTCGAAAACATCAAGCTATTTTCAGTATGCAGTGCAATTAGATACTCAAGCTATTCACATTGGTTCTCATTTGAAATTGCATGTTCACATAAAAAACTCACAAGATTACTGTATTAATCTAATTAAAATAAGAGTAAACTGCGGCTAAAATACTCAATGTTTCATTTTTTTTAATTATATACCCAAAGTTTTATTTTGGTGGCTATAATACCCAAAGTTTATTCCGTTAACGCCAAACGTACCCACCGTTAAATCTCCGTTATTTCGCCCGCGTGGCATATATTATAAGGGTAAACTGCGGCTAAAATACCCAAAGTTTATTCCGTTAACGCCAAACATAGCCACCGTTGAATTTCTGTTATTTCGCCCGCGTGGCATATATATATATATATATATATATATATATATATATATATTACAGGGCCCACACTCTCTCTCTCTCACTGAGACACAAAATTAAAAGCGTACAAGGGTTCCGATCACACGCCCTCGTTGAACCCGCAGACACACTGAGCCACCCGTCCACCTTCATCTCCTGCTATGGTAATCGACATTTTTTTTTTTGTAAAACAAGTGTACATATATTGTAACATGCAAAAATGTTACATTTAACATATAGTTAGACTTAAAATTGTGACATGTTAAAGTGTCATAAAATTTAATTAAATATAAATTATCCATATTAAAGTGAATGAAGTAATATTATATTTTTAAATAATATAACAAGTAGATAATTTATATGAACATTTATAAATTATATAATTTATAAAATGTAACATGTAAAATTCAATTACAACTATATAATAAAACATGTAAAAAATATAATAAAATAACATTACATGTAAATATTCATAACTAATAGATTGAAATAAAATTATAAAATATAAAATAACATTATGCTAGATATATTATATATTAGATTTATAAATTACACAATCTATAAAAAAATATTATTTTTATAAATATTTATAAACGATATTATAAATTGTCTATTAAACCCTAAACCCTATTAAAAAAAAATGCCAAGCGGGCGAAATAACAGAAATTTAACGTTGGGTACGGTTGGCGTTAACAGAATAAACTTTGGGTATTATAGCCACCAAAAAAAAAACTTCGGGTACATAATTAAAAAAAATGAAACATTGGGTATTTTAGCCGCGGGCGAAATAACGGAGATTTAACGGTGGGTACGTTTGGCGTTAACGGAATAAACTTTGGATATTATAGCCACCAAAAAAAAACTTTGGGTACATAATTAAAAAAAATGAAACATTAAGTATTTTAGCCGCAATTTACCCTTAAAACAATGAGTTATGGTTAATTACTCGTGTACGAACTTAGTTCTCATTGGGGATAAAGTGCATTAAAAACATTTTAGCAAGCCCTTATTTAAAAAAAAGAAGTATATGTCGTGTTGTTTTTTTGTTCAAACGTATATATAATAGCAAACGTTAACATGGTACAACATTTCGGGAATTATCGGGGATACGCCGAGGGCATGCTGCATATTTCAAACTTTGGCACGCAATCCCACTCTTTTTATTGTCGTTTTCCCAGGTTTTTGCGGAAATAAGGTTCGAATCAAGATTTTAAATGTTGTTTTTCGACGTTGTTTCGCTTCCTCCATTTTACGGGCATTGCCGCATGCCGACAGGCGAATAGAAAAAAGGGCATTGCCGCATGCCGGAAACACCGCATAAATTTCACGGGCATGCTGCATGCCAATGGAAATGTCGATGAAAAAGTGGAAAATAATTTTGAGGAGCCAAGAAATATTTTTACATAGGTTCAAAATCACCAAATCAATAAATATAAGACATATATAGCCAACAAAAATACACTCATAATAAGTCAAAAAAATTATACTCTAAACTATATACCATAAACATTAACCCTAAACTAATTATATATACCATAAACATTAACCCTAAACTAATTAATGATTAATTAACTAAAAGTCATTAATCTACATAAAAAAATCAACTAAATCCACAATATTTAAGTCATTTACAATTAAATTAAATCCTAAACTAAATCAACTAGGATTAATTATATCTTAAACCCTAAACTAATAGATGATTTTTTTAAAATAAAAGATGGAGGTGTTGGGAATCACGTTTCCGATTCCGAGAAAAATTATCACGAATTGTACCTCCGGACCGTCCGGGTAACATTTAAAAATTATTTTAAAGCGGAAAACTTGTTATCTGTACAACGGTCCGAATATCGGATAATATCCATATCCCAAGATCTGATAAATATTATGTAATTTAATATTCATAAATCATTATTAATAATCTAGTCATAATAGGAAATAAATAGAAAGCAGTAAATGGTTGCATTTATTAACCCAATGCATAAGGCCGTACCTCAATTGACGACTTCCAGCTGCGCGTTCTGAATCGGGCAGGGCTCCGCCAGTGCTGAGGGAAACTCCCGTGATCTTCCGGGATATTCTCCTGGAATCCTCGTACCGAAGCGTGGGCTTCGCCGGCAGGACTCCGTCGCAAAATTTTAACTGATGGTTCTTTTTAAGTTTCCGGAGAAATAGTCTCCTAAACCGAACCAGAAAAGAGAGATCAGAGAGAAAATTCGCAGCCGCTGAGGAAGAGGGAGAGTTCGAATTTTTCTCTGGGGAAAGGTGTGAAAAATGTGTAGAATGAGCCTCCTATTTATAGGCTCAAACCGTAACCGAATTGGAGAAATTCCCTCCCTAAAATTCGAATTCTATATATTAAATATAATTAATTATCTTAATCCAATGGTCCAGATTTAATCTCATCTAAATCCAATGGATATAATTAATTAGGGATTTAATTAAATAAGAAAGATTTGGATAAATAAAAAATCCAATCTTATCTTCTTATCTTTATTAAATTCGAATTATCATATATATTTATATTAAAATTCGAATTATCATTATCTAGATCCAACGGTTGAGATAAATCTTTAAAACGATCTAATGGATCAAATTAGTTTAGGATAAAATCAAATATAAAAATATTTATTAAAAACAATTTCGATTTTATCCTTAATCTATAATTCGAAAATTATATAAATATATATAATTAATTAATTTCCAATCCGACGGTAAAGATTAAATCTTAGACCGATCTAACGGATATAATTAATTAACCAAATTCGAAAATTTAAACTTGGTCACCAAGTTATCAAATTCGAATTTATCAATATCCTAATCCAACGGTTGATATTAAATCATAACCGATCTAATGGATAATATTGATTTTAGGGATTTGCTAAAATACCAAAACATTTGGTACTTATGCCGCAAATATGGAAAGACCAAATCATGTTATTCGAATTGGCTAGGGTTTCATACTATTAAACCCTAATTCGAATTTACACATATATTTATATATAAATATATATTTTTATTTATTAATATAAATCTATTAATTATTAATTAATTATTAATAACATATTAATAATTAAATTCAAATAATTAAATTATATTAATATTTCCTGATCTCAATATCACACATTAAAATGTCACACCATCATTTAAATTCGTGACATGTGATTTAATTTCAAAGTTTATCGAACCGATCATAAACTTAGAAAATCCATAAATCACTAACCGTAAGTCGAAATGACTTGGTTCAAAAAGCAAAGTTGCTTAGAATTTAATTTCCAACAACATGGTGCTGATATAAAATCTAAATTCTAACTTTCTTTTATCAGTTAATTTCGTGTACCAAAATATGGTACTTTTGCCACGCTAACGATAAAACTATCTGACGACTGCCACAGACCTTTCAGTTTTATAAGTCAAGCCAAATGATTAAAAATTATCCAGAATGTACTTTAATCACGTACGTATCATCCGTTACGGAGCTATCCTGGGGACCATGGACCCGTATCACTTAAGCTCCAACGAACTGCTAGTTGTTCGTCAAACCTCGAAGTGATTCCACTATAGACCCGAGGCTGCACTCTTTAGTGATACGGTATATATTATTCCCTTTATATCAGCAGGGTGTCCATTGATACAATCAAATTCGGGTTATTGATCTTTCACTTGATGATCCACACACGAGCAGGCGGTTTCTACCGTTATGCCCCTCATTGCATTTTCATCCTTGACTCAGTCAGTAATATTATGAGTGACCCACTTATGGTTTCGATTCATAAGTTGCGCACGGGTACCTCTCACTTCTCACCACCGACAATCAAGGGAATCATCATCACTCTTAAGAGAGCTGTGTGATGTCCATGTCTATGACCAAGCTACCCTTACTGCTGACTATCATGTTCCCAAAATAATAGTGTTGGGAACAGCGGTAATATTTCGTGTTCTTTAACAGTTAAATCAAAGAACAATCAAGCCAGCAGCTTGGACTCAAGATCACTCAGGACTTAGATCGAATATCCATTTGATCATCTACTAGTGACTCAACTCCAAGTTATCAGTGACGGTCTTATATGATAACTTCCGGAGTTTAAGTCAGGTCCAGTCCAGTATGAAGACACTTCATACTTAATGCACTTCTAGTGAGTGTGACACACACAAAATCCAGAATAGGATTATCACTTAGTCACATTAATGACCTTATACGATTAATGGGCTCCCACCCAGTTGATCAGGTCACGGACATTTTAAGTTCATTTATTATGATTATTAATTCTTCCTCACATTGACTCTTTTGTGATAATAATAACATAATTGCATCCTTTATGAACTAAGGAATCAAACATTCTATTTTATTCTACCAGAAACTATAATAAGATTATCATAATAAGCATCATCTTTATTCAACGACTTGTCATTGATGATGCAGGATTTCACCCTCTCCGAAAAACGACATCGAAAGGATGGAGTTACACTCGACGACGTAAACGACGTAAAACGACGTAAGATCCAAAGAAAGTTGGGCCTAACAACTAACCAGCAGGCCCAATAAGAAACCTAGCACGTTTGGTCCACCAAGAATCTACTCCGAAGCCAAGCCTTCCCGAAGACCAAGCCCACGAGGTCCAAGTAGCCTTCCCGAAGACCAAGCAGCCCGGGATATCAGGTGTGCTCCACTTTATTGACCAGTCCAAGGAGCCTCCACGTGGAGATAGACCAGGCATCACATCGTCAAAGTTTTACACGTGGTGGTCAAAACAAAAAGAGGAGAGAATCAGCCTAGTCTACTAGCCGTTACAAAATTATAGGAAATAGACGTTGTAATTCGGGCTATAAATAAAGCCTACGAAGTAACTCTAGAGAAGGGAATCTCGTTCAACACTTTACATTAGCTATTCACTTTGTATTCACTTTGTTATCAATCAAACATACAAATTACTTATTATCGATCAACTCTTTACCAAATTGTCATCTCGTAACTTTATTCACCGAAGTGGGTTTTTTCTCGGAAAGTTAAGACCCGTTGCGGTAATCATCGTAAACAGAGTGCTATCACTTTGTGACAGTTGGTCGTGATTATTCACATCAACAGTTTGGCGCCGTCTATGGGAAATCTTTATAGATTCCTACCCAACCAAGTCCCCATCAAGTAAACAAGCAAATGGCAAGCGGAGGAGCCAGCGGAAACCCTTCGGAGACCGCGGCGGACTATGCCGTAAAAGCCATGCTGGAGACAATCCTCAAACAACTCGAAGAAAACGCTGAGTCGAGAAAGGATTTCCAAACCAAATTGGAAAACCTCACCCAGAAGCAGTCCTAAATCGAAGGAACATTGACCGAAGCGGTCAGCTCGATGAAAGCCCAATCTTCGACAGCACCACGGAGGGATCTCGGGCGAGGAAGGACTCTAGATTTTTCCGGAATCCAGGTCACTCCGAGAACGACCGAGGTGGAAAACACTCCGGGCATAACAGATGGGCAAAATCCCACCACGGACCCGCGAGGGCCTGCAGATCACAGGGTCGCAATCGGCCACATCTCGACCAGGCACCCTGACACCGGATTGGGGTCAATCCAATCCAACTATGATGCACCGGGCCAACCCGATGATCCCGGATTCCGAACCCCTCCAAGGATGAATCGGAACGCCGAACTGCAAGCCCCTCAGGCACCAATGAGCCCGAGCTCTGCGCAGGTCGGGAACGAGATGAACAATCCTATCCGCATTCAGGAAGAGACCCCCCCCGTGGCCTGTCGAGGCAACGTCGACAACGACAGGGACAACCTTTTCGTTTACAATCCCAATTCGCCATTCCCGGCATGGCTTAGAGGACTCGAATCCACGATGGAAAAGGTGCAATCCGAGGTGAAAGCAGTGAGTTCAAAAGTTCATCACGCCACCTCGGCGGCTCCAGAAATAGATCGTCTGGTTCAAGAATCCACGAGCACACCGTTCACTTCGCTGATCACCAACGAGAAAATCAGGGACGTGGGAAGGGTCAATGTCCCGCGTTACGACGGAAAGACCGATCCAAGGGCATATCTCCGGGCGTTCTACATCGCAATGGGGAGGGCCGATCTCCAGCCCCACCAACGAGATGCGGGATACTGCCAGATATTCGCCGAGCACCTCGTACAGAATGCACTCGATTGGTTCTCAAGGCTGCAACCAGCCACAATCAGCTCGTTTGATCAGCTGACAACGCTCTTCCTGAAGCATTTCTCCATGTTCATCGAAACGGAAACCACGGTGGCGCAGCTTTACGCGTTGCAACAAACGAAAGATGAGCCACTGCGGAATTTCATAACTAGATTCAAGGACGTGCTATCACGCCTTAACGGAGTAAGCGACGAAACAGCAATTGCAGCCCTGACCGCAGGACTGTGGTATAAATCAAAATTCAGGCAGGATATCTGCGTGAACCGCTATACCTCGATCGAGGACGTAATGCACCGCGGGGGAAATTGGATCCGAGTCGAGGAGGAGCGAGCAGCCCTCGCCGCGAAATTCGACCCAACCCCGGTGACACCTAAGTTCAACAACGTCCCGAGGCCGCCACGAGACTCCGGCCACAATAAAGGATCCGGGTCTCACCGAGGTAGTACACCTCAACCTAAGCGAAGCAACCTGCCCCGGGGCTACGTGATGAACTCGGAGAAAGACGAGGTCAATATGGCCCAGGGCGGCGGCGCAACAACACAGGCAGATCCGTGGCCAAAAGACCCGAAAGCCTACTGTAAATTCCACAAGGTGTTCGGACACGCAACGTCCCAATGCCGCAAGCTCCAGATGGCCCTGGCAGAAAAGTTGGAGCGGGGCGAAATGAGCGACCTCGACATCGAGGCCCTGAACCCAAAATTGCAGGGAAGTGTAAGTCCGGATGGCGACCCGGCAGCCTCGAAGAAGAGGAAGCACAAAAAGAACCGAGCTCCCCAATCTGGGGAAGTCCCCGACACCCCGTTCGAAAAGAAGGGGAAAAAGGTCAACGAGGTCGAAGACGACGGCCCAGAGAAAACTTCCCAGGTCATCAACGTGATAATGGGAGGATCTCAGTATTGCAAACCCTCAGTCAACTCGATCAAAGCTCACCAGCGAAAGCTCCAATCAGACGCACCCCGCCAAATTTTCCAGGGACCCGAAACCCTCATCACATTTAAAGAAAGCGAAGCTCGGGAGCTCCCCGGACCGCACGACGATGCGTTAGTCATAACTCTCAACATCGCAAACTGGGAAACCAAAAGGATTCTCATCGATAACGGAAGTTCCGCAGACGTAATTTTCCTATCAACCCTGAGCCAAATGAAAATAAGTCCCGAGGACATTAACAGGGAAACAGTGCCCCTCACCGGTTTTAGCGGCCACTCCGTCAACACCGTCGGGGAGATCAAACTTCCCGTAATGGCAGGAGGCGTGAACGTCACAACCAAGTTCATGATCATAGACTGCCCGTCGCCTTACAATGCGATTCTACGAAGACCATGGCTGCACGCCATGAGAGCAGTGCCCTCAACGTATCACCAAAGTTTACAATTCCCGAGTGACGAAGGGATCAAAGAAATCCGAGGTGACCAAGCCATGGCACGGAGATGCTACATGAACAGCTTTTTGCTTGCCAAACAGAGTACAGTAAATCAAGCATAGCGATTACAGCATCCCCAAATAAACGAGGTGAAAAATACTTCAAAGCAAGAGAATGAGTCCCCAACAGTCGAAATGGTGCGACAAATCCCCATCGACGACAAAAACCCCGATAACACCGTTGGTATCGGGAGTGAGTTGAAGGGCGAAACACTCAAACGACTCATCAAGTTCTTGAAAAAGAACAAAGAATGCTTCGCCTGGTCCCACGAAGACATGCCAGGGATCAGTCTAGAAATCATCTCGCATCAACTCAATGTTGACCCAAGCTCCAAACCGATCAAACAGAAAAGAAGAAAGCTAGCCCCAGACCGCTCCAAGGCGGTGAACGAGGAGGTCGAAAGGCTGCTCAAATCAGGATCGATCCGCGAGGTTAGATACCCAGACTGGCTGGAAAACACAGTCGTAGTCAAGAAAAAGAACGGCAAATTGAGGGTGTGCATCGATTTCACCGACCTAAATAAGGCATGCCCTAAGGACAGCTTCCCACTCCCGCACATCGACAGACTTGTCGAGGCTACATGCGGGCATGAGCTGCTTTCTTTCATGGACGCCTTCTCTGGTTATAATCAGATTCTGATGCATCCCGACGACCAAGAAAAAACTTCGTTCATAACCGAACGGGGAATCTACTGCTACAAAGTAATGCCCTTCGGGCTGAAAAACGCGGGGGCCACCTACCAAAGACTCGTGAACAAAATGTTCTCGGATTTACTCGGTAGAACCATGGAAGTCTACATAGACGACATGTTAGTCAAATCCAAACGATCAGAAGATCACATCGCCCACCTCGAACAATGCTTCGAGATGCTAAAAAAGTATCAGATGAAGCTAAACCCCTCTAAATGCTCATTCGGGGTGTCATCGGGAAAATTCCTAGGATGCCTCGTCACACAACGAGGCATAGAGGCAAACCCGGATCAGATAAACGCCCTGTTAAAAATGCCCTCACCTCGCAGCGTGAAAGAGGTTCAAAGGCTCACGGGGCGGATCGCGGCACTAAATCGATTCATCTCGCGATCTACCGACAAATGCCTTCCCTTCTAGAAAATGCTGAAAGGAAATAAAAAATTCGAGTGGACGAACGAATGCGAGCAAGCTTTCCAGGAATTGAAAAAGTATTTATCCACCCCACCAATACTGGTCAGCCCGATCATCGGCGAACCACTCCTAATCTACCTCGCAATAACAGCTTACGCAGTAAGCAGCGTGCTCGTCAGAGAAGACTGAGGTGATCAGAAGCCCATCTTCTACACTAGTAAATCACTAGAGGACGCAGAAACCCGATATCCTACCATGGAAAAAGTGGCACTCGCCCTCATCACGGCGGCAAGAAAGTTGAGACCGTATTTTCAAGCGCACACCATCATGGTAATGACACTACAACCACTGCGATCAGTGCTACACAGTCCGAACCAATCCGGAAGACTGACCAAATGGGCAATAGAGCTCAGTGAATTCGACATCGAATATAAAATAAGGACGTGCGCTAAATCACAGGTCCTAGCTGATTTCGTGATAGAACTTAACACTGAGAGCCCCGAAAATGAGTCAGCCGACGAAGCATGGACGGTAAAAGTAGACAGATCATCTAATCAAAACGGATCCGGCGTAGGAATTCACCTCGTAACTCCAAGCGGCGAGGTGATAGAACAATCTTTTCGCCTCAACTTCAAGGCTTCGAACAACGAAGCCGAATACGAAGCCCTAATCGCCGGCCTCAAGCTGGCACGAGCAGTGGGAGCACGGAAGGTCAAAGTCTATTCCGACTCAAAGTTGGTTACAAGCCAGATAGCAGGGGAATACGAGGCAAAAGACCAAAGAATGAGTGCCTACCTAACCGTTGTAAACCAACTAATTGAAATGTTTGAAAAAGTCGAGATAGATCAGATCCCGAGAAGCGAGAACGCACAAGCCGACGCGCTGGCGGGTTTGGCATCCACCTCGGACCCCGAAGTAAAACGCGTCATCCCGGTAAAAACTATAGACACACCAAGCATCGACTTAACGGTGCACAACATCGAACTCGGCCCGGAAGACTAGAGAACTCCAGTAATCAGATTCCTACGAGGTGACGAAACACCTCGGGATCGGCAAGAGGCTAGAAAATTGAGGGCTAGAAGTTCGAGATTCTGCCTGATAAACGACACGCTTTACAAACGAAGCTTCAACGGACCATACCTCAAATGCTTGGGAGAGGACGAAGCAAAAAATGTCATCCACGAAGTGCACGAGGGAAGTTGCGGAAACCATTCCGGAGGAAGATCTTTGGCTAACAAAATCAAAAGACAAGGATTCTTCTGGCCCACAATGCTGAAGGATAGCGAATTACACGTACGAAAATGCGATGCATGTCAAAGGCACGCGCCTACAATTAGGCAACCCGCACTGAAACTGTCTTCGGTCACGGTGCCATACCCATTCATAAAATGGTCGATGGATATTGTCGGACCAATGCCGGCAGCAAAAGGATTAACAAGGTTCTTACTAATAGCAACCGATTATTTTACGAAATGGATAGAGGCCAAGGCCTATGCGCACATAAAGGATGTAGACGCAGAAAATTTCGTATGGAAAAACGTAATCTGCAGATACGGGCTCCCAAAGGAGATCATCGCGGATAACGGGCCACAGTTCATCTCTAGCAGATTTAAAAATTTCTGCGCCACACAAGGAATCTCTCTCAACACCTCGACCCCGAGATACCCGCAAGGGAACGGACACTCCGAGGTAGCAAACCGAACGATAATCGACGGGATCAAAAAGAGGTTAGATAGCAAGAAAGGAAGATGGCCCGAGGAGTTAAACGGGGTGCTCTGGGCATACCGAACCACACCTCGCCGAGCCACCGGGGAAACACCCTTCGCGTTGGTATACGGATCCGAGGCAATGGTACCAGCCGAAGCAGAATCCCTGAGTTTAAGACGAGAATTTTGTCCAAATTAGCCGAACGAAAACGAAGAAATGTTAAAAGACCAACTCGATTACATCGAAGAACGAAGAGAAAGAGCTTTGAGTAGGATCATCAACTACCAAAGGGTAATTGAAAGATACTACAACTCGAAGGTTCGACCTCGTTCGTTCAAAGTAGGAGACTTGGTACTTCGCAAGGTGTTTCAGAACACCTTGGAACTAAACGCCGGAAAGCTAGGAATAAACTGGGAAGGACCATATATTGTGTCCGAAATAGTGAAACCCGGTGTATACAGACTCATCAATTCGGACGGACTAAAAGTCCTCCGAAGTTGGAATACCCAACACCTAAAAAGATATTATTCTTAACAGAACAAATATCACCCCGAACTACGTAGTGGCTTGATCCCGGTAAACGCGGGTACGTAGGCAGCCTCACGCAGGCACAGCCCGATTCCCCACAACTTCAATAAACATCTCGATTACACCCTACCTCTTCTTTGTTATATCTCCCCCGAGGAGGGAGCATGGGAACAGCCCAGCTCTAACCATTCGATACCAATACCGACCCCGAAAACGAGGTAAAATGCTTACAAACATATCAAAGCACCTCGAGTCATACGAGCACATCGAGAAAATCCTCCCTAAAACTTTTACGTCTCGGCCGCATCAACACTCAGAATCTCCTTGGACTCGATTTCAGAATAGGGATCGCACTCATACCCCGACATGAAAGACCCTGAAATGAAAACGTCTATAGGATCGATCGATCGAGTTGCGCGGGACAAAAAACTAACCAAATACCGGGGTGTACGAAATAGACAAAGAAGCAGAGGAAGGACGACAAAACGAGAATTTATTGAGGATTCGAACAGCAAAGATCACCTCGAAAACTCGGAGTGACCACAACAAAGTCGGACTCCCGACCACAAAAAGACGTAAATATCCGAACATCAAAGTACCCCGGTCGGACTCCCAACCAAAAAAGGTACACATTGTCTTAAACTTGATGGAAATGGAAACAAAAGAATAAATAACAAAAAGGGAAATCCCCGAGCTGTTTAAGCTTCATCGTCGACTTCAGCGGTGCGGTCCCCGGCCTCTTCGTCCTCCAGATCATCGCCCACGACCTCATCCTCGCCAGGCCCAACGCCTAAGGCACCCTCCACGCTGGCAATGGCATCAGGGGCCTCCTCCTGTTTCTCTTCAACGGGGAAGGCGGGGTCATGATGTACGCTCGAGGTGGCGGCAGGGCGAGCCGAGGTAGGACTCGAGGCCGGAGAGGATCCGGATACGACGGCACGAGGCGGAACACCACCTGGGAAATGAAACCCATAGTGAACATTCCAGCAAAGACTCCTACACACGTAGCAGCTCTGAAAACACCACGAAGAAGGTTCGGGCATTTACCTTGAGATCCTTCAGCCGAGGTGAATTTGGCGAGCTGGAGCCCGAGCTTAGCGATAGTGTCATTGCGGCGTTCAATTTTCTTATTGAGCTTCTCAGAGACTTTCTGCACAGCAAGGCGAGTAGCGGAAACCACCTCGCTCTTTGCCTCTTGGAGCTCCTCCGTCGCTTTCAGCAGACCCTCCCGCGCTGTCTTCAAACTCCGTTCGAGAGCCTCGACTCTAGCCACTTCAGCCCGAAGTGACGACACCTCGTCCTGAAGAGCACGACACTTGCCACGCTCCTCGAAAACCTGGGCCTGCAGTTTCTCGGCCGTCTCCTTCTGGAAGTCGGCATCTAAACGCGAAGAATATAGGCATTCCTCGATTTTTCGGAGCTTCCCCTGGACGTCCCGCACCTCTTTTTCTCGAACGGCGAGCTGGGTCTCGGCTTCCTTCAGGCGACCGTCGGACCCCGCCTCGCTGAGCTGAAGCTTCAAGGCCGCAACGCTCTTCTCATAAGCGAGAACCATCTCGTTCATCGCCGTCAGAAACTGTCATCGAAAAATCCGAGGTGAAAAACACCTCGATAAACGAATATCTCCATAAAAATGGAATAGAGACTACCTTCACGCCGTTATGGGCAGTCTTCTCATACTCCCTACCATGCGATAGTGAGAGTACATCGAGGGGATGCCCCCGGCGAGCCGAGCTAGCCACAAAGCGCGAGGACGCCCGGGGCGAATCAACGAGAGAATGGGAACTCGCAAAGTCGATCGAGATGGTCTGGACCCCCTGGCGATCCCCAGATCCAGAGCGGCTACTGCTTCCTTCCCGAACCACCGGAGCCTTCAACTTTTCATCTTGCCGACGAGGGGGCGCAGCATACCCTTGAGGATTTGACCTCGTCCGAGGCGCCTGACGTTCCGGAATCACCTTGCCTCTCTTGGATGGAGCGACATTCACCTCGGCACGGTCGGGGGAGCGGTCACGCTTATCCAGCCGAGGAGCAACATCACTCGACGACCTCGTGGAAATAATTTTCCCTTCATTACCCGCTTCAGGACGTGCTCTGGCATCGAGCACCACCTCGCTCTCCATCTTGACCCGCCGAGACGATTGAGCCTCTTGCGCTTTCGCCACCAACGACTCCAACGCCATGTCTTCGGGAGTCTCATCGAACCCAGATGAAACGTGGTGAACGAGCGGAGTGGGGTCCTTACGACGATCAGGAGACGATTGCTGACTGCTCGAGGACTTCATAGACTCCTCAGGCGCTACGAGACAAAGAAAACAAGGTGAAAAACACACCTCGATTATACCAACTAAAACCCTACGACGTGAAAAGGACCTACCAAGGGCGGATAGGGGAGGAACTGACAACACTTGACCCGCGTCGGTCCGGAATTTCCAATACCCAGAGGCCTTAATCCTGCTGATTGGAAAATCGTTCCAATCCAACCCGTTCTTTGGGGCCAGAACCTTCTTGAGCCCCCTGAACCTCGAATCGACCTCCGGTACCACAATCTTGGTTGCTGAAAAACAAAAATGTTCCAACAGTCAGAGCAAAAAGAAACGAAAAAGGCAAAAAAGAAAAACATGAAGTAAGCCTCCAAAGCCCACCAGGGCCAGAACTCCATCTCGGAGGTTTCAGTGCCTCAGATCGAACATCTCTGATGAAGAAAAACTTCTCTGTCCACCCTCCTCGCACGTCGGGAGTTCCTCTGAGGATCCTCCCCATCCTCCCGTTCAAGAAGAACCTCCCCGAGGACTTCCCAGCGCTCTTGGGATAACAAAGACGAACAAGATCCTCAACAGTGAGGACCGCCCTGTTCTCCCGTGACATAACCCCAAGAGCCACAAGATTCCGGTAGGCGTTTGGGACCAACTGCCCAGGAGCCAGCCCGATGTGCTGAAAAAATTCGATAATCACATCGGGAAGAGGGAGCTCAATCCCGGCTTCGAAGAAAGCCTCGTAGACACACGACCACCCCGGCTTCTCATCAAAAGATCGATCCATCGCGCCCGGGGCCTCTGTCTCGATAAAATCGGGGATGTTATACAGACTCCGGAGCTCGCGAAGATATGTCTGAGTAATCACCGAGAGAGAGCCATCAGCCTGGAAGGAGTCGCTCTTCGAACCAGAGGCAGACATTTCTTCGCAATGTAGAGAGAGGAAGAAGAGAAAAAATGCGAAGAAGGTAACAGAGTAAGAGGTTTATAAACTCACCTCTGCAAAAACCGCCTCTTCCAAAACCACCCTTCACGATCTCCAAAAACTGCCACAATCATGGCATCGAAGCCCAAGGGGCTAAATAGCCCCATCACCTCCGAGATAGGCGTGTCAGCCTCCATCCCACTCGGTCAAGACCGTTGTCAAATCAAAATGTTGATTGGCTCAAAACTCGACGCAAGAAATCGAGAAGGAAAAGAAACACACGCTAGGCTAATCCAAGCACACCACGTGTACAACCCATGCAAACCCTCAAAACACCCCCCCCCACGAATTAATTCAGTTCAAAATCGAACATTTCAAAATTTTCACATTTGAAAATCGGGGATCGCGCCAAATACAAAAAAAAAGAAGCTGACAACCCCTTCGAAAAGAAAAATTTGGCAAAAATACCTCAAGTTTCCACATCCTTCACGATCAGACGAAAATAATCATCAACGACATAATAGTTCACCAAGCGAAAATCACTTAATGAACTGGGGGGCTCACTGATGATGCAGGATTTCACCCTCTCCGAAAAACGACATCGAAAGGATGGAGTTACACTCGACGACGTAAACAACGTAAAACGACGTAAGATCCAAAGAAAGTTGGGCCTAACAACTAACCAGCAGGCCCAATAAGCAACCTAGCACGTTTGGTCCACCAAGAATCTACTCCGAAGCCAAGCCTTCCCGAAGACCAAGCCCACGAGGTCCAAGTAGCCTTCCCGAAGACCAAGCAGCCCGGGATATCAGGCGTGCTCCACTTTATTGACCAGTCCAAGGAGCCTCCACGTGGAGATAGACCAGGCATCACATCGTCAAAGTTTTACACGTGGTGTTCAAAACGAAAAGAGGAGAGAATCAGCCTAGTCTACTAGCCGTTACAAAATTATAGGAAATAGACGTTGTAATTCGGGCTATAAATAAAGCCTACGAAGTAACTCTAGAGAAGGGAATCTCGTTCAACACTTTACATTAGCTATTCACTTTGTATTCACTTTGTTATCAATCAAACATACAAATTACTTATTATCGATCAACTCTTTACCAAATGGTCATCTCGTAACTTTATTCACCGAAGTGGGTTTTTTCTCGGAAAGTTAAGACCCGTTGCGGTAATCATCGTAAACAGAGTGCTATCACTTTGTGACAGTTGGTCGTGATTATTCACATCAACAGTCATAATCTTTTACAAATGGATAAAATATCTTGTTTAAGGACACATATGTCCAACAGGAGGTCCATAATCTTACAATGCGAGCCTGAGTTCAAGAAGACTGACACTCAGGGAACGCAAAATAAGAAATAGAGCTCATGATAATATAAATAAAAATATAAGAGTTTACAAACAAAAGAAAGAAAGAGCAGAGAACTAACAGAACCGGAAAGCTCTCTCTCATACAAATGTCATCGTTAACAAAGGGAGTGATGAAATCAGGGTGGGAAGCCCACCAATGATGACCCGCACATTGAGCCCCAAAACTAGTTAAGGCATCTGCCACTTTATTACCCTCTCTATAAATATAGCTTATCCTGAACTGAATAGTGTCTAGGAAATAAAGACATTTCGACCATCTAGCTCGCAACTTCCGTGGAACTTCACGTGATCTTTTCTGAAAAAGTTGAACAACGTAGCTAGAGTTGCATTCTAGCCACACCTTCTCCCAATGGGACTCCTTAGCCTTTTCAATAGCAAACATAGCAGCAATCAACTCAACTTCAAAGGCATAAGCAGAGTCAATACGAAAAGCGAACGATCCATGAGGAAACCCTCGGTAGGTTCTGAAAATGCCTCTAGCCCCAGCCACACCTGGAGCACTAAGACAAGAGCCGTCAGTATTGCATTTTAACAAATTTACGGAGGGAGGAAGCCAAACTATTGAAATAATATTTGGAGCTTTCTTTGGATGAACTTCCATGCCGAAAAAATCCAAAATCCTTGAATCCTGTGTAGTGCTTGTCAACCCTAATATAAGGAAATTAGCATCCTTTGTAAGTCGCCAGACCAGTCTCAAGAAATTGTTAATGCTAAGAGTTTCATCTTGAAATAAGCAATTATTTCTAGTATGTCAAATCAACCAAATTGCAGAGACTATAATTGTATTCCAAAGCGCCAAAACACGAGGACTAAGATCAACCGATGATGCGTTAGAAAGAAGTAAAGCAAGAAAACCAGTTCTGTTAATTGACTTTACGAAAATATCAGAAATAGAACTCCAAACCAAGTTATGATTAGAACAAACGATATTGTAAATAGATTTCACAGAAAATTGACCGTCGTTACAAGGATGCCAAATACACACATCATCAACTTCCTCAATAAAATTGACTAATTTAATTAACTGACTAATCAACTAATATATTTTATAATTACTAATGAATCAATCAATATCGACAAATCATAATGAAGAATTCAAGATCATTAACAATTCAACATCAAAATCAAAAATTCAAACTTTAATCCCAAAATCAAAAATTAAAAATTCAACAATTCAAAATCACTAAAGAAATCAAATAAAATTTAGTACATCTAGAAAATAACAACCATATTAACACTAATCCACAAGAATTATCCCCTAAAATATTAACCCTAAAACATGGATTTAACAAAAAAAAAAATCCAAACTGAACCGAACCTTCAAAAGAACCTTAAATCCAAAAACTAGAAAAGTTAGCCTAGCACGATGGGATTTTCGAACCGAACCGAAACTTCAAAAATGTGTTCACCGCAATCGATTAGGCGTGAATACATTTTTTATTATGAAAGAGGCGGCGGCTGGCGAATTTCGAGGCTCAATGCCGCCACAGGGACAAAACTTTACTGAGGCACAATGATATTTCCACAACCTCAACCGTTTTGCATCGTCATCGGCTAACGAGGCGACCTCGTCTAGGGTTTCTCTAGGTCGCGGAGGAGAAATGGTGTACGCTCGAATCTCTTCTTTGACGATCGCCGCGAGTAGTCAACATCTCAACGAGTTCAACAAATATTGTTGGTCCCGCTACCGGCATCGGGGCATATTTAAAATGATGGCGATCAAAGTGACGTGAATTTCCGACCCTATCATTGACGGCCCGTGTGTGATCAAAGCAACCTTTTTGGACGACCAATGAAAATCGCTTAAGTCGGCTATGGTCGAGTTCATCGCTCTAAGAAATGATTGACTCCAAGTTGAAGAACAAACTCAAGAGGAAGTGTACAACAACGATGAAATGCACGACTACTTCATTTCAAAATGCTATTAGTATTTTTCCTGACGTCATTTTGAACAATATCCAATTTCTGATGTATTTTATAAATCAATAGATGAGGTACCTTTCAATGGGCACTCCTATTAGGAATATGCCGTGGAATTTTGTGTACTTCAAAATACTTTTACCCATATTTACCCATAAATTTATATATATAAAAAGAAGTAATTGAAAGCGACATTAAAAATAAGAATACTCATTATGTGTTATAAAATTGCAAGATGCTCTAATTAAAAGAAGAATAATCTCTGTGACCAAACTCACTTTTGTGTTTTTTTATTCGTTGTTTGTTTCGTGAATACCGAAAATGAGTTCCGTCGCATACTCAATTTGCACTCAGTGCCTCTTCACAACCAGAATGGAGTAGATAATTTGTTGGTTAGAATTCAGAAAGGTCATGATCCAATGTATATAACTATATATATATTCCAAAAAAAAAAACAACTATATATATATTTATTGAGATCATCGTAATATCTATATAATATATGTCGGAAATGTGCGAAGGAGGCAGAAACATTGTTGACGCATGCACCAGCTAAAGGGACGGGGTTTTCAAAATTGAATGCTACGCTACACAAACACTTATGTAAGCAACCAAACTTGTGACCCACGCTACTCCAAAATCTTTTATTAATAACCTTTAATATATTCTATACAAAAAAGATCGATCTGCTTTGTTTACACAATGCGGCCGGAGCATGTCTATGTTCTTTGCTTCACTCTTGTTTTTCTTGCGTAAGCGCGTGTCGAGTTTTTTTGTGTCGTATTACTATTACCTACACCAATGTTTTAGTTCTCGGCGATAACTTGCATTTACAGACTTCTCGATAAGTTATCAATCGTAATCGTATGCACTATAAAAATGAGTTCTCTTTGTCGTTCAAGAACAAGCTTATCAATATCGTTTTTAAGGCAAAGAAAAAAAAAAAGATGAATGTCAGCTTCTGACAACTGAAGATCAAACTTTGTATTTATTTTCTTTCTTTATTTTACGATTTTCACCCTGAACTCTCTTTTCCCTCCAAAATCGCACCTTCTTTCTATGCATTATCGATGATTGTAAGGGATGATATAACTCGCGGCGTTTCTCTTTTTGGGTGAATTTGTATGTTTCTCTATTACTTGTTTTTTCTATATTCGATTTTCATATTTCCGGTTTGTGTTCTTCACATGGTTGGCTTCTTTTTCAATTTTTTGTGATTAAGAGGGTATTTGTGGAATATTTTTATACCCGCGAATTACTTTGTTATCATTAAGATTCACTGGTTGAAACGAAAAAATCCGGTGATATTCTTAAAATGCAGATTGATGGAAAAAGAGTTTGGAAAAGACGGGGTGGTGGTTGGACATTGGTGGCAGAGGGGACAGCTACGACGGAATCTCCAACAACGAGGCTCGGGTAGGCATCAGTGAGAAAGGATTCCAAACCTAGAAACAGTATATCTAAGCAAAACACGATATTTTCAAAAGTTTCCACCAATAGCGGCTCCGGCGGAGTCTCTCGAAGTAGCTCCGACAGGGGCGCTCTCACAAGTTCTAGGGAGAAGGTTCAACAAATATAATCTTCATCACAAGATTCTAACAAAAATATGATAATATGGCATCACGAAGTAGAGAAATTTACTTGTTTTCAGTCGAATATTAACAAATATGTTATTAACAGTAATGCAATTCCAATTTTATACTAGGGAAACAAATTCCAATTTTTTATATTAGGGAGACAAAATAGTAAAGAAAGACCTTTTAATTCCAAATCAGAAATAAAATTAATCAAACTGAAAAATAAAAATGGCGCCGAGTATTATATTTACATGATTTGCTCTCTAGCTACATTCACATGTTGCTTGCAAATCATCTTTATTATAGTCGATCAAATTTTTTGATGGTTCCAACTCTTTATCAGGCTAGGTCTTTTTAATTTGCTACAAATTAACACATCAAAAAATCAATTTAAGCATAGAAGCTAAAAAAAAAAAAGTTAACTTCACAAAAATCATATGAAATTTTTGAAATGCTCCTCTAAACAAGTTAAAATATAAACGAACTCACGATACTGGTCAATTACTTTGTGTCAGGTCTCCATAACAGTTGTGATGAATTAGACTTCAAACGAACTAATTGTTAAGGTCGGATCCGGTTGGATCCCTCTTAACAGTATGAAAGCCCTGAAGGTCGATGAATGGAGACCATGAAGCGGATCCCCGAACGCGAATGGGACCCGACGAGGAGAGTCGACGACACCGAGACCCGACGAGGCGAGTCGATGACGCCGAGACCCGACGAGGAGAGTCGATGACACTGAGACCCGACGAGGAGAGTCGATGACACGAGTGAAGAGGGGGTTGCAACAAAGCGTCGGCAGCACAGGAGAGAGTCGAGGAGACTCTGGCGTGACGAGAGGTACTGACAGATTGTTGACATTGACTGATGGGATAAGCATTTAATGCTTGAGGCCTCGATGGGATAAGCATTAAATGCTTGAGCACGCCGCGATGGGACGAGCATTTAATGCGGCCACCTCGGTAGTAGCCCAGTGGGCTCGAACCACGAAAAGGGGTGCACCAGGCTTTTGTCAGTCGTATGGGGGAACGAGCCGATGGGACTCCGATGGAAGCGGGAAAATTGGCCTATAAAAGGGGAGGAAAACCTATGTAAAAAAAGATAGATATTCTTTGGAAGGGACAAAGAGAGATAGAGGTTTTGAGGCAGGAGAGAAGAATCTATGCTTGAAAACTGATTATCTCCAATACTATCAACACCAAACCGTCATCTTTTCCTAACTAATAAACGGAAGAAACCGAGCTCTTTATTTAAGAACAAGAGTAATCTTGTGATTGTTGAGTGCACGAAACGCCCTCAACATGACGCTAGTTTCAATTTAAGTATGAGGGCCATGACAACAGTTAACTTTGCCCGAAATGATTTTTATAACAGTTAACTTAAATACACAGTTCATAGAAAACAGAGGATAAAGACTAGATATTTATGATAGTAAGTACATGTAACTTGACGCACAACCAGGGTTTAGATGAGAACTAATCATAAAATGTTCGACTTCGAGGGCAAGAGTAAGATCACACGTATAGATTTGCGCGTCACCAATGGAGCAGCGACAGAGTTGGCCGCGGCCCAAGAGTTGTGCACGACGTGGGACCAGCGCAGCACCAACAAGCAGGGCTCCACACGCTCCACGTCGACCACCCCCGGCGCACACTACGCGTCACTCTCCTCCATGCCATGCGCAGCCTCCGCCACCAGGAGCTCATCTATGGCTTCGCTCTTCGTGACTCTTCACTCCTTCAAAAGAGCTTCATCAGCACAAACACACTACCATTGGCTCCAAAACATCGAAGCACCGTTGACCCACGCCTCTGGTCAAACCAAAAACGTATGCACATACAGCACACAGATACTCGCTCGTTGCGCGTAAGCCATGCACAAGCCAACGTCGCCACCCACTCGCATCGTGGCCTCTTTCTGTCCCTCCACGTGTCCACCAACTCGTATGATCTCACGCTATATAAACCCCGGCCTTTACGCCTTCTTTCTGTTCCTGCAGCCTCAGACCAAACGAAGAAGATTCGCAACGCCATGGTGAAGAGCGTCGTGGAAGAGAAGTTCTCGGACTTCTTCGAGAGGTGGGTTTTTCAGCTTGAAGACCTCCTCACGCAGCTGATCCGAGCGGCCAAAACGACGTCGTCGACGGCTCCGGATCCGCAGGCTCTGGTGGCGAGAGTGACGACCCACGTCAAGGCCTACTACACGGCCAAATGGGCTGCGGCGCACGAAGACGTCCTCGTCTTCTTCAGCCCCGCGTGGCTCAGCCCACTCGAGACCGCGTTCCAGTGGGTGACGGGCTGGAAACCCTCGACAATTTTCCGGCTAGTCGAGTCTCTAAAGGCGAGCGGCCTGAAGAGCTTGTCGGAGCCGCAAGCGAAGAGGATCGCGGAGCTGAGGGCGAGGATACGGCTGGAGGAGGAGAAGGTGGAGTGGGAGATGGAACGGCAGCAGGTGGCTATGGCCGACCGCAGGACGGTGGAGCTCACGAGGCTCCCCACGGCCACGGACGGCTGCGCGGTCGCGGTAGAGGCTGCGCTGAAACGCATGGTGGCGGGGCTGGAGCGGGTCATGAAGGCTGCGGACTGCGTGCGGCTCAAGGCGCTGAAAGGCGTGCTGGACGAGCTCTCGCCGCCACAGTGCGTGGAGTTTCTCGCGGCGCACTCTGCGCTGCTCCTTCAGATCCGCCACTGGGGGTGGAGGAGATCGCCGGCCTCGTCGGCGGTTGTGGCTTCACACTCGTCTAGTAATTTGCAGGGTAACGGAATATCTCCTCATTAGCCAACTAGCTGCTACGTGAATATATATGATCATGATGATGAGTAGTGCATGCTGTGTTTTTGACTACCTGTTTTGTGGTTGGGATGCAGAGCTACACGCGTGTCGTGTGTTTTGGGAGCCCAATGTCGAGCGTGTGGACTCAGCGAGTTTTGTGACTGAATTCTAGTGAGTACGATGAGATGGAGACTAGTCTAGTTCTGTTCTGCTATGTATTCCAATATCCAACCTGCTTTCCTATGTCCTAAGTTGTTTTTGAGCATGGTTGGCGTTGAGATCACTTATTATTTTATTCATACTACTAGCTTACTGTTTTATGTGTGTTTTGATCGACCAAAAGTGTGTGGTGTATATAGCAGAAAGCGATCACCTACACTTGACTTGACAATCTTTATAAGAACATCGAGTTCACGTACAATTTTAGGTGTAATATTGGCATATACATAAATTTTATTCTAGTAGGGCAGTATAGATTAAAAAAAAAAAAGTATCTTAGTTCCATAATAGTAATGCTGTAAATATCTAGTCAAAGGCAAACCCGGACTATATATATATGTATATTTTATAAAAAAAAAACCCGGACCTGAACCTGGACTGATCCAGGTCCAGGAATTTTTTAATAGGAAAACTTAGTTTATTCCCAAAAAGAAAAAAAAATCCGGACCCGGACTTATCCGAGTGAAAAAAAAAAAAACCAGGCCAGTCGTAATATTGGCATATACATAAATTTTATTCTAGTAGGGCAGTATAGATTAAAAAAAAAAAAGTATCTTAGTTCCATAATAGTAATGCTGTAAATATCTAGTCAAAGGCAAACCCGGACTATATATATATGTATATTTTATAAAAAAAAAACCCGGACCTGAACCTGGACTGATCCAGGTCCAGGAATTTTTTAATAGGAAAACTTAGTTTATTCTCAAAAAGAAAAAAAAATCCGGACCCGGACTTATCCGAGTGAAAAAAAAAAAACAAACCCAGGCCAGTCCGGATCTGGGTATTTTAATATATATATATATATATATATATATATATATATATATATATATATATATATATATATATAGTGGCAGAGCCATAGGTGAAACCTAAAATAAAATTTAACGATTTTTTTCTAAATTATTTTTTTTTTCACACATAAATAACATTAATCACATAATATATATACATAATAATATCTATTAAAAAGACAAGTAAATAATGTTACCTAGTAGTACAATATTATTATTAAAAAGACAAGTAAATAATGTTACCTAGTAGTACAAAATACGGTGTCGCAGTATGGTGTCGCGTTTTCCTCTTTTGGAAGTATGTATACAATTCTGAGTAAACAAAATATCAGTCTGACATTATACATACTATATATGACATTATACATACTATGTGCATACAATACTTGTTTTAAAATATCAGTCTGACATATGATGGTGTGGGTCTTAGGCAAGAAATATGCGTGGTTTTTTATTTATTGACTTTCGATATTTTTATCGCAACTATTAAGATAAAAGATAAATTGTATAAGTGGAACACTAAGTATGATTCTAACATCTCAACCATAGATAAAATGTGATCATACAACAAATATCAGGTGCAGCTTCAAGCTGTGCACCTAGTGATAACGTGGCTACGCCAATATATATATATATATATATATATATATAACAGATATAATTTTTGGCCAACATCTACACATCTACAAGCTTACTATATAGTATGTACTCAAATGGTATCTAATTGTGGATTTTTGAAGTTTCTCCATTTTGCTTAACAAATCTTTTTCTTCTTCAGCCCAGCAACCAGCTTTCTCGCTCTGGCTCGGGTTCGCGAGAAATTGGTCCTGGTCTCTTGTCCCGTTTAGGAAGAGAGTCGAAGAAGAAGGAGATACAAACAAAAAGTAATCGATAAGACAAATTTTGATAGCGTTTAACGTAGTTAAAGAAACTAAATAAATTCTTAAAATTTGTTATTAAATACAATTTGAATATATATCTTACTAAAAAAAAGACAAAAAATGAATTTATGCGGCCTCATGTGAGGCGCTACTTATGTGTGTGTATATATATATATATATATATATATATATATATATATATATATATATATGTGTGTGTGTGTGTGTGTCGCGATTAATCCAAGATTTCGTGTTGAAGTTCGGACCCACTCAAGGCCAAAGAAGTGCCTTCCAGGCCCAAACGACAATGGCCAAGACACGTAGTTTGAATCCTCGTAAGACCCACTCAAGGCCCAAGAACTGCCTTCCAGGCCGAAACGACAATGACCAAGACACGTAGTTTGAGTTCTCGTACGACACACGAACACATTTGTAAATTGTTTGCTGAAATGGGAATCCACACAACACAAACGCGGCTCTTTAATGATCTACAGTCGTGGCTCTTAGAAACTTAGGTATAATTTTACTCTAAGACAAAGCATAAATAAACTAATTATTTTCATGATATTTATAATTCAACATAAAGACATATATTGTTTTGTAAAGTTCTTAATTATACTCGTACCGTACTAAAATGTTTGTGGTTATTACTCGATGAGTTTATTTTGAACATATAATTTGGTGTCGATGACGACTAAAAGTTTTTGAAGCTAAACAATTTAGAGGTCATATTCCAATTTATTACTGGGAGAAATATTTTGAAGTATTTTGGCATTTTCTTTAAAAAAAATGTACTCTTGAAAATGATATTTTTGGTAGATTTTGGCAAAAATACCAATTAAACTTTCAGCAAAAATAATTATACTAACACAAGAGCACCCCACCCCGCCACGTCCGGCCGGACGGCGGCGCGCGTGTGGTGGTGTAACATTTGTGTGAGTCCTCCCCCATCCACAAAATCCTATGACCCAAAGGGCCCAAGCCCTTTTCCCTAATATTTGGTATATAAACATCACTAAACTCTTGTCATCTATCAATGTGGGACTTTTTATTATTCATTCAACTAATATCACACCTTCACACTTAACATACACATACACTTCACCTAATAATTTAACTTAATATTATACACTTAGCATACATATTAACTTCATCTAACATACACATACGCTTAATATACATATTCATTTAATATTATACACTTCAACTAATATTAAATTTGTTAACATACATATACAATTAACATGCATATTCACTTAATATTACACACTTAATTAACATACATATTAACTTCACATAATAATTTGACTTAATATTATACACTTCAACTAATAAAGTGACTTAATATTATACATTTCACCTACATATTTAAGTTACAAATATCTTGTATTTATTAAATATGTAGTTTTGAACTTATATAAATATCTTGCTTAAATACTCAAATATTTTTTTACAGAATATCCGTCGAAAACCCCATCGACATGCTGTATGCCCATGCGAAAAGTGCGGTATATGCGGCATGCGGTATTTCTTTTTTTTACGATTTTTCCATCGGCATACCCATCGGCAAGCGATATCTCCGTAAAACGAAAAATGCGAAACGAAATCGGCAAGCGGTATTTAAAACCTTGGTCTGAATGATACGAAACGGGCTACATCTTGCCCACGAAAAAGTTTGGAGGCCTAAAAGTGTCTTATACTTATAGTATAGGGTTATGATGGGCAATAATACCCATGTAGTTTAGAAATGTAACGGCATAGAGTTAAGCTTAAAAAAAATCCTCGCACTATTACCCAAGTTTGACTTTTTGAAAAATTTTAGAATTCTATCCAAGTTTCACTTTTTGAAATTTTTTAGAATTTTATCCATATGACGTTAGTTCCGTTAACTGGTATTTTCAGCATAATTTAATCATTTTTATCGGAATTTTACAAATAACCTATCGTTGGAAAGCTAAGAGATAGATTTACAACTTTGTAAATTTACTTTTAATTGTCAAAGGTCGTCAAGTATCTGAAAACTAGCTCGCTGCCAAAAATAAGAAAGCTGTGCAATTTTTCTCTGAATTCGGCATTGCTTACTCCGAAGTCGGCGTTTAGCTCTAAAAGGGCAGTGATAAATCTAAAAAAAACATATGGCAAAGAAGTTAACAGAACTAACGTCAAAATGGATGGAATTCTAATTTTTTTTTCTTCAAAAAATGGAACTTGGATACTATTGTTACGATTTTTTTTAACTTGGCTCTATCCTGCTACATTTCTAAACTACTTGGGTATTTTTGTCCGTAATAACCCTAACACATATATATATATATACACACATGTTCATATCAGTTCGACATTTATGTCGTTTCCTCTAATTTATTGTTGTCTCATTTATATTTTTGTGTTGTATAATCTTAATGGACTATGTAAGGAAATTGGACTTCTACTTAACATTGAGTTTTCTCCTTTTTTTTTTTCTCGAAAGAATTCAATTTTTAACGTCTTAAAATCTGATATTCGTACATGAATTAATTGTTAAAAATGCTTGCACAAATCAAACTGTTCAAACTAACAATTGGAATTCTTAACCAGTTGATTTCAAATTTGAATGTCTATTTATCTTCTCAGAGGATTCTTAACCAGTTGATATTCGCACTGTTAGTCGTGTACGACTGTAATTATATTCAAATTTAATTAGCCAAAATTAAAACATGTGTTTGTGTTTTTGGACCACAACACAATCGAATTAAGATTAATGATTAATGAGACTCACTTGGACCAAGGAACAGTCTAGAAGCTTCGTGGCGTCGTCGAGCCTTATAACGTCATGGTACACATACCTCCTTATCAATTAAAAAAAAAAGAAAAGAAAACCAGAAAAAATTAAGCAAATCAAATTGCATTTCAATTTCGGAAATTTGCTTTCGTCCCCCCTTCATTTGTAATTTTCGCAAACATATACCCGCGTGTTAAAAAACAGTTCAAATATACCCTCAATAGTATATAACTATCTACTTTTCAAAAGGGAAACTTCAATTTGTGTGCCCGGTTGAACATGTATTTTTGGAAAAGTACCCCATTTTGTTAAATTACAAAACTATGCCCCAAAAGTGTTTATGTAAAGACAAAAAGTGTTTATTTAACATCAAAAGTTTTTGGAGCATAGTTTTGTAATTTTAAAAGTGTTTTAAAAGTGTTTATGTAAAGACAAAAAGTGTGTTGGGGCATAATTTTGTAATTTAACAAAATAAGGTACTTTTCCAAAAATACATGTTCAACCGGGCACACAAATTGAAGTTTCCCTTCCAAAATATACCATCAATTTTTCAAAATATTAATAGAACTTATTACACCATCAATTCATAAAGGGTATTGTCATTTTTTTTAAATTAAACATCAAGCGTAAAATGAAAGAGCAAATTTCCGTTGAATTTTCCAAGCAAGAAAAAAAAAATGGTTTTCAGAAATGAATTGAAATTTAATCAAATTACACGAGAAGAGTGTACTATTTGATAAAGTTCTTAATTATTCTCATACCGTACTAAAATGTCTGTTGTTATTATTCGATGAGTTTATTTGGAACATATAATTTGGTGTAGACGACGACTAATAAATCAACATATTAAAAATAATAACCTTTGCTAATTAACAATTGAGCGCCCGCTACCTCAACTGTAAAATCTGGAATATAAATTTATATATTAAAAATAATTTTTTTTAATTGGTATTAGTCTGCAGAATTATCGGTAGCCAATTTTTTAAACTGTAATCGAAAACTGTCCGGTTCACGGCCAGGATGCGACTTTTGATTGAAGTATGATAAATGATCTGACAACATGCCAAGCTAAATGTTTGAATGATACGAAACGAGCTACATCTTGCCCACGAAAAAGTTTGGCGGCTTAATAGTGCCATATATAATATAGGGTAGGGGTGCAAGCGGACCGGGTACCCGGTTTTTTTGCCATACCCGGTACCCGGATCCGGAATCCGGGTTTTTTGAAATTGAGAACCGGATCCGGATTTTTTTGTTTAAAAAACCGGAAATACGGATCCGGGTTAAAACCCGGTTTTGGAAATAGAAAACCGGTTTTTAAAACCGGATCCGGATTTTTTGCAATTTTAGTTTTAAACTTGAATTTTATATTAAAAAAAAACTTGAAATAGTTATACTAAAAGTTTCTTTTATCAATTATCTTAAAAAAAAAAATCACATTTTGGCTAGAAAAAAAAAATGAACCAACCAATGACACTAAATGAAAGACATATAATAAGATAAATAATAAGGTATTTTTTTGGTAAAAAATTCTATATATTATATGTATACATTTAATAAGCGGGTTTTAGTAACCTACTATCCGGGTTCCGGGTTTTTTATTCTTTAAATCCGGGACCCGGATCCGGTTTAATCCGGATGCGGTTTTTTTATTAAACCGGTTCCGGTTTAACCCGGATTAATACGGTTCCGGTTTTTTTAAAAATGCGGTTACGGTCCGGATGCGGATTAAAACCCGCATTTCCGGGTTTTATTTGCACCCCTAATATAGGGGGTTACAGAAATTGTACGAAATACTCATTTTGTGTCAAACTTTTTAAAAAACTACTCATTGTGTGACCTATAATAGGTAGTTTTAAACAAGTTTGCACAAAAAAGATATTTCGTTAATTAATAGGGTTATTATAGGCAAAAGTATCCATGCAGTTTGAAAATGTTGTGCATAGAGTTAAGTTTTAAAAAATCTTGGCACTAGTACTCAAGTTTCACTTTTTAGAAAATTATAGAATTTCGTGTATGTGACGTTAGTTTTGTTAACTCGTATTTTCAACATAACTTAATTATTTTTTATCGGAATTTTACAAATAACATATCGTTGGAAAGCTAAGAGATAGATCTACAACTTTATAGTTTTACTTTATATTATCAAAGGCCGTCAAGTATCTGAAAATTAGCTCGCTGCAAATATACAAAAGTTGTGATATTTTTCTCCCAATTCGCCGTTGCTAACTCCGAAGTCGGCGTTTAGCTCTGAAAAGGGAGTGATAAATCTTAAAAAATAATATTTGGCGAAGAAATTAACAGAACTAACGTCAAAAATGGATGGAATTCTAAAATTTTCCAAAAAGTGAAACTTGGATACTATTGTCACAATTTTTTCAACTTAGCTCTATACCGCTACATTTCCAAATTACTTGAGTACTTTTGTCCATAATAACCCTAGTATATATACACACATGTCCGAATCACTCTAACATATTTATGTCGTTTCCTCTAATTTAGTCGTTTCATTTTGAATTTTTGTGTTGTAATCTTAATGGACTTTGTAAGGAAATTGGACTTCTAATTAACATTGATTTTTCTCTCGAAGGAATTTAATTTTGGGTTAATGAACGAAATATCTATTTTATATAAATTTTTTTAAAATTATTTATTTGAGTGCATTTTAGTACACATAATGGATAATTTTTAAAAAGATTTGTACAAAATAAGTATTTAGTACGATTTCTTTTCAATCAAATTTAACGTCTTAAATATAAACATGATATTCGTACACGAATTAATTGTTAAAAATGCTTGCACAACTCAAACTGTTCAAATTAACAATCGGATTCTTTGATTTCAAATTTGAATGTCTATTCATCTTCTCAGAGGATTCTTTGATAGAGCTTTCCCTTTTCTCGTTTTTCATTCAACCAGATATTTTAGATAGTTCTTTCCAGAAAACTCGTCACAAATCCCAATAACTCTATGCATTATAAAAATTCTTATTTTGTGCAAAAATAAAAATAAAAATTCTTACGGAAGTACAGCTAAACGCCTAACGTCTATCCTCAACAATTTTGTTTCTTAAATACATTCACCATGGTCCAAACCATTTTCCAGAATATTCTCGAGTTTCCTGTTTTTTATTATGTGCACTCTAGAAGGAACTACAAACATAATGATGTGTATTTCCTGTATGTATATATATATACATGGGAACTTAAAAAAATAACCCCTAAAAAGCAAGTTATACCCGTTTTATTCCCCGGTTTAATGTATCTGAAATATTATTCCCGAAACTGTCTCTGGATTTATTTATTCCCAAACTACCCTTTTTTACCCATTTTTTTACTCGACATTTTTTTCCTCCCTCCCTCTTGCCCATCAACGCACCCAAATGGTCTCTCGCTTCCCTCACTCACGCACGACCTCTCCTGACTTCTGTAGCACATCCTCACGCCGGAAACCACGACCCCACGACCTCACGTTGCATATCCTTCGTTCCACTCACCGCCGAACCCTAGTCGCCAACGGAAACCACGAGCCAGTCGCCGCCGACGGAACCCACGAACCAGTCGCCCACCGAACTACCAATTTCAGTCGCCGACGGAACCCACGAACACGGAAGTACGACCGAACCCACGAATCAAGTTCGTTTGACTTGTCTCTAAGGTACTTTAATGGGTCTTTTAATTTAGAGAATCTTGTAGTTGATTTAGGGCTGATTTTAGGGTCTGTTTGATTTAGGGGTGATTTCTGGGTTCTTGGCAGCGATTGAAGTTGCGGATTGCTCGGTTTTTGGGTACGTTTGAAGTGGAGCTATGAGTTCATTTGTTATGTATTATGCTGAATACTATTGATTTGATGCTTACATCTTGTTTGATAAAATGCCTCAATGCACTGTAATATCATGCATCTTTTTTGATAGTTTGTTCAATGGGTTTTTATGTTGAACAGATCAAGCGATTAAAGTGTTGCATCATGCAATGTGAAGACGCACCGCCACCGCTTTCTAATTCGCCGGGTATTACAAATATGAACCCCGCAGAAACTTTGACAGTTTTATGTCAATTTAGTCTACTTTAACCATATTTTTCGGCATATTTAAAGATTTAGTCATTTTTTATTTATCGCAGATTTGAAGATTTATATTGAATACGACGGTAAATGGGTTTTAGAGCAAGCCGGATGGCTTTATTGCGGTGGGCACGGAATATTTTTTCTTGTTAATAAGAGCATAAACTACCCGCAATTCATACAGAGATTGCACGAAGAAATCGGGTGTGATCCAACGATCTATGATCTAAAGATGACATTAGCACCCCAATTTGTCGGTCGTCCATCCGTCACGTTGACTTCAGAGCGCACCATAATGGAGATGGTCCACCTATGGACAGAATTATTGCATGTTAATCGAGTCATAAGGCCCTCTGCATTGGACAGTCCGCTTATTGTTAGTTCTCATGGAAGTGCTAATCAGAAGATTCTAGAATCTGTAGATCACTTAGAGAAATTAGTTGAAGAAGACCCCGTTGTGGATTTATCCAAGGATGATGTTGCCGAGATTGTGCCTACCCAGTCAAAGCCGCCAATGGGTAGACCGAGTCAGAGCCGTACACCTATAGCTTCTTCAAGTTAGAAGGATCCAAGATTTATTAGAGAAGATTTGGTATGTGATATTCCCAACACTGCTGAAGCTAATGCTTTTGCCGTTGGTACAATTTTCCCTAATTTTGAAGAATTGAAGTTGGCCGCTTCGAAATATGCGATGAAAAAGGCATTCGACTTTCGTGTAAGAAAATTTGCACCATATGTGTGGTACGTGAAGTGTTTTGGCGATAATTGTGGGTGGAAATTGAGAGGAAAGCTAATACCACAACCCAGCCAGTTGGTCAAGATTGTTTCATCTCATAAAGAACACACATGTTCTTTAGCTAAACGTACACTCGACCACAGGCAAGCAGCACCTAGAATGGTTGGTAAACTTATGATGGATCGGTTTAGCCCCCAGAGTAGTGCAAATTATGCTCCGAGGTATATTTTTTTATTAATTTAAGTATAAGGTTAGACAGTTTAAGAAATAATGTTTTATATTTTTTAGTATAAAGTTAGACAGTTTTTAAATTTTTTGTGCAGTATTGTAACTGTTCCTTTATTTTTGTTATGCTTCTAGTTAGACAGTTTTAGGTTTACCTTTTGATAATTGTTAGTATGGAAATAGACAGTTTTTAATTTAAGTTTAAGATGAGACGGTTTTGCGTTTTGGCGGTTTTGTAATTTTTTATTTATTTCTTTATGATTTCCAGGAACTTGCAAGTTGACATGAAGAAGCTTTACGGTGTTACGATGTCTTATGAAAAGGCGTGGAGATGCAAGGAAAAGGCCGTTGGTTTCGCGATGGGCACCCCCGAGGATTCTTACTCGAAATTACCCCGGTACTTGTACATGTTAAAGCAGAGGAATCCGGGAACAGTGACAGATTTTCAAACCGACAGTGAAGGCCGTTTCAAATATGCCTTCTTCTACAGGGTTTTAAACTATCAAACCTAAAATAAACTATCAAACTTCTAACAGAAAACTATCTGACTTTATGTGTACAACTATCAAACTTGAGAAAACTGTCCAACCCCAAAGAGAAAACTATCTAACTTTATGTGTAAAACTATCGAACACTAAAATTTACATTTTTATGAAGAGGAATAAAATTACTCTTTTACACTAAGTTGTCAAAGTGTCTAACTTGAAGAGGAAAACTATCTATCTTAACGTAGAAAACTATCAAACCTAAAATAAACTATCAAACTTCTAACAGAAAACTATCTGACTTTATGTGTAAAACTATCAAACTTGAGAAAACTGTCTAACCCCAAAGAGAAAACTATCTAACTTTATGTGTAAAACTATCGAACACTAAAATTTACATTTTTATGAAGAGGAATAAAATTACTCTTTTACACTAAGTTGTCAAATTGTCTAACTTGAAGAGGAAAACTATCTATCTTAACGTAGAAAACTATCAAACCTAAAATAAACTATCAAACTTCTAACTATTAAACTATCTGACTTTATGTGTAAAACTATCAAACTTGAGAAAACTGCCTAACCCCAAAGAGAAAACTATCTAACTTTATGTGTAAAACTATCGAACACTAAAATTTACATTTTTATGAAGAGGAATAAAATTAGTCTCTTTTACACTAAGTTGTCAAAGTGTTTAACTTGAAGAGGAAAACTATCTATCTTTACGTAGAAAACTATCAAACCTAAAATAAACTATCAAACTTCTAACAGAAAACTATCTGACTTTATGTGTAAAACTATCAAACTTGAGAAAACTGTCTAACCCCAAAGAGAAAACTATCTAATTTTATGTATAAAACTATGGAACACTAAAATTTACATTTTTATGAAGAGGAATAAAATTACTCTTTTACACTAAGTTGTCAAAGTGTCTAACTTGAAGAGGAAAACTATCTATCTTAACGTAGAAAACTATCAAACCTAAAATAAATTATCAAACTTCTAACAGAAAACTATCTGACTTTATGTGTAACACTATCAAACTTGAGAAAACTGTCTAACCCCAAAGAGAAAACTATCTAACTTTATGTGTAAAACTATCGAACACTAAAATTTACATTTTTATGAAGAGGAATAAAATTACTTTTTTACACTAAGTTGTCAAAGTGTCTAACTTGAAGAGGAAAACTATCTATCTTAATGTAGAAAAATATCAAACCTAAAATAAACTATCAAACTTCTAACAGAAAACTATCTGACTTTATGTGTAAAACTATCAAACTTGAGAAAAATGTCTAACCCCAAAGAGAAAACTATCTAACTTTATGTGTAAAACTATCGAACACTAAAATTTACATTTTTATGAAGAGGAATAAAATTAGACTCTTTTACACTAAGTTGTCAAAGTGTGTAACTTGAAGAGGAAAATTATCTATCTTTACGTAGAAAACTATCAAACCTAAAATAAACTATCAAACTTCTAACAGAAAACTATCTGACTTTATGTGTAAAACTTCCAAACTTGAGAAAACTGTCTAACCCCAAAGAGAAAACTATCTAACTTTATGTGTAAAACTATCGAACACTAAAATTTACATTTTTATGAAGAGGAATAAATTTACTCTTTTACACTAAGTTGTCAAAGTGTCTAACTTGAAGAGGAAAACTATCTATCTTTACGTAGAAAACTATCAAACCTAAAATAAACTATCAAACTTCTAACATAAAACTATCTGACTTTATGTGTAAAACTATCAAACTTGAGTATGTGTAAAACTATCGAACACTAAAATTTACATTTTTATGAAGAGGAATAAAATTACTCTTTTACACTAAGTTGTCAAAGTGTCTAACTTGAAGAGGAAAACTATCTATCTTTACGTAGAAAACTATCAAACCTAAAATAAACTATCAAACTTCTAACAGAAAACTATCTGACTTAATGTGTAAAACTATCAAACTTGAGAAAACTGTCTAACCCCAAAGAGAAAACTATCTAACTTAATGTGTAAAACTATCGAACACTAAAATTTATATTTTTATGAAAAGGAATAAAATTACTCTTTTACACTAAGTTGTCAAAGTGTCTAACTTGAAGAGGAAAACTATCTATCTTTACGTAGAAAACTATCAAACCTAAAATAAACTATCAAACTTCTAACAGAAAACTATTTGACTTTATGTGTAAAACTATCAAACTTGAGAAAACTGTCTAACCCTAAAGAGAAAACTATCTAACTTTATGTGTAAAACTATCGAACACTAAAATTTACATTTTTATGAAGAGGAATAAAATTAGACTCTTTTACCAGAACATTCTACATTCATTGCGGTTCCCAAAATAAAAACTACCTATTGTGGTTAGACAAAAAAAGCATCTACCGAGTCACAAAACACAATTGTACCAAAATAGTCTACATTCATCGCGTTTCCCAAAATAAACAACCACCAGTTGTGAACCAAAATAGTCTACTTCTTTGCCGCTGTCCAACTATGTTTCTTTGGAGCTTTCAAAAATCGCCGCCGCCATTTCTTGTCTAAATAGGATCATGTTATTCGAGTTGATCTCGTCCATGGGCTCGTCCTTCATTAAATGTTCGACATACTTTACAGCGAAAACGCCACAATCGCCGCTGCAACAAATAATACGATTGATAATCGAACGCGTCTTTAATTTGACCGTAACTCATGATTTCCTCCTTCGGGATATTCTTAAGCGACGCCTCGCGGTAGAACTCGAATTCTGGATCGAATTTAAGGCTCGTTAAAGCTTCAAACTCCCGCGGACCGAACTTACAGACTTCATCACCAAACTTGAACCAAATCTCATCCGAGGTTCCTACGCTTGGAATTCGGCGGAGTAAGACTTGATGGACCAATCCCTTCGTTGAAGGGGGATAATGCTCCTCCACAATGCAACGGAATTGAGTATGCTCTACCTGCTGCAAAAAACCCAATTCCTCGAACCTATCAATTAGTCCCGCCAACCGGGTTCGTGAGGGGTACCACACTTGGGCTGGACCCCAACTATCTTCACCCGCAACATAACTCATACCTACATATAATAAGCCAACAAAATGCCACAATGATAAACCCTAAGAAAAAAACCCAGAAATTGCCTTCACTTGTCGCTGCCAAACCCTAGTTCTTGACGAGATAGGATTCAAACGCTGCAAACCCAAAATCGAACCATAAAGACAACACCCAAATAATTACTTGAATATGGCAGGTTGGTCGTCAGCGACTCCCACGAACCTCTTCAATCCTGGGTTTCGATTGTGGGTTAAGAAGAGAGCTGGGTTTGATGGTGGAACCTGTTACAGAGAGAGAGTGAAGCGCGATGAGTGTGAAGCTTCCGCCGGCGAAGGGAGAGCGGGATGGGTTTCGAAGAAAGCCGCTGATTTTGGAGCTCCTGGGTTTCGTCGAATTGAAGGAGAGTGGGAAAGGAGAGCATAAGAGAGGGTAAAGAGAGGAGAGAGAGCGAGGGATGAGTGAGTGGAAAAACAGGGTAAAAAGGGGTATTTCGGGCAATAATATGGCTAAATGCAAGTTCGGGAATAATTATTCAGAAACATTAGACCGGGGAACAATACAGGTATAACTTGCTTTTTGGGGGTTATTTTTTCAAGGGGTTATTTTTTCAAGTTTCCATATATATATATATAAAATGACAACCAGCAGATAAATTGCAGAACTAACAAATAGATTGAAAGCTTTTTCGTTACAATAATTTTGTAAGAAAAACTAAATATAACTTAAAATTATATTTAATACATATATGATATCAAGTGTTTAAAGAAAAATTGCTCTGAAAATATTTAAGATATTATTAGATTTTAGGAGTTGAGCATCAAGAAAGAAACAAAAAAAGAGCATTAAAAGTATAAAGTATTAATCGTGGTAAGCAGCTGCTTGAACCCCACAACTCACAATAAGACAGGGTGAACTTTTCTAGATAGATTTATTAAGTCTTTACGAATTAAGTTTAGTAAGTTTTTCACAAAAATGGATTGATTTTTTAAAGTATGTTATGATTTTTTGACAAAAGTATGTAGTATAGAATATTGAATATATATATATATATATATATATATTATAACTACTAATTATAATGATTATGTATTATAGTGTTTCGAAATTCTAAGTATAAGCTAAATAATATAAGCTTATATTGTACTACTATTATATATAAGCTGTATTATAATAATAATAATAATAATAATAATAATAATAATAATAATAATAATATGACAATTATAAGTTTTAGTGTTGAAAACTGATTATACTATTTTATATATTTGTATTATTAGAGTACTACATATACAAAATATATTATGAGAAATGACTCTTAATAGTCAAATTGAAACGTTTGATTAGCTAAATAGTCAACATTTCCTTTTTCTTTGCAAAATAGCCAAATTGATAAGGTGGCTATTTAATAACATATTTTATACCTATAATACCCTTTTAACATATTAACGTGTATTAACAAAGTTATTTTTTCTTAAAAATAAGAACATTTACTTGTGTTTATAAAAAAATTATATTAACGTGTATTAACTGAGTTAATTTGTTTAAAAATAAAATATCGTGATTAAAATTTTAACAAAAAATTAATTTATTTTTAAACAAATTAACTTAGTTAATAAACATTAATATAGTTAATACACTTTAATACAAGGGTAATACGGTCTTTCGTGATTTATTAATGTGGTTGATTGGCTATTTGGCAATATTAATCAAAAGGTTGACTATTTTGCAAAATATTTTTTCTAGTTTGGTTATATAGCTATAGATCCCATATATTATTATATAATATACATGTTATAATGTATAAAATTTTATAATTCATAATCGACTATTTATTATTAAATAGGTCGTGGGTCAGGTGACCGCCACCCCATGAATTTACATTCGCTTTGGGGGTGAGCAGGGTGAGATTTAGACAGGTTTATGAAAACATAACTCAGACCAAAATTTTTTATAAGGGCGGACTTAACACGGCTAAAAAAAACAATAAAACAAGACAAATCATTTTTTTTAAGGTTAAATGAACGAAATGCCCATTTGTGACTCAAAGTTTCAAAAAAATGCCCAAATCTATTTTTGGTAATTAGAACCACCAACTAATTGAAATATGGACCAATATACCCTTCTTTTTTTAAATATCAAATAATTAAAAAATAATTAATCATCCTTAATTATAGCAACAATAAGGATTCACCACATTATTTAAATACAATTTATTTCCTTTATTATAAATTAATTACTAATCTTCTTATTTTATAATTACTTATTCAATTCTATTATTTATGTATGTATTTACGTATGTATTTTCGAAAGAGTTCTACAATTATAAAGTTGTAACTATATATACGAAACTGTAACAATATTTACGTATATATGTTCGAAAGTGTTCTACAATTATGAAGTTGTAACTATATATACGAAACGCATAAAAAGTCGTAATTATATATACGATATTGGTAACTATAAATATAAAAGTGTAATGAATAATGTACTTGTAAATTTAATTACGAAGTTGTATACGAAACTGTAACTATAATTACAAATTTACGATTCGGTAATTGTATTCATTAAACTGTAACTTTATATACAAAATTGTAATTCGGTAATTTTAATTACAAAACTACAATTAGGTAATCGTAATTGTAATTACCAATATACTTATGTACGTAGCCCCAAAATCTCTTGCACATCGAGCAGAGACATCGTGTCCTCACCTTTGATCATGTCCATCCTGATCCGGTTCTCGTTCATCTTGATGACCTTGATGTTGTCGCACTCGAGCAGCCGATGAACGACGGGAGAAGCGAGCGAATGAGCGACCGATGAACGAGCGCCATTACATGCGACGGGAGAGCGAGCGAACGAGCGACTGATGAACGAGCAAACAATCGGCGAGCGGCGAATGAGTACAGAGAGGAGGAGGAGGAGGACGGAGACGGCCTTCTTGGCGGCGGCGACCACCGTCAGAGGCTTCGGCGCCGCCGTGGCGGACAATGAGAAGGACATGGTGGTGGGTACTGGAGAGAAAGCGACGCCATGGAAGGAGGAGGATTAGCGAGAGGAGATTGAGGGAAGGAGAGCGAGAGCGTTGGAGGAGAGACCCGTCAAAGCAGAATTTAAAATTTCATTTTCCAAAAAAAATAATTAAGGAAATTATAAGATATCATAATTATAGGAAATCAGTTTTGAAAAAAATATTAATTAATAATAAATAAACAAAAATTAAAATTAATAAATAATAATAAGGGTATTATAGTCCAAACATATTTATTAATGGGTATAAATCAGTTTTATGAAACTATGGGCATTTCTTTTAAACATTAGGTGTTATTTGGGCATTTTGTGGGTTTTCTATTTTTTTAATGAGTCTAGGCGGGCGGTTTTTGAAACACTAGTTCAATTCAATGCAGGGGTGGAGCCAGAACTTTAACTAAGAGGGGACGAAAATTAATAGATCATAAATTTCAAAATAAAATGAGAAAATTACTATTATACATTGCATTACAACTATTTTTTTATGAACTTTTGATTTATGAAAATAATTCATTAGGATCTCTATATGATTAGAATTCTCATAAACTTCAAAATAAAACGAGACATTAATGAAACTACTATGATTAAAAAAAAGTGTAATCATATAAAGTGTTGCTAAAAAAATTAAAAATATGTAGAGATTGAGAATTGAATCTAACTATAACTTGGAGGAGCAACAAGATTCCACTACACTATAGTGACATTTAGTTTACAAATGCTATGTTTATTATTTATATATAAAATTATATAATAATATGAATACGTTAAAATAAAAAATAACGAACTCGGATCAAGTGAGTGCAGCCGCCCCCCCCCGCCCCTGACTGCAAAATAATACCAAAAGAAAAAGGGGATTTCAATTTATCTTTCCTCTTTGGGTAGGGTATCTTTCTCGTCACATTTGAATATATTATTTTTCAAATTATAGTGCAACTTTGCTTGTCCGTATTTAGAAAAAAATATATTTGAATTGCAGCCAGTTGTAAGTATACGGTATATATAAGAAAACCCTAGCCTTACATTATTGTTTCTGTTAGCTAGCATCTCGACACAACACCCCAGCCGCAAGAAACAACAAAGTATATAGTATCTGTAGTGAGAGAGAGATAGACTTCACTTCAAACATGGCGACATGTGGAGGCACCAGCGGTGAAAGCGGTGGAGTTGGCAATGGCGGTGGCGCGAAGGAATTCAACACCCAAGAGGCCTCCAAATGCTGCTTCTTGGAGTGGATGAAGATGCAGGAGCGTGACCTCTCCGAGCTCCTCCACGCCCTCGCCGCCTCGCCGCGCGACGACGCTGCGCTCAACTCCCTCGCCGAGAAGGCGCTCTCGCACTTCGAGTCGTACATGGAGCAGCGCTCGCAGCTCGCGCGTCGAGACGCGGCTGCTTTCTTTGCCCCGACGTGGTGCTCGCCGTGGGAGAAATCGCTGCTCTGGATCGCCGGGTGCCGCCCCTCCGCCTACTTCCGCCTCATCTACGCCCTCACCGGGCTTGAGATCGAGGCTGGCCTTCCAGATTTTCTCGGCGGGGGCAACACCCCCGCCTCGATCCTTGGCTCGCTCTCCCTGGACCAGCTCCGCCTCGTGGACGAGCTCCAGCGGCGGACCATCAGGGAGGAGGAGAAGCTGACGAGCAAGCTGGCGGGGCTGCAGGAGGACGTGGCGGACCAGCCACTGGCGGTGATAGTGAAGTGGGCGAGCGACATCGGGGGGCCAAGCGAGGAGGTGGATAGGGCGCTGGACGAGCACGAGCAGGGGATGGCGAAGATGCTGGTGGAGGCGGACGGGCTGAGGCTCAGCACGGTGCGGAAGATCCTGGCGGTGCTGAGCCCGGTGCAGGGCGCGGATTTCTTGGCGATGAGCAAGAAGCTTCATCTGTGCATCCACCAGTGGAGCAAGAAGAGGGACCAAAGGCGAGGCCGACCCGGTCGATTATTAGGTTAATTATCAGTCATTTCGTCTATTTTCTTTTTGTTTGGTTAACGTCCTCAAGTCTTGTTAACCCTAGTATTTACTATTTAGTAAATGTCTTATAAGTTTAAAAATACTTGGATCACTTAAAATTACACATATTAAGTTTCATATATAGATATGTATTATGTGCGTATTAAAGAGTGAATCTGTTTTTGCCAATTTAAGACATTTTACGTTTTTATCTGTGTATAATATATGATTGAAGAATGTACTTGACTATATCACAACGTATATGTGCTTATCCTCGTATATTCAAGTGGATTTGTTTGACAAAACTTTGGTTCGATTGTGTCGTATAAATGCGTGGATATAATGGAATTGTATTACCTGTTATTGCACAGCGAACGTGTGACGCGTTGTCTTATGTGTTAGATTACTTTTTGCGAATCCAGATGGTTTACCGACTCAATTTTAAAAATATTTCTATTGCGTGATTGGTGCATACTTAGAAAATGATGTCTAATATTGATGAGGATATTTGCGGCTTAAGGTTTTTATATTTTCTTTTCTCGGTTCAAGTACTGAATAACGTCTTACAAAATTTGTTAATAATGTGTTATATTTGCGGTACCAGTGTACATAATTATCCAATTTTGCTAAAACAATGACATTTGAATCAATGTAAATTAAAACAAATAATTGTCTTATTTGTTGTGAGAAGTTTGTCGAATGTGAGAACCCGCTGTGGAGAGAGACTTTGATGTTGTAAGAGACGAAACTCGATATCAGTCTTTCGTGATCCTACTGGTCTATGTCCTCAAACCGGACTCCGGAAACAAAAGCACTACATAAAAATTGTTTTCGTAGAGAATATTGGAGTTTTAATTTCAAGTTTTGATAATTTAGGCCTTACGCATCAAATAATAATAATAATAATATGGCGACACATCGTCACACGTATTTCATTCGGCTTTCTATATGCATGTGCTTCCTAGCTCACCACCTCACCACCATGACATATATAACGATGCGTCGTCCACCTTTGATCGCTTTTTTGGAAGTTAAAGGTATGGTGCACCACCGGTGTCAAGTGACATTGATGCTTTGTCTTCACAATTTTAAAACAATGTCATTTTCACAATCGGATAATGATTACATGGAACAACAATGTGTACCTGAGGATCAACCTGGCATAATACAACATCCGATGTTTCCTCCACTGAATACGTTCATAAGTCTAGACTACTTCAACTACGACATGCACTTACAGACTTACCAGAGCATCAACTCCCAGCATATGAGATGGTTTGCTATGAGCTTACCAAATTGAGCAACCCTAAGCTACCACGTGTTTCAAGCTTTTTCTAACTAATATCTTATATTATAGTATTATACTATTTACAAGCTCTAACTAGTATCTTGCATTATAGTATTATACTATTTATTTTGTTTGTTCTGTTATGACTTCTATGATTCTATGGTATACTGTGTTGTGTATGTATTATATGCTAATGTTTAGAACTTATTTATGTTCGCCTTTTGCGTTTGTGTTATAGAACAATAGTGATAACTTATTATAAGTGTGATGTTTTAGTTATTTATGTCTTAGTTATAAAATGAATTTTTTAACTTATATAAAAATATTGTAAAAAAACTCATAAATATTTTTTTTCGAAAAACTCGTCGGTAAACCTATCGATTTGCGGTGTACCAGTAAAATCTCATAGGTAAGTGTATATGACGGCATGCCTTTTTGTTTTCTTTCTGAAAAACTTGCCGGTAAACCAGTTACCCGTCGGTTTACCAGTAATATAATTTTATAAATGTTGAGGTTTTCAATCCAGTAATTAAATCTCTTAATTAGTATGCACATCATTTTTTTGTCTTATCCGTGTCCAAATTTTTCATGTTTTAACGAATCGAATCTCGGTAAAACATATTTTACTAGTCAAATTAGTATCATCTAATCGTCATCTAGTGTATTTCTTAATCATTTAATCGTCATTCAGTTATTTCTTGTGATTTTTTTAAGGAGAAAAGACTTGTACTCTCAATATATTTTGTTTCACCGCTTCTTTTTAAGTTGGGTGATCATCCTACTGACAAAATGTCTGTTGTTTTTGTCATCTATCACATAGAAAATATCCTCTACTATACTAAGGTATATGTGTGTGTTTAGCCTTGTTGCCTATATACTTTCTATCACACTTGGGATGATATTTCTGTTAATATATGATATATCTTCTTCATTAATATATTCTCTTCAGTGTCCAAATACGTATGTATGGACGTGGCCATAGGAACACCATGCAGATCCTAGTAAGCCTTGTACCTCTTTTGTTGGGTTTTATATACTCGTGACTTAAGCGTGAAGTAAAACAAAGGATCAGTCTGTAAAATTTTGTACACTAGATTGTAAAAATGCACGATATCCCAAACGATAAAAGGGTTTTCTCTACACGCGATCAAACCAACGCAATTTTTTTGTTTTATGTGTGTATACTGTACTGTATATATGTCAAGGTCCGCCTTAAAATTATTCTAGTCCAAAGAGTGGTTTATTATTTGTTTATAGATGTAGAGTAAAAAAAATTGTATAGTGTATTGATGCAACGGTCTAGATTAATGAACTTTTTATTTATTTATTCGGAATAAGAGGACTCCGGCTCCATGAAAATAAAATAAAAAAATTGAGGGTCCGGAAAATACAGACCCTCCTACATTGTTTGCTTTGGAAGAAATGAAAACGGATGCTGTAAATTGCATCGCATAAATAATTCGGCAAACTAAGTTCAATAATGAATACAAAGGTAGACATGTATGGAGACGAAGAGCGAGTAGCCGAAATGGAGATAGAAAAAAAAAATCAAATAAAAAGATGGTAAATATACTTAAATTATATTTATAATGCGTCAAAAAAAAATACTTAAATTATATTTAAATTTTGTTGATCGATATTATTTTTTTTTAGTAAAAACAGTATTTACGTTTAATAAAATTATAATTTTGTTCAATTTCTTTTAACAAAACATTAATGTGCAATTTATTTTTTGTTAAAAATGCTTATAGCGGGACAAGTTGTTAGGAACCTTAAGTGCCCAAAGTTTTGGGATCGGGCCCACGTGAGTTAAATGAGTTTATTCATGTATTGATTAGAGAATCATGTAATTAATGAGGTTTGACTTATATGATAATAAAACTTAATAATTACATAGGGTTAATGACGAGGAAAATACAAAAAGTTTAGTCAAAGAACACCTCGTGTACCCAAAGTTTAAAAGTGTGGCAAAAATACCCAAAGTCGCATTTGGGGAGTTGACCACTCCATTCTCGTAACGCCGTTAACCAACCTGTTAATTCTGGCCACGTGGACAAATCTGTTTTGTTAAGTGTAATCATTAGGTGTTCAATTAGTTGTATTAAATAGTATTGATTAGGGGTTTAATTCGTTATTTTGACGTAAACGAGGCTGATGTGGGCTCGTCCACGTGGCAAAAATTGTTATGTCAGCAACTCATGTTTGTCCACGTGGCTAGAGTTAACGGGTAAGTTAACGGCATTACGAGAATAGAGTGGTCAACTCCCCAAATGCGACTTTGGGTATTTTTGCCACCACTTTTAAACTTTGGATACACGAGGGGTTCTTTGACCAAACTTTGAGTATTTTCGCCGTCATTAACCCAATTACATATTATCTCATTTCCTATTAGGGTTAATGACCGCAAAAATACCCAAAGTTTGGTCAGAGAACCCCTCATGTACCCAAAGTTTAAAACTGGTGGCAAAAATACCCAAAGTCGCATTTGGGGAGTTGACCACTCCATTCTCGTAATGTCGTTAACTTACCCGTTAACTCTGGCCACGTGGACAAACGTGGGTTGCTGACATAATAATTTTTGCCACGTGAACGAGCCCACATCAGCCTCGTTTACGACAAAACAAGGAATTAAACCCCTAATTAATACTATTCAACACAACTAATTGAACCCCTAATGATTACACTTAACAAAACAGTTTTGTCCACGTGGCCAGAATTAGCAGGTAAGTTAACAGTTTACGAGAATGGAGTGGTCAACTCCCGAAATGTGACTTTGGGTATTTTTGCCACCACTTTTAAACTTTGGGTACACGAGGGGTTCTTTGACCAAACTTTTGGTATTTTTGCCGTCATTAACCCTTTCCTATTATATGATGAGATCATTTAGAATAGGAAACTAACCTTAATTAGAGAGATACACTTTAATGTGTGTTTGCCTATTTAAGCAATCCCTAGCCCTAGAATTCGAATTCAACCATCTCACATTCATCACCAAAACACTATTCACGAATAATATTCACAGCACTATTCACAAAGAGAGAATTTGAGTTCTAGAGCATCCCGAGAGTCTTGTTCGTGTTCTAATCATCCTCGAAGAACTAGAATTCGAGGGTGATTTTCGGTCTTTTAAGGCGTTCCGTTAGTCGACGTGGTGAACACATAGAGGCCAAATATTTGAGCGGCTTGTGATCGACGTGGAGCAAATGAAAGGCTAGGCGCATCATCGCGGGAACAACATGGAGATTCGCTCGAGATAAAGTAAGGAAGCGTTCTGTAGAGAATATATTCTCAAACCGGTATGTATTTTGATTTAGCTATGTCATCTGGATTGTATTGTTTTCTAGGATTCTCTGGAATTTCCGCTTCCAGAGATGAGAATATCTTAGAAAAACCTAACACAAGTATCACCAAGAAGCTCAAATATTATGGTCCAACATCGCAACATTAAATGGAGAGTTTTATGAGGAGAACACTTCGACAATTGAGGCAAAGGGAAAAGAAATTGGTGACCACAAACGAGAATCTTAAGTAACCCAACTCAAGATATTATAAAGGGATAATCGCGGTAAAAGTTTCAATAATCTTTATATCGTGTTTGATAAGTTTTTTTTTGTGGTAAAATTTTTATTTTTTAAAATTATCAGGTAATTAGTCTTTTATCCACTATTTTCAAGTCACATGCCACATGACATTATGTTGACCGCCACATGACATGCCATGTCATATGACTGTCACGTGGCATGTCACATGGATTTTTTATTTTTAAAAAGATTATAAATTATTTTAAAAAATATAAAATTATTTATTAAGAAGTTATTAATAATTACAACAATAAATGCAAGTTGCTCGTGGAGTTCAATTTAATTCAAATTAGTTTTTGTTTTCGGGTAAAAAAAATCTATTTTTGGAGTATGCACAAAATACAATGGTATTCAAATTTCCAAATTTAACTCTTCAAATTTTATTACCTCGACCTCATTCTGATTATCTGGTATTTAAATTATTATAAAACTATTAATAACTTCTTAATAAAATTTTAGATTTTTTTTTTAAAAAAAATAATTTTTAAACTTTTTTTTTATTTAAAAAAAAGTAAAAAAAATCCATACGGCATGCCACGTGGCAATAGGATCACATGGCATTCCATGTGACAGTCAACATGATGCCACATGACATTTGACTTGAAAATAGCAGATGAAAGACTAAGGGTGTTTTTATTTACATTAAGATCAAGACGTCTGAATCTAAATGCACATCTGACTAATAAGATGTAACATCTAAATCTGAAAAACAAATAATTAAGTCTGTTTGTTTTAAGATCTTAATGCATATCTTAATGTAGTTTTATTATATAATACTGAGTCAAAATTATTATTTTATTACAAAATTTGAAAAATACCTATCAGAAAATAAATATTAAGATAATTTATTAAAATATTTGATATATTATTAATTTTTAAACTAATAAAAATATTTAGGATGTTATTCATATCATTAAATAATATTATACATAATCTTAATTAAAATTATTTTATAAAGAAATAATTAGTATAAATTATTTGTTAATATATAAATAATGAATTAGAAAATTATATGACTATACGTATTCATAACTTTTTTATGAATAAATTAATTTAATTATTTAATTATTTACTTAATAAATTAATTTTTATTTTTAATTTAGTCAATTTATTTTTTTAAAATTCAAATTTCGTAGTTTTTAAAACAACATCAAAACTATAGCTCCCCACCTATCATTGGATTCTTCTCGTCGCAAGCTTTCCGATGATATATCATATGAATCCATTCGATGTTCGGAAAAAAGTTATGGAGTTTTGAAGTTCTGAGGGGGAAAGAGAAAAATATTATAATAAAAAAAAAATGGACCAAACATAATGTGAGTGGTGGATAAAAAGAGATAGACATGTCAACAATTAACTGGAAAAGAGAGAAATAATAAGTCTTAATATTATTCCGACTTTGTTTCACATCTTACCGAATAAGTCCTCATTCAGACTTTCAAGACTTTTTAAAAATAAAAAACAAATGCACTTAATCGCTCTACATTATTGGTGTTTTCATTTCTATTGTAATTTTATCGACCAATATATTTGTGCTAGTTTTAGCGGGAAGACTCGAATCTTTTACAAATTAAAAATTAAGTTTCACTATGCGTTGCTTACGAGAGACAATTTTCATCCTCAACAATATAAACTTTGTCGACTTATAGTCGAAATCGGAAATACATCATGCCGAATTGAATGTGTTGACAATAAAAATAGAAAGTCCCGACAGTCAATAGCCTCGGATGGTAAGTAAGCTAAATAATAATAAACATATAAAATATATAGGACTAAAAAATAAATAAAGAAAAACCCATGAAATGCTCAAAAATCACTTAAGGTTTAAAAGAAATGCCCATACTTTTAATTAATTCATTTATGCCCATTTTAAATTAATTTTGCACCATAATAACCCTGATCTTAATTATATTTTTTTATTTTCGTTTATTAATTATTAATTATTTATTATTTATTTTAATTTTGAATTTATATTTTCCTAAAATTATGGTTGAATTTTTCCATATTTATCAGATTTTCAATTAGTTTGTTACTTTGACCTACAATTTTAAAATCTTCTCTTTTTGCCTTGTTTCTCTCTCCTCACTCACGCTCTCCCTTCTTTCTCTCTTCTCACTCACACTCGACTCTCGCTCGTCTTCCCGCATTCCTTCGCCGGAGTTCTCCACGATCACCGCGAGCAGCGCTGCTACGCCCGACCCCAGCGAGTGCCCGGCGAAGACCATCCCGTACTCCGAGGCCGTCTCGATCCAGAGCCGCCGCAGTGTCTCTGACTCCTCGTTGAGCAGCCAGATGGCCGACTTGAGGAGGCCGTGGTGGACGTAGCCGCCGTCGAACATCTGCATCCCTATGCGGTTGTCTAGGAGGAGCTTGTAGTCGCTCTCCTTGACGAGGTTGAGGCCGCGCACGATCTCGCGGTGCTCGTGGTCGGCGTAGATCAGGTACGCCACGATCTCGTTGAGGCCGCGCACGGCGAGTACGATTTCGTTGCCGGAAATCACCTCTCTCCTTCGCCGGAGTTCGTTGCGTGAACGACGTCGCCGGAGCGTCCGTCCGTCCAACCAGTTTCTCGTCGAAGCCAGTTCTTTCGTCGACTCCTCACTGCTCGCCGTGCCGTCCCCCTCATCCTCACTGATCGCGGTCGCAATCCGCAGTCGCGTCTCGCCTCAGTAGCGCCCTTTCTCCACCGCGAAGAACGTGGACTAAAAGCGTCTTTGCCCTAAAGTTCGTTCGTCATCCCTCGGTCGTGAAACTTCGGTCAAAAATTTGAATTTCAATTTCGTATGATATATCTATACACAAGATTCGTTTTGATTTACAGTTTACAATCGCCATTCATTTTGGTACAATCACCATTTGTTTTGATTTACAGTTTATTTTGGTACTTTGGTTTACAGTTTACAATCTGTAATTATAATTACCAAAATTTTGATTCATTTTGATTTACAGTTTATATTTTGCTTATAATTCTGATTCATGTTTAGAAATTATAATTTTCATTCATGTTTAGGCCAATGTTAAGTTTAGAAACTTTGATATATAAATTCGTAACTTAAAATAGGTTTGGGCATGTTAAAGCAATTATTATCCGTAATTTCATAAATTCGTAATTATAATTACAAAATTTTGGTAATTTAAATTACGAACTTTCCGTGAACTTTCCGTAAATACATCAGATAATTGAATTTGAATTCGATTAAGTGTTTTGCATTAGAAAAGTGAAATTGATATCGATTAAGTGTTTTAGGTTGTGCTTAGTTTAAGATTTGTCATATACAATTATATAGTTGATGGTTTCAATTACGATTTGCATAACAGTTCATGATTTCAAATTGGTATATACATTCTTAATTTTTGGTAATGTTAATTTGTGCTTACAGTTCATGAATTTTGAGTTTTTAAATTCAATGTTAATTCGTAATTATTATTACGAATTTAGGTTATTAAATCAACAAATCCTTCAACGGCGTCAACAAATCCTTAAATCGTAGTTTTAGTATACTATTATGAATTTGTAACTTCAATTACAATTACACATAGATTTACTATTATGAATTCGTAACTTCAATTACAATTACACATAGTGTTTTAATTTACTAAATTCGTAACTTTAATTACAATTACTATACATTGAAACTACGAATTGAATCTTAAATTACAGTGAATACAAAGATGGAATTTTCTATTATAAATTCGTAACTCAAATTACAGTTACGAATATACTGAATAACTTTTATAATTTGGTAACTTAAATGGCGACTAAATTTTGAAATCGTTTGAAAAGTCAATACTGATTTACCTATGCTTAAGGAAAGAATTATATTTGATATAATTAATTCAAATAAATATTTGATTCTTAAGTCAATACGTAACCTATATTTAAGGAAACTGATTTATTTTGTTTTATTTAATTCGAATAATAAAGAATTTTTTGGTATTTAATTTTTTTTCACTTAAAAAAAAAGAAGGGCAAATTGGTCTACATTTTTATTAGTTAGTGGTTTTAATTACCAAAAATAGGTTTGGGCATTTTTTTGAAACTTAGACTCACAAATAGATATTTGCTTCATTTACCCATTAAATAATTAGATAATAGATCCACCGTGAATAAATTATTGTAGCATATATGTACAAGAATATATTAAATATAGAGATTGCCTATAACAGAAGGCATCGCATATGCACCACAAGCCTAACATACAAATTAAAGTCAACTCACACACACTCAAAATATATATATATATATATATATATATATATATTCATTATTATGGATAATATGTGTATCTCTTCGTTGTCGCCACGAAAGAGGTAACCATTTCATCACCTAATATTCATGCATATATTTGGTGTACCTTTGAAAAGTCCTGCATATATACTGGCACAGCCTGGTACTTTCTAACTATTTTTTAAAAGTTAAAAAATGATAGTACACCGACTTATGTAGATAAAGATAACAAGCCGATTAACTGGTCGGTTTGTTTTCTTTGATTTGAAAATAAAAATAAATAAACCGACTTCCCTATAAACAAAGATGATATAATAATAAGTCTGCGCCGGAAGAAGTAGAAAGAGTAATTAGCATGAGTGAACGACGTTCCAGCTGACAGAAGTAAAAATAGCCGGATGATGAAGGAACGACACACCCGAGAAAAATTATATATTTTGATAACGCGCGAAAGACTTAGTTGTGTTTTCTCGAAAAGTCTGTGCAATCTCTGTGGAGTAGGCACCTTAACAGGTTGAACCGTATTAAATTCATGTGTGTCTATCATTTTTATCTTACTCTAATGTGTAACTGTTATGAGCCAAAATCGATGAATCTCATAATCAAATCGAATCGCCAACCTTTACTAAACCTAGCCCTCTCTCCTAGAAGAGACTCAAGTTTGTGATTAATTTATTGACTACATTATCATTAACATGTACTCCTTTATATACGGCAAATGAATTACAAACCCAAACGACAATTAACTTTCTAAACAATATTGACTCAGTTAAATTCTAAACGACAATTAAACCTCTAACATAAATCCTTAACTCTCGGTCTACATCACTAACCTACTCATCCACTTAACATTTGACGAAAAAACACGTCAATATATAACATGAGTTTATTACGGACCATGTTTCTTCAATTTAAAATTGTGAAATCCACGTACTTACATATAGTCAATATGTTAGTGATTTCATTGTTGGCTATTTTGTTGGCTAATTATGAGACTCCTCAACAAAAATGTCAAAGGGGGAGATTATAAAACTCATGTTATTTGACAGTTTTGCTGTGGTCATATATCTGGCAATATTCTGGGTTATACTGACGCTTACATCTGCGATCTCTCTATCCGTAAAGCAGAATTGGTCCGTTTTGGTTGAGATATTTCATAAATTCGTTGCCTATTATTGCTGGTCAATTATTGGACCTGAATGGGCATTTAAATTACTAATTTTGGAGGAAATAGTTAGTCTAGGAAGACTAAGTAATAAAGCCTAAAAATAAGGAAGAATTTGTTAGGTTGTTGAGAGCTTTGTGGACTCTATTTAAAATGATCTAAGTAGCCAAAAACGTTCATCCTTTCAGCCATAACTTGAGAGAAAATTGTTCAGAGCTACAGAGAGCATTCTAGGCATTTTCTCACAATTTCCGTGGATCGTTCGTTGGTGTTTTCTTCCCGAGAAGAAGTCTGAAGAGGTCTGAAGTCGATCTGTGCATGCTTGCACAGATCGATACTCGCCGGAAGTCGCCTTACCCGCTTGCCGAGTCGCCGTGTCGTCGTCGTAATCAACAGGTTACAAGGCTGGTTACATCACTGGTCGCACTGGTTAGAGTGTATTTTCCAGTTTGTTGTTCGGTGAACAAATCGATTGTGTAACGTCCATCTTGTAATTATCCATGTTGATTAATCTGGGTGAGGGCCCCGCAGAGTAGATAGATATCAAACTGCGTTAACAAAACATCGCGTGTGTCTCTTTATTTTCGCGTATGTTTATTTGTCGTTATTTTTCGCATAACCGAAGAACGTGACGTTTCAAAAATATTATTTTTCAAAAACTTAAAACTACAAAAGTTGTATATCTATATATCATCGTAAAAATGAGAGTTAAATCGTTCAGTTGAACTTTGAATGAGCGAGTATATGGACATAATGCAAAAATTGCACAATTATGAATTGTGATGAAAATAAATTGACAATATCATGTAGGAAAAGATATAAATTGACGAAAATGAATAGACGATTTCCTTCTTCAATTAGGCAAAATGTTTTTTTTAAGTAAAAGATGGAGGTCCGACATCTCGCAATAGGATCTCGAATCCCAACTAGGTTGGCACCCAAAAACACAAAGTAAGAAACGGGGCTCTATATAAGATAAATGAAAAATATCACAAACGGGGCACCATTATTAGAAAGATGCCAAACACAAACATGATCAACTTCCTCAATAAATTTAATTTTTTTAATACCCTCAATGACAGAAGTCGATAAAATAGGTGGCAAATTCCATTCATTATAACCCGAAACTCAGATATTGTAGCTGTGAGATTTTCTCTATTTCGCAAAGGAATATTTTCTTTATCAGCTACACACGGATATAACCAATTATCAAGCCAAAAATTTATATCAGAGTTCCTAGTAATCAACCAACGAACACAAGGTTTAAAATGCCGCTTGCCGATTTCGTTTCGCAGTTTCCGTTTTATGGATATATCGCTTGCCGATGGGTATGTCGATGGGCAAATCGTGAAAAAAGGGCATGCCGCATACCGCATATACCGCACTTTTCGCATGGGCATACCGCATGCCGATGGGGTTTTCGACAGATATTTTGTAAAAAATATTTGAGTATTTAAGCAAGATATTTATATAGGTTCAAAACTACATATTTAATAAATACAAGACATAATTGTATACAACAAAACACATTTGTAACTTAAATATGTAGGTGAAATGTATAATATTAAGTCACTTTATTAGTTTAAGTGTATAATATTAAGTCAAATTATTATGTGAAGTGAATATGTACGTTAATTAAGTGTGTAATATTAAGTGAATATGCATGTTAATTGTATATGTATGTTAACAAATTTAATATTAGTTGAAGTGTATAATATTAAATGAATATGTATATTAAGTGTATATGTATGTTAGGTGAAGTTAATATGTATGTTAAGTGTTTAATATGTTAGGTGAAGTGTATGTGTATGTTAAGTGTGAATGTGTGATATTAGTTGAATAACAAAAAGTCCCACATTGATAGATGACAAGAGTTTGATGATGTTTATATACCAAATATTAGGGACAAGGGCTTGGGCCTTTTGGGTCATAGGATTTTGTGGATGGGGGAGGACTCACACAAATGTTACACCACCACGCGCGCCGCCGCCGACCGGCCATGACGTGGCGGGGTGGGGTGGAGTGATCAACTCCCCAAATATGACTTTGGGTATTTTTGCCGTCACTTTTAAACTTTACGTACACTAGGGGTTCTTTGACCAAACTTTGGATATTTTCGCCGTCATTAAAAAATAATTCAAAAAGGCCTTGTTGGGTGTACTTTAACCGAAAGCCATAACTTTCATTAGGGGTTTGGCCCAAATTCAAAGCCCGACTAGTAGCCTCGCTAGGCGGCTCGCACTCTCGAAAGAAATACTAGGGATGTCCCTTAAGGCCACGGCTAGGCTAGGCTAGGCTAAATGCCTTAAGGGACTTACCTACTCAATTACATCCTACACAAGGATTATAGTCAATAGATAGAGTACCGCGTGGCCACAGGAGAATAGGCCCTCAGTATCTTTCGAACATGAGAAGAGGTAGAAAAATATTTTTAGCTCTCGACTATAATCCGTGCAAGTAATAAGACATCTTATCCTTTTCACTACCACTCATGCTAGCCTCAAAAAAGCAGCCTCCTCCCGACGTCCTTACTTTCCGTCAACTCCGAGGGCCTTCTTGGGCCTTTAAATGCTCGTTCTTGGTAGCTACTCCACGGACCTAAGGCAATCTTAAGACGATATAAAAAAGAGGACCACCCCAATCATTTATGGGCGTGTACCTCACTATTGGTGCGGAACTACTATAATATTGTCTATCAATCTCTCTCTCTTTTTTTTTCCGTTTCATGTCGAATTTCTCCTCTTTTTTCTCATAGATCCCAAAAGGGTTGGACAGATCTTTATTTGAAGTTTATTTTCAAATTCAAATGTATGTTTTGGCATTTCAAACTCTTATAAAGTGATTTTGTACCTTAATTAATAATAAAAATAAAAAACTGAGACGTCCGATTTTCAGCTTGGTCTCGGACGATCCCAGTCATATTCCCACTTCACAAACGGGATTTCTGAAACATCGAGGAATAGTTTGAAAACGGTGACCAGATCGGAAAAACAGTGTTTAAAAACCTGATACCCTATTTCCGTTTTAAATCTATGTGAAACTTACAGTAATGAAGAGAAGACTACAGCCAAGCTTCACAAAGATTATGGCACAACCTTCTTCAAAGTTACACCTAAATTTGCCAACCCATAAAGATTTATAGCTCAATATACACAAACAATTAACTTATAAAAATAAAGAAGAAAGTGAGAGAAAGACTGGATGATAAAGATAAAAAGCTTTTCAGAAGATATGGAACATAGAGGAATGGTCACTCTGCTTCCCATCTTCTAGGTATTAATTTCCAGGTACAACAAACTCATTCCACTGACAGAATGGTCGGTATTTAATATTGATATATGTTCAAATATATGTGGAAAAAATCAATGATAGCTTCATGATAACACCTTAATCCATCTAAAATAAATGTCAGCCCGGTCTAGTTTTAGTACAGACAAGAGATCACTCTTTCAGCTTATCAACATGTAAATCCAAAAGCAAAACATGATAGAATATTCTATTACAGTCCTGGTGACCGCCCACGCCCACTGCGGTCAGCCCGTCCCCTGATTTTATTTGTTCAAAATACGAAATAACATTAACAAAATACGTAGGACTGGTTTACTGTCTACAGAATCTGGGCGAGCGCGTTCCGCCCACAAACAGCCCGCACCCGGGAAAAGACGAGACAGGCAGGCCCCGTCCCAAGTGGAGAACTACGGCCTCTACGACTTTGCAAACTATTCTATTAATAGCTATGAAAGAACATTACCCATAAACTCCATTAACAAAGCTTCCCAAGAAGGCTTTTTTACAATAGCTTTTTGCAGTAAGTGAATGGGGACCATTTGATTTGCCCCAAAACCTGATTCCTTAAAAGGAGAAACTTGAACCACAAAAATGGTGGAATCCATCTCACTTCACTATTAGAATATTAGTATTATCTACAGAAATGGAACACATACTTGAGAATCAGAAGAAATGGATACATGGCAGCAAGAAACAAAAGAGTTTGCAGAATGTGAATGTGTTATCTCCACTCTCTATCTCTAAATTAGTTTCATCTTTTTTCCGCTTCAAGTTCTCATTGAGGGAACAGAAACTTACATACTCGGTAACATCATCATCATCGTCGTCGTCAAAAGTCAACCAAAACAACATCCAAACAAAACGATCACAGGCGAAAAATCTATCATACAAAAGCAGAACACCCCAGAGTCAGACGAGGAACAAAGAAGCATACCCTCTTTTCGCCATAGGTTCATGCCCTTTATTCCTTTCCCTTCTCACGTCAAGTTTCTCGGTTTTCCCTGATCGGCAGCGACACCGAATCGAAGGAGGCGGAGGTGGAGAGCTTCGCCGTCTCCTCTCGCATCAGAGTCTCCATGGCGGGCTTGAGCTCGTTGCTGCAGAAACGGTCGTACTCCTCTCGGTCGCCGCTTTTCTTCTTGACTTCCACCACCACCAGCGACGGCGTGAGCTCGAAGATCTCCGCCGCGATGGTGAGCGGGCCCTTCACGCCCTCCCTCGACCCTTCGAGGCTGACTCTGCAGTCCTTCTTCCTCACCTTGAAGCTCACAACCTTCGCGATCTCCTCCAGCTTGCTGATGATCCGCGCCACTGGCGCTCCTGTCACGAATCTCGCCTCTTCGCTCCCCTCCTCGAACAGCCCCGACAGGTCGAACCCCCGCGAGAACGAGATAATGCCGAACGCGTTCAGGCTCGCCGGGCGAGGCAGCGCAGACATCTTCCTCCTCCTCCGCCTCTCGATCTCCAATTCCGAATCCGACTGGTCCGACACCGAGCTCAAATCGTCGTCGTCGGAAATGCTGTCACCGGCAATGCTGCCGTCATCCCTTTCTTTCTCGGTCTCAACATCGTCGTCGTCGCGGCAGAGCTTGTCGTCCTCGATGTAGAATTTGATGTGCTTGAAGCCCTTCTTGAACCAGCGATTCTCCATGATCTCGGGGATGGTCATCCTGGTGTCGGGGTTGGTGTCGAGGAGGCGAGCGAGGAGGCGGGCGAGCTCGGGAGAGAACCAGCGCGGGCACCGGAACTCACCCTTGTAGATCTTCTTGTACATGGCCATGACGTTCTGGTCGTGGAAGGGCAGGTACCCCGCCATGAGCACGAAGAGGATGACCCCGCAGGACCAGATGTCGCATTTGGCGGCGTCGTAGCCCTTCCTGGCGAGCACCTCCGGCGCCACGTAGGCCGGGGTGCCGCAGAACGTGTGGAAGAGCCCGTCCTGACGGATCTGATCGGAGACGGCGCTGAGGCCGAAATCGGAGACCTTGAGGTTGCCCTGCTCGTCGAGAAGGAGGTTCTCGGGCTTGAGGTCGCGGTGGAAGACGCCGCGCGCGTGGCAGAACCCGACGGCGGAGATGAGCTGCTGGAAGTAGCGGCGGGCCACGTCCTCCTTGAGGCGGCCCTTGGCGACCTTGTTGAAGAGCTCGCCGCCGCGGACGTACTCCATGACGAAGAAGATCTTGGCCTTGGTGGCCATGACCTCGAAGAGCTGCACAATGTTGGGGTGGCGCACGCGCCGGAGGATGGAGATCTCGCGCTTGATGTGCGCGATCAGCCCGCCCTTCAGGATCTTCTCCTTGTCGATCACCTTGATCGCCACGCTCTCGCCGCTCACGGCGTTGCGCGCCAGGTACACCTTCGCGAAGGTGCCATGGCCGAGCAGCTTCCCGACCTCGAACCGACCCAGGAGCAGACCGCCCTGCACAGACTCCTTCCTGAAGCTGCCGCCTCCGCCGCCGCTGCTGCTGCTGGGGCTAGGGCTACACGCCTTCACGTCGCCCATGGATTCGGCGATCAATTTCTTCTTCTGGGTTCGAATGGGTTTGAGATTCTGGAAGAAGGAGAAGGAGGATTTGTTGGGTTCGTTCCTGGTTTTTGGGGCAATTCAATCGAGTGGTGTCACTTTTTTGGTGTTTTTTTTCTTTTTCCTTTTCTATTAGTTTTAGGGTACACAGATGCTTTTATACGCATATATATATATATATATATATATACCTGATGTTTTTTTTAAATATATATATGTGTATATATTTCATGTGTTGTGTGTATATGTATAACGTGTTTAAGTAGAGCTTCGCTGGTTTGAGATGGTTACAGTGGAGACTCGTTATTACTCGTCCACTTGAATTATGATTTTTTTTTATTATTCACATAATAAAATAATATTTGAATTTCGTGTACTATTTAAATGGCTAATCAGTAAACTTAACAGCACTAAATCTTGTTGTTAATTTTCTTCAGAAAGGGTTTTTTGTCAAATTTACATGTTTTATTTATAACTTAGTGTAAAATTAAGGGTGATATAAAATAATTTTTTAAGCAAAACTAAAAGCAGTCTCGTCAAGTGTACTAGAAATTTTTATAATTAACTTTTAAGGGATATAAAAAAAAATTAATTAGTGAAGAAAAAAATATATCAGAATTTACTTAAAAAAAAGTAAAGAACTAATGAAACCTAAAATTCTCCTTCAAACACACATCATTCTCTTTCAAACACATATGTGAATCTCACCGATAATGATATGTGTCTCTCGATTAATATATAACCTCCACAAAACAAATGCATCTCGACTATTCAAGTCTTAATCTCTAAGAAATTGAACGTATTATTGTTTTTTATGGTGATTTTTGAACGTTATAAAAATTTCAGCACAACATAAAAAAGACGACCAGAGACCCAAAAGCCATAAGGCTCGGCCTAAAAGTCAACCCGAGCTCAACCCTAAAAGTCAACCCGAACTCGGTCCGGAATGTTAACCCGAGCCCAATAAAAAAAGTAAACATACTTTTGGCTCAAAAGAGTTAAACCTAACTTGACTTAAAAACAACGCCGACCATGTCTTGGAAAGTCACCTCCAACCTAGATTCGAATGTGTAAGAGAGCACAAGATCCGACTCCGGCCCGAAAGTGTTGAGAGACGACCAAGCCCGACAAAAAATATAAAAACAAGAATCCCAACTTAGACACAACGGCAAGAAACCCGATCTAAAGACAACGGCAAAAATCCGATTTCGAAAGGTGACAGAGACCAAATCTCGAAAAAAAAAAAAAGGGAAGTTCTCGAAAGCACGAGGACAAGCCGCACCAGAGCACAGCTTGCCTTGGTTCCCTTATGTGCTTCAAGGCGCGACTACCACGCCCTTTTTCCTCATCTCCATGCACGGCAGGGCCCCACCGGATACGTGGCAGGAAAATGATAAGGATCGTTTATATTTATATATATATATATATAAATATATATAAATATATATATATACTTTTGCCTTCAAAAGGCATCTTATTGCTTTTTATAAATACCCAAGTTTCTCACAAATACAAGTAAGCATTTTCTTAATGTAATGAACCATGTTAAACACTCGCTTTGAGCGTTCTTCGTTCTTTCTCTTAAAAGACTCTCCGAGAGTGAAATTCTGACCCGACCTCTACTAATGTTGAGCGTCGTAGGCACCCTATTTGCCCTCTATTTAGTTCAAGTTTTCTTTTTTTCTTTTAAGTGCGAAGATCAGGATAGGCCCGCTCCCACGAGCCAAGGTTCGAGAACTACACAACCATCAAGCTAAGCTTGGGAACGGCCCTTTTCTTGCTCTTCTCATGAAGTACGGAACACCAGCTCATGAATGGAGAATCATGCGAGGTTCTTCGATTCGAAATCTTATTTTGGTGCGAAGACCAGGATATGCCATGATCGAATCCTGGACCGCTCTAATTGTCAATCTAGTTTTGTGAATAATTTCTTTTTCTTTTTCTTTTTCGTAAAGAGTTGAACAATTCAAGTGAGAATATAGCTATTAGTATATAATATATATAGTTTAGGAGAGGTAATAATAATAGTAAAATATTCTGTGCACTAGAACTCATGCTCTACATTTTTTTTCTATTCGTACAAAGAAATAACTTTAAATTAGCAAAGATTATTCTAATAAAATCGTTTGATTATATATATTATATATTCTCTGTACTCTCTCTACTTAGTACACTTGAATTGTATCAATGAATCATATCTTTCTAATCAGAGCATTGGCTTTGTTACTTTATTAGCTTACGTGTAAAAGCGGCTTATAAATTTAAACTTTTTAGCCTGCAATTGAAATCATTGGGAACTTAAATGCAGAATTATTAGAATAATCATATATTTAATTTTAAATAAGGGAAAATTACGGCAAAAATATCCAACATTTGGTCAACATGCCTCCCGAGCAAGGTTTAAAATACCGCTTGCCGTTTTCGTTTCGCATTTTCCGTTTTACGGATATATCGCTTGCCGATGGGTATGTCGATGGGCAAAAGGGAAAAAAAGGGCATGCCGCATACCGCATTTACCGCACTTTTCGCATGGACATACCGCATTTACCGCACTTTTCGCATGGATATTTTGTAAAAAATATTTGAGTGTTTCCAACTATATTTTTATATGGTTTTAATTTCTAAATTACCTATTTAATAAATATGACACATAACCATAAAACCATATAATAATAATAAATATGATACCATAAAGTAGCAAAACACACGCTCTGAGTAGTAGAGTACACAGTCATAAATAAAAACACACCGATAGTAAAGTCATAGAGTACAACAAAACAAAGCAAACATAGAAAACTCAAAAGAAGCTCGATGAGCGTGGCTGCTGGAAAATGTGAGGCTGCTCAGTCTGGTAAGAACATTAATCATACCACGAGATCATGGAAGCGTAGTTAGCTAAGTACGTCTGAACATGCGATTCGTAGTTGTACTGGTCTAAACCGACGATCGTGTTGAGAATGGGAAAATCCGGATCGTAGTTATGCGCATAATCCCAGTCTCCGTGGCCTTGTCGTCAGAATCTACTTCATCTCGTATCTCCTGATATCTCTCGTACACCTCGGACGGGACCCCCGCAAGGTTGGTGCGTAGCTGGCGCCTGACAATCTCTTCCATCTTGTTTTCATGGTCTTTTTTCTCTCGAAACTTCCCGAGAATGCCCCGACAAGCGTCTCTCACCTCCGGCGGCGCACTTGGGCACGGTCTAGTGTTTCTTCGCGGATCGTTCCCCGCGATGTGGTGCTTCATCCGCGTGATGCCCCCACCTTTTATGAGATGTCCACAATAATTACATTGGAATCCAGCGCCAACTGGAGTACAATGCTCCCTGGCGGGATCGACGGGAGCCATATGTCACCTAAATCAAGAATCAAGATTGCAATTATATTCAAAATTCGAATAACCAATTCCATTTAATCAACCAATAAACTTATATAATTAACAAATTATACAACCAAATAAAATGAATCAACTACAAATTTACTAATTAAAGGTTCAAAAACTTACAACCAAACCAAAATGAATTGAACAACAAGCTTAGGAACCAATCTAACATAATACCAAATTGAACAATTAAAATTTAAAATGTATAATTATAATCAAATTAGCATTTCACATGATCATCAAGAACAATAATTCATACAAAATTCAACAACACATAACTAAAAGCCTAAATCTATTTTCAACAACACAAAATCCCAATACACATACTAAATTATGTAAATATAGAAGTTAACATCATACTTATCAAGATATCTACAAGTAATTACTCTAAAATCAAGCCCAGAACCAAAAAAAATTGCAAAAATCGGAACCCTAGAACTCATGAACAACAAAAACGAAATTTTGTAAAAAATTCACAACCAAGCTCGGATTTCCTTCAACTTACCTCTTCCTTCGAGCGAAAAAAGGGAAGAAATGGGGAGGAGCAGAGGGAAATCGGGTGGAAATTCGCGTGGAAAGGAAACTCGCGGCGAAAGGAGTGGGAAATGGGGAAAAATGGGTCAAACCCTAGTCTTGTCGAAATTCGCAACACGTTTCGTCGTTTTGCAGGCCAAAAACGACAGACGACACCAAATGCGAATGTCGTTGCGAAAGATGCGGCAAAAGGGAAAACGACAGCGAAACGAGAAGGCTTTCGTTTCGGTAGCCTCCGAAAAACGAAAATCGGCCCGAAAGTCGAGCGATTTTCCCGAAATTTTGCACCTTGCTCCCGAGTACCCAACCTTTAAAATTGCCAGCAAAAATACCCAACGTGCGTTGACCTTGACTTTGGCATGAAAACGTTAATTTTTCCGTTAACATCCGCCATGTGGCCGTTAGCGGCAAAAATACCCAAACTTTTTTTTTTTTGGAAAAAAATAATTTTTAATTTATATTTTTTTTCTTTACTTGATTAGTGATAATTACTTGAATTCCAAATACATGGAGTAACACAAAAGTTAGTCAAAACATCAATTGATTTCTTAATGTGCTTGTATAAGCTACATTTGTTGATAAAAATCTTATTATTATGAGAAATTTTAAACATAATGTTACGGGTATTTTAAGTAATTGATTTTTAATAAATTAATAATAGGAAAGTTATATAATTAATTTTTCTTTTATTAAATAAAGTCAATTTTAGCCCGAGATATTCACCGGAAGTCCGTTTTCACGAAATAAAGTGTCCAGATGTTTCCAAAAATATCAAGATACTAAAAAAGTCATAAAGTTTGCAAGAAATGGCCTCGGAACGCTCCCGGAACCCTTAAAGTGGGCCGGGAGCACCTCGAGCGGCCCCACACGAGCCACCACGCGCTGCCATGTGGCCCCACGCGCAACCATGCGTCTCCCGACCTCCACACGCGCACTCACGCGCCCTCATAAGGGCTTACGTCAGCCTGATGACGTCAGCAGAGGCGCGCGCGCGTGAAGTAGCGCGTCCGGCACAAACGCCGCGCGTGAGGGCGTGTCCGACCTCCGATGAGGACGCGGTTTGCGGCGTTGGATCATCCTCCGATGAGGGCTTTTTTGGAGAATGACCTTAAGTGGGTTTTCATTGTGTTTCATAGTTTTCTTCGGCACTATTCATGTTTCTTAGTAGGGGTATTTAAGGGTATGGATTTTAATGGGATCCCAAGGGAGGTCTTTTAGCCAATTATTACTAATCAAGCCCTATTGATTATTGATAATATTTTTTTACCGGCATATATTCTTAAGCCACTTTTTTTTTTCAATACGGAGAGATTAATTGATTGTATTAATTCGATCTACAACGGTCAATTTCCAATGAAAAGGGTAATAGTAAAGATGTTAATTCGGTTCATACTAGAATTTGAAGCAATGTGAAGACATTAACTCGGCTAATTAACGTATCTAAAAGTATCCCCGATAACAAAATAAGACTATGTAATTGTTTAAAGTTTGACTGTCAACCTTAAATTAACTATGTAGTTATTTTATTCATGATTAGGTTTAGTCGGCAAATTAGTTTCTCTAAGCAAATTAATATACAATTGATAATTGATATTATGATCGACTTTTGTGTAATGCTATGTTTGAATTTCTCATAATAATAAGATTTTTATAGCAAATGTAGCTTATACAAGCACATTAAGAAATCAATTGATGTTTTGACTAAATTCTGTGCAATTCCATATATTTGGAATTCAAGTAATTATCACTAATTAAGTAAAGAAAAAAAATATAAATTAAAAAAATTATTTAAAAAAAAAAAAAAAGTTTGGGTATTTTTGCCGCTAACGGTCACATGGCGGATGTTAACGGAAAAATTAACGTTTTCATGCCAAAGTCACGGTCAATGCACGTTGGGTATTTTTGCCGCTAGTTTTAAAGATTGGGTACATGGGAGGCACGTTGACCAAAAATTTGATATTTTTGCCGTAATTTTCCCTTTTAAATAATGTGGCTAATATTGGGATAGGAGAATGAGTCAAGTGTCGAGGAACGACAATATCTGGAGAGACTAATCTATCAATCTTGAAAACTGAATTTTACTTGATTTGTGGTCTGTACTTTTACAAAGAACAAGTCTGGTAGATCCTCATAATAAAATATATATATTCTGAAAACTAAAAATAATATTTATATCAAGAAACTATAAATTAGAAAACATAATATAATATGTTGTTTTTGCTTGGGATTGGAATTCTTTAATTTTTTTAATAAGTTAATGAATAAAATGGGTGGGCGGTTCATTTAATGTCATTTAACCAAAATTATAAGTTATTTTTATTTCTTAATATTTTAATGTTGATACCTTGTGATACACGATTTGTATGGACTTTTTTTATTTATTAATAATATTCGAATATATATAATTTGTAATTATGAAAATGATTTAAAAAACTGATCCTATCTCTTGCGATACATGACATAAATTCATAAGTTGTGCATGATATGTGATGCTTGTGTATTTATCGGTCACGTTCAACTTCTCAATGTTATGAGTAGAAAAGTATGATACAATGCCAATGTGGCTACCACTTGTACTTCTTGTACTTCGTGTCATGTTCGTATCAGGTTTTGAACAATTTTTTATTCTATTACATGTAGATCTTGACCTGGATCCATTAATCTTATTAGAAGATGAGACTTGCACTCGTCGTATTTACTAATCGTGTTTATCTTGTCCACTCATTTGACGGCTCAGTATTTTAAATGATAAATTAATTCAATCGACACTAATTTAACTTTATTTATTTAGTTACATTACATCATCTAAAATTTTAAATTTACTACTAATTTTTACATTTATCAATTGAACAACGTAATTATGTAATAAAAATATAAATTTCATATGTGTTATGGGTGATTTTTCCCCAAATCAATTCCGGCCCAAAAAGCCCGTATCTCAAAAACCGAGAAGCCAAAAAAACACGGACACAATTTTTATTATAAAATAATAACTAAGCGGTGAAGCGCGCCGCCCCCGCTCTGTGACGAGACGTCGGGACGTGTTTTCACGCCTAGTCGGCGGCGCAAACCCCGCGCCGCGGCGGCGCGAAACCCGCAGCACGGCGGCGCAAACCCCGCGCCGCGGCGGCGCGAATCCCGCAGCGCCGCGGCGCGAACCCCGCGCCGCCGCGGTGCGGAGGACTAAAGTGACAATATTTTACTGCTCTCAGGTCCCCGGCCCCTCCTATAAATAGAAGCTTGATTTCATTCAAACGGTAACTCCGATTCAAACGCTCTAGATCGCGATAAACACCGTTTTCTCTCTTCTATATATATATTCTGGTAGGAATACCCGACGACCTGCCCTACGGAGGTTCCGGTTCTCAGTGGTCGCCGACCTATATCCCGAGTCCTAGGACTTTGCGGTAACGGATCGGAGGACTCGGTTCCGGTCCGACGGTTAGTGGAGGGTCCGATCTGCCAGAGGAGCTAGCTAGAGCGGAAGCGCTGGAGGAATCCCCGGCCTACCGGAGTAGCTAGAGCAGAAGCGCTAGAGGAATCCCCGGCCTACCGGAGGAATCGCCAACTCCCCAGAAGAAGGTCCGAGCACCGTCCTACTCCCACCAGCTAGAGCGGAAGCGCTGGAGGAATTCTCGGCCTACCGGAGGAATCGCCAACTCGCCAGAGGAAGGTCCGAGCGCCGTCCTACCGGAGGAATCGCCAACTCCCCAGAGGAAGGTCCGAGTGCCGTCCTACTCCCACCAGCTAGAGTGGAAGTGCTGGAGGAATCCCCGGCCTACCGGAGGAATCGCCGACTCCTATAGAGAAGGCGCCGAAGGAATCCACGTCTCCACGACCATTAACTCCCGGCTCGTCTAGGCCAGCTAGGAATGGCTCTATCAACGCCTGCTTTGAACTACGAGACGACCTGATCCCACTTAGTTGTAAGTGGGTACGTAGGCAGCCTCACCACACTCAACGAGGCGAGGCATCACATCATCATCACCCCCGGCTCTCCCAGTCATCGACTGCTCCAGCTACGATCGTCGACCTGCCCTACGGAGGGTCCGATCCGCCTTATCCTTCAGGAACAGTGAGTCAAGCATCTAGCCCAGGAAAGTCAACAAACGGCAATGGGCCCGGCCCAATATCCAGCTTTGGGCCGCTACAGTGTTTGATCCATTTTTCGGCATCAACATTTTGGCGCTAGAAGGAGGGGTGCAACATCGAGATCAAACCTCTGAGTACCCCCAGCAACCGGTTTTTCAACCTCTTTTTTCCACCTTCTGGGATGTCTACCAAGTCAACAGAGCGTACGTCATCCCGCCCAGCGGCTAGCATTGCCCAGAACACACGAGCTCAGGTCTACGCACGTCAGAATCGAGCTCAAAATCAACCAGAGACAAGCGTCCGCCAAGATCCAATAAGCAACGAAACCAATGAGCGAATAACACGGATAGAAGACAGCATCTTCCGGCTGACTGGGCTAGTCTCCAAACGCCTAGGACACGACACTGCCAATCAAGAAGTCATCGGTGAAGAAGGAAGCCCAACGGAGGAAGCGCTAGAGCCGACACAGAGACTTCGTCCCGAGACTCGGCAACAGCTAGACCCCGAAGACATCCAGAGACCGGCACAATCACAAGCGACGCGAAGATCGACGTTCGACCGACTTGGGAGAGAATAAGACGTGGCAGATAGCGGAGAAGCACAAAGATTTAACCCGCCACAACGTACGAACATCAGAATACGAGCGGAAAACGAGGATGACCTCAGAGCCCGCATCCACGGTCAAGACGAAGATCTGCGACAACACATCAACCGTCGACGAGGAACTTCTCATAACCATAGCTCACAAGAGTACAGAGACGACGATGAAACAAGGATGTCTGAGAGACCTCGTCACCCGCAAAGCATCCCGGCACGCCTAGCGACGGGGAACGAGATTGCCATAACGATACCATCCCGAGGGACAGCCCCGGCAAGCGACTCCGGATTAAGAGATGTCATTCAGGCACTAGAGAGAAAAGTTCAAGAGCTCATTGCGGCCAAAGATGCGAACCCAGCCATTCGAAGCGTAGTTGAAAGAACCATCTCCCCTCTCGCCGATCGCATTCTCGCGGACGATATTGTCATAGACCTCCGCTTCCCACCGAATCTCGTCTACGACGGTACCACCGACCCCACATACCACCTTGTTCATTACCAGTGGTCGATGCGAGTAAAAAAATGTTCTGCTTCCACGATGTGCCAAGCGTTCTGTCTCACCCTCGCCGGTCCCGCTTTTGAATGGTACCAACGACTCCCAAAAGGCTCCATCGGATCTTTTGAAGAGTCCCGAAGGGCTCCATCGGATCTTTTGAAGAGTTAAAAGAGCGTTTCATCTCTCGTTTTGCAAGTTCGGTGATACAGCGAAAAGAAAAGTCTTACCTATGGTCCCTCAAGCAGCACGAAGATGAATCCCTCCAAGACTACCTGAATAGGTTCATCGAAGAGGCCAACAAGGTCGCCGACTACACCGACAACGACGCCATCATCGATGTGATCGACGGCCTCCCGGAGGGCGACTTTGCTCGATCGCTCGTCGCGAAAAGGTCGATCTCTTTGGCAGAGTTGATGGCGAGAGCGGCACAACACATCTCAGTCAAAGAATACTTCAACAACCGAAGCAAGATTAACCAAGGAAGCCGGCGCCGAGACAATAGCAAGATCAGCGACGAGGAGCCACAGAGAAAGAAGCCACGACAACAACAAAGCTCAGGCATCCAGGAGCAACAACCAAAGCGAGTGGAGAAGTTCTGGAGGGATACAAACTTCACCCCCCTGACGGCATCACCAGCTATGATCCTCAGCCTCCACGGAGACAAATTTGTCCCCCCCAAACCGATGACGAACTCCAACAGAGACAAAATTCGATACTGCGAGTTCCACCAAGATTACGGGAACACGACGGCCCAGTGCTGGAATCTGAAGAAACAGATCGAGGAACTAATCCAGGACGGACAACTCAAGGAATTCGTCAAGAAGATGACGATGAGGAAAGAGCCATCCTCCAGTAAGCAGCCGCAAGCAATCGAGCGGCCCCAAGACAACGATCCAGGGGGGTCCCACCATAACCGAGATCGAGAAAAAGCCAAGACCACCCAATACAACATCATTTCGACCATCCTTGGCGGGCCCGAGACAGTGGACTCTGGCAACGAGCGAAAGAAATACGCCGGAGCCTTAGAAGGTAACAAAGAAGTACACGAAGTCAACCTAACCAGCCTATCAAAACCGCCAGCGATGTCCCCAAGCGAGACAATAATTTTCACGCAAGAAGAAGCTCGACTAGTGCTAATCGAAACTTTTGTGTCATCGCAATCGTGAAAGGAAGTACAAAAAACAAAAAAGCAAAACTTCCGAGACTAAGTGTCGAAACTTTTGCGTCATCGCAATCGTGAAAGGAAATACGAAATAAAGAAAAGCTTCCGAGACTAAGTGTCGAAACTTTTGCGTCATCGCAATCGTGAAAGAAAGTAAGAAATAAAACATGGCGAGCAAAAGCCATCCGCGAGTAGATAAAAGTTTCTCGGAAATTTCAAATTCCCGTGAAACTGGGGGGTTAATGTTATGGGTGATTTTTCCCCAAATCAATTCCGGCCCAAAAAGCCCGTATCTCAAAAACCGAGAAGCCCAAAAAACGCGGACACAATTTTTATTATAAAATAATAACTAAGCGGTGAAGCGCGCCGCCCCCGCTCTGTGACGAGATGTCAGGACGTGTTTTCACGCCTAGTAGGGTTATTCCGCGGCGCGGCGGTGCAAACCCCGCGCCGCGGTGGCGCGAACCCCGCGCCGCCGCGGTGCGGAGGACTAAAGTGACAATATTTTACTGCTCTCAGGTCCCTGGCCCCTTCTATAAATAGAAGCTTGATTTCATTCAAACGGTAACTCTGATTCAAACGCTCTAGATCGCGATAAACACCGTTTTCTCTCTTCTATATATATATTCTGGTAGGAATACCCGACGACCTGCCCTACAGAGGTTTCGGTTCTCAGTGGTCGCCGACCTATATCCCGAGTCCTAGGACTTTGCGGTAACGGGTCGGAGGACTCGGTTCCGGTCCGACGGTTAGTGGAGGGTCCGATCTGCCAGAGGAGCTAGCTAGAGCGGAAGCGCTGGAGGAATCCCCGGCCTACCGGAGTAGCTAGAGCGGAAGCGCTAGAGGAATCCCCGGCCTACCGGAGGAATCGCCAACTCCCTAGAAGAAGGTCCGAGCGCCGTCCTACTCTCACCAGCTAGAGCGGAAGCGCTGGAGGAATCCCCGGCCTACCGGAGGAATCGCCAACTCCCCAGAGGAAGGTCCGAGCGCCGTCCTACCGGAGGAATCGCCAACTCCCCAGAGGAAGGTCCGAGCGCCGTCCTACTCCCACCAGCTAGAGTGGAAGTGTTGGAGGAATCCCCGGCCTACCGGAGGAATCGCCGACTCCTATAGAGAAGGCGCCGAAGGAATCCACGTCTCCACGACCATTAACTCCCGGCTCGTCCAGGCCAGCTAGGAACGGCTCTATCAACGCCAGACGACCTGATCCCACTTAGCTGTAAGTGGGTACGTAGGCAGCCTCACCACACTCAACGAGGCGCGGCATCACATCATCATCACCCCCGTCTCTCCCAGTCATCGACTGCTCCAGCTACGATCGTCGACCTGCCCTACGGAGGGTCCGATCCGCCTTACCCTTCAGGAACAATGAGTCAAGCATCTAGCCCAGGAAAGTCAACAAACGGCGATAGGCCCGGCCCAATATCCAGCTTTGGGCCGCTACAGTTTTGATCCATTTTTCGGCATCAACAATATGTAATTACTATTAAAAGACTTAATAATATGTATACAACTTTTTGCTCTTTAATCGTGTCTAATTGGGACACATCGCGTAATCGTATTCGTGTCATGCTCACCCATTATTTAATCGCGTTAATCGTGTTCGACATGTTTGGGCCCATAACCATTTATGGTATACCCAAACCCATTTAAATCGTGTCGTAACCGTTTCGTTTTTCGCGCACAACCCCATTTTTTTTAACAACTCCAATTACTTTCAAAGATTTGATGAGTTAATCTTAAATTAATTTTGAAAAAGAGAAATGTAAGAGATTTGATTATTACGAGTGTTGTCGATGGATTTATCATTTGATAAAGTATTTATCGATGGATAAGAAATAAAGAATTCAGGTGATCATTATCGATACTTATCAAAACGTATCGATGAACAAATTGATTATCGACGGATCAGGTTAAAAATATTTTTAATAATATATATACTTAATTTATATAGTGCCCAACATACCAAATATAGTATCATGTCATAATAATTAGTTAATAAGTACTTAATAAATAATCATATACACAAATAGATGTAAATAAATTAGTTTCAAACTTTCAATCATACTACACAATAAATAATCTCATACACAAACTTATGTAAATTAAATAAGTCACAAACTCTCGTCTCAATCATACAATACAGTAGTTTGTTAGTTTTTCCGCAAAATAGGGAGAACTTTGGAAAATTTAATAATATAAAAATAAAATATTCTACACTCAATGATTTATAATTATATTCACCATTCAAAAGTCAACAAATCACAAAGAGTGAAAATGTACTTCAAAATCTCTAAAATCCAAAACTTGTTTACTTTCGCTACAAAATAGTGAAAACTTCAACAACAACAACAAGAGAAATCTGGAAATAAAATACCCAAACTCACAAAATTAAAATTATAGTCATCTTTCAAAATAAAAATAAATAAAAACAAAAAAATGTACTTCGGAATGTCAAAATCCATAAATTGGTACCTCTACCCCCAAGAGATTAAAATCTCTAGAAATTGAGTAATGTGAAAATAAAATTACCCAAACTCGCCGATATATAATTATATCATAACTATAAATTTAAAACAACAAGAAAAGATTAATAATGTATCGTACAATCCTCAGAATCCAAATTTTAGTACTTACGTCTCTCGAACAAAAAACATTGAAAAATAAACAAATCTAAAAAAAAATCTCTACAATTGAAATTCCCTACTAATACACAACAAGAAATTCATTAAAATCCAAATATATACTTCAACAAATATAAAATACCAGGGTTTGTTCATTTTAATCATAATTATTAACTTCCGTAATTTCAAAACTATGAAAATCCCCTAAATTCGCAAGAAAATGTGCATTGAATCACAAATCTTAACAATATTATCCATGATTCCTCTTAATGAATAAGAAATACAAAAAACAAAAAGCATCAAATCAGAACTTGAGGTATTTACGCCTCAATTGTTTTTTTTAATTATTTAATTTTAGCTCGATAATCCAAGATTATTGTTTTTTACACTAAAAATTATTAGATAAGTAGTTGGGTTTATTTGATGAAATCTCTCGATATCGTTGTTAGATTAATCACAGTATCCAAGAAGTTTATATCCCGCTCGAGGTAAAAAACAGCCATTGGCCACAACATATGATATCTCGCTTAGGTTATAGGGTTTCGGGTTGTCGTGTAAAGTTATCCGATATGTAATGTTGTGTAATCGAATTGAATGCAATAAAAGTATTTCTTTATATATATATATTCTTATTTTTCTACACTAAAAATTGACCAGGAAAATGTAATTTAACACGACGGCGCCTATAAATCCCAAAATGTGATCAACTAAACTAATTATGGATTGGTTTTATTATATAAGAAAAATCCAGGATTTAATTCGTATAAACAAACGCCCGATAAAATATAAGTGTATGGGTAATACTAATCGGGGAGCACAAAGCAAGATTGGTAATAAAATGATGATAAATTAATTGACAAATGTGAGTAGATCGTAAAACTTAGTGTCAAATTAAGGGAAAATTATGGATAGAAAGAATATGTGTATCACAATAATGCTCTATGAACTTTATTAGTGACTGAGTGACAATGCTTTTCTTAAAAAATAACAAAGTACTTCTTATTATATAAAGAAGGGAAAATTACGGCAAAAATACCCAACATTTGGTCAATCTGCCTTCCGTGTACCTAACTTTTAAAACTGGCGGCAAAAATACACAACGTGCGTTAACCGTGACTTTGCCATGAAAACGTTAATTTTTCCGTTAACACCCGCCATGTGGCCGTTAACGGCAAAAATACCAAAACTTTTTTTTTTTTGCAAAAAAAATCATTTTTAATTTTTTTAATTTATATTTTTTTTCTTTACTTGATTAGTGATAATTACTTGAATTCCAAATAAATGGTATAACAAAAAAGTTAGTCAAAACATCAATTGATTTCTTAATGTGCTTATATAAGTTACATTTGCTAATAAAAATCTTATTATTATGAGAAATTTTAAACATAGCATTACACAAAAAAATATTATATAATATGTATATATATATATGTGAAACTCTTAGCGCATATATTCTCAAGTTATGACCATTACTTATATTTTTACTTACTTTTGTGTAATGCTATGTTTAAAATTTCTCATAATAATAAGATTTTTATTAGCAAATGTAGCTTATACAAGCATATTAAGAAATCAATTGATGTTTTGACCAACTTTGTGTTATTCCATGAATTTGGAATTCAAGTAATTATCACTAATCAAGTAAATAAAAAAATATAAATTAAAAAATTATTTTTTTTTTCAAAAAAAAGTTTGGGTATTTTTGCCGTTAACGGCCACATGGCGGATGTTAACAAAAAAATTATCGTTTTCATGCCAAAATCAGGGTCAACGCACGTTGGGTATTTTTGCCGCCAATTTTAAAGATTGGGTACACGGGTCTCATAATAATAAGATTTTTATTAGCAAATGTAGCTTATACAAGCATATTAAGAAATCAATTGATGTTTTGACCAACTTTGTGTTATTCCATGTATTTGGAATTCAAGTAATTATCACTAATCAAGTAAATAAAAAAATATAAATTAAAAAATTATTTTTTTTTTCAAAAAAAAGTTTGGGTATTTTTGCCGTTAACGGCCACATGGCGGATGTTAACGAAAAAATTATCGTTTTCATGCCAAAATCAGGGTCAACGCACGTTGGGTATTTTTGCCGCCAGTTTTAAAAATTGGGTACACGGGAGGCACGTTGAACAAATATTGAGTATTTTTACCGTAATTTTTCCCATAAAGAATAATGAAAAAACATTATATTTGTCCATAGTTTATAGAAAGTATTTTTCTCAAAAGTTATTACATAGTACGATATGTTAGATTATAGGAATATATTATGAAGTAGTAAAAATTTAATTCTAGAAGAAATATTGGCATTAAAGCCACATGCATATTGACGGTATAAGTTATTAGTTTCTGTAATCTTTTAATGCATAAAGGCTATACAACTAATGAAGAGACAAAGTTTAAAAGGTGTTTCAGCCAATTACTCAAAAGAAAATATATACTCTTTTGTTTCAGCCAACTAAATATTGCGTGATTGTCCATATAAAAGGTAATGATTATTTATTAATACAAATATATGTTAATGCATATATCACTTTTCTTATCATGGAAGTCACAAGAGATTTAATGAATTGATAAATCAATATCACATGTTTTTTTCCTTAAAAAATATGACCAAGTTGATCATCTTTAAGACTCCAACAACACAAGCAATCACCAACGATCTTATATAATCCACTCAAAGACTTAGCTAAAATTTTATTTTTATTTTGCCGAAAAATATCAAAATCACAAAATCTAGATGACGATATATATAAATAAATTATACTATATGTTAATTTTTGAGCAATTTGGTCGGTTTGAATTTCATATTGGGAAGGCAATTTAAAAGAGATTTCTTTTTCTACTCAACTAAATGAATTAATATAGCGTTTAATGTTGCTGAATTTAGTGGGACATGAACCACGTGTTACCCACGTGTACGAAAGACTCGTCTCTACTTTGGAGTTTGGATAACAAAAAGTCGTCTCTTCGTGCCTTCAAACGTTGATAACTTAGTTTTATTTTATTTTCTATTCGTGTTTATTGCTTTAAACTCTATGCATTACATAACTGAATAAATCTTTTAGCTGACCAAGACCAACTACCAGAAACCATATAATAAAGAAAATAAAAGAAAGGGTAAATGAGGGAAATGCCCATTTGTGACTCAAGGTTTAAAAAAAATGCCCATTTTTATTTTTAGTAAGTAAAATCACCAATTAATTGAAATATGGACTAATTTACCCTTCGAATTAATTAATTAATATTTGGAATTTAAATTACATTTAAAACTAATTAATAATTCGAATTAATTAATTAATTAATAACATAAAAATAAAAAAATAAAAAAATTCCTTAAATATAGCAAAGTAAATAACTGATTAATCTCTATCCCTATTAATTACATTTTCGAATTTTCGAATTTTTTCTCCCTATTAATAAGTATTTTTACGATTTTAATTTTAAAAACAAAATTTCGAGAAAAAAAAAATCCTCCCTTAATAATTTTCAAATATCTTCTCCCTATTATTTAAAATTCTAACGAGTTACGTGATTATGAAACTGTAATTATATTTACGAAATTATAGAACTATAGAAATATTTACGAAATTAAACTGTAAACATATTTACGAAAGTATAAGAAAGATGTAGTCATAAAACTGTAAATATATGAACAACTTTGAAAAATTGTAAATTTATTTACGAATTACGTAAATATGTTTACGAAATATTTGCTAATCATGTGAATATATAAACCAATTTCAAACTGTAAATTAAATTACCAAAAAATCTGTAAATTTAATTACGATTATTGAAGACATGAATATGTAATTCCATTTACGTATTCAACACGCAACACAAACGAAATTAAAATTCAAATATCTTAACACTAAACCTGCCGACGGGCGTCCATCGCCCTCCTTCGCCGTAGCCGACGACCTCGCCACAACCAGTGATTCCTAAATCGCAGATATGTGATTTGAGATGTGGGGTCTTCGGTGGATTTGGGTCGCGACTCTTGTCGGTTGTTGTCGTCCACCCTCCTCGGCCGCCGCAGCACGGCCGCCACGCCCACGGTCGCCGCGCTCTCCGCCCGAATCCGGCGATGGTGGTCGCTCGAGAGAGAGAGAGAGAGAGAGAGAGATTGATTTAAAATCAGATAAATATGGGAATAATTCCACCTTAATTTTAGGAAAATCAAATTTCAAAATTAACCTAAATAATTAATAATTAATTAACGAAATTAAAAAAAATATAATTAATATCAAGGTTATAATGGTCCAAAATTTATTAAAAATAGACATAAATGAATTAATTGAAACTATGGGTATTTCTCTTAAACCTTGAATGGATTTTGGGCATTTCATGGGTTTTTCTTAAAAGAAAAAGAATAATGGCGGATATAAGTTATGAATTTTGGGCAGGCTAAATTGTGTCAGAGCAATGTTTGAAAATTCATAATTAAAAATATATACACAATAATCAATATTGTTTATAAGTTATTAAGAGTTTATGGCTTAGCTTACCGACGATAAAAGAAAAATTATAGAATTTTTTTTAATCTTTAACATATAAAATACAAGAATTTAACGGTATTTAAAAAAATTAGAGTTTATCAATAATTAAATTTAAGAAATAAATTATAAGAAGAAAAATTGAATATTATTAGTCAAATTTATATATCAAAAATAAGATTATAGTGAACAAATTGGCGAAGGACACGTTTTAGTGTTAGGTATGAAAATCTTATGTTGTAAAGAGAAATGTAGCAGTTATCAAAAAAGCAAGATTATAGCGAGTGATCACCAATTATGAGAGAGACGTTGACCAACAGGGTTGGAAAGTCAACAGGTGCGACTGTTTCACCATTGCTGATTGTACTTCTAGTCAGTGCATAGCAATGATCGAATGTTGAAGATAATTTTTGGAAAATATTGATCGAATCAAACAAAAGCATTGTAATATATCTGGAGTAGTGCTTCTCATGTTTTAAATGGATAATGTTGTCGTGATATTGTAGGGTTTTATTAGGGAAAAAAAAAAAAAGACGTACCAACTCGAAGATTCGAAAGTTTTTTGGTCAATGTCATGTAAAGAGGATGAAACTTTGTGCTCTTACTTTCCACTAAAAAAGTATTTGATTTTGATGTACACGAACCAGGAGTGTAAAAAAAACCCTAAACATCTAAAACCGATTATATAAATTTACTGGCTTTTTTACTATAAAAAATTTATGCTTTTTTTTTTAAATACCAAAAAATACGGTTTAAACCGCTACCGCTTTTTGCTAAATGGTAGCGGTTAAGATTTTCATGGTAAACACCGCTACCGATTACAGATTAATCCGATAACAAATTTATATGTTTTTATATATTTAAAAATAGATAAATGTCGGACTTTTATCGTATAATATCTATATAATAATATTTTGGCGTGGATTTATTCATTCATTCAATCTTATTTTATTTTGAACAGTTTGTTGTTATTGCAACTATTTCCATCCATTTGAATAAGAGTGAATAAAGGCTATAAGAGAATTGACTCCATTCTTTTTAATTTCATCCATTGGTTCATTATTAATTATTATTTTTTGGATTATGTAGTAGTAGTTTGATTTTTCAAATATATAATGATTATATAGCATCTTGTCAAAATGCGGTTAAAACTGAATTCAAACCGAATTTAAAACGATACATCCGAAATTGGTAAAAATGGTTTTAAACTTCAATAGCGCGGCTTTTAGTTTTAAAATTGAAAAACTCAAAAATACAGTAATATGTATAAATAGTTATGAAAACCGAACTAAAGACTCGTTTGATCACCCCGTCACGAACCTTGTGCTTTTGGGAACTTTATTTAAACTTTTTATTTTTCAAAGCAATATTTTCTAAAGCGGAGTACATTATATTTTACATATTAAAAATAACAGTTGTTGTACATACATTACAATTTACACATGAATATATTTTTATCAATTAATTATAAAGAAAATTCACTATTTACTAGATTACTAGATTATTATGATTTTCGTAAAAAAAAAATGCCCAATGAATTGTAGGATGAATTGTCCTACAAAATTAAATTATATTAAATATTCAAATTGATGAAAAGATTCTTCCATAAATCAAGTGTGGTAGTTTAAAGAGATCAATTGCATAAACGAGTCGAGTTCAAGGCGTGCCAATTACTCTGTAAGAGTTTAACAAGATCAATTCGGTCATTTCTGTATGTCAAGCTCACCCAATTACTTTACAAAGAGTGGCATATTACGGCAAGCAATGCCGGCTCAATCCTTTTCGGGACCTTGTGCGAATAATTAATACAAGGCTCTTTTCCAGGGCATACAAGACGGTATTGCAGGAGCTACACAGTATTGAATGATATACATCGACGAAGACGGAATAGCTCCTGCAATAAACTGCATTTTACAACTAAATCTATCAACGCTTTCGTAATTTATAAAAACAGTATTGCAAAAGCTATGCAATAGTTTAAGAACTTGTATGGCTCATTTGTTCTAGTTTAAGTCAATGATTACCACCGATTGATTGGTGTTTTTACAAAGGGATGCTGCCAGATTGTGGTTTATTTATATGCCAGGTATTTGTTTAAACCGCACGGACAATATTCTAATAATCAAATTAAACATGCATCGATACCGACAATATCACTGGGTCTTTTTAGTATTATAATGATACCATGATTCAATTGCACTCAGCTCACTTTTGGGAAAGATTACATCTTACTCCTGCTTAAGAACCAACCCGTGTTGCTAGGTTTTCAGTGTAATGATGAGTATTTCAATAAATTTCAGTCTTGGAAAATTTTGAGTTTAATTTTACGTTTTAATTGTGTTCATTTTATTAGTTTTATATTTAAACGACAATAGCGAATTTACAGGAGCATTATTTCATGGAAATGAAACGATTTCAACGCAAAGCAGTGCGCAGTTTTGGTCGACATTGGCACGGAATATTCAGGTGGATTAAAATATTTTGTAATCAAGAACAGTTACGGCACGAGATGGTGTGATAAAGGATATGAAAAGATTGTTATGCTGGGAGGTTGTAACTTCGTTTATGATCTATGGATCCCATATATGAAATCAATTCAATGTGTGTAAATGTGAAAGTTTTTAAATAATGATTACTTATAAATATGACTAAAATACATCTATAAAATGTGCAGATGATGCAATGCAATGCGATTAACCTTCATAAAGGTAATGTAATAACCTATGAAGTGATGGAAAAACTCTTTGAAGAACTAAATGTAATAAAATTAAAGCAAATTTTGATCACTAATCGGAGACATCCTTGTGTTGTACCTCTCTTTAAGGCTTTCTATTCATTTATTTTGCCAACGTCAACACTCGTTGGCTATTTTTAAAGCATTGTAGGCCAATAATGTCATTCAATAAATTACAGTCTGAGGTAATTTTAAGTTTAATTTTAAGTTTTAATTGTGTACATTTTATTAGTTTTATCTTTTAACGGCAATAACAAATTTGCAGGAGCATTATTTCGTGGAAAGAAACGATTTCAACGCAAAGCATTGCGCAGTTTTGGTCGACATTGGCACGGAATATTCAGGTGGATTAAAATATTTTTTCATCAAGAACAGTTACGGCACGTGATGGTGTGATAAAAGAATATGAAAAGATCGCTATGCTGGGAGGTGGTAACTTCGTTCAACATCTATGGATCCTACATATGAAATCAATTCAAGGTGTGTAAATATGAAAGTTTTTAAATAATGATTACGTAAAAATATGACTAAATCAAGTCTTCTAAAATATGCAGATGATGCGGTGCAATGTGATTAACCTTCATAAATGTGATGTCATATGTAGTGATCGAAAAACTCTATAAAGAACTAAACGTAATAAAATCAAAACTATCTTTTTCATCAAACAAATCTAGATCACTAATTGGAGAAGTCCTTGTGTTGCAACTCTCTTTAAGGCTTTCTATTTATCTATTTTGCCAACGTCAACACTCGTTTGCCATTTTTAAAGCATTGTAACATTGATCAATAATGTCACTTCCATTAAGAAAAATAAATTAATTAAGAAGAAAAATTTAAGAAATAAATCATATAATCTATTAAATGATCGCAACGTAGCTTATATAATCCATTACACAAACTAGGGGTGAAAGCGGAACCGGGAACCGGTATATTTTTATTTTTTGGTACCTATCTCGAAAATTCGGGATTTTTTTTCTTGGTACCGGTTCCCGGTTCCAATTGTATATTTCCTTTTTTTTTTTAAACCGGAACCGGAACCGGGACCGGGAAAAATTCGTGAGAGAATCGTGAAAAAATTCATGATATAATTCGTGACTAAAACCGGGAGTAAAGCATTCGACTTCTCTGGAGTCGGGAGGAAAGCAGCGCCGAAATCACATAAGAGGGCTGGAATCATTCGAAGAAAAAAAGAAAAACTTGAGAGAAGGAAAAGAAACCGAAATCAAAGAAGAAAGCGAGGAAATCAAGCCTTTCGAAGGGGTGCAATTGACATAGAATAAACCATAAAAGATATTTCACAGAAGGAAATCAAACCTGGACAAGGAAAAGCCAAAAGCAGAGAGAAGGTGGGGATAAAGAGTCGCAAGCGAGAGAGATGAATGAGGAAGGAGGCATAAACCCTAATTTTTTTAATGGTAAAAGACGACATATAATTCTAAAGAAAACATAATGACATATTAAACCAAAACGACATAAAAATATTTAAAAAACGACATAAAAATACATAAACCGGAACCGGTACCAAAAATCGGGAAAAACGGTTCTGGTTCCCGGTTCCGGTTCACGGTTCCGAAAATCGGGAACCGGGAAGTACCGGTTCCCGGTTTTAAACACAATTTCCCTATTTTTTTCTTAAAACGGTCCGGAACCGGTACCGGAACCGGGACGAAACCGGGAAACGGTGACAAAATTTTCACCCCTAACACAAACTATAGCGGATAATCTTGGGCACACTAGTAATTTTATCTTTAGATACAAGCTCGATTTGATATAAGCCCATTACAAAACAACTTGTACGCCCATTTGTAGAGAGGCCCAAGATGAAAGACGAAACACTTCCTAGACCTAGCCCACAATGGAATGACTCAATAGTCATGTAGCAAATGCCCATGGAGTGTGTGTAAAATAGGTCCAATATGGTCATGCTTTGAATTTGATTACAAGGTTGGCCCAGCTTAACAAAATTTCCAATGCCCCGAAATACCCTTCCAAAACAAAAGAACTTTTTTTTATATATGTATATTTGATGTCTTGATTAAAAAAAAAAAAAGAAGCCTCTTGTTGTAGTCCCTAATCTTATTTAGTAGTAATCTCACCTCACTTCCATTCGTAAGGCGTTAGATAAATCCCATTGTGATGCAAGAAAAGAAAAGAAAAAAAAAAGCCTCATTATGGAGTCGAAGACGGAGTACTCGATGTCTCGAATACATAAACATCCTAATATAAATGCATGTCGGAATATAAACATGTTGCTTCTTTATTAGAATAACAGCATATTATGTCTGTTAATATTAGAATAACATATTATATAAATTATGTTATATATTACAAAAAAGAATTGATTATTTTTAGATAACATCATGGTTAATTAAAATAATTATCTTGCTATCAAAGTATTTACAACCCTTGTTTATGATACAAAATATTATCGTATATAATAAATTATTGTACTAATTAGTAGAAGTCCTATATTATTTTATTAAAATATTACTTCGTATAAATTATTTTCATAATTATATATTCGATATTGAATGGATTATTTTATTCATAAATGAATTATTTTATTTTGATTTATTAAGTTCTTAATTTACTTTTATCAATCTATTTGTATATAATATTTTTCAAAAGCATCAAAACCAAACTTTCCAAAAATATACTTTCTGAGTCCATTGGAATTTCTTAAAGAGAGATGGATTTTTCAAGTTAAGAAAAAGTGAAAAAATATAGAAGAGAAAGTGTGAATTTACATGATATAAATTTCACTAAGATGCATTAAGACTCATTTGTAACACTTATTCGGTCAGAGTTATTAAGTTGAACTTAACTCGATTGAACTACTAACTCTTCTTGTTGACAATAAATCTCAAAATATTATTTTGTCTTGTGTTAATTAGAGTAATTGTCGTAAATTTAGAGTGAACAAGATCATACGACAATTACAAAGTCTCTTATGTACAGCATGGATATCCAAACTGAAAGTCAAAAGCCGATCGTGAAATCATGAAATCAACTTTCAGTTAGACTTTAGACTTTCAAAGTTGATCCAAAAGTCAAACTTCAATCTCTCAACACATGAATGGATCGTTTCACACTAGCTACTTTCTTCCACACTCAAACTCTTCCTTTTCCTTCATTCCATAAATTTGTTATGCTCACTAATATCATAATTAATACATGCAAAATTGCTTGAACGTGAATAATCAATTTATTAAAACAACCTAATAACACTCAACCGAAGAGCAGCATAAACTATCATTAAATCTACCGTACAATTACCGAAGGATATTTTTGGTATGACAAACCCTATATCTGGATGTTATACTCCGACAAGGAACCGTAGTCGTTAATCGAGAGATCATTCATATCGTCCATGACGAATAACCCGTCAGAGATATCTGTTGTCCAATTGTTGCAGAGAGCACGATTATCACTAGCGTCACCGAGAGAGGATGACGAGTGCAAACTTGCGTTGTGGGAGCACTCATGAATCTGTTGTCGTTGCTGCGGTGGCGGCTGAGAGTAGTAGTGGCGGCAGTGAGTGGGATTTTCGACGATGGGGGTGGCGTTTCTGAGGCCGAAGTCGAGGTTGAGTGGACCTTTGTGGTTGATCGAGGGACAGCCGGTGAACTGCTGGACCAGCGCTCGGAAGTTCTGCGCGTTGGCGCTGAGGAGCGTCGTCTGCGTCCTCTTCGAAACACGAGATCTTCTCCGGGCCGGCTTCGTCTCTGCCGGAGACACAGCCTGGCTGTAGAGCTCGTGCCACTCCTGACCGTCGGAGCTGATCGGCGTCGTTCCCGGATTCATTCGGTATTTGAAATTGTACCCTTTAAAGGTAAGAGATAAGAGAAGGTTTTTTGACACACACTTATCTCTGAGGCGTTGGTGAATGATGGACATGGTGTTTATAGTGTGTAAGTTACTTCGGGCCAAAGTGAAGAAAAGTCCACGGTCATTGGGGATAGTGACCGTTGATTAAATTGTGAGGTTAACGAGAGAGAGAGAGAGAGAGAGAGAGAGAGAGAGAGAGAGTCATGTATATGCATGCTTCGTGGAAGCTACATATGTTCACGTCGGTGAGATCATCATGGATTGCAATATCAAGGTTTTTGTGACGTAGATTGGTTTGATTGCCTCTTTCTTTTACATGAAAGTTTGTTGGTCAAGAAATGGATAAAACTTAAAAGCATCATATATATGAAAGATAATACAAACTAAGTTTTTATTTTTTTGGTGTTTCACACCCACCAAACCCATGTTCAGCTGTAAAGAACAATACAAATGAACTCGTTGACGTGGTTTTGAGTCTCATATATATTAGCTCGCATCGACAACGGGGATTTCGGTTTCGGTTTTATTATTAAGACTTGAATTTTATTATTCAATATGTTAAATATGAAAATCGAATATCTTTATTTTTATCAACGGCTTTGTTCGAACTAAAATTTAGTCTTGGATCTTCGATAGTATTTTTCACTTTTTGATTTAAAAGCATACATAAAAAGACTTTTATTACTCACTACTTGATAAACTGATAGAATGTTAAAATTTATTATATAGATTATTTAGTTAATATAATAAATATAAATATCTTTAAATAAATATCCAAATTAAATGAATCTCCGGTTCTCAAATACTAAGACGGTAAGACCTAGTATATATGATCCTACTTGGCCAAAGACTACGTTTTAAGGGCGTGGACTTTGTGATTGACTCTTCAAAAGCCTTGGGAAACAAGCCTTTTGTCTACAAATTGAGTTTTCAATTTTATGTTCACCTCTAGTTCATGATAAATGGAAAATTTCTTTTTATATACTCTTTGTGTTTTTTTTTTTCCGTACAAATATACTAACTATTTTATATGATGGCTAAAATATACCTTAAAAGTGTATTTTTATTTTATATACGCCCCCTTCATTTTAATTTTTCTTTTCTTTTCAAAATTGCTCTTTAGTCATCGTCAAGGTTTTTAAAAACTTCGACATGCCTACGGTTTACCTGCAGTAAACTTCTTTTTTCATGAGTGCAATTTTCTACGGTAATCCCCTTTTGACATAAGTACCATTTTTTCTAAATGTATTTTTTGACCCTCAAATTCGATCTTTCACCATGAAACTCCGTACTTTCTTCCATTTTTTCATATCATCCCCCTATATATTCTATCTATACTCTTTCAAAATCCCATCTTGAGGAAATACATTTGAATTTATTTTTAAGACCTATTATATTTTTAAATGTGGAGTAATATTTAATTTTTTAACGAAAACTCCGTCGGTATACCCATAGACTTTGCGGTATACCGCTTTTTAAAAATCTTATGAAGATCTCATAGGTATGACCGTTATGCCCTCACTATACCCGTAAATTGAATTTGTGGCTGGTCTGCAACTATTTGAACCTTTGTCATCATTTTAGAATTATGCTTCTATCTATGTACTCTCTAGTTTTTTTTTTTTTTATTGTAAAATTATACCATCAATTTTTTAAAGAAGCTAAAATTTTAGTAATCCCTGATTTAATTATTTTTTTTTTTACAAAATTAATATAAAAAAAAAACTAACGTAAGGCCAGTATTGTCACTTACACTCAGAGGATATATTTTGGTTGTTTTTTAAATTAAAAAGTATATGGATAACAAATTGTTATATATATATATATAGGGTTAATGACGGCAAAAATACCCAAAGTTTGGTCAAAGAACCCCTCGTGTACCCAAAGTTTAAAAGTGGTGGTAAAAATACCCAAAGTCGCATTTGGGGAGTTGACCAGTCCATTCCCATAACGCCGTTAACTTACCCGTTAACTATGGCCACGCGCACAAACGTGGGTTGCTGACATAACAATTTTCGCCACATGGATGAGCCCAAATCAACCTCGTTTAAGACAAAACAACGAATTAAACCCCTAATAAACACTGTTTAATACAACTAATTGAACCCCTAATGATTACACTTAACAAAACAAATTTGTCCACGTGGCCAGAGTTAACCGGTAAGTTAACGGCGTTACGATAATGGAGTGGTCAACTCTCTAAATGCGACTTTGGGTATTTTTGCCACCACTTTTAAACTTTGGGTACACGAGGGGTTCTTTGACCAAACTTTGGATATTTTTGCCGTCATTAACCCTATATATATATATAATTTCTCCTTAGAATTTTGGATATGGTCAACTGCAATATTTGACTATTCCATCCTTTGAAGGATAGATGTACTTTACTTTGTCACTTTCAATGTTTTGCAGAAAGAAAACGATGAAGTAATTGCAAATGTCATGAGATGAGAGATAGTTAATGGGCAAGTAAAGTGAATGTGATAGATTTAGTTATTAATTGATAGCCTAAATACATAATTAACACATATTATAAGCCTTAAACTATTTGATCTAAGTATCTAACAATGATGGCATGTTATTCCATTGAAGATATATATAAAAATGTTTGAAGCTAGGTTATTCACAGCATGAAGGTTTGAATAGGTCCCAGGTTTAGACTTCCCTTATACATTGACACAAATATCAACAACGTACGTAGTTCCTTTGGAGTTAAGTTTAGTCACTTATTTTATATGGAAAGTTAAAATTTCAATGAAACTCAGTTATACACAGTTTTATGTATAATTCAAGTACTTTTATCATTAAATTTTTAACATAAGTAAATAATTAAATTAAAGTCAATAATATAAATATATTTTTATTACTAAATATTTCAGACAAGTACTTTATTGTACTTTTTGTCGTGGGTTTGACCAAATTAGTCAGCGTAGAAAAGAGGAGTGATTTAAAGCATCACTACTACACTTTCTCTGCATCTTCGCAAGTCAACATATCCTCTTCCTACCAAACCAATTCCAACACCCACTTTTAATCTAAAGCTTCTTGTTTCGTTTCAAATTATCTTCTTCGCTTAAATTAATAGGGGTAATCGACCGAGTCTATCGTGTGGTATTTTATTAAGGGTTAATGACGGCAAAAATACCCAAAGTTTGGTCAAAGAACTCCTCGTGTACCCAAAGTTTAAAAGTGGTGGCAAAAAAAATACCCAAAATCGCATTTAGGGAGTTGGCCACTCCATTCTCGTAACACCGTTAACTTACCGGCTAACTCTGGCCACGTGGACAAATTTGTTTTGTTAAGTGTAATCATTAGGGGGTTCAATTAGTTGTATTAAATAGTGTTTATTAAGGGTTTAATTCGTTGTTTTGTCGTAAACGAGGCTGATTTGGGCTCATCCATGTTGCAAAAATTGTTATGTCAGCAACCCACGTTTGTCCACGTGGCCATAATTAATGGGTAAGTTAACAACATTACGAGAATGGACTGGTCAACTCCCCAAATGTGACTTTGGGTATTTTTACCACCACTTTTAAACTTTGGGTACACGGGGTTCTTTGACCAAACTTTGGGTATTTTTGCCATCATTAACCTTTTTATAAATAAAAGACGCTGTATTTTGGTATTTTATAAGGAAAATCGAATATCTTATTAAAATAATAAAAACCATATTTACAGCATATCCGGTATAGGGTATTCGGATGTGATAATATCGATATTTTTACCGCATTTATCACTTCGAAGAATATGACTAAAATTAAGTAAAAATATTAATCAATACATATCATAAAATTTCAATAACATAGCGCTCGATAAGTATTAAATAAATTATATATAATTGTGTAATGTAAAATATAAAGTTATATATTAAATTGTAATCACATGATGTAAATCGTCATGCGGTATGCCCGTAAAATTTATGTGGTATTTGAAGCATGCGACGTGTCCTTTTTTCAAATTTACCCATCAACATGCGAAATGCCCGCAAAATGGTACGGAAAACGACATTTAAAAAAGAAACATAGCTCTTTTTTCACTCATAACTTGAAATACAAAGTACCCATTTGTTCTTTAAATGATAAGAGCTCTACACAATTGGATCACTTTAATTTTGTAGCAGACGTGCCTCTCAAGAAAGAGACCGGAAAACCCGACATTGAGTTGTACAAGTAAATTTACAAAGAACCCGTGGCGTCAGTTGACCCAAAATATTTAAAAAGAGAGAAAAACCACCCAATTTATGCAACATTTTCCCAAGAAAACAAGACCCTAAATTAATTTGTTTTCCGTTGATTGACTATTATTATTCTACAGTAATTTCTAGTATAGTGGTGAGCCTGGGTTTTCTGTACCTTCTAAGCATGAGAGACGAACAGACGACGCTGACGGAGGAGAGAGCCATGCAGGCGCCGGCGGCCCACGGCGGAAGCTGAATCCCCAACGACGGGAAGAGAGCTCCAGCAGCCACCGGAATGGCTACGACGTTGTAGGCCATGGCGAACACGTAGTTGAGTCGGATCCGAGAGAAGGTCTTCCTGGAGAGGTCGATGGCGGTGATGACGTCCTCCAGATGGTTGCGCATCAGCACGTAGTCGGCCGCCTCGATGGCAATGTCTGTCCCCGCCCCAATCGCCATACCCACGTCGGAGGCTGCCAAGGCCGGGGAGTCGTTGATGCCGTCTCCCACCATCGCCACGGTGCTTCCGTCTTCTTGGAACGAGCGTACCACGTCCGCTTTCCCTGCCGGCATCACCTCTGCCCTCACATCATGAATCCCGACCTGCCATGTCATCAGAACCATTCTCGTATTGTTAATTATCAACTATGACCGATAAATAGCCATATTAAATCGTAGGAAATAAACCTCTTTGGCAACGGCCCTTGCCGTTCTCCAATTGTCTCCGGTGACCATGACTGGTTTCACGCCCATTTTGATCAATCCTTCGACCACGACCGCGGCTTCCCTTTTGAGCGGGTCTGCCACTCCCAAAACGCCAATCAGACTGCCATCATAAGCAACGACTATGCCTGTCTTTGCACTTTCTTCAAGATCCACGACGAATTTCTCAATGTCATCGGGAATGTCAATTCCACTTTCCGTCATCAACCTTCGATTACCAACCTACCCAAATTTATGGCTCAGATTTCAAGCTCTCTGGAGAGCAAAGTATTAGCAATTTAGCATCACCAAGTATAATATAGGCTCACCAAAATCTGTTTTCTGTCGATGAGGCATTTGACTCCTTTCCCGGGCAAAGCAGAAAAATCTGTGACTTCATAAAGCCAACTAGAGGCAGTGGAGTCTTGATTGCCGCTTTGGGCATCCACGGTAGAAGAATCGTCGAAGAAATGAAAATGACGGGCATATTTGACTATCGCCTTTGCAAGTGGATGCTCACTGCTAGCCTGCGTGTCAAATTGAATCAAAATTGAGAAAAAAGAAAAAAAGTCTATAATCATGATAACGCAAGAAAGATAAGTAACAGATGAATTAAGAATTGATGAGGAAATAAGATGCCACCTCAGCAGAAGCCACCAACTTAAGGAATTCCCCACGATCCATTCCGGAGAAGATTTTCGCGGTCGTAACAGAGGCCTTCCCCTGTGTAAGCGTTCCGGTTTTATCAAAGATGACATAATTTATCTTTTGAGCCCTTTCTAAAGCGTCCCCTCCTTTGATGAGCACCCCATTGTTAGCTCCAACTCCCGTGGCAACCATCACGGCCGTTGGCGTTGCCAAGCCCAGAGCACAGGGACACGCAATCACCACCACTGATATCGAAAACATTAGGGCAAAAACGAAGTGATTTCCGTTCTCTGGGAGCCAACTTTCTGGATAAGCTCCAAGAGCTCCAGCAATGTACCTATAGAAAATTCGATTTTGCAGATTAAACGAAAGTACACATTATTTCTTGAGCAACAAGGTAGCTATAGAGAAAAGAATAGTAAACATACCAACCCATTAGTGTCAACACTGCCAGAGTCACAACTGTAGGTACAAAAATACTAGCAATCTGCAGGTCAAGGAATAAATACTAAGAGACCGTGAAAGTAATACTAATCGTTTTTAAACGGAGAAATATTTAAAATAAAGGCCACGCATTATTTTGAAGATTTAAAAATAAATAACAAGAAACCAAAAGGTGAAACTTAAGTCCTCCGTTTACGAAGAGTATACCGTTGATTTCATTCTGATGATTTATAAGCAATCGCCGAAGCATAACAAGGAACTAATACAACTAAAGAAAAGTTTGTTACTCTGACAAATAATAATTTAAGTTAAAAAAAAAAAAAACACTTAAACAAGCATGTGAAAGAGTTTATCAACTGAGTATAGAGTTGGCCAGCATAAAAACACATTTTACACATACGAGTACAAATTATATATTAGAAGTTTCAATCTACATTGGGAATGAAATTAACGATATACGATCTTCAAGGAACATAGTATACAATTTGCAGCTTTGGACATTTCTGATGAAGGTAACACAAAAAAAAAAAAAAAAAAGTAAAAAGACTATAATTTGGAAAACTTACAAAGTCAGCAAATTTCTGAATGGGAGCTTTGGACATCTGAGCTGTTTCAACTAGACTGATAATCTGGCTCAAAACTGTATCGGAACCTACTTTGGTAGCTCGTGTGTGTAGGACACCATGCAAGTTTATCGTACCTCCAATAACCGACGAACTAGCTTCCTTTGAAACCGACACAGATTCACCAGTTACCATACTCTCGTCAACATAACTTGAACCCCAAACAACAACACCGTCAGCTGGGACTTTCGCACCCGGAACTACTTTCAATGTGTCACCAGGCTGAAGCAGCAGAGCACTGATTTCCCTTTCTCTCACAATTCGTCCATCTAATTTTAAGTGTTAATAGTGTAGTCAGATATTCAGAAGGCATAAACATCACTATCGACTGCCTGAATTGCAAACTAATATAAAGAAAAACGATTCCATAGGATATCAAACCTCCGTATGAGATGGTCTACTTCGTGTTCGTAAAAATGAAAGAAAAAGAAAAAAAAAAGCAAACGAAAAGCACATCGAGCATACCTTTATCTTGAATTAGTAATGTGGCGGTGGCAGGTGCAAGTTCTACCAATTTCTTGATGGCGTCTGATGTTTTTCCCTTCGCAAGACACTCTAAATATTTCCCCAGAAGGACAAATGTTATGAGCATTGCACTAGTTTCAAAGTAAGTCGGGGACCAAAACCCGGTGACTGCACCGTATAGGAGTGCACCCACAGAATAAAAGTAAGAAGCTGAAGTCCCCAACGCAATTAAAACATCCATGTTCGTCGAACCGTTTCGTAGAGCTCTAAAAGCAGCGATGTAGAAACGCTTCCCAATAACAAACTGAACTATACTCACCAATCCCCACTTCAACCAATCCTCCATTTCGAACGGCCCACATCGCCAAAGCAATAATGAGTACACCAGCGGTATATGCGGACAAACAACTCGTATGAGAAACACAGGAACCTGAACCCATTTAACCAAATCAGAAACCGAACTAAAAAGAGGGGAAAAAAAAAGTATTTAACATATTCATGACAGGTGATGTACTCACGCTAAGAAATAGACTCGAGATGAACAGTCTGAACATATGCGTGGCTTCTTCAACATCCTTAGAATTCATTCTGGAATAAGGGTTGGCTACATGTAATTTAAACCTCCCATTACTTTCCCCTTCGATCCCGTCAACTAGGGATCTCGAGTGGATAACTTCCGGATCGAATAGGACGTCGAGTTCTCTTGTGATCCTATCGAAGCCATACTGTCTCACACCTTTTAATTTGCTAAGTATTTCTCCTAAGAACTGTACATCCATCTCGCTGTATATGCCAGCAACTCCGAGCACGATCTTATCCTGCTCACTGCTCTGCAAAAACGCCCCATCGAATCCAGCGTCCTCGATCGTATTGACGATGTCCTCTTTGGTGATGACAGCTGGATCGTACTCAACTTCACCTAGTGAGGTGGCCAACGCCACCACCGCCCTTACAACGCCGGGAACGTCTCTCAAAATTCCTTCTACAGAATTTACACACGCAGCGCACGTCATGCCGCCAATTGAGAACTGCCCCACGAGCGTCCCTTGAGACTTCGTTCCCCCTGTACTGGCTTCCGGGAGAATCTCCGCATCGAACCCGGCATCCTCGATTGCCTCCTTGATGTCGTCATCCTGAATCGGACGGTAACAAAACACGTCAGGGTCTAGTTCAGATCAGCCTGGAACCATCGGAGGAGCATAGGAAAGAGATGGTTTCAGAAGCTCTAATAGGAAGGAATGGAAGAATCAAAGTCCTCGTAAATGAAAACTAATCATGACATTCAATCACAAAAATGGAAAAATTCAGTCATAATTACTAGACAGCAAGCAAACCATCACTAACGCGATCACCAAAGAATCCTCACAGCAGGGATTGGCAGCTACGAGAGTGACAGTTCAAAGCTGCGAACAAGACAACCAAGGACGACAACAGAAGAAGATGAAAACCTTGAGGAATCGTGGATCGAAGACGACGTCGGCTTTGTTCTGGAGAAGAGCGACGGAGGCGCCGAGAACGCCACGGAGACCTAACAGAGCTGATTCCACAGACGTGGAGCACGCCGAGCAGGTCATCCCTCCGACGCCGACCTGAACCCTCCTCGTCGCCGTCGCCGGCGCCGACGAATCGCCGTCCTGCTTCTCGTAGGCGTCGAGGAGGCGAACGTCCTCGAGGTCGCCGGCGAAATCGTCGCCGTCGGCGGAGAATCGGCTGAGCTCGAGGTCTCTCATGGCGGTCAGACAGAGCCTGCTTCTTCTTCTGTGTCTGAAACAAACGTTTTTGTTTTCAGATTTTTAAAGAACGAAAAAAAAAAAAGAAGCCCTTTTCTCAAGAGATTGTTCGATTTGGTGACCAAATGCAGCGCGTGGGCGCCACGCTGTCCCGATGGACTATTTATTTTCCCGTTTAGCCCTTGCTCGCGCTGTCTTTTGACAGTTAAGTCCTCGTTGTACGTCTCTCTTGTTCGTACTTTGTACTCCACTCCAGTCCACCACCACCACCAGTCCACCTAACCCGCGTCGTCTGTGAAGGTTGACCGAGGGCTAAAGTGTAAATAATTATTCTGACGGGTGACTTTGTCAATCATGATCAACTCTCTTCTTGGTGCTCTAATCTGGTCTGACGTGGCGTTTAACACGTGCATTAATTGAGGACAAGAATGTGTGTAAATCATGGGAATTTCATTACTAGGTTTCAAAGTATCTTTAATTGGAGATTAATGATATTAACATGAAATCAAAACTCATGGAAAACAGTAGTACTTTACGCAAAATGATCACCTAAAGTTTACGCATTGACATCACAGAGTAACTGATAATCTCTTGGGAGTGGCAAAAGTTCACTTTAATATTAGAAAAAAGAAAAGAGAGAACTGCTCTTGACCAAAGCGTATAGACGGAGATTTCATGCATGAACCATGGTAGAATTTCTTAATAAATATATATTATTATAAGCAGGGGCGGAGCCAGAAAATGTAACAAGCCGGGGTGAAAAATAAGCTATAATTATTAATATAAAGTAACACCAGATCAAGTAACATATACTGCATTATATTGTTCGCTACAAATTTTCATGTTCTTATAAATAACTTCATTGTCATTGCAAATATTATCATAGTTTTTTATGTTCTAAAAATTTAAGAAAATTTGATATATTATCTTTTTGTTCAATTATTACAAATTTTAAAGATTTCTTAAATGATTGATTGATGAAAAAAATAGTTAAAAAAAATATGTTGATTGTAGGAATCGAACTCCCGTCAATTGAGTTGAGAAAAGTTTTGGTATAGTGATTGTCATTGGACCAAAGTGGAATTCTAGACCATATTGTTATTTTTTTAAATATATATTTAATATTCAATGTAGATATATCTTAATATTAAATTAACGGGCTCGGATCAAATGGGGGCGGCCGACCCCGCTTAGGCCTCTGTAGATCCGCCCATGATTATAATGATAATCCCATGGTCTCAGTGAAGATTTGGTTTATTTATTTATTAGATTTTAAGATATGGATGAATTTGTATAAATAAAACGTGGTTGTTACTTAATATGAAGGTGGTCTCTAACAAATTAAGGGTTATTACAGGTAAAAATACCCAAGTTATTCAGAAATAAGGTGACATAGAGTCAATTTAAAAATAATATGGCAAAAGTATCTAAATTCACATTTTTTGGTGAATCGATAAACCTCATTCATTTTTTCATCAGTTTTTTTTTACGATTTTCGTTAGTGATGACGTCAACACAAGTGAAACAAATAAATTCAAACGATAAAGCCCACGTGGCCACCCATATCAAATTAAAATTGTACGTAAAATTAATGATTATCCAATTAAGAAATATGATATTTCTGTGGGCGGGTGTGGGTAGTTTTGGCTGGAATGAAGTGGCGACAAAAGTCACGTCCGGAGAGGCAATGAATTGACCACTATGCCCTCCTTCCTGCGTTGCTGCTAAATGCTAATTGCTTTAGCCTATAGACAAACCAACGAAATACTTTACTAGAGATGAGAAATTCCCATTTTTATCGGAGTTTCTAACTGCCCAAAGATTTTATGATAATTGAAGAAATTGAAATACTACCAATATAGCTTTAATTTAGTTTTATTTTAGATGGAAACAGTGTTTTAGACACCTTGTTCTACAAATCACTCACAATTTTAATTTTATTGTATGTATATCAAAGGTGATACGCAAGGCCGGCCCTAAGTTTGTCGTTTTTAGTCAAGGCTCTAGATTAAGAAAATTTTTGGAGTCCCTAAAAATTTTTTAGTCAGTTCGCATCAAGTTCGCTTGACTTGATGCGAACTGACACGTGGACCACTTTCAGAATATCGTGCAAAAATGTAGTTTTGACTTGACTTCGTGGAGATTTGAATCTTGGTCGTGGCGCTTTTTATGGCCGGGCTTCGGAGCTTTGAATGGAGCTTTGACTTGGTCTGCTCGGTGGTTTTCTGATCGAGATTGCTTTCTGCTGGTCGTGAATTATTTTGCTCTGTCCGGGACGAGCTTTAACTCTTGAGCTGAGAAGTCTGTTCGGGCTTGGGCTTTGATTTTCTTCTGATGGGCCTCAATTTGGTCATTTATAAGCCCATTTGTACGAATAATTATATGTATTCATAAACTTAGGTCTTAATTATTTAGATCGTAAATTTAATTAATGTGACTTTATCGTTTCTAATATGAAATAAATTTACACATCAACAAGACTCAGCTCAAAAGTGGCAACTAAAGCTCCGATTGAGGTACATGCTTTATGCATCGAGCTAATAAATGCCTTTTTACTAGTTTCATTATTTATTTTCGTTTTAGTTTAATTAAATTACATATATTATATAATATATATATATATGGTTAAGCAGATAGTAGTGCAATACCAATTAGAGTAGTACGGAACTTGGTGAGGTTGAACCGATTCACAAAGATAGAGTTAGTGGTTCGTTGATGTCGTTTAGCTTATAGGAAACCCACTATATATCACTATCTTTTATAATTAAACCATTCTATAATTAAACCAACCTTGTCTGACCTAACTATGTCTCTCTTAGAGGTTTCGTTTTCAAATTTCATGAGACACAAATTATTGCTCTCTTGTGTAAATATTTGGTCAATAATATCACGAATTCTTACATTAGTGCATTATAACATTACTCAATAATATCATTCTTTAAAATAAATAAAAAAACCAATAATAATTAAATAAATTCTTGTGTTGGAATATGACATCATTGCACTATCCATCATTAACAGGAAACACGAGGATAACGCACAAACAAGGCTCAACTATGGACTCTTCTACCACTAAAATGACTCACTTCCCATTATCTTACTTTCTTTTATCTCTTCACAATTATACACATGCTTTTAGTTTTTTTCCATTAAAGTTGCCAACATTATACTATAATTGAACACAATTTTCTCAAATAATATTTTATTTTGGTATTTTTTTTTAGAGGATCAAAACCGCATATATCGAGTAAAATAAGTTCTAAACCGTAAATGAGTAATATATGATGGTAACTGGTAAGCATAGAACTAGAATTACTATACACATAAAGTCTATACACTATTAAATATTAAGACACTGACTATATAAGATTAATAATAATAAAAAATGAATAGTGAATATTACTACCAAATAATGTTTTGGTATTTTATTTTTATTGAATTCATTTTTTGTACTGCACATGAGATTGTACTGCAAGCTTGGCTTTGACTTTGACTTGAGTTGAGAGATTGGATTAGGTGATCCATTAATTCAAACATCCTCAACAATTGTGAGTGATTTCAGATCCAAGAAAACCCGAACACCCACTCCAATTCATAGTAGGACCGATTGTCGTTTTCGGAGATGGTAAGTTGGTTTAACTTTGAAAAAAGAAATCCCAATTTGTTGCCTAATCTTTGTGTTTGGTTCCATTCATAACCAGAAAAATACTTTACCTATAAAATAAAATAAAATAATATTGCCTGTCACGCACCTTACTCTCTCGCCACTTTTTTAATGCGTATAAAATAGACAAACAATACAGATTTTATGATTTTTATCTTTCAGTCTTAAGGCTTTCAATAATAGCAGGTTATTTCTCTTTAGTCTTTTCAAATAGTTAAGTCATAAGGTTTTGTTACGTCGAGGCTTAAGAGTACCATAGTTTTTTGAAGTCCACCGTTGATCGATATTTGTAAAAAAAAAAAAAAGTATCCCTTTTGGAGATTAGGGATATTTACACACGTATGCCGGAATTAAGATTCCGATCTTGGGCCGGAACAATTTTTCCTCAAACTCCCAGAAAAATAAAGATAAAAAAACAATGTATCTTGCAATATAAGGACCCTATTATTAACAAGAATAGTTTCCAGTAACTTGATACACCAATTTGATCTAAGAATCAACATAAGAACGAAGGTTCGACTTTTCCACGATTATCTTCGATAATCTTCGATTATCCGTCTTGCCGGTAGTTATCGGCAAGACGGCCATGCCAGTACTTTTCCATGATTTTTGTCCAAAAATCGACAAACGACTTGAAAAATAACAAAAATATGGCACTTTTCAAGAAAATTTGTACTTTTTGATAATTTTATTCGAGTATTTACATATGTGAGAGTGAGACTATATTTTATTACCTATGTTTAAGTATGAAATGATTTTATTTTTGGCATTTTAATGTTTTATCAACATTATAAACTTAGTAAATATATTCTTAAAAATATTTTAGTGATTTTTCATCGATAATTCTCGATAAGTGTCGATAATCTATCGATAATCCTCGAAAAGTATTGGTAACGATAATCTACAGTGTTTATTAGTTTTTCGTCGATTAATCGGCAAGCAAACGATAAATCCGTCGAAAACGGCAAGCGATTTATCGGCAAATTCGGCAAGTTGAACCTTGATAAGAACTACAAATTTGAAGCCAAGAAAATTGTACTCTAATTATTGACCTCCGAAATAATACATTACAAGCCTGTTTACACCTTTTTTTTTTTTTTGAAGGATGGCCTGTTTACACCTTGATCCTACATCATTGACCACCTTTTTTTTTTTTTTTGAAGGATGGCCTGTTTACACCTTGATCCCCAACTCATTGACCTCAATGATGTAGGATCAAGCCTGTTTACACCTTGATCCTACATCATTGACCCAACTCTAACTAACTTGTTAACAGCTTCAGTAACTAACATAACCGAATTACACACGTATCCAACACCAAGTACTTGTGCATGCCATAAAACGACCGTAACATTAGGTCTTATTTAGGAAATACAAGGACAACATGTCACCGATATTTACGCGAAAAATATCTCGACGCAAAGACGTGGATAAATCTTTCAGTCTCTTGATTCATATAAATTATGAAGAATCCTCATACACTTACTTCCAAGGAGAGATAATTATTTAGTTGGTGGTCATAGATCTACATGCAAACCTCTCGATTCCGGAACTGAGGAGGTGAGACGGGATTGACCAAGGAATTTGGAGACAATGAGGCGTGCGATGTTCTCGGCGGCGACGGCCATGGTCTCCATCGTGCTCGCTGCGTTCTCAAAAGCGTTTATGTAATACAAATGCCGGCCGTCCAACACAAACGGCGCAAACTCTTCGGGAGCAGTGTAATGAGGGTATGCGCCCCAATTTATCCGCACCGTCTCCTTTCTCGTACTGATATTGCACATGTGAAACTATAATATTATGCAATGAAAATACATTTCGAAAGATGAAAAATCAAGACGCAGCCGATGGCAATTTGTCCGTGGACTTTAACTTTGATATTGTTTTGTGTGGTTTTTTTAATTGTTTTATGGTGCAAGTGATGAACAACTTTTCGGAGCATCCAGTTATGGCCCGAGCTCAGCATCCCCGAGCTCAGCATCTCCTCGGGGACTAAAACTGGTGGTACAACTTTTCTCTATTGTCTACTCTAAAATCCTAGAGGGAATCTAATTAAATTTTACTAAACTGAAGTACTAAATAGTATTTGGCTTTTACATTGCTTAGTTGCTCTTAAAATATCCGGGAAGGGCGGACCATACTAACCCTAAACATAATTAAAATATGAACGATACCATAATATTGTGTAGCTCCTAGAATTTAGCTTTTCTCCCCGAAACCTAATAATTCGAAGTTTGGGAAGTCTGATGATGGGAACTGAACCGATAATAAAAAAAGTGCTAACTCTCTATTGATGAATGAAATTTCTGTCCCTAATTAGAGAGTAAGACTAGGAAACTCTCTGGCAAATATCTCAGACACAGAGGTACAAAACCAAACAACCAAACATAACCTAAAATGTCGTCACAATAGCCTTTAAAAACCAATATTAGGCCTTAGTTTATTTCCTTAATTAACTTACCCTTATATTTAATGACATAGTTAATACGAAAATAACATAAAAGGAAATAATAACATACATCAGAAAAATCTGTAAACCGAAATACCATTAATCACGGAAAAATTCTAACATTAATAATTCCGTAATTAATAGGTCTATCAGCTGACTAACCAACAATTCAATAAAAGGGAAAATTTGGTAAATAGATAAATAATACCTGAAGATGCTATCAAGTAAGGAATCATCGACCGATTCACGAGAGAATATCTTGTACGTCATATCTTTCTCGTTGTGTTGCTTAAGAATTGAAATGCTTGTAAATGGAAGATCCGGTAGCTCAATGGTCCCGACTAGTTCTGGAACTTCGGATACACTACTCAGGCCAAAATATTCCTTCGAGATGAAGAAAAAAAAAACAAGTTTATAATATGTAGATTGAAAGACATGAAAAACTACTGCAGAACTTACGGGATTTACAAGGCCCCTAACAAAAGTTGCATGAGTATGCTGCAACTTCCTCAAGGGAATCGATATCGGAGGACTAAACTGAATTTTCACTTCGTCTAATGGAGTAGCAACCACAGCAACTTCACATGTGTAACTGTTTCCTTTGGTGGAATTAAGTTCATAATGAGTATCAACATGAGATATGGATTCTATTTCTTCATTGAGGTGTAACTCAACATTCGAATTATTCATAAGCCCCGAAGCCATCTGGCAGTTGCCTCCTTTGATGGACCATAAATCCCCGCCAGATCCCGCCAATGAAACGGCTCCTGCGAGTCCGCTAATAGCTGTACTCTGACCATAATTGATCCGTGTGATCACCTAGATTGATAAACCGGATTCTGTGATTTAATTATTTATAAATTAAAAAATTAAAAACCTGCAGACCCTTCTGTATCTTTATTGTAATTCTAGATGCAGACTTCCTAATGTCTGATATCGAGCTTAATTACAAGCACATTTAATTACTTTTGTGAAGGTCATAAAATGGTCCAAAATATTGCGCAAACCAGTTAATTCCTATCGTTCAAGCTCATCATTACACATTGCCTTGAGCTTAGCAATCTCATAAACGATTACATTAATGTTTCACATGAAACTTACGACCGCAGAGGCAAGGGTACTTAGGTAATTTAGCCATTTGTCTTTATGTTGTACAAAGGGTATTTTGGGCTTATGATAGGAATGTGGGTTCTAACCCAAATCCTATACAAGTACAAGTACTCAACCCTATTAATTACCATCGTGTTTTGTTTAATTTAAGTTCTTATCAAGACATATTGTCCAGAATCCAGATGTTCGCCTTGCTCAGAAAGGAAACACGAGTGTCATGAATTTACCGTTGTAGTGAATTCTCGTTGGCCTATTGATTTATGTAAGGTTTTGTTTGGGTCCTATCTTTGTCGCAAAAACTCTATTCAAGCCGTAAATAATCTACATTGTTTCCAATATCAAACAAATGTTAACCTTGGCGAGAACTAATTCTATCCGAAAGCTCGGGCACAGAGGTTTAGAAGCTCTTACAGTGACAAGCTCTCGTATCAACAATGGTGACAGCCCAGCCTCAGCGAGCTCCACACCCAAATTATTCGTCGTGAGATTGTACAGCCCTGCCCACTTCAGCATCTCCTCAACGCTCTCGAAAATGGGCCTCGTCTCGTGGCTTTCGTAGTACTTCAAGAACCTATTGACAGTGCTCTGCAATACACAAATCTAAATCATCTCTAGAACTCCGATTGATCGATAAATCGATTAGATAGAGTCAAACACGTGATATTTCGATGGATTCAGCGATCATATGGAAACATGGTCAAAAGTCAACACCTGAACGAACGACTCCATTCTGAGGAGCGAGAAGCGGTACCGAAGGAAAATCAGGACCGAATTGGCGAAAGAGACGATCTTCTCCGCAAAGGGAAGGTCGGATTTGACAGCTAGGGTTTTGAAGACGAAGCTGGTACCATCCCAAATGCCGAAGCTCGGGCAGTTGGAGGAAGACGACGAGGGTTGCTTGGCGGTGAGATTGAGAAGCTCTGTGTAGCCCAGAGCGTAGAGGTTCTTGGGGTGGAGAATGGAGGCTCCGGCTTCGAATTCCTCGCCGGAGACTCGGACGGTGGCGACGCGGCCTCCGACGACGGCGTTTCGCTCGAAGACGCGGATGTGGAAGGAATCGCCGGAGTAGAGGCGGAGGAAGCGGGCGAGGGAGGAGCCTCCGATGCCGCTTCCGACGATGCAGAGCGTGGGAGACGACGATGCAGAGACGGCGACCAGCGTGAGACTGAGAGAGAGGAAGACGAGTGACCATGAACGATCCATGTTTGATGCTCTGCTTTAGAGTTTGTTTTCTTACATATACTAACAGATAACTTACAATTAGTTGACATTAATACCCTCAATTAAATTCTTAATTGAGTATAGGCGTGGTAAAAGTATTTAAATTTTGACCAACGTTCTCAAAAAAAAAAAATATGTTACTGTTATTTATTTTATTTTAATGTGGTAATGGTGGATGACGTAAGTTAGACCCGTGGCTAAGAGTTAACAGATACGTAATGCGATTTGACGAGAGAAAAACCGATCATACTGATCAACCTCTCAAACGCTTATTGGGTATCATTGCCGTCAGTTTTAGAGGTTGAAAACTTGAGTTAATACCCATTTTGAGCATAAACTAAGTATTTGTGCCGTAATTAGCCTAAATAAAATTTCTCTCTCACTCCTTGTCTTTCTCGTCTGTCCCTTTCTGGTACACTCTCTAATCTATCTCTAAGCCTCAACCCCAAGTTTTCCATGCCCTAAAACCTCTCTCTCACTCTCCAAACCCCTAATTGCTCACCTCACTCGCCGTTGCTGCTTCCATTCGTCAGCTCTCTGACGCGTTTCGATCTGCCTGGTGAGCTTTTTTCTTCTTCTTCTTCTTCTGGTGACGCAGTTTCAATTGGTGTATGCGTGCTAGTTCTTAGCGAGCTTTTGAACCTTTCCTTCCATGCCTGTGTGTTTAGCATTAGCTTATTTGTTTCAGTTTTGGGGAATTTGGTAAAAAAAAGAGCCTGACATTCGAATCTCTTGTTAGGGACCGAAGAGAGAGATTGGCTATGGTGGAAGTGTGGTGGTCTCTCTTGGCGGCCGTGCCGGCAGTGGTGGCGGGGCAAGCGTTCAGGATGAAGAAACGGCACGCCGAGGAGCAGAGGCTGCAGAGCGCTCGCGGCAGGGAGAAGAACTCCGACGAGATCTTCGTTTGCGAGAGGGTGTGCACGTCCAAGCGGATGCTCAAAAAGGTCGGGGCTTTCTCCAAGGACCCGATTCCTGACACTTGCGTCACCGTCTGTGGGGTCTCGGAGCTCGACGCCTGCGCCGATGCGTGTGCCCGTACTGTATGTGTCAACCAGCATCAAGTGCCCAACTGGAACGACATCTGTCTCCGGCGATGCCAGAGTGAATGCCTGAAACTCTCCGCTTCTCGCTCTCCATGATTCGATTCTGTAAGCTTTGAATGACGAAACTCCTTATTCGATGCATTTTGTAGTAGTGTTGGTGTTGGTAGATTTTTCAAGGAATCAGCTTGTGATTGAATGGTGATTTCTGTAAAAGGCTAAAGCATAGTCTCTTATACTTCCTCATTGTAGAGCTAAGTCTCAAAGAAATTGTTACGGCCCGCAATTCTAGTATCTTGACGGAAACCCTGGCAGTGAATGGAGAATGCGAATCGCTCACAAACCCTAATATGCCTTCGCTCTCGAGAGATTCGGATAATTTAACTGAGAGATCATCTTCATTAATAGGAAAGACCCATTTATATGTAGCTTATCAATTATAAGCGGGGTAGGTCCGGCAGTCGTCCGAGCGCGCCATCATCCAATCAAGTGTTACGTGCTAGTAAGATGTCTTTAGTCAAGATTTCTGCTTCATTCAGAACTAAGTTCTGAATGTTCTCTACCATATTATATTCTATGGTCTGTAAACAAGATTGAAGTTAGCCGTGGTATGAAATTAGTACTAAGGTATGATGATAATGGTAATCTCTAGTTCTGTGTTGTAATGGGAATTTGATTAGGTTGAAACTGTTTCACAGAAAAGTCTTTGTTGTATAAAGGTTACATATGCCGATATGGAACAAAACAAAAAGCATACGAAAGCCAACGATAATCACAAATATATTTTGTTTCTTTGATAACAAGGTCAAGACTCTTGTCTAACAATATAGAGATTGGCACGAATCTTTGTTGTCAAGCTGGAGATTCAAAAAGATTGGACAACAAAACTATCAATAATCCAATGGCTTAGGTTTAGCAAACATTATTCATAGTTTCATACATATAAATTAATGGCACTTTTATCCTTAATATAATGCGCAAAAGCTCAATGGAAAAGACATGCAAGAAATAGCCATGTTTTGTTAACGAAGTTTCAAAATAAAGTGTGGGTAGTCAAAAACGGCTTTTAAATCCTTGGTTCTAAGGTTATGAGAAGTGAATTGCTGTACTTTTAAAGATTTGAAAATTAATATTAAACCAATGTCATTGAAAAGGAATTATATTTGTATATAATGATATCATATAGATAATGTAATATATACCCGTTTGCTAGGCATCTCAAACAAGTCATTCAACACAAGAGTAACTATCGGTTATGTCTCGGGAATCTGTAGTGGAATGAGGGGTGACGACCATTATGGCATTGGGAGCAGAGCTGCATTTCCCCATGCACTTGCACGAAACGACAGCGTTTTGGCCGTACCGCCTCTCCATGTCCGCCATCAGAGCTGGCCCTCCCGACTTCCGGCACTTTCCCCCCATGCACACCTCCACTTTCTGTTCTATTGAATGATCTGTGATGGAGTCTGGGGTGAACACGACTCTGGCGTTGGGAGCAGAGCCACATTTTCCCATGCACTTGCACGAAACAACGGAGTTATGGCCATACCGCCTCTCCATGTCCGCCATCAGCGCTGGCCCTCCCGACTTTCGGCACTTTCCGCCCATGCACACCTCCACCCTCTGCACCGTCGTCCCCGCTTCCACGATGCTCTCGGGCCTCACTGCGGCCAAAAACCCGCTTCTCCTTCTCACTTTCATGTCGCAATCGCTCTCAGAGTCGCTGGATGATGATGACGACGAAGACGAGCTGTCGTCCTTGCAGGAGGTTTTGAGCTTGGCCTTGTCTTTTTTGCGGGAGGCTTTAAGCTTGGCCTTCTCTTCTTTCCGCCGCTCTTTGTTTGCCGCTTTCACTTGCTTCGCGTATGACACCTGTTTCCATAAGATTGTATCTTTAAATTACTAGACATAAAGAGAGAGTGGTTAGTCATAGCAGGGTGTTATGCAAGGAGGAATAGAATACCGAGCGCTGAGTGGCGGCCAAGATGTCGACGAATGTCGAATCTTGCTGTGTGGAAAGGCCGTCGACTGAAGACGAGGATGAATAGGAAGCTTGGATTCGGGAGCGGTTGTTATAGTAGCTGAGGTGGGCTCTGTCGGAGAAGCCAGTGCTGATAGTGTGCGGAAAACTCCTCCTTCGAGTCGTTGGAGTCGTAATGTTCAACTTCAACCCTTTCAGCATGCCATAAACCTCCATCGCAGCTGTAAGAAACGGCCCGACAGATATAGCAGAGGGTCAACTTGGTAGCTATAGAGAGTTATAGTTACAGTACCTCTAATCAAATTTATAAAATAACTGGAATGTTATTATAGAAGCACCAATTGGCAAGTAAATTCACTTAAACAGTAATGAAACACACAGGTAAAACAAGAACAATTCTCTTCTTCTTCTTTTTTTTTTAACTAGGGCGGTACATTTTTCCCCCAACCCAACAGTACAAACCAACACGGTTGGGCCCAGCTCACTGCCCCAATTGGTCCCTTCCAAAATACCCAAAAAGCCTATTGGTCCGGGGTTGGGTCCGACAGCTTGGGTCGGAGAAAACAGACTACTCGACCACATAGAAAAACAATAATGATTTGATTAATTATGACTTAAGAGTTGATTTCTTAGGGTTCAATGCTTGAGAGTATTGGCTTTATGCTACAGTGTATTGATTTCTTATGGTTTATAAAAAGTTGCATAAATACCCAAATCCGGCCCGACATAGGCCAAAGAAACCCAAATCCCGCCCCAAAGCAACCCTGAGGCCCAATCCAATCCCACACAAACTTTCATCTGACCGGATTGAATAACGCATCCGGACCCGAAACAAGCGGATTGGAATGGAGAGCATTGTGGCAGCCCAATACAACCAACGCACGTCCCTAATTCTAAGAACCCAGAATCATATAAAAGTCATTATCACCATCCCTAAACACCCAAATCGGCGAGCAGTCACAATCATACTAATCAAATCATTTTCCAGATTCAGAGACATTTTACATGAATGATCACACTTCAAATCAAAATCAGAACCGTCTAATTCCGCACAAAAGACTCAAACATGACGCTGAATCCAAAATCACGATCACCCATGATGGGTTTCAGTTTCACTACTTGATTTGAGGCTCTTACGAGTGTGAATAAATAGAGGGTTTGCGAACAAACCTGGGGATTTCTTCCGCTGTAGTGAAGATTCAGAGGGTTCGTCGAATTCCAAATCTGGAAAGTTTGGGGATTTCTCGGAAGAAGGTGTGAATTGAGATCAACAATGAAGCTTATTCATATTCTGTATTATATATATGCATTTCTTGGGACTCCGAATCGAACGGTGAATCTTTAACAACTTCATCAAAAGGAGAAGCTGCGGTGCCACGTGGAGAATCGTGGTTGGCTTTTGATGACGTGGCAAGCCCTCGTGCCTTTTTCTGTTTGCCACGCTTTTCCATTAGCGAGGCACACGACTCAAGTGCATCGCAACCGTTTGCATTCCCTCGCTTCTTTAAGCCATCCACGTGTTTTTATTTTTATAGTGATATATTTTAAAATTTCATCTTTAAATATACCTTCTTCTTTTTTTAATGAAATTTTAAAAAATTTAAAAATATAGATAACTTTTATATACAAAAACATTTTCCTTATTTTAATTTTAAGTTTCAGAAAAGAAACTTGTTCAGTTGTTTGGTTGTTATGGTTGTTATACTTTAAAAATATATTTAAAATTATATTTTTCACCTTTAAAATTTAAATAAAGAGATTAAATAGAAATTATTTTCTCTTGTATAACTTTTGTTTCTCTCTCTTCTTACCATATACACTATTTTAATATACATTTTATAATAATTTTTAGCCTAAATTTTAAAACTCTTTTTACGAACTTTGGATGGACTAAAATATATACAGTTAAAAAGCTTACGACGAGAAGAATCTAATAATAGACAGAAAGCTATAACTTTTAGCTTACGACGAGAAGAATCTAATAATAGACAGAAAGCTATAACTAGTTTAACGTATTTTTTTTTATGTTATATATAATTATAAAATATTGTGAACATTTAAACAATAAACATGACCAAACACATTTTTAAAATATTCTGACATAGAATTCTAAAAGCAATGGAGTCTAAATAATAATAATAAAAAATTATCGCTATTTATTAAAAAAAAAAGAATAAAGCTTAAAAAAAACACACACACTAACATGGAATCTAAGGTGATTCGAACTCGGCTCTATACGAGCATCAAGACCCCTTGAACTCTCTCGTGAGCTCGGCTAGCTAGCTTCTATCTTTCCCATATTAATATCTTTCTTTTTTTAAATCGTAATTTTTTTTCCAAATTTTTTATGCGCCGTTTTCATGTGCAGTTCGTGCATACCCTGCATTTCGAATAACTCCGCCCCTGAATGCAAGAAAACAATAATCAAAATTATAAATAAATAATTATCAACCCGATGCAAAATAATGCACCTAATAACTGTTGAACGCATAACTCTGGGCATGAGCAGAACTTTGATGTCTCGTCGATGATGTCGCTTCAATAATCTTCCCAAATATTATCTCAGAGTGATGTTGTACAAAAGCACGACATGAGCTTCGTGTGACGTGCGATGCATGGATAAGAGAAGTTCTTATCAGTGAACGAGTCTTTGTGATTATCGATCGATAATCGAGCTTTATGTGCTTGTCGATAAGTTATCCATTGGTAACCGTTCTCGTTTTATATTTTTCCAAGGATAATCGATGGAAAACATAGTCACTTTTCCATGAAATATTTTAGAGCAATTTATCGATAATCGATGGAAAATTTAGTCACTAGTCCATGAAAAATTTTAGTGCAATTTTACGGCTACCAACAACGACTAAAATCGCAGTTTCAAGGTATTTCTTAAAAAAAAAATAGATTTTGAGGGATATTGAGTATTATTATTATATATTGAGGAGTCCTTTCAATTTTTCAGAAAATTAATCGTTATTTGTAGAGAATGTTTGAACTTTGAGCTAGTTTTTTAATTTTTTTAATATAATTTTAAGGGTTAATTGCGGCAAAAAGACCTAACTTTTGGTCAAATGCTCTGATGTGTATACAACCTCCGTAAATGGCGGCAAAAGTACCCAAACTCGGCATTTGGGAGTTGACCGAGAAAATTTGTCCATGTGGCTATTAGCCTTTGCCACGTGGCATGCCACATAATTATTAATTATAACCAATAATGAATATTTAAATTTAAATATTAATTATTTGTTATTATTGGAAAAAAAAATTAATAAAAAGTATTTAAAAAGTAATAAATACGTGGCTTGCCATGTGGCGGCCAAGTGCCATGTGGCATGCCGAGTTTGGGTACTTTTGCCGCCATTTGCGGAGGTTGTATACACAACAGAGCATTTGACCAAAGTTTGAGTCTTTTCGCCGCAATTAACCCTAATTTTAATTTGGCAGATTGTATATAAATGTTAATATGTGATTTTGATATATTTTATTTTGTAATGTGACGATTTTCCAAAGTATTATTTCATTGCGGCAAAAGTATAATTTTTTGAAATTTGGTTAATTTGAGCTAGTTTTTCAATTTTTTTATATCATTCGATGAATTTGATAGGTTTTATATAACATTTAATATGTGAGTTTGACATATTTTATTTTATAATTTATAGAATTCTCAAAAATATTTTTTATTGTGGCAAAAGTATTTTCTACATATATAGTATTTTGAAATTTGAAGTATCTTGAAGACTATAGAAAAATTGAGTGTAAATATGTATAAAAGTATTTTATATGTTTTCCATCGATAACTGATTGATCCATCGATAAGTATCAATAAGTTTCGATAACGGTAATGATATATATATTATAGGGTTTCCATCAATAACCAATTAATAACGATAACGTGAACCTTGGTTCTTATCATGAGTGGGACCTCCTTCTAGTTTGGATGGTTTTTGTCTGGTTGGGCTCGTCGGAAGTTGGTTGCATCAGAACAAGTATTTCGAGACGCTCGGAAGCAAAACTAAAGGGATATTTCTTCCTAGTCGCTTTAAGTGATACGCTTGTAACCCAAAATATGCTCAACAATTTTGAAGATTTATTTTAAATAAGGACTACCGAAAAATCTTCTCTAATAATATACCTAAAACTTCGAAGGTAGAGATAATGAAACTATGTTTGCTTATAGCGCATATATATTTTTTACAAATATTAGTAAGCCAAAGTAGAAGTAAAGAAAGTTAGACATGCACAAAATAGGATACCCAAAATAATATCCTATTCCGCGTGACTCTCACCCAAATACTTTATTAGGCCGTAAAAAACAATTAGAAATAATATATAGTTGATAAATCTTAGGTGTAATGTACTTGATAATATCACATAATAGTAGCTGCAACATGCAACATAACACAACATAAAACATTCAGACATATACACATTACTTTATAAAACACAATTATATACTAGTGTACTTACAAATAAAACATTGCAAAAATAATTCAGGCCTTTCACAAAATTATCAGTGACTGGAATTCACAAAATAATGATAATAGAAAAAGAATAATAGCAGCAAAAAATATCCGAATTCTACTAAAATTGCACTTCATTACCTATTTAACTCAAAAATTGATTATGAAAATAGTTATATATACTTTACTTCGTTTAATTAATAGAAAAACAATGTTGATTGCCTTTTTTCTATCATTTCCCGCATCCCGTCTCAACACTCTCAATGCGACGTGACGTGGCATGCTACGTCAGCATGCCACATGGCAATTAACAACATTTTACTACATTTTAATAAAGTAAAGTATTTTTACCGTAATGTTTAAGCATAGATATTAAAGTACAATTTTAGCTGAAGTTCGATTTTTTTACCGAATATATATGCGTCAATGATTTTTTTTGTCTTTTACAAACCACATTAAATTCAGTGCGAATTATAATGTGAAGACTGTATGTATGTTCTCATAAAGGCCAAAAATGTAAAGCAAACTCAAACTATTTTACGCTGAAAAGCTAGCTTCGAAGTAAAACACACACACACAACACACACACATATATATATATATATATATAATTACAAAACATAACAAGAGCGGTTTCTGGTTTCATGTCATGCATCACTCTTCATTTTCTGAGCAATGCTTGCCAACGACATGAGGTTGCACCGTATGATCGTGTCCGCGAACGAGCACGTGTCGTCGCTGCTGCTCCCGGCCGGCACGTCCACCGCGTATGACTCAATCACCACCGCCTGCCCCTCCTCCTCCTCGTGGACCGACGTCGTGGACCGATAGTTCCTGAGCCGATGGTCGCCCCCGACAATGCTGAACGACATCACGCGGCGCTCGTCGTCCAGCCGGTCGAGGCGCTCGATGCTGAGCTCCGCGGGGAGCCCTGAGACGAGGCGCACCTCGCGCTCGCTGCCCACGCCGCCGTCGCCCGACCGCAGCGCGCAGCTGCGCACGAAGCGCTTGTACGTCTGCGGCTGCGCGAAGTCCCGCACGAGCGCCCACACCGCCCCCGCCGGGGCGTCGGCCGCCTGCGTGACCAACGAGCCGCAGCGCCCCTGCATCGCCCGCCGCGCGTAGTGGTGGTGCTGGGCTATCGCCGCCTCCGTCTTGTCCGAGTAGGCTCGCTTCATTCGTAGTGTCTCCAAATTTGTAACTTGGAAAAGTAGAGACCATGACAGGTTACAGTTAGAGTCAGTTAACTCTACCTTCTTATATAAATGGATGCTTCTTTTTAAATTCGGTGTCGGTTGTGGACACTGCTTCGATCACTTTGGTATTTTTTATTCTTTTTTCATTGGAAGTGTGTTTATAATTTTTTTTGATGTCACAAAGAATTGAACTTTTTTTAGAGTGTTAATTGATTAAAATCAGTGACAATATTAGATCTATGATTGGCAGATTTCATACTTGTCATTATGAAGAAAAAAAGTTGTGTATTAACCCGTTGAAACAGTTAATAGGTTTGAAAATGATTACCTATCACGTGTATTTATTGCATTGGATTGTTCCTACACCAAATATTATTATTTTTACAAAATACAGTAAAGTTTATTATGTTAATATTTTATAAATTAATAATTCGATTAAATAATATTGTGTACGATCATGACTCTAGTCACTATGATTAAATAATATCTTAAAAATTAAAAAAAATCGATAGATTAATAATAAAATTTAGTTCAAATAATATTAATTTATATGTTGTTAATGTTACGTATTGTCGATGTATGTATATAAGAGATAATAAAAATCTTCAAATTACACTCAATCCTCTAATTTTATTTTTTTTTAAATTTAATACTATATAAAGATAGACAAATATATGTTCCTTTGACCCTTAAATCCTAAAAGTTACTTATTTTGGTACACATATGAATAATTTAAAAAAATATAGAATTAAATGAGTATTCGCTCTATTTCTTTATAAATAAACAGACATCCTAAATACATACATTCAAATTACTCCTCAATTATTCTAGGTTATGAATTATGATGCATATAGTATTATTGTTGCATGCCACTTCTTAGGCTGAAATATTTCACAAAAATAAGATGTGCGTCATTGCAAATATGCAATATAAATAATGGTTTTCAATCTCATCTGTAGTGCCACGTCAGAAGGATGAGGCTAACGTGGCATAAGGAAGAGGCTTCAGTTTCAACGTGGCGAGTCAGTCTATGTGGTTGACACCTAGGCAGTTTTCCTAATTGGACTGTTTGTCCTTTTCTACTTTCTGCAACGCACGAAACGATAATTAACATCTTGTTCCCTGTCGTGAAATAAAGAGATTACTTAGAGAATAAGAAAAACACAGAGAAAATGGTAAACAAAATCGTATTGCTCGTATGTTGTGATGCTTTATAATGACCTTTATTTATAGGTTTACAATGAGTACATGAAAGGACACAAAAGTCATTCTCTAGAATTCTATTACTTGTTTGATTTGTCACTTGAAAAGCCTTTTTGTGTTTTCAAGTGGAAACAGTAAAAAATTAATGGTGAATTTGTTGTTTGTTATATTATTGCAATGACAACTGTAAAATTTTATTGAAAAATGACTATCGATATATTAACAAAATAAAGAAGTGGGTTTGAGGTGTTTTTAAATATTCTATCTCTTTTTTTTTTCTCTCATGCAATCAATAAGGCCTAACACAAATTTCTCTCTCTTCTATTATCATCAGCAACGACCCCTTTTACCCCCCAACGTCTTTCTTATCTTCTCCTCTAGAGCTCTTAAGCGAGAAAAAAAAGGCGACCTTCTGCAGATCGCCGTTCAAGTAAAAGCTTCGCCTCCGCAACAGCTCCACCTCTGCAGAACCCTCTTTTTCTCGCAGCTCCCGGTTCCGCCTCTGAACCACCTCTGTCTCGCAGCTTCTCACGGTTCCGCCTCCGAACCACCTCTGTCTCGCAGCTTCTCACGGTTCCACCTCGGCCGGAGGTGCGCTCTACAGCTCACCGTTCTTCTACTCTTTGCAACTCAGTCAAGGTATGTTTCTTAGACATATAAATCATAGCTTAGAAATATATTGAGCTGCAACAGATCTGTGTGGATATATATATATATATATATGTGTGTGTGTGTGTGTGTGTGTTTGTATGTCTGTGTTCAAGATACAAGATACAGTTGATAATTTTTTATCGATAGTTAATTAGACCATGGACAAGGAAAACGCTGCGCATTGGCCCGACACTGCCGAGTTATATTTCATCGATTTGTGTCTCGAAGAGGTGAAACGGCGTATAGGGCCGTCTCAGTTCGAGAAAAAAAATTAGAGCAGAATCGAGTTAGCGATGGTAGAAAAATTTGGCTCCGCATATAAGGAAGACCCTCTTAAGCAAAAGTGGCACCGCTTAGAAGTGCTACAAAGACCTTCCAAGGGCTTATAGAAGCCACTGGGTTCGGATGGAATTCAGACGCAAATACAATGACCGCTGATGAAGAAGTTTGAGATGCATATATTCAGGTATTAATGTTTTATTTTTATTGTTGTCATATATTGTGAATGTTATTGAATTACATAGGCTATGTTATGTCTAACACTATCTTATAATTGCAGAAATATCCCGAGGCAAAAAAGTTTAAGAAAAAGGGTTTGGCAAACTATGAAAATCTTAGGGAGATTTTTGCTGGGAAGTCGGCTACCGGTGCAATGGCGATGGGCCCGCTTGAGATTGCTGCCGCAGGCAAAGCTTCGGCAAGTGCTTGGATAATAGAAAAAGTCGGGAATGTATCGGGTTCGGCAACTGCGCCAAATGTAGAGGAAATTGGCGATTCATCCGATGAAGTGCTAGAGGTCGGAAAAAAAAACAATCGAAAAATCCAATGCAAAGAAGCGAAAGTCTCCGATGACTAGTAAAGGCGGGTGGCAAGAAGCAATGGAATCGAAAACTGAAAATGAGCGTTACACAAGTGATCGATTGATTTCATATTTGGAAGAGAAAGAAGCACGAAAGATATCTACAAATGCGGATTCGATGTGTAGGGATGAAGTTATGTTGAAACAATGCGTGGAAAAACTTCAGAACCATCAGGAGTATCTGACTAACGAATAATTTAGTGGATTCATGATGGAGCTCGTCAAATCGAAAGATTTGCGCATTGCGTTCATGATGCTTGCGGATAACCTGACCCTACGTTTCCTCCTCGGCGTTCGCATTGATTAGATATATATGTTGAGCATTATGTTCTTTGAGTATTATGTGCTTTTGTTGGTGTTTTGACACTATGTTGTGTAGTGTTATTTTCTTGAGTATTATGTGTTGTAGGTTACTGGTGTTTTGACACTTTACAAAATGTCATGTACTATTGTGTTTGAATTTAATATAGTTGTGTGTTATGATATTGACTTATAGTTTATGATTTCAATATAGATAATGGATTCAAGTGACGATGAAGTACTTATCATAGATCACCTCATTCGTCATGCAAATAGTCGTAGTCGAAGAAGGATAATAGAACAAATGCACGAAGAATCGCAACCAATAGAACGGCTACCGCAACGAATGACATTGGAAAGTGGAAGTGAATATGTGTATGGTATGTTAAATAATCCCAATAGAGAGCCGTTGTTTGAGATGTGTCACATGTACAAGGAGCCCTTTATCGCAATCATTGACACTATTCGACATTTGCTCCCACCCGGTCGCATATCTCCCGAAGAGTCTTTCATGATGTTTATTAAAGTTCTTGCACATTCTGACAGAAATAGAGCCTTGCAAGACCGATTCAATCACTCTGGAGAGACAATTAGTCGATATTTTGGACAAGTTCTCGATGCAATAAGTCAATTAGCACCCAATGTCATAAAGCATCCCGGTTATGCAACGACACCTCCAGAGATTGAATGCAACCCAAAATATTGGCCATGGTTTAAAGTAAGTTTTACGAATTTCTCAAATAACACATTATATTTTATCATTTATAGTTGTAATAAGTGTAACATATTTTTTTAAAGGATTGCATCGGTGCTATTGACGGGACCCATATTAATGTAATTGTACCCACTGAACAACAAGGCACTTATCGAGGTCGGAAAGGAACTTGTACAATCAACGTGATGGCCGCTTGCTTGTTTGACATGCTATTCACGTACGTTCATACAGGGTGGGAAGGTTCAGTGGCGGATTCTCGAATACTCTGTGAGTTATTATTGGATGAGAATACAAATTTCCTAATACCAAGAGTGCCAAAGTACTATGTAGTGGATGGTGGATATGCTAACGAGCCCGGGTTTTTAGCACCGTATCGCTCTCAACGCTATCACCTATCCGATTTCAGACAAAGTAGGCAAATGAATGGACCCAAAGAGCTTTTTAACTATAGGCACTCATCGTTACGCAATGTGATAGAGAGATGTTTCGGCGTAGTTAAAGCCCGGTTCCCCATCCTAAAGCACATGTCAAGCTATCCTTTATATAAACAAGTTCGTATAGTTATGGCATGCTTTATATTACATAATTTAATTAAAATGTTCGCAAATGAAGACCCTTTGTTTACAAGATGGAATCAAGATGCTCCGGCTGAGGATATTGGAGGTGAAGGTTCTGAAGGAAATGGAGGTCAAGGTGCGACAGAAGATGAGTTGCCTTACACGACCGCAACTCCACAAGCTCGACGATTACATGATGAGTTTAGAGATTTTATTGCTAACGATATGTGGAGTCATTATCCATGATTATTATTATGTACAATTATTATTGTATGTGACTTTGCACTATATCTTATATATGTTTTTATATATATTATTATTATATTTTATATATTGATAATGTTTAAAAATTAATTATTTGAAAGAAAACGAAAAGAGAAAAATCTACCAAACAGATTTTCAGCTTTTTTCAGTTTTTCAAATAAAAAAACAAAAATTTATAGCAAACAATTATTTGAAAAGAACTGCAATAATTTATTACACTACAATTATAAGTTTTTGAAAAATAAAAAATAGAACTTTTTGAGTTGATAACCAAACGGGGCCCTATATCTCTAGAATCTCTCATTGTCTCTACATCTCTCTACCGTCTCTAGAAAATCATCAAATGTCTCTAGATCTCTCCACCATCTCTAGAATGCTCCATGGAATATTGTAGAAGTCATCCAATATATTCATAACACTCGCCATTTGGATGACGTGTACAAACATTAATTAATTGGATTTTATTTTAATTAGGGTTCCAAAATAAAATATATAAATATATTTTATTTAATTTTAAAAATAAAGCAGTGGGCCAGATATTAAAATCCGGCTCGAGACGCAATTCGAACCCGACCAAAAGCCCAAGGCCGAATCAGCCTCGCCAAGCGCGCGAAACGCGGCCCGGCCCTGCGCTATGGCGCGCAGTACGCACTGGTCCAGACCGGACCAGCCTCCCGTGCTCGAGTCGCCCAGCCCATTGGCTGGGCTGGTGTTTGTGGTCTGGTCCAGACCGGACGAGACATGGTGCGTGCGGCAACTGCGCCAAGCCCGAAGGCTGGGCGGGCTGTTTGGCTGAGACCAATCCGAAACCGGGTCGGTTTCCCGCGGTGATCCGCTGAGCCGAATGGCCAGCCCTAATTCCAGCCCATGTCATGGGTTGGCACGATTCCGAGGGGCTGGGAAAAAATCCCAACCCATGCCACCACTCACTGGGAAGCCCTAGCGGCTTCCCGAAACCCTAACATATTAAGTTTTTATAAAAATCAAAACCCTAATTCGATTTAAAAAAAAAAATCGAAAAAAAATTATTTGCCAAAAATAATAATAAATATTTTCCCTAAAATCCCTTTTTCCAAAAACGATTTATCAATTAATTATCCCGGGATTTATTAAAAATCAAATATCAAGAACCGAATCTCTGATACCAATTGTTGGGCGTCTGATTCCAATAATCACCCCTGATTAATTAACGATCACCTTAGGGTTGCGTAGGCTAACCTCGAAATATATTTTACCAGGAATTAGAGTCCCATACCAATAATTCTCGTTACCCTATCCGACTCATAAGATTCAAAATTAATCATCCCGATCGTTAATATTTAATTTTCGAATTCCATTATCATTAACAGACGAATTGATTGAGCCTTTGAGTATTGATAAATAATTATCTAATCAATAAATACAATTGCGTACCTTTTTTATTCACGATTCGGTTGCGCAATTTTGATCTTGATCTCGATCTCCATTCTTCGCGTTCTCGAGTTCCTGCGAATTTTCTTGAATGAATCTTGCTCCCACGAAACTTCCGATGTATACTCCGAATCTTGACCGCCGGGATGTGTGGGCTCCCAGTGAATAGAACCCTAAGCCTAAAGTCGATTTTCTCTGGAAAAAATACCCCAGAGAAAATCGCAGAAACCTTAGAGAGAGAAGAGAGAGAATTTCGAAATCTAAAGATAAGTGTGAGTTATGATTTTCAGTTTCTGGACTCTCCTATTTATACGAAACTGGCCCAACCACTTTGAGATAATATCCCAACCACTTGGAGATATTCACTCTAAGATTTGATTTAATAATTAAATCAAATAAAAAATATATCCAAATCAAATCTTTTTCAGAAAATACCCTAAAGATTTAATAAATCAAATCTTTATATTTTCAAGATTTAATAAATATAAAATTCGTATATTATTATATATTTAAAATTTTATAATTAATTCTCTCTATGAAATATTTCAGGCATAAATACCAATATTTAATTTCTCTAATTTTCAATTTAAATAACAGTGTCAATTTAGCCTATAGGCTAAAAACATGTTATTCTCATAAATCTCAAACCGTCTGTCAGAATGACACGATTCAAAAAGATATTTATACCAGAATTTAATTTCCTACAACCCTAGAGTTTTCCAAGGAACAAATTCATTATCTTTTTCCAGTTTCTGTATTGACCAAAAGTTTGGTATTTTTGCCACTTTAGGATGATCATGAATTTCATGTAACCATGTTACAAATCATATCTGATCAGTTATATTCAATGTTCTTGGAACATAATCATTTTGCGGTTTCGAACTTATGGAGCTACAAATGGGACAAATGGACACACGTACTTTAGCTTCAGTGAAAGTGAAGTGCTTTCACCAACTTCGGTTACATTCCACTATAGCCCGAAACTGAACTTTTAAATACGCGATAATTATATCTTCCTGACTCAGGAGTCCCTTGATAATATCAGATTATCAGAATCCAAGTTTTCGTATTATTATGATTCTCGTCTTAATAGGGTTGATCACCGTATACCCGTTTAGACAACACTACCGTTGTTCCATGATTATTGCAAAATTACTCACCTAACGGTTTATGAAGTCGTTAGGCTCCGGATGAGTACTTGTTTGCTTCCCACAATCACAACTAGGAAATAATAAAGATATTATCCATATCTGTAGTCATGCAGTCTGTACGGTCAACCTTCCGATCCCAAAATAAAAGTATTGTTAGGGATATTTGATTGTAAACTGAAACTATTAAATCAAAGATCGTTTAAGTTAAACCGTACAGACTCACTCTACTCTAGGACTTCAACTGATTCCATCTGACCATCGTTTCAACTTTATTACTAACTATCATTGACGGATTGATGCGTTCATAGTAAGTCTCGTCTGTACAATATGAAGACACTTCATACTTGACTTTATCTCAACGGTGCGGACCAGCACCATGATCCGGTAATAGATCATCACCAAATTGTGATTGAGTTAATCAATAGTTTTTCGCGATCATTAATTCCCATTAACAGTAAGAACTATGGAAACAAATTTAGTTATTAAATTGTGTATGTTAAACCTCCTCACTTAGACCCAGTGTGATAACATAATACACAATTGCAAAATATAATAACTATGGAATCAAAACATTCATTATATTGATAATAATAACTGAAACAAAATTTTCATTGATAAGTCATAAACGTAATCTTTAACGAAATCAATGTCATGATCTATACAAGTGGCATTTACATATGAATTATAGGGCATACTAATCAGGTATGTACAACATAAGATCCATGTGATCATTTTGTTCAGTGAAGATCGTCTCAACACCTTTTCCTTTAACTGAGGCTTGATAAAGCTCAACAAGGTGTTTCGGAGTACGGCAATTATGACCCCAATGGCCTTTTCCTCCACATCAGTGACAAGTACCATCGGTCTTCTTGAATGAGGTATTTTCTTTTGGCTTCGCATCATTATTTTTCCACTTCAGGTGGTTGTGCGCTTTCAAATTGGACCGATGTTGATTATGATGAATGCGAGCACATCCATAACCTCGTCCGCGACCACGTCCGCAGTCACGTCCACGAAAAGGTTGCTGATTAGGCTCAAACTCATTTCCAGCTACAGCATTCGCTTCAGGGAATGGAGCTGACCCAGTAGGGCGAGAGTTGTGATTTTTCATTAAGAGCTCATTGTTTTGTTCAGTAACAAGTAGACATGAAATTAGCTCGGAATATTTTGTAAACCCTCGTTCACGATATTGCTGCTGCAGGAGCATATTCGAGGGATGAAATGTGGAAAAAGTCTTTTCCAACATATCTTTATGGGTGATATTTTCTCCGCACAATTTCAATTGAGAAGTAATTTTAAATATTGCGGAATTATACTCGCGTACACTTTTAAAATCTTGCAAACGCAAGTGTAGCAAATCAAAGCGAGCTTTAGGAAGTATCACCGTTTTTTGGTGGTCGTACCTCTCTTTAAATCCTTCTAAAGGATTGCGGGATCCGTAACCGTTAAATATTCAGTTTTCAATCCATCGTGGAGATGATGACGGAGGAATATCATGGCCTTTGCTTTGTTTTGTTCAGATGATCTATTTCCTTATTTTATGGTATCTCCAAGATCCATGGCATTGAGGTGGATATCGGCATCAAGAATCCAAGTCAAATAATTTTTGCCGGAAATGTCTAAGGCATTGAATTAACTCCAACTTCGTAAAGTTCGACATTGTAAAACAATAAAAATAAACATAGCATGAATTAATTTTATATTATAATATAGAGATAAAATTTATAGCATGAATACAAAGACAATTCTTAATCGGTGATAGAATTGACTTTCGTGGTAGTAATATCTCAAAATCATGCCTGCCTTATTTTGAAATGTAAATATGTAACCATGTGAATGAGTAAGGTTAAAAATAAATGAGTCTGTAGATATATCATGCCACTAGTAAAAGAAAGAGACAAAGAAAGAATGCCATATATATCCAATGTGCCACTATCTCATATAAATATTAAAGGATGTATATATTTAAAGAAGAATGTTATACGTTTCTGAAACAGAGAGGTAATATTTTGCTAGGCTTTCATGAGTGGATATTAATCACATATACTCACCATTGCCATCATTGCATAAAATGATAAATAAGAAGAATTATAAAAAGCCGAATACACACATATGTAAATTGAATTGAAAACGTGTACTGTATAAACACAGTATAAATTTATATGAATTATGCTAGGCTTAGGCTTTCATTATTGTCGAACAAACATAAAATGGTGCCGTCATTAGACATCATCGCAAGAAATTCGTAGCTAATAAGAAAGTATTGAGTATTACCTTAAGTGTTTGATTTCTTAGCGAAATCGTGCTGATAACGTGTTGTGAAATAAAAAGATTGCTAGGGAATAATAATAATATAAAGAAAATGGTAGAGAGAATTGTATTGCTTGTATGTATGTTGTGATGCTTTAAAATGACCTCTATTTATAAGTTTGCAATGAGTACATGAAAGGACACAAAAGTCATTCTCTAGAATCTCCCATTGTCTCTAGATCTCTCCACCATCTCTAGAATGCTCTATGGAATATTGTAGAAGCCATCCAATATATTCATAACAGTACTCAATAAAACGCGAATTACTATTATTAGGGTTAATGACGGCGAAAATACCTAAAGTTTGGTCAAAGAACCCCTCGTGTATCCAATGTTTAAAAGTGGTGGCAAAAATACCCAAAGTCATATTTGGAGAGTTGACCACTCTATTTCCGTAACGCCGTTAACTTACCCGTTAACTCTGGCCATGTGGACAAACGTGGATTGCTGACATAACAATTCTTTCCACGTGGACGAGCCCACATCAGTCTCGTTTACGGCAAAACAACGAATTAAACCCCTAATTAATACTATTTAATACAACTAATTGAACCTCTAATGATTACATTTAACAAAACAGATTTGCCCACGTGGCCAGAGTTAACGGGTATGTTAACGGCGCTACAAGAATGGAGTGGTCAACTCCCCAAATGCAATTTTGGGTATTTTTGCCACCACTTTTAAACTTTAAGTACACGGGAGATTTTTTTACCAAACTTTGGGTATTTTCACCGTCATTAACCTTTATTATTATTACATTTTTGGGCAAATATTACAAGAAGTTCCTAATTTTGTATTTTCATTCGTATGTGATCAATGATCATGTAAAATGTTTTTATAATTATATAGCCTCACATTTGTTTTATTTTCAACAATATAAAAAATTTGATGTAATTAATTAAATATTCCGTTAGCTCTATTTTGTGAAAGTTACATGCAGTGACATATGATTTGACTATGTTTTTGCTTCTTTCTTCTACCACGTGTCGTCAAGATTGACTTATAGTATTTTAATTTTTGCATTGGAAAACACGTTTTCGCTACTACGCGAGACTTTGATTTTCGTTATCAACGCTTTGAAATTTTATATGTATCTCCGATAAAAAAAACTATTATTTTTGTAAAAAAAAAATAATCTAAATTATTGCCAAAAAAAATTGATAATATAAGTCATTTTTTAATAAAAAATTAGGTATTTTTGCCACAAATATCCCTTTCAGATTTTATGTGTGGCTTCTTTTGTGTCATTCAGATCGTAAACGACGAGATAAAAAGGAAACTTCAACTTCAATAGTTGGGCTGTGATTCACATGTCGTTTGACATAGGTTCATGTGAATCTATTAACCTCCAGTTTTGCCTTTTGGTACAATTATTTTAAAAAATTATATCTTAAACATTTTTTTTACCTTGTTTCATGCATTTTTTTTTTTTGAAATTTAACTACATTTCTTTATTCAATATATGAATATTCCCCCCTTGGTTTTGTAACGATTTTATTAGCCGATTCTTACCTTTGATAAATTACCATTTAAAAATCATAAACTCTATAAGTCACTCAAAAGTTGTTAACTTTAAAGAGTTTTTATTCACTGTTTACGTATCAAAATACTGATACTTCGTGGCACAACTTAATTTTTACAAAAAATGTTTTTAATTTTAGTTTAAAAAACAAACTGTTTTTTAAAAATATTAACAGGTATTTGGTAAATTGTTTATAAAACAATTTTTGCTGGTAATAAAAACTAATTTAGTGTTTGGTAAAAAAATTATTTAGGCTAAAAAGACTATAATAGACTAAAACCGTATTTTTAAAAAAAAAACAAAAAAAAAAACAAAACAAAAAGCTACGAATTCTAGCTTTTACGAATCATGTACAAAAATTTAAAATCGATTGTGTTTTTTAGAAAAACAATTTTGTCAAACACCTTAAAAGCGGTTTAGTTTATTTTAAAAACAAAAACAGGATTACATAAGTTGTGCCCCATTGTCAGCTAAACAAAATTCTAAATTTACCATCTTTTCACTATTTGCAAAAATTTATCACCAAAGGTTGTACTACAAAATTGTAGATTTTTCTCATAACTTCAAAACGAGATTTGATCCGACAAAAAATTAGTGAATTACAACCACAATACAGAAACTTTACATACCTTTGATCTATATCAAGGATAATAACCTTAATATTGAGAATTCACAATTTTTGTATTTTGATTATTAGTCACTCAAGGATAAACAATAGAAAATGGTAGTTGCAGTTCTAAAGTTTTGCAACTTGATCTTTTTAGACAGGGATTGTGGTCGGTCTTGGTTCTTGAAAGACCAAAAAACCGAGACTGGACCGAGACCAATCTTCGTTTTCCCCTAGCTCCGGTATTAACTGAATTTTAGTCAATCGCATGGTTGACCCTGAGTTCAAATCTCATTTTCTTGCATTGATTTCTGATATGTTCAAATGCCAACTCTTAGTCCCTCTAATTTGATTGAAACTATCATCGTAATACCCAGATAAAACCAACTTTATACTTGTAAATGTACAGTTTCAGCAAGGACATGGCTTCAATCAATCCCTTTTAAGTTTAATTCACTGAGCAATTTTTATTAGAGAAATCATGCAACAAGAACAGGACACACCAGTTTAAATATACGGCTTTTTGCTCGTCGTTCTCTCTCGGCCGTCGACTTGGGCAATACGGGCTTTTCTCCATCTACTGTGTTATCAAACTACAATTGCAGTGAATCTTATTATTCCTTTCTTCATAAGTTTATTATCAAATGTTCTCTGCACAGAACAGAAAAATAAATTCCTTCATCAAGTTAAACCAACATGATCCAGATTCCTTCAACATAGAAAGTGGATTCACGGCAAAATTCATGAACCTATTTAGCTGGGAAAGTATCAAATGCAAACACAGAAGACAGAAAAATAAACAAGTAATAGTCATTCATGGTTATTACATGCTATTCTAGTGAGACCTGAGGATATTTGGATGTTGAGCTTCAGATGAAGCTGATAGACACGTATTTTCACGGTTAAATTATAATATTCGTATTTACATGGTGGTATCTTTTTTATGTTATTAGGGGGAATTTTAGGTATTTGTAATAAACAGGAATAAGCGTTTCCTAATCTCTACATTAGACGCCTAGGACTAGCCGTCGTGGCTTTTCATGCTTAGTTTTAGATTTGTGCTTCCTTTGCATTGTCGGAGAGCTTCGGACCTTGCTCTTGAATGTTTGGTTCACGGTTTATAGTTTTCTGAATTTTATTCAATAAAGAGGAAGGGGAATAATAATCACCTCGGTGATCTCCCGTTGACCGTAATTGTGTTTCTGTGACTTATCGATTCATATACATACCGGCTCTTATCAGAACTCAGAAGAACAAACGGAGCAGATATGGGACAGTAATTAAAGAATATGGGACACTATTCAGAATCTGAGGATCCTAAAGTAGATCGATCCTATTCGAATTAACAGATTCAAACTTCGCTATCTTCTTTTCGAAGGCCACCGAACAATTGACACGATAAGCGCCTTACAAGCTATACAGCGATTCCAAAAGCGAGAAACATGTCCTATTTGTTGCATTCTAGTATTGAACCCGCCTCTTAATTTTCAAGTAGGGCGGATACTATACGAAGTAATGAAATTAATTTTCTAAAAGCATCCTAAAAAATGAAAATCTAGTCTTTTGGAACAATAACAAATGAGCTCGGGATTCCGTCGAGTTCTTATGCTTTTATCTCATGTCTACAAATTAGTTTACTAGAACTCATATGAACCAAAAAGGGTACAAAAAGCCAACCTTTCTATCATTCTTTTTTTTTTCTTTCTTTCAGGGCGCTCTGGGATCGGTCCCGTGTGGCCAAACGTAGACAAGCTCGTCCCAGCCTGTACTGGCGAGGAGGCCCTCGACGAGCACGCTCATGTCGACGCCAACAGCGAACTCCGTGTGATGGTCGTAGCGCGCCACGAGCGCGTCCTCAGTCGCAAAGTCCCAGAGGCAAACCGTCATGTCGTAGGAGCACGTGGCGAGGAGGCTCGGCCGGTGCGGTGAGAACTTGACCTTCCTGAAGTCGAAAATCGCACATTACAAGAGAAAAAAAGGCAACAATTTTGATAATCTCATGAGCTATTGACACCAATTCGTACCTGACGGCGTAGCCGTGGCCGTTGAGGACGGCGAGCGGGACGCGGAAGCTGCGCACGTCCCAGATCTTGACGGACTTGTCGACGGAGGCGGTGGCGAGGCGGCAGTCGTCGTACTTGTTCCAGTCGCAGGAGAGAATCTCGTGCTCGTGCGCGGGGATGATCATGGTGGAGCCCGGCTCGCGCACGTCCCAGACGCGGAGCGTGCAGTCGCCGGAGGCGGAGGCGAAGACGTCGGCGTGGCGCGGGTTCCAGACGGCGGCGTAGACGCAGTAGGCGTGCTCCTTGAAGGTGCGGACGCTGGCGGGGCGGTCGACGGTCCAGAGCTTGACGGAGTCGTCCCACGAGGAGGAGAGGAAGGAGTCGCGCCGCACGGGGTTGTAGTCGGCGGACTGGACCTCGCGCGTGTGCTCGCGGAAGGAGCGGACGGGGTTGGCCGCCGGCGGCAGCGCCAGGTCGTAGAGCTTGACGGAGCCGTCGGCGACGGCGGCGACGAGGAGGTTGTCGTGCGACTCCGACCAGGTGACGTCGTAGACGCCGTCGGCGGTGTCGAAGGCGGCGACCTCGGAGACGGCGGCGGGGCCGGCGATGTCGAGGACGTGGAGGCGGCCGTTGCCGAGGATGCCGAAGTTCTGGGCGGTGGCGACGGCGAGGCGGGTCTCGTAGAAGGGGCTGAACTTGACGGCGTAGCCATTGAAGGGGGTTTTGAAGACGGGCATTCTGGATCGATCGTGAATCTGATCTCGGCTCGCTCACTCTGCTTTTATCTTCTTCTATTGCTTAATTAATTTAGAAGAATTCAATAAATCTTCGTCTCTCTAGATAGTAGATAGAAAAATTTACTAATTTTATAGCTTAAAGATATATGGAATAAATTTACTAATTTTTTAAAATATACATTGATAGATGATCTTATTTAGAACTTTTATAGCATAAAGATAGAGGGAAAAAAATATATATACAAAACGTAAGTGCCCGCTAGGGGTGAGCATGAGTTCTGTTAGGCTTGCACATAAAACCCGCAAATGCGGGTTTTTAACCGAAACCGGACCGAATCCGGTTTAAAAAAAAAAAAAAAAAAGCAAAACCGTGTTAAAATCGGGTTAAACCGAAACCGAATTTTGAAAAACCTGTAACCGAATTAAACGGGTTCTGGGTTTCGGGTTTTGAGTTATAAAACCCGAAACCCAGTTAGTAAGTTACTAAAACCCGGATTTTTAAATAAATATTTGGGTTAATTGCGGCAATAATGCACAACCTTTGGTCAACAGATGTTTTAGGTCCCCAACCTTTCAAAGTGTGGGAAAAAATACACAACGTTTGTTGAATGTAAAATCCGTTGGTCCTTCCGTTAGGGATGTTAAATTCTGCTGATGTGGCATTGTTAAACTGCCAAATGGACTGCCAACTTGTAATATTAATTACATAACCTAATTAATAAGAATAAATTAAATCATAATTTAATTATGATTCAAAAAATAAATTAAAACTTTAAATTAACGAGCAATACTTATTTAATGCGTAGTTCCTATTTTTAAACTCGTGCTTCAATCATCTTTACTATGTCGTTTTTAAAATTATAGTTGTTTTTAATAATTGGTCCTTTTTCCACAATTTTAGTCGTTTTTAATAAACTGTCGTTATGTAATCTTTGCAAATTTTAGTCGTGTTTAATAATCCGTCGTTTTTCAAAATTTTAGTCATGTTCGACGAAGAGTCTGTTAGATTTTTAGGGGGAGTAAAAATTATTTATTTAATTTAAAGTATTAATTTATTTTTTGAATCATAATTAAAATCTGATTTAATTTATTCTTATTGATTAAGTTATGTAATTAATATTACAAGTTGACAGTCTATTTGGCAGTTTAACGATGCCACATCAGCAGAATTTAACATCCCTAACGGAAGGACCAACAGATTTTACATTCAACAAACGTTGTGTATTTTTTTCCCACACTTTGAAAGGTTGGGGACCTGAAACCCCTGTTACCAAAGGTTGTGCATTATTGCCGCAATTAACCCTACATATTTATAAATATTTAATTTCTATTTGTACAAAGTTTGGATTGGTGTATTTAAGATTAGGTAATATTATGTATTAATGGCTTTATAATTGTTTTTACTTCAAATAAAAAATAAATAAATAAGTGGGTTAAAATCGGGTTCGGGTTTAAATCCGGGTTTTCAAATAAAAACTGGGTAATTACCCGAACCCGGATTTCCGGTTTTTGTCTTTAAAAAACCGGGTTTGGGTTTGAAAAGTCAAAACACAAAAATCCGGGTTCGGGTAATGAAAAAAACCGGGTTTTTTTTACCCGGTTTCAGCCCTAGGTTATGTCGTCCCGATGCTTTTTATGGACCCAACCTGTTCATGTTGGGTTATAAAAAAAAAAAAAAAAAAAACTCAATTCGACCCAAAAAATTTCACTGCCCGAACCAAACCGACCCGACAAAAATCGGGTTTGATTGGTTTGGTTTGGGCCCGTTGGGCCCGAATAATTTAAATTTAAATTTATATTACAAAAAATAATATGAAAAATATGCATCAATGTAACACAAAGTTCAATTAAATATACCCCAAACAAACATACACTAAACAAATTTTCTACATATTTAACGACAACTCTAATCGACCGATCAATGAACCCCAAATAAAACTTATAAACTATTTTAAATTACATTAGATTACAACTCTTTTTCAAACATGTTTAAATAAATTCAAGCATATTCAAATAATAATAATTACTACTTATAACTAGATTTCAAATGAAAACTAAAAGTTGTGTTTGAGATTGAAAATGAGAGATTTTTAGATTGAATGGTCATTGATTGAATGTAAATAAAATTGACAATGAGTAATATAAAAAGACTAAAGATTGTATTACTTGAACAAATTTCTAGAAACATTAATATGAAATATATATTTAATTATATTGGTCGGGTCGGAAACCCCGACCCGACCCAAGGTATTGGCCCCGACCCGAATAATAGTCGAGTCCGGCCCGATCCGACCTAATTTTGAGCGGATTAGATTGGGCAGGTTAGATTAGGTTCGAGTCTCTAACGGATTTGGTTGGGTCTAAAATGCACACCCATAAGTGCAACAATGCAAGGAAAGAATGTGCTTTGCCCGGCATAAAAAGTAACGATTATAAAATTTGATAAATATATTTTTATTCTTTAAATTGTGTGTTGTAAATTAAACACCTAATATATTATTAGCTTAGCAATCTTTTTTGTTGTATTTTATTTAAAATTTGAAATAATTTTCAATCTTTAATATTATGTGTTAAATATTTAGCAATATATGAATTAAAGAGCTCTTTCAAATTTTGTAAGAAAAATTGTTTAAAATAGACTATAAATAATTCAATTATGAATAGTATTGCTTATAAGAGTGTACAAATTTAATTTTCTTTTTAGTTATATTTTTGGCGTTAATTATATTATAAAGAATTTCTTATCTTATTTTAAGCCTTTGTGGGATAACATTAGACAATATTTGCAAGTTATTGTGAAGAAAAAAAAGAGTTTTGAGTTGATGAGGTGGCAAAATATAGAAGCAAAGATTTTGATATTCTTTTTTTCCATATTTCTTCATTCTTTTAAGGAAAAATTACGGCAAAAATACTCAACCTTTGGTCAAACTGCCTCCCGTGTACCCAACCTTTAAAACTGGCGGCAAAAATACCCAACGTGCGTTGACCGTGACTTTGGCATGAAAACGTTAATTTTTCCGTTAACATCCCTCATGTGGCCGTTAGTGACAAAAATACCCAACCTTTTTTTTTCGAAAAAAAAATTATTTTTTTAATTTATATTTTTTTTACTTGATTAGTGATAATTACTTGAATTCCAAATACATGGAATAACACAAAAGTTAGTCAAAACATCAATTGATTTCTTAATGTGCTTGTATAAGCTACATTTGTTGATAAAAATCTTATTATTATGAGAAATTTTAAACATAATGTTACGGGTATTTTAAGTAATTTATTTTTAATTAAATAATAAAAGGAAAGTTATATAATTAATTTTTCTTTTTATTAAATAAAGTCAATTTTAGCCCGAGATATTCACCGGAAGTCCGTTTTCGCGAAATAAAGTGTCCAAATGTTTCCAGAAATATCAAGATACTAAAAAAGTCATAAAGTTTGCAAGAAATGGTCACGGAAAGCTCCCGGAACCTTAAAGTGGGCCGGGAGCACCTCGGGCGGCCCCGCAGGCCCCACACGAGCCACCACGCATCTCCTGCCCTCCTCACGCGCCCTCAGAAGGGCTTACGTCAGCCTGATGACGTAAGCAGAGGCGCGCGCGTGAGTTTTCATTGTGTTTCATAGCTTCCTTCGGCACTATTCATATTTCTTAGCAGGGGTATTTAAGGGTACGAATTTTAATGGGATCCCAAGGGAGGTCTTTTAGCCAATTATTACTAATCAAGCCTTATTGATTATTGATAATATTTTTTTTACTGGCATATATTCTTAAGCCATTTTTTTTCTCAATACGGAGACATTAATTGACTGTATTAATTCAATCTAAAACGGTCAATTACCAATGAAAAGGGTAGGGCTGTAACCGTAGCGGGTATCCGATTTTTTTAACTACCCGTATCTAGATCCGATTTTCCGGGTATCCAAAAATCACTACCCGTATCCGGATCCAGAAATCCGGATACCTATTTTCAAAACCCTGTTCAATTACTTAAAATACCCGTAACATTATGTTTAAAATTTATCATAATAATAAGATTTTTATCAACAAATGTAGCTTATACAAGAACATTAAGAAATCAATTGATGTTTTGACTAACTTTTATGTTATTCCATGTATTTGGAATTCAAGTAATTATCACTAATCAAGTGAAAAAAAATATAAATTCAAAAAAAAAATTCAAAAAAAAGGTTGGGTATTTTTGCCGCTAACGGCCACATGAGGGATGTTAACGGAAAAATTAACGTTTTCATGCCAAAGTCACGGTCAACGCACGTTGGGTATTTTTGCCGCCAGTTTTAAAGGTTGGGTACACGGGAGGCAGTTTGACCAAAGGTTGGGTATTTTTGCCGTAATTTTCCCTTCTTTTAATCATCACTCTCTAATTGTTACACAATATTAATAATCAACTCCATTAACATCTATTCAGTTGTGTGCTTTAATTATACACGTAAATGTTGCTATTTAAGTTACAAGAAATAGCTGTGTGAAATTTAAGAAGCAGAAACTGATGCCCACAATGCATGCAAGTGTAACAATCCGTAAGTGAATTTAGAAAGTCATACCAAACCGATCTCTCTGCATAGGAATAGTCTGTATATATTTGTATACCAAGAGTCTCATCAAAGTGCTTGCGCATTCAAATAAAGGCATGAAACAAACAAATATTGATTCATATTTGTCTCTGTTATGATTTCTTTGGAGATCAATAATATTCTTGCTTTCCATTTTCATCCATCCTATGTCTTTATATAATTGTGTTTATTAACAATGTGCACTACAGGTTGATGCTACAAGCATTCACTGAATCAAGAAGCCTTCAAGGATTACGCTAAGCCTAAGCGTCAATTGATATTTGGGAGAGGAAAAATATTATAGAAGAAAAGATTTATGTGAGTTTTGTTGTTGATGCTAATCACTTTCAATTTTTTACTTCTATTGTAGGGAGTTTTTTAACACTGACATGGATGAAGTTTTTTCATAGACAACAAGGTATGTTTTTATTGTTATGTATTATATATTTTTATTTAACTTTGACTTTTATCATTAACTTAGACTTAGACTTAAATTTGAATAATTTAGTTTTTAAATTGACAACAATGTATGTTTTAGTATTATATTCCCCATAACCGGGTTAATTTTTACTATATATTATACTCCGCCATACCGCATGTTTTTATCATTATCTATTAAATATTTGTTTCTATCTTAATGGCATTATCTTACTATACATCAAATGTTTAATTATTTTTAGTCTTATTTGTGTCCATTTTTTTCATTTTGTTTTTTACATGTATTTTTTTATACAATTTTTTTACACGTATGTTTTGTGTGCACTGAGAAGGACCAAGAGGTTTGCGTTGAGAATTTCAAGAATGTAAATGAGCTTAGTTGATGTGGCTTGGACTATTGAGAATGACGTGAACCATTTCGATATCTTAAATTTAAATTCGGATTCGAAGATTTTAGATCTGGATTAAAAAAAGTGATGTTTTATTTACATATCTTAAATCTAAACAGTTAGATCTCAAGTATGGGTAAATTTTGAACCAATTGGATATCAAAACAATTAAAAATAATCCAAACTGTTAGATTTTGATAATAAAAAAAATCAAGATAAAAAACGAAATCAGAATTCAAACATTTATAGGGTTAGTTGCTCTTCTAAAGTTACTCTATTGACGACCTCTTTTACCACCTTGAAAGAAGTAGAATGAAACAAATTAGTAAAAGACTTACATGCAGTTATAAGTCAAGAATGATGTAAACCTTCAAAATAGAAGGCAACATAAAGTAACTAATGTTTTATTTTGTAATCAATTTATTTAAAAAGAGCCAAATTATTTTTTTAAGATATTTAATAAATATTTTAAGATACAACTGAGTTAATAACTCTAAAATATATTACCATACAAATTTGTATCGGAAATTTTTCGCCACCGAGCGAAGCGAGGTGTATTCCCCTGGTATAGGGTAAAGGTGGGTTTTGAGATTAAGGTATTGTAGATAATTTATTTGAGATTTTGGGTAAATTAAATTATCTAACATAGAAGAAACAAGTCAAATTTTATCTGGTCCACTTAGTTTGTTACCGTATTGACTGTCTAAATTTTAATAGACTTAAAAAAAAAAATGTTATTTGATTTTAAAATATATGTTCAGATCTAGGGGTGAAATTTTTGTCACCGTTTCCCGGTTTCGTCACAGCTCCGGTACCGGTTCCGGACCGGTTTAAGAAAAAAATAGGGAAATTGTGTTTAAAACCGGGAACCGGTACTTCCCGGTTCCCGATTTTTGGAACCGTGAACCGGAACCGGGAACCAGAACCGTTTTTCCCGATTTTTGGTACCGGTTCCGGTTTATGTATTTTTATGTCGTTTTTTAAATATTTTTATGTCGTTTTGGTTTAATATGTCATTTTGTTTTCTTTAGAATTATATGTCGCTTTTTTACCATTAAAAAAATTAGGGTTTATGCCTCCTTCCTCATTCCTCTCTCTCGCTTGCGACTCTTTATCCCCACCTTCTCTCTGCTTTTGGCTTTTCCTCGTCCATGTTTGATTTCTTTCTGTGAAATATCTTTTATGGTTTATTCTATGTCAATTGCACCCCTTCGAAAGGCTTGATTTCCTCGCTTCTCTTCTTTGATTTCGGTTTCTTTTTTTTTCTCTCAAGTTTTTCTTTTTTTCTTCGAATGATTCCAGCCCTCTTATGTGATTTCGGCACTGCTTTCCTCCCGACTCCAGAGAAGTCGAACGCTGATTTTGGCTTTTCCTCGTCCAGGTTTGATTTCCTTTTGTGAAATATCTTTTATGGTTTATTCTATGTCAATTGCACCCCTTCGAAAGGCTTGATTTCCTCGCTTCTCTTCTTTGATTTCGGTTTCTTTTCTTTCTCTCAAGTTTTTCTTTTTTACTTCGAATGATTCCAGCCCTCTTATGTGATTTCGGCGCTGCTTTCCTCCCGACTTCAGAGAAGTCGAACGCTTTACTCCCGGTTTTAGTCACGAATTATATCACGAATTTTTTCACGATTCTCTCACGCATTTTTCCCGGTCCCGGTCCCGGTTCCGGTTTAAAAAAAAAAAAGGGAAATATACAATTGGAACCGGGAACCGGTACCAAGAAAAAAAATCCCGAATTTTCGAGATAGGTACCAAAAAATAAAAATATACCGGTTCCCGGTTCCGCTTTCACCCCTATTCAGATCTATAATCACATCAGAAATTATTTTGCTTTCTTGTTTTATATAAAAATCGGGACCTGTTATATTATTGTCTATTAAATCTTTTTGAACATCGAATCTGTTTGTGGCTGTAAATTATGTTTTTGACATGTAATTGTCATCCTATTTCTTCTTATATGTTTTGAACTAGCTATTTATGATTCCTAACATTAATGTGAAAGGATTTAAAAAAATCAAGGCACTTCACGTTGGTGAAAAAAATACCGTCTATAATTTTAAACGGATATTATTAGCAAACTTATATTGACCAAATTTATTATTTAAACTGGGTTTTAAAATAGAAACATAATTACCTGAATATGTATGTAGGGTGATATAATCGAAAAAAATAAGAAATGGGTATGTATTTAATTATTGTAAAACTTTAGATACATTTTATAAAAAATGAGAAATAATTGGGTGTTTACCTAATAAACCCAAATTTATTATTTCATTTCATTTATTTATTTAAACAATACGATATATTCTTAATTGATTATAACTAGTGGAGAGGCACCGCGCTTCGCGCGCGGTGGCGTACGATTATCACTAACAAATTTTTTTTGAAAAATTTAATAAATTAATTTGTTTGATTTCTGATGTTAGTTAAAATCAAACTCACAATAGCTATGGCCTGCATTCATAACAGCAATAAAATAGGTCAAAATATAATAACTCATTTTTTGTATAAATTAGCATGTAAACCAGTTTTTTTATTAATTGATAGGCTTTAATTTCTGATAATTATATAAATATAATATTATATGGACATAATAAGCATGCTAAATAAGTATTAAGAGAATTTTTTTACCTTATAATTTTAGCACGAAAAAATATATATTTATATGAATCTCAATTGTTCTTTTTCTTTTAACATGGAGAAAATTATCCCTAAAGCATCAGTTGCCCAAATATATCATTGACTTAACTTATAAGTCTTAAAGTTAAGTCAATAGTTTATTTCATTATTATAAGTTTACCTATTTACCCAATTATATCATGCTTATAATTGGTGAAGTTAGTGTATATAAAAAAATCTTTACAAATAAATTATAATATATTATCTCGAAAATTGTTTAAATAATTACACCTTTATAAATGAATATGTGTCACATAGGGAGTCGATTTGAAACTGAATCGATAAAACTGTCTAAAGAAGTTTTGATTATTTGACTTCTGCCTATCGATATAACAATAATGCTACATACTAATATATTTTATTAATAGGACTCTTTGTTTTCCAAGAAGTGACGGTAACAATTGCATTAGTATAACATACATACATTTATTAAAAAAAAATTATAAATTCTTTAAAGAAGGCCTTTCAATCACTAAAAATCAGCGAAGGATCATAGAATTTATTTTTTCAATGATAAAGAAATATCAAAAGAACAAAAAGCACAAAAACAGTGCAAAACCGTGTTTACTATACATCGTCACTCATCGATAGTCACTATACATTTTTCTTAGACTTTTTTAACTGTTGATATCACAAATAATGACAAATCTTTAATAACGAAGAGTGTTAGAGAATTAAGAAAATATATTTTTCTTATAATTGTTTGCTTTTTTATATATTAAAGAAAAGATAAAAATAGAAACTCTCAACTCCCCAATATCCAAACAATAACTAAAAAAAATATATACGATTAACTACAATTGTTGTATTAACATGTGCATTTTGCAAGAACAAATAAAAGATATTTCCAACATAAATGAGCAAGAACAACTTTAATATTTTAGTGTTCCTATTACCTTCAAAAGTTCTCAATCGACTTTCACGTGAAATCCCATACTAATTTTTTTATCTGCAATTAATAAATAAATATACGAATTGCAACAAAATAACAATAATAAAAATAAATAAATAAACACGATGGTGTAGACTCGTCGGAGAGCCCAATGGAGGCCGAGTCGATCTAAGAACCCTAATAACCACCATGAGAAGGATAAAAAGGTTAAATAAACAAAAATAGAGAAAGCATATATACTCTGAATCAAAAATAAATTCACACTAAGAATCAAACACATTATGATATCGAAATAAACGGCCGCTACATTAATAAGATTGTTGTTGAAAATGGAGCTTACCTGTGATTAACGACTGGAGTGGAGTACATAATCTCCGGCGAGTTTCCGGGTCCAATGTTTGGAGGCAAGGCAAGGAAAAAAAAACTCCATCAATAGCTTGAAATATATAAATAAAAACAAAAAAAATCAGAAGAAGTAACAATCTTTCATATTTCTCTAACACCTTTCGTTTATATATAAATTCATGATATAGAAATCCAAAAATAATCTATAAATAAATGACCATTCGGTAGCTAGTAGTTACACGTTAAAATTTTGAGTTAATTCTTCTCTTTATAAAAGAGAATCAAATTAATTGCATTCATAGGCCTTCAAATGCACAAATTCAATGGATTCAAGACTGATGGTAAGAATCACTCATACCCATTTGACATCGATTTAGGCTAGGAATTCAAAGAGCTTGAGAGACATTGACTAATTTATTAATTAAATTAATTAATTGGATGATCAATTAAGCACACATGATAAATATATGTCATGTATGAAAAAAAAAATTAAAAAATATGAGAAAATAGAGATTGGAAAATCCTTGTAGCATGCCATGTCATGTTTGTGAATCTCCTTTTATATATATATAGATTACTATTACAATTACAATTAATGAATTACATGGTGAATCTGAATCATATTAGAACCGAACCTATGCAATGCAATAATCCTAACTTGAATCGGGCTTCTCTGGGCATTCCTGCACAAAGGTAAGTCGTTTTAATTGGTTAAGATCTGATTCAAGGCTTCTTCAATCTCTTGGAATTTGGCTTTTGATCTTGAATTCTTCATAATCATCCTTCAGAATCTTAAGCTTTGTAAGTGTTTATAATATATAGCAATGGGTGTGTGTAAAGGCGTCTTTTTTATTGTACACGATGAAGAAAAGTGATACACCTTGTTGCAGCTTAGTTGTTTGTTTAAAGTCCTCTTCCAATGGCTATGGGAAACATATATATCTTCAGCTATAAAGTAATGGTTTTTACTTTTCTTCGATTCTTCTCTGCAGAACCGAATCCAGATTCGTTTGTTCAGCGTCGATGGAAGACGGAGACGATACTCCCACTTCATCAGTCCTGAACCAAAGCCTCACACCGGATCAGTTAGAGGCATCCGAGCCTTCTCTCGAGAAAAAGCGTGCCGCGATGCTCGAGCGGCTCGCAGATCGCCACCAGGCTCGGTTGGAGAGCAGATCGGCAGACTCAGACCCGTCCTTCGAATCAACCTCGTCTTTCCTCTCCCGCTTCGAAGACTCCAAACGCGCCGTCGAGTCGCGCATTGCTCTGTGCCGACAGTCGGCTCAGCCGAAGCCCGAGCTCGACGCCATTGCCGGATCCATTTCTGATCTTGAAAAGCTTGTTGCCGAAAAATCTTACTTTCTTCCGTCTTACGAGGTTCGGTCGCTGCTCAAAGCCGTATCAGACTTGAGGCAGAGCCTCGAGATCTTGAGCTCCGAGGTAGTTCCGAAGAAGAAATTCTCTTTCAAGAACAAATCCCAGAAGAAAGACAAGGATCAGGTGCACAATGAGGAAAGACGACCCGATGCCGTCGTTCCCAGCAAGGCCAAATTCAAGGCTCCGGAGTCGCCGGGTATCCGGAACAAGGCAGGGGAGGTCCTGGTGAGAAAATTCGAGGGTTCGGAGATCGGAGAATTCACAATCTCGGACTTGGACTCTTGCGAGGTGAGACTCATCGGTAGCGCTAGAGCGCTGTTCATTCATCGGCTACGAAATTGTAAAATCTACTGTGGTCCCGTAACGGCTTCGATCCTGATTGAGGGAGTCGAGGATTGTGTGTTTGTTATGGCGTCGCATCAGATCCGCATTCACCACGCGAAGCATACCGACTTTTATCTAAGAGTACGCAGTCGCCCGATCATTGAGGATACCAACAACATAAGAGTGGCGCCGTACTGCTTGAGCTACGAAGGTATTAATAGAGATCTCGAGAACGCAGGCCTTGACGAGGAAACGGGAAATTGGGCCAATGTGGATGATTTCCTGTGGCTACGTGCAGTCCAGTCTCCAAACTGGTCGATTTTGCCAGAGAATGAGAGGATCGCCGCAATTACGATCCCCGTGTCTAGTGGCGTGGATGAGGAAATCTAGGCTAGTTTTTAGTCTGAATCAATTATCAGGTAAAAATTTGTGTTACTATTGGAACTTGTGTGATTGATAGAAGTTTGATTTTCTTACTGAGTACATTCAACAATTTAATGTATTTGGTTGTATACAATTATTTAATGTGTTTGGTTGAATATGTTTACGAGAACTTGATCTCGTAACGGGCTTGTGAAGGAAAATTAAACACAACGATGAACACGACTCTGTCACCGAAAACTCTCAAACTCAATCCAGTTTCGATAAACTCTTATCAATGAGGAGAAAACTCAATTATAGCTAGGTCAAAACCACACTAAATACCCGGTTACTCACCCCTAGAACTACCTAGGTGTCTTGACCAAGGGGCTGGCTGAAGAAGGCTCGGTCGAGGTGCTGGCCGAGTCGTATTGTTCCTTGGGCTCGGAGCTCGGGCCCGTCTATGGTAAGTCCTATCGTATTTAGGATACTTTACAAATAGACATAAATATTTGAGTGAAGGATGATGAAGCTGCTAATCCATTTCTGGACATCTTTACAACACTTTAAAACTTATTTTTAGACATCTTTCACTCGTCGCAGATTCCTCTTCCACTGCTGCGCCCGAGCCGTTGCCGAGCTTCTCCGAACGTCGTGCTCTAGTCACATTAGATATCATTCTACCACAGTTCTTAATTCGGCTTCATTACTAAAACAATTAACATATTTATCAATTTAAGTTATAGTTTTAGGTATGTACTACTTTACTAATATATATAGGTTTATTTATCAATTCTTTCAGATTTATATGTGCATGCACAAAATGTATTTACATTTACACATGATGATATATCATAAATACATAACTTAACTAAAAGTATTAATTTTTTTTCATCTAATTAAGGTATTAATTAAATTTATAAAATAGTATAATTATTTAAGAAAAAGCACTCGATCATATAAGCGAATACCCTAACTTCTTTTCGTACTAATTAATAGTAATACAATGAACTTATATGAAGTGAACTTTTGACTAGTATTGATATGATATATATTATATTAATTATTACTTTTTTAGTAATAAATATTCATGCACAATTAACATATTCTAATACGTTATACGTAAATATTCATCTATCTATGTGTGTGTATATATATATATATAAACTTGAAAAAATACCCCCAAAAAGCAAGTTATACCCGTTTTGTTCCCTGATTTCATGTATCTGAAAAATTATTCCCCAAATTGTTTCTTGCTTTTTTTTATTCCCGAAGTACCCTTTTTTACCCTATTTTTTACTCGTCTCTCTCGTTCTCTCGTTCATTTCCCCCTCTTCTGGCACACTTGACCTTCGACTTCCAGAGTTGGGGAAGAAACCCAGAGCTTCGAACCCCATGCCATGACGAGAGAGCTTCGCCCCCAGAGCTCTATTCGAAACCCACACCGTGGAACATCGAAACCCAAAGCATCGAACCCACGCCTCTCCTTTCGCTCTCTCTCTTCTTCGAAACCTAGAGTGTCGCTATCCGCCGTTGACGACGTCGCTCTCCAACAGAGGTACTCGAACATCTATGGTTTTTATTTGGCGTTGTCTGTTATGGTTTTTCTTTAGATTTTGGGTTCCTCCCCTAGGGCTTGGCAGCGATTAGATTCTGGGTTATTTTTACAGCGATTAGATTCTGGGGAATCTCTACGGCCGAGGTGGGCGGTGACAAGCCGGAGATTATATTCATTGGGACGAGAACCAGCGAAGGGATTCCCCGAGCCAGCTGCCTCACGAATCCGCTAAAGACATGCGAGGTTCCGACATGCGAGGTTTGCTTCAAAGCTACAGAGCCGGATAATAAGAACAGGAGACTTAACACGAGCATTCTTATTCGTTATCCCTCCTCTTCTGACGGACTACAGAACATTCTCGTAGATGCTGGAAAGTATGTGAATAGTTCCATATGCCTTCGTTCCCGGAATTACTTTTTCGCCTATTTACCATTTATTTTCTCTTATGCAGATTCTTTTACCATAGTGCTCTTAGATCGTTTCCAGCCTACGGGTGAGTTATATCTCGTTCACTTCTGATTGAATCTATAGCCGAATCATTATACACGGCTCTTCGTTGTTAGAACTTGCTTTGGACGAGTAGAAACCCTTTCTTTTCAAATCTTTTGCACCATTCACATACACAAATTGGTGAATTACCACTAAGCTGCCCATCTGTGCCTTAAAAGGATCTCTCCTTTGATAATAAATTAATAAAAATAATAAAATAACGTAGGATTATTATTGATTATTATTTGGGTGTTTTTTTTATGGTTCGTTTTTGCCTCATTTCAGCTTTCTGTGTATCATAGGGTTTTGATTTCGGCCTCTAAGATTAGCTTTTGCAAGTATCAATTGGATTTTGAATGTTTCAGGTACAATTCGAAGCACATGCACTGGCGTCGCACTAAGCTTGGGTTCTGAGGTCTCACACTATCGCATTCCATAAACTTTGTCTGTTTACGAGCTTTTGCAAACAGCTCCGCCGATTTTCAGTATGGATTTCTCGAGGTGTTGCTCTCTAATGACTTCTTGTACCGTAGTAGCTTTTCAAATCTTGCAACATTGATATGTGAGATTTTGTTCTGAAGTTTATGTTTGGGGAGGCAAGCTAGGTGCCGATCTTTTAAACCGAATCTTATATCATATTTTGGTATAATTATATCATATTTTGGTTTTGATGATGTTCATTGTATTAAAAGCACATATAAGTTAGACCGAATCTTATAAGTTTGACAGTTTTGTGTTCTTAAACATATTTGATCGTGGTTTAGGAAAATTCTTATTCTCTCGTTCTTTAGGTATGGAGTCTGTTGCGCGTGAACATATTTGGCGTCAGGCCCAAGTGTGGTACCCTTCGAGGACCCGGTTGGCGGGATTCATTGAAAGCTTCGAGGAACTCTGTTGTTTGTTTTTTGGGTTGATGGTATAACCTCTAACGGATTGATAATATTTAAAAAATGAACAATTTGTTTGTAATTCTTACATTTTTATGAAGGAGAATAAAATTAGACTTCTTTACACTAAGTTGACAAAGTGTCTAACTTGAAGAGGAAAACTATATAACTTTACGTAGAAAACTATCTAACTTAAAATAAACTGTCTAACTTCCAAGAGAAAACTATCTAACTTTAAAAAATTGTCTAACCCCAAAGAGAAAACTATCTAACTTTATGTGTAAAACTATCCGACACTAAAATTTACATTTTTATGAAGGAGAATAAAATTAGATTTCTTTACACTAAGTTGACAAAGTGTCTAACTTGAAGAGGAAAACTATCTAACTTTGCGTAGAAAACTATCTAACTTAAAATAAACTGTCTAACTTCCAAGAGAAAACTATCTAACTTTATGTGTAAAACTATCTACTTGAAAAAATTGTCTAACCCCAAAGAGAAAACTATCTAACTTTATGTGTAAAACTATCTAACTTGAAAAAACTGTCTAACCCCAAAGAGAAAACTATTTAACTTTATGTGTAAAAATATCCGACACTAAAATTTACATTTTTATGAAGGAGAATAAAATTAGACTTCTTTACACTAAGTTGACAAAGTGTCTAACTTGAAGAGGAAAACTATCTAACTTTACGTAGAAAACTATCTAACTTAAAATAAACTGTCTAACTTCCAAGAGAAAACTATCTAACTTTATGTGTAAAACTATCTAACTTTAAAAAACTGTCTAACCCCAAAGAGAAAACTATCTAACTTTATGTGTAAAACTATCTAACTTGAAAAAATTGTCTAACCCCAAAGAGAAAACTATCTAACTTTATGTGTAAAACTATCCGACATTAAAATTTACATTTTTATGAAGGAGAATAAAATTAGACTTCTTTACACTAAGTTGTCAAAGTGTCTAACTTGAAGAGGAAAACTATCTAACTTTACGTAGAAAACTATGTAACTTAAAATAAATTGTTTAACTTCCAAGAGAAAACTATCTAACTTTATGTGTAAAACTATCTAACTTTAAAAAACTGTCTAACCACAAAGAAAAAACTATCTAACTTTATGTGTAAAACTATCCGACACTAAAATTTATATTTTTATGAAGGAGAATAAGTGAAGACAATTGTACCAAATATGTAAATGGTGTATAAACGTGTAAATGGTGTATAATATAATCTAAGGCCAAAAATGATATATAGTAAGAAAGTCTTCTTTAAATATAAGGTTCTTAAATATATATCTAGTTATGATAAAATTATTTAGATGACCATTTCTACTTGGTTCATACATTTGCAAAGTTAAACTTTATACATTCAGAATTATCAGATCCTCCATGAAGAGCCTGCCTGGGCTCGCCCCACACGGGAGAACCAAATCCTCAGGGTGAAGGTGGTGAAGGCTCGTCTTTCGCCAACCCCGACTCGCTGAAAACAACGCAAATTGAAACAGATTAAAAAAAAAATACACCTAATTATCAAACACTAAAACATAATAAAATAATTCATTGACACAAATACACCTAATTATTCTTATATCTTACTTGTGGTTGGACAAACTTGAACTTAAAACAGAAAACAGAGTTATGACTGGCATTTCAACAAACATGTGGTGACTGATTCTAAAAGGACCATGAGCCAAAGCCATGATACTCAATACAAGAAGCCAAAACGAAAAATCCATAGCCATTAATTGGGTTCGTCCGTTTACCTTGAAGAACCGAACATCCAAAACCAAACTCTCAAATTTCGTTAGGAAATTGAAAATCACCCGCTAGGCGAATAAAAAGAAGTCTAATTTAAGGTCCTTGTTCTTCCTCTTCTAGAGCTGCAAAAAAAAAAAACAAAAAAAAAAAAACAAAAACAAAAATCCATAAACTGAAATCGCAATACCACAGAGGCAATACGTCGAACACGTGGTGGAATCATCAATCTTTCCCTTGATTGGAAACAACAAGCTTTTAATCACCGTAAAACCCAAACCAACATACCCTAGAAATCAACCGAATCAATATACCTAACATGAACTCAGAAACTTAATATCTAACATAATACCTAAGGTCAACTGAAAAACTTACAATTCACGAGCTACGACAGGATCGAACAAGAAAGACGGTTGCCGGAGAGGTCCACGACGACAACATGAGGCGACGGAGCTATTGGTGAACATCCACGACCTAGGATTCGAAGAAGAGTGAGAAAGCGAAGCCGCCCTGGTTTGAGAAGCCGCTTACGGAGGGAGAGAGGAGCGACGAGTTTGAAGCTTCCGCCGGTGAAGGGAGCGAGCGAGCGATGGATTTCGAAGAGAGCCTCTGTGGTTCTTGGTTTCGTCGAGTGGGGAAGGAGAGAGAGACAGGAAGTCAGGTTTAGAGGGAAAGGAGAGAGTGAGTGAAAAAGGGGGTAAAAAGGGGTATTTTGGGCAAAAACATGGCAAAATGCAAATTCGGGAATAGAATTTCAGAAACATTAAATCGGGGAACAAAACGGGTATAACTTGCTTTTTGGGGTCATTTTTTCAAATTTCCATATATATATACACACACAAACATATATATACACACACAAACACATAAAGCAAGAAAGAATGTAAGGAGAATGACATACGAATTCTACGGGAATCATCTTGATTTCATTAATACTAATAGAATAGGATTAAGATATATAGTTGCAGCGTTCATGATTTTGGATTAGTCTAATAAAATCATAGAGGTAGTGAAAATAACTATGTCATAGGATGGTCGCAGCAAAAATATGTAAGCTTGACGTATTTTTTTGTCCAATTTTTTTTTTTACGAACATTGACCAATATTTTAATATGTATCTATGATATAAATTTATGTGCTCATCCACTTATCTAGCATTTGAGTTCGACGAAAAAGATTCTGACGGAAAAATATGCCGCTTCATATTTGCTGTCTTTGAGTACTTTAACTTTCATTTTCACTTTGAACCCTTACCTCTAGCTGCTCGAAGTTTGGATATTATGCCGCGATAATTATTTCTAGATGGTATTCACAAAAACTAACAAATATAGAAGAGAAAATGAAGAAGGAAAGGAGCTCGATAGGTCCCATTCTCTCTCTCTCTGCACTTATCCTATTCTCTTCTCTTTCCTCGCCAAATCAAACAAGAAAAAACATTCAATAATTTCCTTTCTCTCTTCTCAATCCGATCTCTATACACACAAATACAAAAGAATACATGTCTTATAGGAATCCAACTAACTGAAAAGTGAGAAAACCGGTCGAGAATTCCCTTTCTGTATATGGCAAGCATAGAAACCCTAAAAGATTCCGCGGGGACAGAGAGGGCGTCGTCGTCTCGCCCTCTGAGCCGGTACGAGTCGCAGAAGAAGAGGGACTGGAACACGTTCGGGCAGTACCTGAAGAGCCTGAGCCCAACGGTGGCGATGTCGCAGTGCGGGTGCAGCCACGTTTTGGAGTTCCTCCGCTACCTCGACCAGTTCGGGAAGACGAGAGTCCACCTGCACCGCTGCGCCTTCTTCGGGCAGCCCCAGCCGCCTGCCCCATGCCCCTGCCCGCTCCGCCAGGCGTGGGGCAGCCTCGACGCCCTCATCGGCCGCTTACGGGCAGCGTTCGACGAGCATCGGAACGCCTCCACCCAGCCCAACCCTTTCGCCGACGCCGCCATCCGCGTCTATCTCCGCGAGATCAAGGACTGCCAGGCCAAGGCCCGGGGAATACCCTACAATAAGAAGAAGAAGAAGAAGAAGAGAACGGTCACCACTAACAAGAACCAGATCAACCCCTCTTCCTAAGTACTATCATAGGGTACTTTCGTCTTCTTTCCGTTTATTATATAACACCGTTTCTATGTTATAATTGAATCTCTTATATATGTCAAGATTACGAGTTCAAATACTCAACTACACATCATGATTTATTAGCTTAACGCAAATAATAAAATGGATTGAAAGTCTTGATTGAGCAAGAAACTCTAATTTGAAAGGATTCAAATCTTTTATTTTAGAAATAAATGTTTAAGATATAACTCTAGATTGAGCACGAAACCCTAATTTGATCGATCATTTGTTGGAGGTAGTGATAGACTTGTGTCAGTCACTGATCCATGAAAAACCCTAATTTGATCTGTCTGACAGTAGAGTTAGGAAACATATAATTAGGTTGTCCTTTCTCACTTTGAACTGTTATTCTTTCTCCTTCAAATCAAGTAAAAACACTGTTTCTGCTGTGCTATTTATAATTATATTATATATTTCCCAATAATGGTTTACTTTTGGTTTATTTTTCTTCCTTTTGTGATTCTCTTCGATTTTCTGTTCCCCATGGTAGCGATGTGTTATAATCATACGTTGCATGTGGTTAGTGATATACTCGAACGTGAAAACTACAGCAAACACACACACAGATATATATATATATATAGATATATATATACATGGATGTATATATTAGGTAATTTTGTCTTTATATACCTTTTAATTTTATTTACAAATTTTTACCAAATTTTTAAATAACTATTATTTTCACGTACGTACAAATAAAATATATCTTTTATGTGCACTTTTGATTTAATTATACATTTTTATCATAGTAATTGTCCAAAATCAATAATCGTCAATTTTCACAATTTTAAAATTTTGCTAAAGTATGTCCTTTGTTTTCATTTTGATAAATATATTATATATACCCTTCTATTTTAAAATATATCCTTAAAGATAAAAAATAGTTCCGTTGTTTTCTAAAAACCAAATACATCAATGTACATAATATATTAGTAGTAAAGACAACAAATGCAAGACTTTAGCAAAATCAAAATTTCAGTTTTAGCCGTGGTTTTTTGGACTGCTGAAAGTGTGATTTCTTGTTGAGTGAAGTGATCATTTAATTAAACCGACATCGTTGGTGGTTTCGTTTTTTCTTATTTGGAAGCTTCCGCTCGCTTAATTGCCCGTTGGATGAAAATTCTGACAACCAGAAACAATATGAGGAGTCGAGAGGACATATCGACTAGATATAGTGATGATCCGAGTACATTTGTGGCGGCGGGGCAATGCGAGGAGCCGAGGTGGCCACACAAACATGTAGGGTGGGTGAGGAAAGGTGAAGTTCAACGTCAATGAGGTATAGCTCGGTGTAGAGAGCCCTTAAACTTGTATTCGTAAACTGAAAGGTTCGAACTCTTGTGACATTAAAATATTAAAAAAAGACCTGTCAATATTTAAATTAGGGTTTATAAGTTTTTACAGTTTTAAGTATTAACATATTATTTAAGAATAAAAAAATTGAAGGTGATATTGTCATATCATACTTTGAGAGTATTTCATTATTATTTTTAAATGGTGAGTTTTTTCTTCTTCTTTTATTTGTGAGAGTTGGATATAGATACTAACTAAAATGGAATTTCCCTAAATTATATTATGCTCACTTTTTTTCCCTTCAGAATTTTTCTTTCATTTTTTGGCACAAAATAAATGCAATTTAGTTTCAATAGTATATTATTTATGTCCATGACCAGTGAAACTTGGCACTATAATAATAAAATTGTATTAGAATTAAGGTTATTTGCTGTAAAAATACTCAAATCTTTTATAAAGTGAGTCGACATATTCTCAATTTTTAAACAACAATAGTTCCAACCAACGGTACAAAAAATGTTGAGGTCAAAATTATGTCCATGTTATATGTTAGGTTAGAGACACACATATATCAAGTTTATAAAAAGCTGAATAATTGATGTTTTCAAATTTTAACGATAGACGGACATATTTCTTTTATGTACCAGACTTTAACGAGACATTGGTGGAATTGGACCTCGATATTGTTTTGTGGGCCTTTGTATACCACTAAAAAGATATTAGAAATATGCTGACATACATAGTACAAGACTAAATATTTATGCCACAAATACTCCATAAAATAATTTTAAATAGGCGCCTCAAGATTCTATGATTAATTTAATATTGTGTGTGGAACCATTCATAATCAACCAAAATAAAACATGTTTCGGTTTGATTGGCAGACAATTTATTAAATTGGTAAAAAGAAGTTCCTTTTTAAATATATTATTCGGTTTTCGCTGCACAAAGCCACAAACACTATCCAAGGCAAGCTCTTCATCCACCCATGGAGATTTTTCCTCTAATTTATGCCTTTGATGATCCTCTTTATAATAATATAACTAGTAGAACGCACCGCGCTTCACAATAGCACGGTGACGAAAAATATATTTGATAAATAAAATGAAAATATGGATCAAAATTATTTTTTTAATTGTGTATTAAAGATTCTTTGGTTCGCGAATTAATATATTCCAATGATGAGTGAATAGCCAATTTTAGTGACGAAGATGAGTAACCTGTATAGTAGTTGCTCGAACCACCGATGCTCCTTGAGAATGCGACTTCAGTTGATGAGGGTGCGAGTTCTCTACCACAAAGGAAGATGAGCAAGGTTCTTCTGAATTCAGATTTTGATGTTAAGGAGGACGATTATTGGAGGAACCCTTAGACAATTATCTATTGAAGTAGTTGAATTTTATCTTATTTCTCTTCATGGTTTTCTCTTTTCTGATTTAACTTATAATTAGAATTTGTATAACCTTTATTTATGGTTTGTTATTAATTTTAGGGTTAATTGCGGCGAAAAGACCCAAACTTTGGTCAAATTCTATCCTGTGTACCCAACCTCCGTAAATGGCGACAAAAGTATCCAAACTCGACATTTGGGAGTTGACCGAGGAAATCTGTCCATTTGGCTATTAGCACTTGGCCGCCACGTGGCATGCCACGTAATTATCACTTTTTAAATAATTTTTATAAAAAAAATATTTTTATTTTTTAAAAAACTTATTAATTTTTTTTAAAAATAAATTATTTTCAATAATAACAAATAATAAATATTTAAATTTAAATATTCATTATTGGTTATTATTATTAAATATAATTATTCATTTTAGAAAAGTGGGTCAAACGAAATAAATAAAGAAAAAAAAATCACCGTTCATGGTTCACTTAAGCTCCGCCTCCGATCCGGTTCACGGGTATAACGAAATTAATGTTTAATAATAATAACCAGTAATAATCATATGATTATTTAATGATAAATTTTTAAAAAAGAATAATATATAAAAAAAACATATTAAACAATTATTATTATAAAATGCAAACACAAAAAAAAATATCATGCAAACAAATAAAAACAATTTTTTGTTAAATATAAATATGACTACTATTTTTTTTTAATAAGTGGTGTGTATTTATTTATGTTGTGACTTTTTAAACAATATGTATGTGTTTATTGGTTATTATTATTAAACATATTAAACAATTTTATTCGACGCGTGAACCAGATCGTAAACGGAGTTCAAGTGAACCATGAATGGTGATTTTTATTTCGTTCTACCCACTTTTTTAAAACTAAATAATTATAACCAATGATGAATATTTAAATTTAAATATTCATTATTTGTTATTATTAGAAAACAAATTTTACTAAAACAAAAACAAAAAATAATTTAAAAAAATAAAAATATTTTAATTTATAAAAATCATTTAAAAAGTAATAATTACGTGGCATGCCACGTGGCGGCCAAGTGCCATGTGGCAAAGGCTAATAGCCACATGGATAAATTTCCTCGGTCAACTCTCAAATGCCGAGTTTGGGTACTTTTGCCGCTATTTACGAAGGTTGTATACACAGCAAAGCATTTGACCAAAGTTTAAGTCTTTTTGCCGCAATTAACCCTTAATTTTATTATATATAATTTATTTTAAGAATTTTTATCTTTATTACTGATGCTCACGATTCGTCAAGCAAAGGGAAAATGCCTGGAAGCCCGATTACGCCTTCTTAAACCTTGCGTGCACGAATATTATCGTGACCCAAACCAATCTTCGGAGACCCCACGTCCCTCCCTCCCCCTATTGCCGCGAAGGTCTCATTTTGCTCCCGCTCGCGGAAGAAGCTTGGAGAAATTCGTTGTTTGAAGCCATCGAAGAACACCAAAACAATAAGCTAAAGTATACATGGGGATCCAGTATTTCGATACGCTTGCTACAATGCTTTCGAGATTAAGAATGTTCGTAACAAATTCATCCACGAGAATCACAAACCAAAGACGAGTAAAATCTTTTACAAAGCGACTTACTCTCTCCGACCACCACCTTTTGTTTAATTTAGTCACGAAACACCCTCGAAACCTTAGAGAACCATATTTTCAGTCTCATTTAACACCGACTGTTTGGAAGCTCGATATCGACCCGGCATAACCAGAACGTTAAGAGGAAGATATGTTGCAGCATTCTAAAGAGCAATTGTTCGGGGCTTCTCGGTGCTTGCAGCATAGTTAACTGCGGTTCCCATATGATTGAGGCCTTGATCTAAACTTATATTAGCGACTCCTATCTTAGATTTTATTATAAGGTTCGAAAATGATGTTACACATCACTATATTAATTTCAAATTCACTTCTCTTGCTAATTAGTTTGATTCTTGACAAGACTATTAAACATTCTAAAATATCAGACCACAATAAGTAAGATAAAGTAGAATAGTGATTCTCAGATAAGAGGAGAAGAAAAATAGTCGCTATTAGCTCATTACTAAGCTACACTCTGCGTGTTCAAGTTCCGTTCCTGCAGACTAGTCCCTCGTATTAATAACAACAAGAAGATCAATATTAGTAATACATTCATTAATTATGACTGAAGAATCTAAATAATAAAATTGGATCATCTCTGCCGATTGCTTTTCCAACCATTATATACTTTTGTCACAAGCAGAGCTCTTCTTCTCCTACTCTTGCTATCCATATATATCTGCATCATACACCGCGCGCTCGTTAAAATGGACGTTGTTACGGCCCGGATTAAACTTAAAGCTAAATAAAATAAACCCGCATCCTCGATCGACAGATTCGGACTCGCTCATCCCCAGCTGGACAAATCAACTAAAGAACATCTTTTTAACACACCACCACAACTAAAGAGGAAGGAGAAGCAGACATATAAATGCTATGTATATTCAATCTAAGGTTTAAGCAAGCACACTATCCACACAATCTCAGAGAATCTGATGCATTGTCACAGAGTTGTACCAGAAATGAAACATAGAAAATGATATTCACATGCAAGTTGCGAGTTGTTATCAGTGAGATGAATATAGGAGCCTAATTCTGGAAGAAAGCCTACATTTTTAGAGAAGAGCAATTGATAACACTGAGCTTCTAAATTGTTCAAGTATATCCCAACAAAGCAGAGTCATGGAAAGCATAAACGAGGCAACAATGGAGAAGATGAAGACTGACCGTTGGAGGAGGATCGCTTGTTGCGCTTGATGCGCTCGAGCTGGACTTGGGTGTCCATGATCATCCTCATGCGCTGGATCTCCAATTCATTGAAGAACTGTATCCTCTGCGTCTCGAGCTCCCTCATCTGCCTCAGCTTCTCCGCCTCCACCCTCTCGTACTTCTCCCCGAAGCTCGCGATCGCCCTCGCAAGCCTCCTCATCCCTTCCGGGTCCTCCTCCTCGCTCTCCCTCTCTTCGCTCTCGCTCTCCCTCTCCTCCTCCTCCGCCTCCAGATCGTCGTTGTCCAGGTCATCATCGTCGTAATCGTCCGCAGCCTCTGCGGCCGCGGCAGCGGCCGCCATGGCCGAGTAATTCCGCCGGAAGAAGCTCTCGTCGCCGACCGCCGGAACAGGCGGCGGAGCGGATCGCTTCTGCGGCACGGCGACGGCGACGGGCTTGCGGTAGGGGAGGACAGCCTGGAGAGGCACGGCGACGGGCGGGGAGGGCGAGAGCAAGGGAGGCGAGGGCTTCTTGAGGAGGTTGGGGCCGACGAGGGCGTCGAGGCGGTCGAAGAAGGCCCAGGGGGAGGTGGAGGCGCCGTTGGAGGCCGAAACCCTAGCCTTCTCGACCTTGTACTTCTTCTTGATGGTGTCGATCCGGTTCTTGCACTGCACGTCGGTGCGGTAGGTCTTCTTGGTGAGGCCGTGGAGGGCGTTGACGGCGTCGGCCACGTCCTGCCAGTCCTTCTGCCGGAGGTTGCCGCGGTTGAGCTCCACGTAGCGCCGACCCCACGCCTCGATCAGCGTCGACGTCGCGTCCTCGCTCCAGCAGTCCTCGCGCACCGGCATCGAGCGCCCCGAGGCCGGGCTGGCGGTCGCGGCCGCAGCTACTACGGCCTGGGGCGGGGCAGAGGTCGCCGGCGCCGGCGCCGGAGAAGGAGAGATTGCGGAGTCGGCGGCGTCGGCCATCGGAGAAAGATGTGGATTGGGTTAGGGTTTGGGAAATTAGGGCAAAGGAGGAGAGTTTGGGATATCGCGTCGGTGAGGGGTCAGAGAGAGAGAGAGAGAGAGTGCCGGCCGCACGAGCCGCGAGTGTAGGGAGAGCTCGCCGGGATCAGCGCGTGAGGCCCACTCGCGGCTTCATTGGCTCTCTCTTTTTCACCCGGCTCGGCTAGGTTGTTTTTTCTATGCGTCATTGTTAATCTGAAAATCAAAACTATAGGAACATTTGCGTGACAAAGCTAAATTCGAAATATATAACTTATGTAACACAGTATTATTAATTGTGCGGTTAACTTATTATTATTGTTATATGCTTTTACAATTAATATAATACAAATATAATTATTTTGTTGAAGATTTTTATTTTAAAATACATATAAATATTATTATTATGAAATATTTTGTAAGTGTGTCAGTAAAATTTAATAAGTAAAAAAAATGAATATGCATTTAGATAGGGAAAATTCATTAACTAAAAATCGAAAGTTGGCGATTGATGTTCTAAAATTTGAAAAATAGTAATATCTATTGTTTATGTGCCAAAATACCCCTGCTCAATATAGATGCTCGAATATTTTGATACTTGCTCGAGATCTATATGTACAAATTTTGTATTATTGGCATAACTCACTTATTTTTGTCCAAATTTTACAAACGACTTACGATTGGAAAGCTAAAAGATAGATCTATAACTTTGTTATTTTACGTTTTGGCAACAAAAAAAAATACAAAACATGTTATAGTAGTGTTACAATTTAACAATAATTTCATAGATATTAAGATAAACAAAAAAAAAAATCAAATTTCTTTTCCCGAAATAGGATATTAGAGGGGTGTTTGAGAGATTATGTCGGGGATTATACGATTTTTGTTTTAAAACATGGAAATTTCTTGGTCAAAAATCGAATTTGATGGTCAATTTTTTCCTAGGAAAAACGATGCAAAAATGGGTTACCGTAAGAAAACCGTAGTTATGAAGAAGAAAAAAGGTTTAACGTAGTTATACCGTGGGCATGCCAAGGTTTTTAAAACCTAAATTACAAATATAAATATCGTTAACAACCTTCAGTCATAATGGTTCCCTTAATTAATGATTATGAAAAATAAACAAGGGTTCATGCGCAACTTATGATTCAAAATCATAAGTTGGTCGTTTATAATATGATCGACGTAATTGATGAACAAAAGGTCCAAAGGGTAAAATCTTAAAACACCTTGTCTCATATGTGAATCATTCATGAAAGGTTGGAGACCAAATCTTTATCGTATCAATGCACACCTTGTACTAAAACCTTTTTTTATCGCATGCCCGTGAAAATTATATATTTCCGTCGGCATGCGGCATACCCATAAAATGGAAGGAGCGAAACGGTGACGGCGTCGAAATTTAGAACCTTGATTTTAATTTTAATTTTTTGAATTGGGTGGCACTATTGGCCAAGATTACATGTACTCACATTACAAGATATTTGTCACGATAAGAACAACCGGCACTATTGGCCGCAGGCACTATCGGCCAAGATTACATATACTACGCAATTCTGCGTTTCATGGGATTGAACCCAAGACCTCATGAAGAGCCTTATTGTAGTGGATTTACCACTGACCAAGCAAGCAAGCTTGGTTAGAACCTTGATTTCTTCTACAAGGCATCATGTCATCTTTCTCTTTGTATATCAGTTTGGTAGTCCCACAAGATTACTTTCAACTTCAAGTACATCTCAAAAAAAAAAAAAAAAAAAAAAAACCCATTTTATTCAAACTGCATTTTAGATGCAAAAGTTATTCATAATTGTGGTAATTTGACAACCATATTTTCTATAAATTTGACATGGTTTCGAAGCCTAAGTAACAACCACTTACGTGACATCCAAGTTTCACTCTCAAAATAGGTCACGGCCTCCTATTTAAATTTTAATCTCTTCTTTAGTTTTCAATCTTCCAATTTTTTGTTTTAATGAAATTACTTATTAAGATTTCGATGTTAGAAAGAACATATTCGAAAAAATAAGTGATGAAACTCAATTTGTATCCCTGAAATTCAATAGAGCAGTTTATTCTCATCACTTGTCAAATACGGTAGGGCTGTCAAAAGTTCAAAGCTAATTTGTGGTATATTTCGCATCATGCACAAATAAACAAAGTCAAAACATAATGCTATATAAACTTGAAGTATTTTCGCCGCAAACTATTGATAGATTACATTTAACATTCATTTGGTTGAAAGCTATAGAGCTAAGCGGGTACTACAATTGTCTATTTCATGGGACCTTACTTAATTATCCGTATTGATTAATTAAATTGTTTATTCAATTCATATGTAAAGTTAATTTTGTTAAATATGAAGTATAAAGTAGGTTGACGGGTGTAATAGCAACCCTAACGCCTTTCACCATCTAATGAAATAATTTGCAATTATTTTTGTAACTAATACTTTTTAATTAGCCAACTAAATGAATGAATAATAAATAAGAAATAGTTTAGAAGTATAATATCTTCCATTCTATATCTACGGGTATAAATAAGAGAAAAGGATATATCAACAACATACATTATATGAGCCTATCTGTTAAAAATAAATTGATCACATTGCAATTTGGACATTATCTGTCAATTGCAAATTGAATTTTAAGTTTAACTAAAGTGTCAAATAGTTTTGTGATTGACTATTGAATCTTTATAGCTTATATCCAAGAAAACGGAGAGATATTAGAAAATAGAAAGAGAGAAAGAAATATAGATATAGATATATATACATATACATATATTTATTTCCGTTCATAGTAATATATACGTGTGATGCTAAAGTAAAAAAAATAAAAGATAAACTTATAAAAAAAAAACTGATTAAAGATATATATAAAAAAAAAAGACCAAAAACTAAGAATTACATTTTTGTGGATGTCGCGTTGAAGAAAAATAGACTAAATTCAACTAATTTTGTTTAAAAATAGACTAAATTCATATATATCTTTGGGTGAAAGATAGCCGAAGTTTTTATCCTTTCAGAGATTGAAAGTAAATAAACAAATACAAAATTATAAATCAGAATTTACATAAATTTTATTTATTTCTAAAAGTCGAACATACACAAATTCTATAAATTGACAGAATTTGTGTAAGTTTGGTTTTCTGATCTTGTGTTTATTTCTTTTTTATTTTTCAAGAAATACCCAAAACTCGGTTAGCTTTCATCCAAAAGCTGAATTTACGCTATCTTTCATCCATAAGATAGCTAGTTCAGGCTATTTTTCTAAACCCGACATCCAAAAACGTATTTATTTTTGAATATATCTTAAATTTGCGTAAACTAAAGAATTTAATATTGAAAAAACTAAATAAAATACTTAAAACATTGAGACAAAGAAACTTACCATACCTTTCACTCGTAGTCTTAGTGTGGAATGGGTAATCCACACAACTAGTGATGATAAAAAATTACAAAAATTTGAAATGCAAATCACAAAAATTCGTGCTAAACAGCGAACCTTGGTGAAGAGGAAGGGAACTTGAGTTTATATAAAATAATTTAAAGTTATTTTGGTTCTAAATTGTTCGCGGTACTATGCTATCTATCAATTATGAAAATTTGAGTGTTATCTTTATCAATTTGTTGAGATATAATTTTTAAAAATCTTATAAAAACCCGACCTGCTCAGGGAGTGAATTTGTTGATAAAAAGAGGTAATGATACTCGAAATAAAAGAATTACTTATGGATCCGCGGGTGTGATGTAATAATTACATCATTGCAATGCAAAGGAAAGGAGTACCGACAGGCGCGAACCATTGAATCATTTCCATAAGGAAATTATAAAGTGATGAGATGAGACCATTTATAAAGTTGATTACATTACTTTCTTAAGCTTTTCTCAATGGCTGTGGCTGGCTGTGTTGTGTAGTGTAACGATCACATCAAACTATCGCTCTCACCTTTTTATTATTATTCATCTACCATTTCTTTCTTTAAATTATAAGATTATTATTATTATTGTATTTGTTCGTGATGCCAAACAGACACTCGCATCGCATTGGAAGTAGGATCCTCCCCACCCCATGTATATTAATATAACGTACTCAACTGCTAATTATTTTACTCAAACAACTTCCTCCACATAAATTTAGTAGTATTTATCATCGGAAAAAGAATCAAATAATAAACAAAACCCACGATCCAAAAGCTGCTTTCTTCTCCCAATTCATCTCTTTCTTCTAATCAACCAACACAGTAAGAAAAATACAAGTAAAAACTACCTATACTTTTGCCGCAATACTAAAACACAACCTTCTCAGAGAAATCATACAAATTTTCAAACCCTGATGATCTTGTTTTTTAACCCCTCGTCGACTTCATTGTTTCGTATATGTACAACAACAAAACATAACAGCAGGAGAGAAAGAGAAAATAGCAGGCGGGTTCGACGTCGTGTTCGTCTTTGTGCAGTTCGAATTCGGAAACTTGTCGTCGGAGTTCATCGTACTTGATGCGTGATTCAAGTCAAGACGTGTTCGGTCTCCGATGATCAATTTGCCGCGCATGATAAAGCGTCGTTGGGCGACTCCGATATGCTCTCCAAGTGAGGCCTCCACACCGCAGCACGTCCCCGCCGGCGATCCCGCTGCGTGGAGAGCTTCTCGGAGAGTATCTCGCTCAAATACCGATCCGAAATCAGGAGCTTCACGTTCGCCGCAGCAGTCTCGGCGACAGTGGCAGAGGTCACTGTCGCAGCGGGCGAGGGCCGCTTCTTCTTGTGCGGCGCGGCGGAGGCCGGGGAGGACCGGCGGCGCGAGGAGGAGTTGGGCTTGGTCTTCTCGGGCGGGAGCGGCATGAGGAAGTAGATCTTGCCGCGCTGGAGCTCGGCGTCGGGGGAGACCACGGCGATCTTGGGGACGTGGTCGGGGGCGTGGTCGACGAGGGCGGAGGCCGAGAGCGGCTTCTTGAGCACGTGCTTGGGGTGCGCCTTCATGACGTCGGCGGCGCGGACGGAGCGGCCGCTGATCTCCTCGACGCGGCCGTTGGAGTGGACGATGCGGATGACGTCGAGGGCGCCGCAGGGGAGTATGCAGGAGATGCAGCACCGTATGGTGTTCTTCATTACTATCTCGCTGCAGTCTCTCTCCTCCTCATGGAGAGAGAGAGAGAGAGAGAGGTTGGTACTGTTGTTGAGGAAGGGAGAGAGAAGAAGGATGAGCTGAAACAAGCAAAAAATATAGCTGAAGAGAGAGAGAGAGAGTGAGAGAGAGCTCCTCTCTTCTTTATTTTATTTTATTTATTTGTGTTTTATTATGACTTCTGAAAGTGGAAATTAATAATAAATAATAATCAATCACCGAGGTCCTAATATATTATTTATGAGCTATATATGCTTTTAACTCGACCCCTTTGTTCTCTTATTAGTAAGATATAGTAGTTTATATATGTAAAATATTATATAGGTAGTCTCCAATCCAAACTATATAATGTAATCTTCTAATGAGTGAGTTCCTTTTATTCGATTTTTTTTTTTATCTAGAATGTTAAATTTTAGAAAACGGATACCACATTGTCCGTTTTATACCGTTTCAGAACCCGGAGCTAATGCGGGGGAATGGAGTAGGCCACGGAAAAGGTCGATGAGAGGACAAGGAGGACCATAATGCTTGAATTTAGTTTGGTTGTAAAGTTTTTTCAATGAAAATTAAATTGGTAATTATCTATACTAATTTGGTAGATAGGGATATAATTATGGCACAAGTAAATAATCTTAAAACAAGTATGTCAGCATAATTTTGATATTGAATTTCTAGCGTCGAATTTTAATTTTGTCTATATCGAATTAAGGTATGGTAAGTTAGAAACATGCATTGGTTTTCAAAATTAAACGCGACGATGCATGGCTTTCATATACCGAATTTTATGATATTTGAACAGAATTGAACGTCGACACTGTTTTACGACTCTTGAACATTATTATCGTTAGAAAAATAAAAAACTAAATGATGAGTTTTCCAGTTAAAAAGATAGATTGAGAGAGAAATAGGATGAGTTGATGTATGAATATGAATGGTGGGAATGATTGCAGCTCATCTGTACTTGGGATCTATGATATCATTCAATCGCCAATCCCCATTCCATTCCATTCCATTCTTGCTCAATCAATAATGCTTTCCTTCATTCATGTTACTGCATGATTAGGACCTTCCCAAGCTAACCCCTTTTGACCTGGCACACGTGCTCCTCCCTAGCCCCTCACACGTGTTGCTCGCCTATTGGATGCCCTCCCTCCTTGCACGTGGATAAACTATCTTGTTTGTACTAGAGGGGTTTTTGAGGTTTGTGATCTTTCGATATCCGAAGCAAAGGTTTCCATTGGAAAGTGAGTGAGAGAGAGAGCCATCGATCCATGAGGGACTTCTCGTCCATTACTCTTGGCTTTCTCAATATTGGCATGGAGGATGGTGAAAACCCACGTTCCACATCGTCGTTTACCGTTCTAAAACCATTCCGTGGCAATCCGTGTCTCGTGTTTAACCGTCATATTTAGTTCGTTTGAAGAAAAAATTAATTATTAATCACGTAGTCATCGTGTCGGCCCGTAACTCTAGACCAATTCAACCGATCATGGTATTATATAAATTAACGATCAATAAATTTAAAATAAGTTAATAATATATAAGATTTCTCATGAATGAATAATTTGCTTTTTGATCTTGGTTAATTAAGTCTTATTGTGTGTTCTTGCTCTACATATGAATTCTAATATGAGTGAGAATTTTTATATTGATTGAGTTGTATTTGTATCGTGTTGTACTCGTTTTATGTTTTTTGTTTTATATAGACTCGGAATCATCCCAGATATTGTACAGTGTTAAAAAATAAGATTAAGACTTGTCACACTTATTAATCATGCTATTCTTGTTGAAGACTTTACAGTGTTAACTAATAATAGTGTTTAATTACTATACTCAAATGTTACCAAAGCAGTCTTATCTTTTCGTTTTTGTTTTGTGGTTAACAAACTCTCAATGTTTCTTACTGCAACATCGTGAGTTTGAATGGGTATTAGCTTATAAGTCTCTCTCGTTTTACATATTTGCTATTTAGTTTTTTTTTCCTCTTTGTAACCTCAATCTCTATAAATTATTTTTAATTATTCTCAATGAAATCTTGCTCTTCCTCTCCTTCTCTTTAATTTTTACAATAATATGATAAATGAAATTATTTAAGTAATTTAATAATATTTTTTTTAATTACAATTTTTTTTTTCATCAACCTCACAATATAGAGATTCTATGAAATAAAATGAATATGTTTTTCTTTGATGTATATAATTCTCGCTTTCTTATATTATATCGTATTCATCTATAATTTAATAATATTAATATTATTCGTGTCAATTAATTATAAATCATCTTAAAATTAACCAATTCTATTAAATTTATATATAATAATATCGTATCCCGTGCCCGGACTCAAATCATCTATGCCCCCGTAGTCCATAGATATCCGGGTCCATCTTACTTAGAAACTTTATGCTTGACCAAAATTTTCAAGTTGTACCAGGATTCTTCGTTGTAGAGTTGTACCAAAGTTATGCCTTGTTGTGATCAGTGGATATAGATGTGTCAACATTGACAGAATATTTAGTACTGTGGCCATTTATTTATTTATTTATTTATTTATTATTTATACAGATTAACTTACAGCTATACTGTCATGCACACTATATTTGTATTATGTACGAATGACACAGATAATAATAGATATATGTATATATATATATGATATGAGCGTGTATTTTTGTGTCGGTATTTCAATCATCTTTGACTTAAATGATCAATTTATGAAGCGTGTTTATAGTTCCTTTTCTCGTGGAAGCTCTCACCAAAAGATTCACTTATTGTAGCGATTCAACGATAATGTGATGACAGCAAGAAGTTTCCTTTATATATATGCTTATCTCTTCAAGAAATTCGGATTCAATCATGATCTATATTTAATATTATATTATATATTATTGATATGATTGATGTTCATACATTTCATCACACTGACCATCTCTAGATCAAGCGTCCCCTCTGGCTTAGCTGTTTTTGGCACGAGTCAATTGGAATGGATGGTCTACATTTGAATGGGTTACATTTAGTCTTCTTCACAAATGAAAATTAGTTGATTTAATTATCTTGTCGACGGGTATAATCCATGAGTTTTATAAAAAATAATTTAGGAATATGTATATAAAATCGGATACTCTATTATGTTAATGTGATTATTCCGACAAAAAGATTAACGCAAACGTACAGATTTTCCCCGATGACGTGCAAATTATTGCGCATAATTTTGTTAGGACAGCACTCTGGAAAATCGAAGTGTTGTATTTATCAGGCAAAAAAATTAGATTCAGCACAAATTTTTGCTCAACCCGAATTTCACAACCAACGGACTCTAATGACTATTGGATATTTTAATCTAACTGCTCGGATTGGAAGTTGAATAATTTTTAAAATTATAATTTTTTATTTTTATTTTTAAAGTCACGGTAATATTACCGTTTCTTGATTAAATTTACTCGAACCTTTCAAAATTTCTTCAATTTTATCTTTATAAATACCTCATTACCACCCTATCTTTTCATTCATATATTTCTCCTAACCAAACTATTTTCCTAAAGAGGTTCAAAAAACTATTTTCCTATGACTCAAGAAAGAAGCAAAAACACCAGTTTAAAAGAAATATTTAGGGCTGAAAATTTTGTACATAGTTCCTGGTTTTGTTCCGGTTCCGGTACCGTTCAAAGATCGGTTATAGAAAAAGAAAACCAAAGAATTTGCTTTTAAACTGGGACGGCACCTTAAATTCTTTGTTTGTTTGTTTTTTTTTTTTTGTCCCGGATCCAGTTTTAAATAAAGATTTTTTTTTAATATTTATATTGTATGATAATGTTGTTTATGTCTTGATTTGGATTGTGTTTTTATGTTTTAGATTTTAGATTTGGTACTTGATTTTGATAATTTGGACTTGGTATTTTGTATTTTTTTTCATTTTGTCCCGAATTTTTTTCGAGTTTCGGTTCCTGAATTTTTCCTGGATTTTGTCTCTGATGCCGATTTTATAGCTGGACAATATTTCCTTCATTTATTTTATAATATTATGCTTTTATTTATTTTTATAGTGTTTGAAGAATTAATTCACGTTTGCATGGTTTTCTTACTGTTTTTTGGACGTTGTTTCCAAATTTTCTTTGATTGTGCTCACTTTATATTATAGAGGAGACATTTGTACCTATTAGTTGTTGAATGAATTGAAAAAAATGAGCTCTTAGTTTGTTCAAAGAAAATTCATTGTTCTTTGTCCCGGTTTCCGTTTCCGTTTCCAGCTCGGAAAAAAAAAAAAACGAGAATTTTTATAACCAGTTCCAGAACGGGACAAAACAAAAAAAAATCTCAATTTTTTTGGGACATAGACAAAAAAAAAATGTTAGATTCCCGGTTCCGGTAATAGTTGATTGAGATATAGAGATTTGTAAGAGTAAAAAACGATTTTAAAGTATATGAAGATAGAAACTGAATTTTCTCTTATTCTACATATTCACTTAGCTTATATGCACATGTATGTATGTGCGTGTGTGGGGCTTGACAGCAATGTCATCTAATAATAATCGGAAGATATACGTTTCCTAATTACTGTCTTCATTGCTGAGATTGAGAGATTATCACTATCCCGCTTAGTCTTAACCCTCTCATGAATTAGCAAATCTCATGACCAATGCAAGACTTTCTCCACCCAATAAATAGAGGTTGATTTTGTGATAGTGGGCAACATGTGATGAGGTATGGGATTACAAGGGGTCCATTTCGCAAAGGATTTATAGGCCTATTGCATATATTGTGACATGAATGATGACATAGACACACCTTATGATAATAATATTTGATGAATTTTATTACAAATTAAGATGCCATGTCCATTGTGTTATTTTATGCAATGGACCCCAAACAAACAACATTGCTTTTTGTGGATTGGTGCAACCATTACTTCACATCGATGATTGTGCTAAGCAAATAAACAAATTATATATGCCGTTTTTTGCATGTGAAAATGTCTCAACTATTGCCATGTTTTCATGCCTTGAGTTCAAACTTATGAGCCCACAAGTTTGGCAGGATATCACAAAAAAGAAAGAATAAATGTCGAAATCCATCCAAAAGAAAGAGTAAAGAGGAAATGGAATTTCATTTTTTATTTTTCCCAAGTTTCTTTGGAGCAACTTATTTTCTTTTCTTCTCCATATGCCCTTGACTGATTGATAACATATCCACTAGCAATTGTTTTATGTGTGATGTTAATATATTTAAAAGTATTAATCGCGGCTAAACTACCCAAATTTTAACCAATTGAAGCGGAAGGGGGGCTTTTCGCAAGAATAACCGTATATGGGATTCCATTTAGGTCTATACCCTCGGATTGTTTCTTATCACGAGGGTATGATTCTAATCAAAATCCCAAGGAAAGTCTTTTAGTCATTTTATTCAGCGGAAGGGGTTCATAATAAAAATAATGGCAAAAATACCCAAGTCAACTAATATGACTATATGAGGGGTTGTATTTTTTATTTATTTTTTGTCTAATTTTTTGACGGACGTTGGTCAATCTTTTTAGTATAGTGCTATTAAATCATACATAAGATATACATTTACTGCTCATCTAGCTATATAGCATGTCCTCTCATTTGAATTCGGCGGAAAAATTTGAACGGAAAAACGCGTCGCTTCACATTCTGACTTTAAGTATTTTTCTCATTATTTTTCACTCTATACCCTTACCAACTTAATTGACCAAAATTTGAATATTTCTGCCGTGATTATGCCTATTTATTTTTATTTTAAAAAAAAAGGTAATTTAATATGATAGGTTCTTGTGGGACAGTGTGCGATGGCTCCATAATCTGGGCAGCTGAAAGCTTAACCGCATACAAGTTTTAGGGGACCTGCTATTCTGTCTATTCTTTTTGGTCGCAAATTCCTATCTTATAAAGGGAAAATCGATTGGGCCTATTTTCTTATATATATTTTTAAGCATTTTTCGTTCATTGTAAGCAATATATATACATATATATAATTCTTGAGATACATCTTTCTAGATTTATTATTTTTCCTTTCTAATTGCTACCTTAGATACTATACTCTCTTTCTAAACTCTTAAAAGATAGTGATGACATTTTAGAATATTCTGTTTTAGAATTTATCTACATAGTTTTAATACATACTAGAAGGGAAACTTCTAAAATTGACCTCCAGTACACCACAAATTGTTTTGTTACACCTCAAGTTTTCATAATTCTCAAAACAACCTTTTCAAATTTCATGTACCAAAATACATTTTTAACTTGTCTTGAAAAATGGACATATCGCGTCTTTAAATGGACAAATTGTGTCCTAAAAAATGGACAAGTTGCAGGGGTATTTTGGTACATGAAATTTGAAAAGGTTGTTTTTAGAATTATGAAAACTTGAGGTGTAACAAAACAATTTGTGGTGTATTGGAGGTCAATTTTAGAAGTTTTCCTACTAGAATAACTTAAAATAATTTAGAGATGTGCATTATTTTCGACACTTCAAACACTCCTCAATGACCTTAGCCGCCAAAAATTAAGTTTAAGGATTTATTTGTATAGAACATTAAGAGCTTGAGGACTTATGCCGCAAATTTCTCATAAAGTAATATGAATGTTAATATATTTGGTTCTTGGATGATATATATATAGATAGAATTCGTACTGTAAAAACTAAAAAATATTTTACGTATTTCATGGAAATGTTTTACAAAATATATCTGATCTAAGTGACATGCCTAACAAACTAAGACTACCGATAATCTGAGACGAATTCAGTACACATGCCTAACCAACTAAGATTTGCAATTTAGTGAGACGATTTCAAGCAAGGAAGTTGTCGCCGGAGTTGAGCAGACAACGGTGGCCGATGATTATGTTGCTGCACAAAGAAAGAATTAAACTTCAGTTACCTTCTTTAAATTCTATGAAAAATTATATATGATCTAGAAAATAAATAACGCAAAAATCAGGAATTCCGCATATCACACAAGCAGAATGTGAATTAATCGAGATGTGTAATCGAAAAGGCCATTCATGAGAGGATCGATCAACTTACACCAATTTCCGTCACAGATTGACATGAGCAACATTTAACTTGCAGTGCTCCGTAAGGGTACATCAATAATACCGTACAGCTCTTGCACTTTACTTGCCCGACCTGATGAGCTGAAACGCAGAGCCGATAACAAAATCACGCCATTGTAATGATAAAAACACGTTTAGCACCGGAACGATAACGTCCATAAGATATGCAATTCTGTAAAATAGACGAGATTGAATCTGCTACCAACTACAAGGTCAGAATTGACGTTCGGGAAGGTTGAAATTAGCAATCATATTCACATATAAACTGTAAAAATACACATCATAACGGTACAATTTCTAACAAAACATGAACTGCTGGGTCGGCTCGTTGAACAAATAGTAATCTGACAGAAAAATAAGTCATAAACTTCTAGAAATCCCGAGAAGGATGTCAGATCCCAAATGCAAAGAATATTGAGAAACATTACAGAGAAGTAGAGAAGAACCTTGAAGCACAAAGTTGACGATCTGGCAGCATGAACACTGAACATGTATCGCCCCCAGCGGATACCTGAGTAGGCGCCGGCAAGAACCGCAAACCACTTGTGCTAGCTCTACATGGCAATAAGTTTTTGTTTTATTGTTTTGAAGACACATTTTTAATAAACAAAATAATATAAAACAACTAAAAATAAAGAGATTGCTCACAAATTTATTATGATCAAATTCAAAATAGGTTATAATGGTGGAAAGAGCGAAAAAAAAATGTGAAGCCAAGCTTAATTACCACTAGAATGCACATGATATAAAATCTTTTTCCAGATACATAACCGGACTTAATTAGGCAGTAACCGATTGACCTGATCACTCCGTTTCCGCAACAGTGCATAAAAATATCAAATATTTTTAAGTCGAACCACAAAACTTCGGATTGGGCCGAGCCAAGATAACGGATTTGGGTCACAAACTCTTGGCACTACATAATTCAATGCTTCTTCACAAACAAAACACAAAAAAATAAAAATGATCCCTTTGAACATCAAGCAGTGTATATGCTAAACAATTTCTTTTTTTCTTCCGACCCGACACAGATTGATAAACGATAACCAATCAATCCAGAACAGCGGGGATAGAGAGAATCGGCTCACCGGAAGTGTTAGGTGTCGCTGTGGCTGTGGCTGTTTGTGGTGGTTGAGAGTGAGGCAATGGCTCTGCCACGAGCTTCAACATTGCCTGTGGCGGCGAGTGTGGCGGGTCCGCCTCGAGCGTCGGCACTTTTAGAATGGTTTGGTAGCCCGGCGGAGGGCCCTCTTCATCATCTTCATCTTCCTCTAGTTTCGGTTCGACTTCGACTTCCACAACTTCGCCGCTTCGGTTTTCCATTATCTCCATATAACCAGTTCTATGGATTTCTGAAAATCAATTTACAATCAATCAGAATAACCTATGAAGAAAACTCGATTCGAGTCTCTAATGTATTCAAACTATTACTATACAAATCAGAAGCAAACATTCTTGCTCACTTGATCAACCCATAATCGATAACAACCTTGTAATCAGACAGCCAAACATCAACAGATTGAAACCCCAACACAGTAAGAAATCGATAATTAGCACGAAATCAGTCTAAAATCGAAGGTGAGGCGACAGAACAAAAGATTGGAGATGTTGGTCGTGTCGTGTGAAACCAGAACCGCAAGAAATCACCGGTGATGCGACGGAGGAAGATCGTCGGAGACGGCGACGGAAGTGAGTGAAGACTGAGGAAACCGATGATTCAGCAGAAAGTATTAGACTTCACCAAATAAACGACATTTTTTAACTGCCTATTTGTGAAATACGACATGTTGTACGGATTTTGGTATTTGCGGCATAAATATTCAAAGTATATCAAAATTTAGGAAAATATTTATATTTTTTTGCGGCAAATATCCTATGTCACAAAAGCGCCATTTGTTTTCCCGAGACAGGAAATTTGAGCTATTTTTTCGTTGGTCGTGACGTTTGACACGTAGCCTATATAGCATGGATTCATACTTAGATTTGGTATTTAATTTTGGATTTAGTGTTTTGTATTTTATTTATTTTTTGTCCCGATTTTTTCCCTGGAGTTTGAACACGTTCCGGTTTAAAAAACCGAGACATTTTATAACCGGGACAAAAAAAATCCCGGTTTTTGAGAGAGACAAAAAAAAGTTCCGGTTTCACCGTAGCACTAATATTGGATCATAGAAGTTAGTTACACAAGTAGAAAGTGGTCAAAAACCTAACACACTCCTTATAAGTAACTCACATAATAACTTTTATTGATATTGAGCCGTTTATGTAACGTTCGAATGTGCGATAAATCTCAATAGTTACAAATTCTACCACTATACTTAAAACGTAGAAATTGTTCAAAGCTCATAAAATTCGTAATCAAATTTTGGATAAATTGAATTAAAATATAACAGTAACATAACACTTTCAGAACTTGTAAGAGACAGAAAAATAAAATATATTGACGTTAATTATAGTACATATTTTGTAAACTTATCAAAGAAAGAAATATATTCATACACTCGGATATTCCAATGTTAAGGATCTGCTCTGAAAGATATATTAGATTTCTCGATCCACTCTTTTCCCTCTCCTTCTCGGCACCACTTTTCAAGTTTACCGCCCCATATGCACAAATTCCGCAGCGGAGTTGTCCGAATGAACTCCGGCAATGCTTCGAGGGACCAGCACACGTTAAGTGTCAAGGAGCTAAGACACGGCATCACTCCCGAAAAGCTCGGCCTCGCCGCTTCGCTTATCCCTTCCCACTCTTTCCAACTAGTTAGACTATCAAAGCAGAGTTCTTTCAGTCTCGGGAATGAAACAAACGGCACAATGCTCTCGCCACCGTCTCTCCGGTGATCTATTCCCAAGAACTCGAGGCCGACCTTTTTCACGCTTGGTAAGATGTTAAATAGGAGCGACTCGAGCGATGGCAATCTCCCGAGAGGAGGCAACGTCTCACAGCTTCCGCAATCCATAATGCGAAGAAATTTCAGATTCGCCAGCGACATGCTAATGCCTTTGTAAAACCAGATCAACATAGATTTTAAGTTGGGGTACGGCCTCAATGCTTCGAGGATTGCGGCTTCCGAGTCGTCCTTACCACGAATATCATTTGGATTACCGTCTCCGAATATCAGATTGAGTGTAACGATGTCTTCCATGGTTTCGATGCTCAACTTTTTCGCCTCGTCTGCGCTGGTGAAGTTTCTGCACCTCTTCAAGCTTAGAGTACCATGAAACTGAAGCCCTCCCAGCTTCCTCAAGTCGCTTGAATCGAAATAGGCTTCTTTGTTTTCGGGCACTACGACGGTGTCGAGCTTTTGGAGCCGAGTGAGCTTTTCGAACCCTTTCGGAAACCCCTCAAGCGAAAAGCACTCGAGGATGTAAAGATGCCTCAGGTTGACTAGTTTTCCGAACCCTTTTGGTAGCTTTACGAGGCCGACGCAGCGAATCAATCTTAAAGTTTCCAAGTTACATAGATCACACAGAGACTCAGGCAATTCCTGTAATAGAAACATACCTGATAGATCAAGAAATTTCAGGAGCAACATCGTGGGAAATCTTTGTGATAATTTTCCAACACATGAATCTGAGTAACTTTTAAGGTACAAAGTCCTCAATGTTCTGAAACATGATAGGTTTAGAAAGTCCATTCCATTGGTGTCTAATATACTCTTTTCTTGGGCAACGTAAAGCGAGCGGAATTTGCTCACAGTGTTCATTTCGTCGGGCTTCCATGTCGGAAATTGACTAGGTGATTTTACCACCACGGTTAAATGACGAGCCTGGCCATCCACTGAATCGATCTTTTCTTTGACAGTTTCTTCTTCCATGAGAACAAATTTATTCCTCGTCAAATATTGGGCGAAATCGTGAACTATGTCGTGCATTTTGCACGAGTAATCACTATAATCTTCACTCGTTATAAAGTCTTGAAAGAAAGACCGCATGGCTAAACTTTCGAAGCAATCTCGCCCTTTACTTAAATCGTCGAAATAACCCTGCGACAGCCACATTTCAATGAGCATGTCAACTTCAATCTCTTGGTCCTTTGGAAAAACCGAGCAGTACGAGAAACAACACTTCTCGACAGGTGATAAGGCATAGTAACTCAGTAAGAACGGAGTGAAGATCTTGTCGAAATCTTTGGATTCCCACAACTGGCTGTGCAAAATATCCTCCCATTGTTTCTTGGACTTCTTAAAGCACATGAGACCCCCGAGAATCTTAGCAGGGAGAGGCAAACCTTTACACTTAGCTGCAATTTTTTTCCCGATCGCTTCCAACTGCGGAAAATTGCCGTGTTCTTCCAACAGAGCTATTTGCTTGATGATTGACCAGCATTGCTCATGAGAAAGCGTCTGGAGAGTGCTCATCTCTTGCTCGCTTAACCCCATCATCATGGCGACCTCTTTGTTGCGCGTCGTCACCAGTATCCTACTTCCCGAGCTGCCATTCTGAAGAGGTTGATTGAGTTGGTCCCACGTTTCCCTGTCTCTGCTCCAAACATTGTCCAAGACGAGAAGAAACCTCTTACCCCGAACAGACGCAGAGACGAACTGCATCAACGCCTCCAACTCATCATACGCTTGAGGATTCCCGCCAAGGCCTTGAACTAAAGCTTTGGCTATTTTGAAGATGTCGAAAGGATCAGAGACACACACCCAAATTCGCGCGTCAAAGTGGGACTTGACACGCTCATCATTGTAAGCCATTTGGGCGAGAGTCGTCTTTCCGAGCCCTCCCATCCCCACGATAGGGACGATCTCAATCCCTTTTCCGCTGTGCTCACCGTCACTTCTCTCACATAGCAGCCTACTCACCAAAACCGCTTTGTCCTGAACGCGACCTTGTATTTTGGCCTCATCCACAAAGGAGGTGGTGGTGATTCTAGGCTTGTCACCGGAAGAGCTAGTGGCGCGGTGCGGATCAGATGACTCGACAACCCGACCGACAATTCCGAGGTCATTGCCAAGCCTTTTAGTCTCATCTAACTCTTCGTTCAGCTCCTTGATCTTCTTCGAAAATTCGCGGAGACCGATAACTTCCCGAACACTTTGCTTGAAACAAAAGCAAGAGGAGTGTAGTCGAAAAAATTCTACCTTCTTTGACACTACGCTGCCCGATCCGGCCTCTCCTGCAGCTTGTTTCTCGATCTTCGCCACGAGAATTGTGGCGTTCCACTCGCCAAGCAGGTCGTCCATGTCGTAGGACGCCTCCTCGAGATCGCTCAGCCACTGCCTCACGCTCGCGGACTCGTGCTGCTTCTCCCCGGCGTCTTGGAGCAGCGCTTGGATGAGCCTGAGGCTCTTCTTCAGCTTTTGGACGTCTTTCTTCGCACTCTTGACGAGTCTCACCTCTTCTTCGATCTTCTGAAGAAGACGTGAAACGAGCTGATCGACGAGCACAGAGATCACAGCGTCAGCCATGCTTGACAAGCGTTTAGCTTTCTTTGTTTCAAGCTTGGTATGAAGCAGAACGAAAAGTGTTACGTGATGTATGATAATATATTTAAGGGTTAATAGCGGCAAAAAGCATCAAAGATGTTCTAAGTGGACGGCATAGACCCAACTCTTTTTTTTTCTTTTTTTTTTCGGAAGCAATTTTATCCAACTTCGTGTTTAGTGCGGATTTGGAGAAATTAATCTATTTAATTGACTAGAGCTTAAATATTTTTGCGGTGAACAATCACTAACACAACATAGAAGAAGGCATATTTATCAACTGGGATCGATCTCTTTACTTAACGTCGTTAAAAATGCACACTAAACACGAATTTAGATATTATTGTCACCGGGAAAAAATAATAATCTATATTGCTCTATTTGAAAATAACTTTAGTACTTTTATCGCTATTAAATTTATATTTAATACCTTACTCGAGAGTAAAGGAAGTAATATTATATTCCTGTCTGAAGTAAAAAGATATTTGAAGTCGAAAAGAAAAAGAAGGATAAGAAAGATAAAAATATTCTTTATTTTGCCTAATTAGTGCGCCATTTATCGTACCTTCCTTTTTCCCATTCGTCTATTCGGTCTCTCAATTTGTTGTAGGTCACATTTTGTCATTTTGACGTTTATTTTAAAATAATATTTTTTGGAGAATGGAGGAATATCAATTACATGTTCAAACAAGGTTTAATGGCAGTAATAAGTACCCAAAGACGTTTTCGAGTGGGGGGCAATTGTATCCAATTTCATGTTTAGAGCGGAGTTAGAGAATTTCATCCATTTTTAACGACGTTAATTGACTAGAACTTTATTATTTTTGTCGTAAACAATCACGAACACAACATAAAAGGCATATTTATATGTAGGGAAACTTCAATAAGTATGCCCGGTAGAGTAAGTGTTTTTGGAAAAGTACCCGAGTTTGTTAAATTACAAAAATATGCCCGAAATCATATTCTAACTCAAGACTATGGTTAACTTAACCCACCCAAAACCCTATGGTCTGAAGAACAAAACTGTTTATTTGTAGGCAAAAAGTGTTTATATGGCTTTATTTTATTTTTGTTTTGAAAAAAACCCTATGGTCTGAATAACAAAACTGTTTATATATAGACAAAAAGTGTTTATATGAATTTATTTTATTTTATTTTTTTGAAAAAAAACTCTATGGTCTGAAGAACAAAACTGTTTATATGTAGGCAAAAAGTGTTTATATGGATTTATTTTATTTTTGTTTTGAAAAAAACCCTATGGTCTGAAGAACAAAACTATTTATATGTAGGCAAAAAGTGTTTATATGGATTTATTTTATTTTTGTTTTGAAAAAAACCCTACAGTCTGAAAAACAAAACTGTTTATATGTACGCAAAAAGTGTTTATATGGATTTATTTTATTTTTGTTTTTGAAAAAACTCTATGGTCTGAAGAACAAAACTGTTTATATATAGACAAAAAGTGTTTATATGAATTTATTTTATTTTTTAGAAAGAAAAAAAACCAAAACTATTTATATATAGGCAAAAAGTGTTTATATGAATTTATTTTATTTTTGTTTTGAAAAAAACCCTATGGTTAGAAGAATAAAACTGTGTATATATAGGCAAAAAGTGTTTATATAAATTTATTTTATTTTTGTTTTTAAAAAAACCCTATGGTCTGAAGAACAAAACTGTTTATATACAGACAAAAAGTGTATAGACAAAAAGTGTTTGTATGAATTTATTTTATTTTATTTTTTTTGAAAAAAAACCCTATAGTCGAAGAACAAAACTGTTTATATATAAGCAAAAAGTGTTTATATGGATTTATTTTATTTTGAAAAAAAAACCATATGGTCTGAAGAGCAAAACTGTGTATATATAGGCAAAAAGTGTTTATATAAATTTATTTTATTTCTGTTTTGAAAAAAACTCTATGGTCTGAAGAACAAAATTGTTTGTTTATATATAGACAAAAAGTGTGTATATAAATTTATTTTATTCTATTTTCAAAATATTGTCTCGTCTCGTGTGTTTAATTCGCATATTATTCGCCCTACTATCTGACTTTACAGAGAGGGAGAGATGAATGATACTGTCAAAAGTCAATTTAAGAGAGTATTAAAGAGATTCAAGGAATTTTAGAACAATAACGAGATATGAATTTTAAAGAAAGGTTTTACCCTTGTAGTTGTAAGGATTAGTTGACTTGAAAATGGCACATAGTGGAAATAGAGAAATCTCCCACATATTACACAGCACTAACTCCGACCACTGAGATACATGACCGCGGCATGTCGTACTGCCCACGGTTTCAACCGAACCGATCAGATTCCCTTCTTTTTCGATTTCTATTTCACTCTTCTTTTTTTTTCGTGCCTTCGAACCTTCTGATTCCACTGTACTTTTGGTGTATACTTCATTGAAAGCAGCTGCTTAACAGCAGATTCTACAATCACTAATGCTCCGGATGATACCCTAATGTAGTTACTCGTAAAGTAGTCGGCTAAATCTCCAAATCATCGAACCTCGTTGCACAAGCAGTTCATCTATGGAAGAAATTGACCTCATAAAAGTTCAGGCTCATTTCTTCTTTAGGTCTTTCGATGACTTGATGTCCTTGGTTAGCATTCTCGGTGCTATCGCCATGGCCATTAGCTCTTGGAAGAGAAGCTTGCAGGCGTACGGTATGTGAACCTGTTATCACATAAGGCTATGACTGGAAAACAGAGCAAATTTAAGGAAAATAGCCCTCGAAGCTAAAATGTTACTATTTATTTTAATTAAGTTCATTGACTCCCAACATGAAGATTAAGCGAAAAGCACCGATAGAGCGGTGACGTCGCATTCAGAGCAAACACCATCTGTGGAATCGAGATAAAAGGACATTTTTTTGGGAGAAATAATTTTTTTTCTTGAAACATCAAAAAACTACTATTGAATGGAAAATAAATTTTCTATTTTTTTCCTTATTATTTTCAAGTTCCTTTCCCCTCATTTCTAAGTTTGAAAGAAGGCCTGGATACGGCCCAAAAAAAAGAGAGAGACAAACCAAGATGAATTTAAAAAACTATTTACCTGCACGATATCGGTTTTGTTCTTGCAGCCTCTGCACTCAAAAGAATTCTTCTTGAGATTTGCGATCGCGATCAACCCACAACGCTCACAAACATGAACTCGGTAGGCATCACTCTGATCAAAGAGCCTCTCTTTGAGAAAGTTCGCAGCACCGTGAGCAATCATGCAGTCTCGCTCCATTTCTCCAAAGCGGAGCCCACCATCACGGGACCTTCCCTCAGCAGGCTGCCTGGTGAGGATCTGGACGGGCCCACGGCCACGGGAATGGATTTTGTCGTCCACCATGTGCTTCAGTCTCTGGTAATAGGTGGGGCCTAGAAATATCATAGCCGTCAGCTTCCGACCAGTATGGCCGTTGTACATCGTCTCAAATCCACGCATTTGATACCCACATTTGTGGAGTGCTTTGCTAATATTATCCACCTACAAACCATGAGGAAGCACGATGATCAAACGAAAGAAACTTAAATGCACATTGTATAACAAGTAAAAGGTGAAACCGGGATAGGTTACAGGAATTTTGACTTATAAACCTTATATCCCGCTCCCAGTGTAGGTTTTGTAATAATCAATTTTTTTTTTTTCTGGGACCAATAAAAACTTATCTTCCACAGATTTTCAACCAGGGTTGGGAACGGTAAAACTACAGGTTCTTAAACCTGGAAATACCGTTAAATTTATAAACAAACAAATATATAAAACTTGGACGGGAATTTCTTGGTCCCAACTTGTGAAAACCCACCTGGTCCAGGACGAGGAACCAGGGACAGAAGTTCACCCCTAAAAATCACCATGACATTCTAGTAACTAGAAGAAAAAAAAAATGATAATTCTAATAGAGAAGTGTCACTTACAGTAACATCGGTAAAAGGTGTAGCATCGCCTTCCTTTCCCATATGAGCAGCAACTTTTCCCATGATACACTCAATCAGCTGACCAATTGTCATACGGGAAGGAATAGCGTGTGGGTTCACGATAATATCGGGGGTAATTCCTTCCATTGTCCACGGCATATCTTCTTGAGTATAAGTCATACCCACCGTTCCCTTCTGACCGTGCCGACTACTAAACTTATCTCCAATTTGTGGTATTCTCACAGATCTAATTCTCACTTTCACAAACCTCAACCCATCAGCATTAGTTGTCAGCAAAACCTAAAAAAAAAGAATCATAAACATCAGGGAAATAATATGAGAGGGCTACATGTAGGAGATCAATGCCTCTCACATGTTTGGAATCTTAATATCAAATTCAATTGTATGGCTTACTTGGTCAACCATTCCATTTTCACTGTGGCGCAAACTCATACTGTGATCACGGCGAGTATAACGTGAAGTGGCTTGCCCAGCAGTTTCATCTTGAGTCATTAGAGTCGTCTTTCCTATAATAACATCCTCACCAGAAACCCTAGTTCCCTGTCAGATGTTAATAAGAAAAAACTTTCAGGCTATCATCCATTTAGTGTGAGCAGAAAAAATAATAATAGAAACATTATTGCCAAGTACTTACAGGTGGCGCAAGACCATCATCGTCCAATTTATCATATGAACCATGTCGCATTCCCTGTATAAAAGGCGCAGTAAGAACATTTATTCATCTCCACTTACACATTAACCTTGAATGTAAAAATTTTGGTCCTAACCATGGTGTTTGCTCTGTCCGGACGACCGAAGTCCTCTTTAACAAGTGTTCCCATCTTTTTTTCCTCATCCCTGACAGAAAACCAGCCACGTACTAACAATAATTAACAGAAACAAATGAAAGAAAAAAAGTTCCAAATGGTCAAACCTGTAAGAGCGGAAGAAAAGTGAACGGAAAAACCCACGGTCTATTGAAGACTGATTCATGATAACAGAATCTTCTTGGTTGTAGCCGGAGTAGCAGGAAATAGCAACAATGGCATTCTACATGAATAGACAACACGGTTATACATCAACGTCCACGAGATATTCAAAAAACTAGGACAGATACTGCTGGAGACCCCTCACTTTGTATTTTTGTCTCTATGTGTCCCCTCAATTTGTGAAATGATTATCACACCTCAACTTTGTATTTTTCTCTCTATGTCCCTCAACATTGGATTCTCAGGGAAAATTAATATAAAGTCGAGGAAGGTATAGAACTTACAATTCCTGCTGGAAGCTGTCGAAAGTGGAGATGCTCCATAGCCCTTGTCGTAACAAGAGGCTTTTGAGGGTAGTAAAGTACATAGGCCAATGTGTCCTGAGATGATGTCGGGAGATTGATTAGAAATAAAAAAACGAGAAGAGAACTAACAATATCATCATATATTAGAACATAGAAACTGCTGTAAGAAAATTTGTGTTTAGCTTTGTTTCTTTCCTGTGCCTTGATCGTGTTTGACTAATTTACTAGTGTTAGAAGAGAAGGGACCCATATCTGCTTAATTTCTTAATCGTGTTATTCATGTCCAACCTGTATATAAACTCATTAACAGATCATATTTTAGTATTGAAGAATAATTTAACTAAATTAATGTAATTAAATGAGAAAATTTTATGAAACAAGTTAAAAAAGCATTATATTGTCAAAACTTAATAATGTGCCGATGCATATATTAATTAGCCATGATTGTGTTTAGGCCGGTCTAAATGAATCATATCATGTATACTTGTTTACATTTTATAGAAATCGTGCCTAATTGGGTATAATCGTAATTTCGTGTTCACTCCTTATTTAATCGTGTTTGTATCGATTAATCCTAAATCCATTTAAGATCTAGTCAAACTCATTTTGTTTCTTAACTGTGTAATGTCTCACGTTCCGACGCAAATTGCCAAAGCTAAATCTATTTAAGTATAGATTTATGTGAAAAGCCCTTGAGAGAGGGAATAGATTCAATGATCAGCAAGTTAGTAAGATAAACAAATAGGACTCTTACCATTCGGAACTGGTAGTTGGTAACATAAATCCCCATTGCTTGCTTTCCCATAGCAGATTGATATGTATTCCTTGGAGACTGATCGGACCAACAGAATATTCAATTAAATCAAATAATTGTAGTAACATTAATTCTAGCAAATAAGATTATTTGGTGATTATAACTCACCTGATTATGATCAGGAAATGGTATAATTGAAGCACAAACACCCAAAATTAATGATGGGTGAATTTCACAGTGAGTATAGGTATCAGAATATGCCTCCTCCGGATTGAGCCTTGCTTGTATAATATCCTGATTCAAGAGTTTATCCCTCAGAAAGTTTTAAAACGCTCAAGAGTTTATTTTCACGTTAATGGTCAACAATGATTCCACATCACCATGAATTTCCGACTTCGACAAAGTATATTGTTCAACTCACATTAATGGTCATTGAAATCATTGTTGTTTCCTCTTCTTCGGTATCGATATACTCTATGAGTCCTTTGGACACAAGATCATGCCAACCGCCATCTTCAGGGCTCTCCTGAAATGCAGAAGGAAGAACAAGATGTAACAGCAGCAGAAACAAGTCAAAGTTTGAGATGCGCAAAAATCAAAGTATCAAGTTGGCTGACCCGTTGTTGCAGAGCGACAATATCTTTTTTCTTGATGAGAACCCTCTGTTTCTCGACAATGAATAATGGACGAGTACAACGGCCATAATCTGTATATAGACGTAGTTCTTTCAAACGCACATCTCTTACCACACCAACCTCAGTATTAACATCATCCTGGATGAAGAAAAGAAATATAAGCATACATCGAACAAGTCTATTATATATAAACATGCAAACAAACTGTTGTCTTTTATGATGCATATGATATGATAAAAAAAGTTATAGAACTCACAACTACGGTCACCAAAAGCAAATATGCAAACTAATTACCTAGCATGTATGATGAATCTAACAATCAAAACAAGCCTTCGAAAAAAAAAAATTGTGGCCATCATTTAATAAATATGAATAGAGAAGGGTTATTAATCCAAGGCTACAAAGGTTCTCATTTCTAAGAATACATAGGCTTTATTTCAAAAACGTAAACAAGAAAACCGTATCAGAAGGACCAGTGATCCTAAAAAGAAATCAGAAGCCACATCAAACAAGGTAAGAAAATGTCATAATCCCCCATCAACTAAGAATGGGATCGGTTAATTCTTCATAAATCTAACAGATTCCTACCCCCGCAAGCCAGTTTCTAGAGGTAATTTCTATTGAGAAGTCAGCTAGCAGGCAGCGGTAACTTGAAGTTTGCAAGTAATCTTAGACTGGATCTAACCAATATTCAGAACAAAGGGAAAAGGTATTCAGACATAATATATCATATCAAATGTCTTTAATAATTAAAAACTATTAAACTGACCCTTCGCCGCAATCGTCGCAACGTCTTCACCAACATATCTGGATCACGATGTATTCCAACCCAACAACCGTTGACGAAAATTTTTGTGGCTTGTGGAATAACAGCAGGAGAAATTTCCTAGAAAAATGAGAGGATTAAAAAATTTCAAACTTAGGACTTTATAAACAACAAAACTCTAGAATATAAAGTAAAAGACTTACCTCAAAATTCTCCGTGCCCCACTCGTCTAAAAATTCCAGGATAGGATATGCAGCTGATCCAACAGTAATGTATACCATCAATGCAAGATTTTTTACCAGTCCACATGCCTGAAGAATTGTGAAGAAGTCAAAAGAACAACAATAGAGTTAGAGATTGTTTTAAGACAATGGATTTACAGAAAAAGACATCAAGGCACTCACTTGTCCTTCAGGTGTTTCAGCGGGACACATCATTCCCCATTGGGAATTGTGCAACTGCCGTGGTTTGGCCAATTTTCCTGAATGTGAATTTTAATTAAATAAAAAAGAATGATAGCGAATATGCTAGATAAAAAGCAGAGATTGGTTGCTTCTCTACAAAATATCAAATACGTAGCAGAAAAAAAAAATGAACCTACCTTCACGGCCAATGGGAGAATTCAGCCTTCGCAAGTGTGACAAGGTCGAGGCATATGTCAACCTATTTAGCACCTGTTTAAGGCGAGTGCAGCGTTAAATAATCAAGTCTGCGTATCATTACGTATGCATATCGAAATGTGTAATCACTTTTTACCCACAAAATAACTAGCATACTCCTGCTGCAAAGGTACTAGGCTGAAATGGCAGAAGTTGACAGAAAAGAAATGACAAAAATCAAAAGCAGAAGGAACTAATGTGACAGATACCTGTGACACTCCGGCTCTTGTGCCAGCTGCATTTGCTTGCCCCCAATTTCCAGTAGCAAGTGAATATTTGAGACCACTTGTAATTGTTTTTGCTTTAATGGCGAATTGAAGATTTACATCCTTCCCATTATCAACACACTGGATCACGTGTAATGGGCATACAAGAAACATACAATAACATATAAGTAAAACTCGTACTGTTGTAATTCAATATGTTTTCTAAAAATCTTTCCAAACTAAATAGTCACAAGAATAGCATAAAGAACCTTTTGAACGTAACCTCTGACATCCCTTGTTAACTTCCTGAAAAGCTGTGAAAAACGACAAAAATTCAATATCGGTTCTATGCAAGGATTTGAATGAAAATAAAAAAATAAAAAATAAATAAAAAAAGAGAAATAAACCGTTCTAAACAAGCCCCCGAGTAAAGGACCGGCAAGATCCAGTCTCTTGTTTCCATAATGATCCCTATCATCTTCTGCTCTCCGACCAAGCGCACATAGTAGAAGCCGATGAATGATATATCTACCATAAGCACCACATATCAGACATGTCATAAATTCAAAGATGTTATCTACCATAACATCAAAATATCGGACATGTCATTAATCACAAATCGCTACCATAAGAATCAATATATCAGACATACTGATCAAAGACCTACCCGAAATAGTAAGCTTTTTTCGTCTCACAAAATTCTGCGGTACCGACATGAGGAAGCATTTCCTTTTGCAGTATATCTTTTGCATACCTACGAAAATAGTGCAAATATAGGTCTATTTAAATTTAAACATCATATATAAACTTTAGCCAATAAGAGATAACCAATGTTATCACTGCATAACATACTTTATCCTCTTTTCCTTGGTTACTCCAACAGTTGCTCCTCTTTTTCCAATATAATCTAGCGCAACCTGCAGCAATGGATATGGAACCCCAAAAAAAGAAACACAAAAAATGCGGAAGAAAGTGAGTGAGAAGTAGCAATAAAACTGAGACAAGTGACTATGAAATTCGTTAGAACCTGTTGATTCTGAATCACAAATGCTTCTTCGAGTGAGGGTCGTAACAATTCCATCATTTGAGTGTCCGAGAAGTCGTAACATATATGCTCCAATATATCCTTATCAGCAACAAAACCCAGAGCACGGAAGACAATGATTATAGGTATCTCAGCTCGAATATATGGAAGGGTTGCACGGATGTACTGCCCAGATGATCCCTGTAGAATTGTATACAAAAAAACGATTGATAAGCAACTAAAATACGGACCCGAGTAATAATCTCCCTCAAGAAGCAACCAAAATGGCACAAACAATCCCAGTATTACCCCTTTAGCACTAGCTCGCGAAAGCATCCGCACAAACATGGTGCTCGGAGGCCTGTTTTGGGACTCAGCCATGGACCGAACCTCCGCCACGTAGGCGTACTTGTTAGGCTGCCGTTTCTTGAACACATACACGTGATTGGTACTCATCTTCTCTTGAGCGATAAGAACCTTCTCACTCCCATTGATAATAAAGTACCCACCTTGATCATAAGGGCATTCTCCAAGCTCCGTCAAATCCTTCTCCGAATTCTGGTACAGCGTGCAATAACTCGATCGAAGCATGATGGGCACCTTCCCAATGAAAACTTTGGTGAATTCCTGATTTTCCGTAAGCTCTTCACCGTCGTGTCCTTTCTTAATAACCCTCTTCGTCACATCCACATACAAAGGCGCAGAGTACGTGAGGTTCCTCAGCCTCGCAGCCTTAGGAAATAGAGTTGCGGTTTCTCCATCGGATTCGGTCATCATCGGCTTACTGAGGTAAATCTGCCCGAAAATGATCTTATAGATTGTCTGCATTTCACCCAAAAACAAAAATAGCAAAATTTCAGTCGACAAACACAGACGGGAAAAGAAAAAAAAAAACAAATTTCCACATTTTACAGCCAACAGAGCTCCAATTCTCAAGAATAAACCCTAGACCGTCTTCATTTCAGAATCTCCAAGACTAAACCCTTGTTCCTACAGTCCAATTCATCCGAGAAACTACGAGTAACTCGAATTTCTTCTCCCAGAAACCTCAGAGCAAAGTAGTCGAAAAAGGCGGTGCTTGAATTGATTTGTGGAGAAAGAAACGGACCTCGGCGAAATCCGACTGAGTTCCGGGATTGTGCTGGGACTCGGGACGAATCTCGATGTCGGCGGACTCGTCGACGATTTCCTGCATGGTGTTCTGAATGAACTCGTCGAAGGAGGCGACCTGTTGGCGGACCAGGCCTTCCTCTTCGAAGTAGGCGGAGATGACAGCCCAGGCGTCTTCCTGGGTGATCTCCTCGTCGTCGTCGTAGTCGCCATCGTTGTAGTGCTGATCGTTGTCTTGGTCGTCCTCCATTTTTCTGAGCTCCAATTCGAGAGGAAAGGAAAGGAAATCGGACAAGTGAAGGTGAGCTTCTCTGCTATATAGGAAGGAAGGGGATGATACTCCACGTGAGTTAAGACCTAATTTCGGAATTTAATTTAATAAAATAAAACGCCGGTTGAAAAATGAAAAATCCGTTTGAAATCTAAAACTCGGGTCCGGTTTTCCGGACCGGAACCGGCTTTGAACCCAAATTAAGATTTTCTTTTTTAATTATGTACGGAAGAAAAAATAAATTTGAGAAGTTTACAAATAATAAAAATACAATTAAATTAAAAATCTGAAAAATAAAGGGGTATAAAAAATTACCTGAGTTCCCGGTTTTTTGTTCTCAATTTTGGATCGGGTTTCGAACAAAATTCAGGCTAACTCAATTTTAAAAGGGAAACTTCATAAAATAACCCTCTATATACCACAAATTCTATTACTAACTTTCAAGTTTTTATAATTCTCAAAATAACCTTTTAAATTTTATGTACCAAAATACCCCTAATATTATCAATTTTTCAAGACGATATATGTCCATTTTCAGGATTAATACGTCCTGAAAAATTGACATTATTAGAGGTATTTTAATATTTTGGTATTTGAAAATGTTGTTTTGAAAATTATGAAAACTTGAGGGTTAATAATAGAATTTGTGGTGTATTTGATAGGAATTTTTCCATAATTCTCAATTCGAAAACGATAAAAGCAATAAACGAAATTGAAATCGACACCGAAATTATAGTGGTTCGCTCCCAGTGTAAGAGGTACGTCCACTTACCGCCTGAAAATCTCGATCCACTATCAATCTCTCAATCGGAGTTTCTGGTTACACCCTCAATCTCGCCTCTCTCAATTTGTGCTACAAAACACACTAATGACGGCTACAAGCCTTATAAGCGAAAAATAAACCTAGAGCAAATAACCCGTGTGAAAAGTCTGAAATACCCTCGCTACATAATGCGTAATACAAAAAATTCGCCCAGTGCCCCCTTCGACCCCTGGAGGGGGGTTTACCACCCCCCTACACCCCCACGTCGAAATGTGCTCAGGTCGATCAACTTTACTGCTCTGCGTCGGGTCTCGGTAGCGCTTCCGTGTAGATTAGGCTTCACACTCAACAGTATTGAGGTTTATTTTATGAAGTTTCCCTTTTGAAAAGAAACAAAATTGAATTCGACTTTTGTTTAGAATTGAGTTTTCGAACTTCGGATTTATTTTTCTCCCATTAAGTCCCCAAAAAACATTTGTGCTCAAATTTTTTGTTTATGTTTTTTGTATCTGGTATAGAATTTCCTTAAAAAAAAATATTTATCACATTTAATTGTAAAAATTCAAGATTTACGTCGTTTTGTTCTAGTATTGTCCTTTTTTATATATGTTTTTACTTCCAAATCATATAAATATATGTGTACATATGTGGCTGTGTTGGGTAAGAACCCCAAAAATATCCTTGTATTTTGTAATGTTAATTTCATACAAATTTTAAGTATTTAATTTGTTCTAGTAATGTCCTTTTTTATATATGTTTTTACTTCCAGATCATATAAATATATGTTACATAGGTGGCTGTGTTGGGTAAGAACCCCCAAAAATATCCTTGTATTTTGTAATGTTAATTTCATACAAATTTTAAGCATTTAATTTTCTTACAAAAATAAAAAAAATTCCATCCAACCCCATATATATATATATATATATATATATATATATATGTATGTATGTATGTATATTGTAATCCAAGTTTTCAATCACAGTATCTGTCTTCTTTTCTTTTCTTAACTTCGTTGCCTATTGAATAAAAATTATGATACAATTCTTATTCCCTTGTCAACTATGAGAACAAAGAATATTGTCCAGTCCTGAGTTTCTAACAAAGTTCACCACAAAAGCACAACATAAAGTCAACCCATTCTTGCTAAGTCGGTCAACTCCGTCTCCGACACTCTCGGGGTAGCCGCCATTTACGATGCAAGCAATACTGTGCATAGAAATCAGTATATGTAGACATGATCGCTGTACATATGAGAAGTCATGTTCAAAGACTGAAGCATTGCTTCTCCTCTTGTGTTGAACTTGAACACACTAACTCCTCCATTGTTTACATCGGTTGCCCGGAACCTGAAACATGCAAGACATCGTCACGGTAACGTCTTACTCGAACAAACACTAATACGAATTTACTCAAACTCGCAACATTTCTACTCAAATTAGATTTGAAAGGTATGGAACACGTTTCATAACTTGTTATCCTATCTTAAAGTAGTACATTGTAGCAATTATATCCTTCATTGACGGTTTCGGTATTTTACGCCACGCGGAATGAACATGTTAGTTCTAAGGGACAAAATCATCCTAAATGTACTATTGCAGGTGGTTTAAAATTTGATAAAAGCCACAACTAAACAGTCAATCGGGTAATTACTATGCTTGTTAGTTAAAGAGAGAAAATTGAGAAAAAATATATAAATTAAGGGGATATTATGACTATCATAATAAGTTCAGGATGCATAGCTCTAAATTACACATAAAAAATACAGAACTATACAAAATACATATAAGGATTTATTATTGTTCTCCAAAACATTATTACCTTTCCGGGCCGAGCCCCAACGCCGTGCAGATCAACGCCCTCAAAATCGACTTGTGAGTGATAACTAAGAAATTCTCCCCCTAACAACAAAAACAAAATACAAAAAATCACATTTCAAACAGTATATATTCTAAAGTAAAACATTAGATTAACTTCGCCTATCAACATGTCGAAACGACACAAAACATTGCGGTCCACAATTTATGCAATAAATCGAATAAGAAACAGTAAAGAGGATCTCACGGGTGTGAGCAAGATCTCCTTCCAAGCCTCTCTCGCCGTTGCCCAAACTTCTCGCAGCGGGTACACCCCATTAACGTGAAAACTGGCCGGGTCTTCCCTCCACATTGTGTACTCTTTTGCATATATCTGCTTGGCATCCACTGCCTCCAAATTCTGAGTGTGATTTAGGAGGATATGAACGGTATACACGACTAAAGCATACATATATTCATACTTCTTTCACGTGTTTAGCAGGATTTTATCATACGAACACGAAGAAAAATCTCTAATAAGAGTGTGTCTCACTAAGATTAATTAGATTTTAGTAATTGATTCCAGTATTCTTCCGTTTATAGTTATTGAACTCACTCAGATTCAAGTATTGTGTACGCAAATCGGTCTATAAGAGTCTCAGTTTATCCAAACCTATAGAACAATACTTGTGATATGTGAAGCATTATTAACCGATCAATGGCAAGGAATCAAACCGTTTTTCATTCCTTCGAGGAAGAACAAGTGCGCCTCCTTCAACGAGTCGAGAAAAACCAGAGGCTCTTCTCTCCCTTCCCACATCACTTCAGCAGTGGTCTGCACACAGCATTCACTATTCAGAGCCAAATCATCACACGAATCTAATAACTGAATAACAAACTAAGCATAGAAAATAACATCGTATTGTCAGGCTCGTAAGGATAGGAAAAAAGTTTCGTAATGGACGACCCTCGGAACCATAATTTGTTATGGAGCCAAACTTCTCTCTCCCACCGGCCGGCTGATGGAAATCAAGCCTAGCTCACTATTCCGGAGATAACTATCTGCTTCTCTCATAAAGTTCCAATTCCCGTTCTCAACCCATGCCCAATATGAGCTAGAAGTTAACTTTGTAGCTCCCGGAACTTCTTCGCAGTGGTCGGTTCCATGGTTGTGCCATTAAGGACTAGCTCACATGGTTGAATATCGGAATTTGTATCTCAAATTCGACTGTTAGATTCTCGCGAGACGCAAAAAATCGAAAGAAAAAAAAACGGTCACCCTACCAAAAACTAAGCTTGTTTGTCATTCTCTTGTAGTACCTTGGCGCGGGATATGGGACTCGAGAAGCAAGCGTCGAACTGTATGTTCGACAAGGAACTTCTGCATCTCTCAGCTTGAAGAACTCCAGTTTCAGTGAGGACTGACAGGTTTGAGCTTCCCTGTGCTCATAAACCAGAAGCAAGATCTCAAAATCCTAGTTTCTACATCTATTTCAGCTAATTCTCACTCATAATTTGGGGAAAGAAAACCGACCTGAATTCGACTCTCTTCGTTCCAGGAGCTCAGTCCATGGCGTACGAGCGTTACCTTCTTCGGCGAAGAGATCAGCCCGTCGTCGGTGAGCGACAATGTCGCCCTGTTGAAGTCAAACGCACCACCGGTCATGGGTACGTTCTTCTCCACCATAGAGTCTGGCAACACAATTTTTAGAAATTCAACGCGGCGAAATTGGGATGAACATGGATATAATTGCTCGATTCTGTACCATAGGCTTGAGTAGAGCAGTGAACTCGAAGCGTAAGCTTGGGAGCTCGAGGTCTCATGGTGGTGTTGGCAATGGCGGTTGAAGAGAAAGAATGGGTGATCGCTGTGAGACTGAGAATCCCTAAAGCCATCTTCTTTGCCAAAAGCATGGCAATATGATGACGGCTTTGCAGTTACTTATATATTATATACATGTGTTACGTGTATGTAATAAATACATATTATATAAATAATTAAATATCCATATGAAAAAAGTTATCATTTATGCAAATACTCCCTCATCTATGTCTATTTTTGCATGTTTCTCCGGATTTCTTAGAAACTTACATATGTATCCCAACGACAAATTGGTTGGACTGGTCATGTCGGCTAGATTATATGAAATACGGAAAACGCAAGAGGATATCGAAAGATGCCAAAAAATATATAGGATGCAATATGTTTATAATTCTTGTTATCCGAAATCACGATCTTGTTGGTTTTTTCTAAGGTTCTACATATCTCGGATGCGGAATTTCCAGGAACCCTATGAATAAATAGATCTAGATGCATAGCTAAATTAAAAACTTGGTTGAGAATATATTCTCTACAGAACGCTCCTTAGCTTTAATCACGAACAGATTTCCACGTCTTGTCGAAGATGATGATGCGCCTAGCCTTTCCTTTGCTCCACGTAAATCACAAGCGGCTCAAGTGCTCGGCCTCTACCTAGTCCACCACGTCAACAATTGGAACGCCTTTAGGGCCGAAAATCGTCTTCTAGGAATACTACTTCTTCGAAGACAATTAGGACATGAACAAGAACTTTACAGGTACTATAAAAATCGATCTCTCCTCTCTTGGAACGGTGGTAGTCGAATTCTAGGGCTACGATGTGCTTAAATAGGCACACATACACATTAAAGTGTATCCTCCTAATTAAGGTTAGTTTCCCTTTCTAATTGATCTTATCATATAAAAAGAATGGGATATTATGTAATTAATAGGTTATTATTATCATATAAGTCAAACCTCATTAATTACACGATTCTCTAATTAATTAATTCATGAATCAAGTTATTTAATCTATGTGGGCCCGGTTTAGCCCAATCGCAAAAATTCGGACACTTATGCCGCAAAATTTCTAACAAATCTAACAAAAAGTAAGTTTAATAAAAAAATAAAAGTTATAATCCAAAATTATTTCATAAATTTAATAAACTATCAGGTTGGACCATTTCCACTTGAAATCTACTAAACTCGCGTCATTTTTCCAACACGACAGTCTTATGCTTTCGCAATTTAAAGCCTTTTAATATTGCATAATCTTGCTTCTGCACAATTTGAAAGAAACAAACAATTCAAACTCATAAATATTAAATTTGAAAATCCGACAAATTTTTATTAGAAAAAAACTTATTAAAAGACACAAAAATTCTCAACTTCGCAAACATTTATCTTTGTTTTTATAATTTGTCTTTTTTATAGTATTCAATAGTATTAATAAAATTTCAATTTAGTTTAGGGTAAATGAGGAAAATGCAAATTTGAACCAAAATCTTTTAAAAAACTACCCACAGGATTTACTACCATTAAATACCACCCAAATTATAATTTATAGACCGTAATACCTTTGGTTTTTATTACGTGGCATTACAAATTGATTCCTTTATATAATATTCAATTATTATAATAATAATTTAAATCATCCTATTTTTGTGAAAGTTTTAAACGTGATATCTTTGACTAATATTAAATAATTAATAACTATTCCTATATTCTAGGAATTATTCTCCTATTTTCAAACATATAAAAAAGATTTCTTAACCAAACTCAAAATCGAAGACCAAAATTTCATGCATCAGATTCTAAAAATAAAGGCCTTGAGAAACTATAACTCGAGAAAATGTAACAATATTTACGAATCCGTAATTGAGAAAAGGTAACAATATGTAACTGCATATACGAAACTGTAATTGATAAAATGTAACAATATTTACGAATCTGTAACTGCATATATGAAACTGTAACTGTATATACGAAACTGTAATGGTATATAAATGATATTTATAAGAATGAAACTGTAACTATATATACGAAGCCTGTAAAATATTTACGAAGTTAATTTTGTAACTATGGATACGATTCTGTAACTATAAATACGAAACTGTAACTACAAATATGAAACTGTAATGGTAAATGTAATTACAAATACGAAACCGTAATGGACGGCTGGTTCCGATGTTCGTCACCGATGCGGCCTAAACTCCTCATTGACCTCACACCTGCCCCGATTTCCTCCACACACTCGCGCTCGAACCAGCCCCCAAACTCCATTACCTCACCGGGGATCCTTGGTTCCTCCGCCAGATCCCGATATCACTCGCTTATGCTCCGACGGTGATAGAGCGGGAGCGAGCGACGATGATAAAGCGGAAGCGAGCGATGGTGATAGAGCGATGACGGCGAAAGGAGATATAGCGAAAGGAGATACATTGAGCGAAAGAGAAAAACTGGTTTTGAGAGTGAGAGAGCGAGAGAAACAGCGAGAGAGAGAAGATTTTCAATTATATTAAAGGAAAATAAAACAATAAATTTTGAATTAATATTAATTAGTTTGGTCAAAATTCTCCTTCATTTAGCGCGTTTCCATAATTTATTCTTATTATTTTAATATTAAATTGGTAAATAAGAACCAAGGTTATTTTGGGGACAAAAACTAAACAAATGGGCAAAAACTGGTTTAATCAAATTATGGGCAATTTTTAAAAAGTTAGAGTATAAATAGGCATTTCATGGGTTTTCCTTTCAGTTTATGTTATTCATATAGCAAAAAATAAACCAGTTTGTTTGTATAAATTATTGGTGTTGTTATATGCATTTTTCGGAACATATAAAAATTAGGCCTTTTTTGGCCAAAGGTCAAAGCTCATCGATAAAAGTCAAAGCCCACCAGTGAAGTCAAAAGACCAAAGGCCTACAAACCAAGACATTGGCGAGGCCCGGAGTCAAAAGGAGGAAGAAGACAAAACCCTTGAAAGACACCTCGCCTGACGAGGTACCTTGCCCTAGCAAGCCCCTCGCCTGACAAGGTACCCTCATCCGACGAGGTACCTTGTCCAACGAAGTACCTTGGCCTGGCGAGCATCCTCGCCCGGCGAAGACCCTGGTCTGGCGAGCATCCTCGCCACACCTTGACGAATGGATAACTTATAATTATTCCACACGACGAGGAGATCCAAGCTCACGAAGACCCCCGGGAAATTCTCCAGATTTTCCCGGACACAACATACAAACTCGCGGACAACCAAAAGACATCAAAGACGAGCCAATGAGCACCGGCGACCCCCTCGACAGGGCTAGGAGCCACGACAAAGCCCCTATGGCAAGAGAGAAATTCGCAGGCTCCCTGATGTACAATTTCAGGGAATTGGTTTTCCTATAAATAAGAGTCTTCCCCTCCTCATTTCCACACTCACTCACAACTTCCTCCAGAGATTCTCTCTCTAGCTTTCTCTCTCTATAATTCGCCCTCTTCACCAACGAGCCATGGGAGCTCGTCGGCAGAGGCTCGTCTGAGAAGAGGTCTAGTATTGAGTCTCAGCCTCGACAGGAGGGTTGTTCGACGAAGGTGTCCCTCGCCAGGTTAAGGCCCTCGCCACGACGAGCTCGCCAACACCGACGAGGTCGACAAGGAGCATCCCTCGCCAGGTTAAGGCTCTCGTCACGACGAGGTCGACAAGGAGCATCCCTCGCCAGGTTAAGGCCCTCACCTCAACGAGCTCGCCAACACCGACAAGGTCGATAAGGAGTATCATACGCCGGTAATACCCTCGCCAGGCGAGGGTAAGGCACATATCACGCCGGTAATACGCTCGCCAACATCGACACTTTCGACGAGTCAAACCACATCGTCCTTCGCCCGCCATTTATCACTAACCCTGAACTACGTGGGACCTGATTCTCTTAAACTAAGATACGTAGGCAGCCTCACCCAGCCATAAGCGACAGGACCCGGGCCCGATTTACCCTTTTTTGCAGGTCTCCCCTCGCCATAGGAGCTCGCCAAGGAAGGGAAATCATGAAGAATCATCAAGATCAGCTCGGAGCTTCATCAAGACCGGAATTCGCCTAGACGGGGACTTCGTCCCGACGAGGAGCTCGCCAAGGACTTCGCCCGACGAGGAGCTCGCCGAGGAAAGAAATTCGCCAAGGATCGCCAAGAATAGCCCGGAGACTCATCCAAGACGATGGCCTCCAGCTTTGACGATCATCAGTCAACCCGCGTTGACTCAACATTCAATTATCTATATGTTCAGCGGGTCTGACTCGGGACCCGAACCTTGGATCCGACTCTAAGTTAAAGTCATTTTTACGCATTAACAGGTGTCATACGATGTCATTTATTCATATCAGCATAAAATATGGTAATTTAAGAAACTCCATTTCGCACATAATTGAAATATTTAAGCAGTGAACCGCAAGTTGCAAAATTTATAATAGATGGGGGTCTATCTATAAATTGGATTAAAAATTCATACTACGTATATAAATAAATAAAAAACTTTGTTCATTTGGGTGGTGATCATTGATCCTTGTCACATATCCAATCCTGTATAAGCTTGAAAAATAGGGCTATGTTATGCTTACATTTTTTTATCCTTAATATTTATAATAGTAATAGGAAATAAATATTAATCTTTCTAAATAAAAAAATTAATTGATCAATAAGTTTGTAATAGCGCGGGAATCTTTCGCTTCTCTCATTCCATGGAAGCCAAGATCGCAACTTCCCAGAGTTCGCTCGCCCACTCTCCCGACCATGAAGCGCTCCTTCTCGCCGGCCCACGCGCGCGACCCCTCACACAAGTCCACGCGCGCATCGTCGTCTCCGGCTCCCACCGGCGGCGCGCTCTCCTCACCAAGCTGCTCACGCTGGCCTGCCTCGCCGGCTCCGTCGGCTACGCTCGCCGCCTCCTCCTCTCCGTCGCGAGCCCCGACTCCTTCCTCTTCAACTCGCTCCTCAAAGCCTCTTCCTCCTCGGGCTTCGCCGGCGACACCGTCCTCTTTTACCTCCACATGCTGCAGTGTCGCATCTCTCCGACGAGCTACAGTTTCACCTCTGTCATCAAGGCTTGCGCTAGCCTCTCGGACCTTGGGCTCGGCAAGCGCGTGCACGCGCACGTTTCAGTCTGTGGGCTCGGCTCGGACCGCTTCGTTCAGGCCGCTCTGCTCACCTTCTATGCAAAATCCGGCGACCTGGTTGTCGCCAGAGAACTGTTCGATAAAATGTCTGAGAGAAATGTCGTGGCGTGGAATTCGATGATATCAGCGTACGAGCAGATTGGAAGCTCCCGTGAATCGATCGGATTGTTCCATCAGATGCTGGAACACGGTTTGGAGCCCGATCCCGCGACATTCGTGAGTGTGCTCTCTGCTTGTGCTCAGCTCGGTGCTCTTGACCTGGGCAGCTGGGTGCATGATCGTGTCGTCCGCAACAGATTTTACGTCAATGTGGTACTTGGTACTTCGCTGATCAACATGTATGCGCGATGCGGTAACCCGAGCAGGGCACGGGAGGTGTTTGATTTGATGCGGGAGCGGAACGTCGTGGCGTGGACGGCCATGATCTCCGCTTATGGGATGAACGGAGACGGTGCTCGAGCTATGGAGCTTTTCCGTGATATGAAAGCTTGTGGGCCGAGGCCTAACAGCATCACTTTTGTTGCCGTGCTCTCTGCCTGCGCGCATTCAGGGCTAGTGCAGGAGGGAAAGTGGGAATATGCGGGCATGAGCCGTGAGTATGGTCTAGTCCCGGGGCTGGAACACCATGTTTGCGTCGTTGACATGCTGGGCCGGGCTGGGCTTCTCAATGAAGCTTATCGGCTCGTCACGGAGCTCAGTTCACCGGCTCCGGCGATCTGGACGGCCATGCTCGGCGCCTGCAAGATGCACAGGAACTTTGACCTCGGAGTGGAGGTCGCCGAGCGTCTTTTGGCAATCGAGCCCGACAATCCCGGCCATTACGTGATGCTCTCAAACATATTTGCTCTGGCGGGTCGGCCGGAACGGGTTGAGACGGTGCGCAACAAAATGATTCGCCGGCGGATGAAGAAACAGGTCGGCTACAGCGCAATCGAGGTCGATCAGAGAGCCTACGTGTTCCGCATCGGTGACACGGGGCACGCCGAGACGCGCGAGATCTACCGGTTCTTGGACGACCTGATGCAGCGATGCCGGGAAGCGGGCTACACGGCAGCACCGAGCTCGGTGCTGCACGAGCTTGAGGAAGAAGAAGAAAAGGAGCACGCTCTTCGGTATCACAGCGAGAGGCTCGCAGTGGCGTTCGGGCTGATGAAGACGGCCGGCACGGCAGCGCCAATCAGAGTGGTGAAGAACCTGAGGATCTGCGAGGATTGCCACTCGGCGATGAAGTTCGTGTCGGCGGTGACGAAGAGGGAGATTGTGATCCGAGATCGGCTTCGCTTTCATCACTTCGAGAACGGCGTTTGCTCTTGCCTGGATTACTGGTAGCCAGGATTTCATTCAAAGATTTTGATCTCTTTAAGTGTTGATAATATATTTTAAATGTATAGTTGTACCATAGTATAAATGCTTGTAAAATAGTCAAGTCTATTCCTACAACGAGCTGTGCGGGACCTTGCTGCTGCTTCGTCTCGTCCGAGGAAGGAACGCCGAGCGCCGTGGCTGAAAGGAAAAGGATCGCCAAGTCTATTCCTACAGTCCCTAGACGTACGGCCAGGCTGAAGGAATTCCCGCCCGTTTTCATGGATTTTGAAGAGCAGAAATCTTCGGGAAAATGCCAGTAACTAGGTTTATTAACGGTTTTGAATAATCTATACAACATCGATTATACCGCTTGTTGCGATCAGGACGAATTCCACCACGGCGCAATCCGAAGCGTAATTATGTATCTTGGTGGAGTTGCCAAGTGTGCCAATCTTCGAGACGATCGAACCCCGAGTTCTGATCACAGGGCTCCCGACCCTCTACGTCGTCAACCACTTCGCTTCGAATGCTGCACGCTCGTTGCACGTCGTTAGCCGTAACACACCTGAAAAATATTGGTAGATCCAAATAAGGAGATAGAGAATACTTCCTTTTGGCTATGAAGAGAATAAAATTTACCATTTCAAGAAGTCCATCTAATTGTTTCTTTGGATATCAATTGCGACTATTAGAAAGGCGTTACCACTCGTTTTTAATGGAAGTTTGATAATCTAGTTAAATTGATACTCGATACATTAATAACTTCGATCAAACAATTTCTTTTAAGATCTAGAATTTAACTAACATCACTAAATTAAACTGTTGTATTATATTTCAAAATAAGTAATATTTATTTTCTTATTAATTATTTTGTTCGGTTGTTTATTGAGAATAATAATATAGAAAGGGACATAGAAATACAATAAATAACGAAATAAAAACAATATGTATTTTTTAATCACAAAAAAAAAAAAAATTAGTAAGTGCTTCACCCTGGCCACGCCATTACCTCTCACCTCAGTGGATTAAAAAAAAGAAAAAGGAATTCAAAGTGAGCAATGCAAGAAGGGTATAAAGAGAAGGGTCGAAACTTATTTGAAAAATTACACCAAAGACGAGCAATTACTCTTGCAATCGTTCATTTTTTATACTCGACTCATTGTTCTCAATATTAAACTCAAAATAACATTTTTTTTAATATTTTGATATTTTTCATGTTAAATATTTTAATTTAAAACATGCAAGTGAGTAAATAATTTAACATGAAGGAAAAAACTAAAAAAAACTAAAAAAACATAAATTTTGCGACTGAATATTTAATCGAGAAAATATTGCATTCTTTAAAAAATTTGGACATTTTTGAGGTTAACGCACAGTTTCTTCAAAAAAATTATGTTCGAAAGTACATCTGTTCAGATTTCAGAGAGAGATAAATGCAATTTATTGTTATAATCTATATATATATAAAAGCATGAAGACAAATTTTCTCAACAAATTGTTTATAATGGCATCTTCAAATGCTATTTTTCTAGAATTTTGAATTAAAAAAATTCATATCATTTATTAAAAAAAACTCATATCATTTATGATGAACACTAATACCAAAAATTTATGATGCATTCGTATATGTATTTTATTAAGTATTGTAATCCATTAAAATTACAATTAATATTACAATAAAATCATTACTGTTAAGGTCGGATTTGGTCAAATCCATCCTCAACACAACTCATGTCGTTTTGTCCCATAAACGACATAAGAGAAAGCGAGGAAGTTCATCACCCGAGGGTCAAATTAGGCGTATCCTCGAGGAGGATTATCTCTGAGGAGATTTAACCGCGAGGAGGTATGGCCAGCGCAAAAGCAGACTGCGACGAAGTGTCCCATCACGCTCGACGAGGAACTTCGTCACGATGAATTGTGCAGGGCCGAATGACGGCTGACAGGATGCGCATTTGATGAAGCCCACCTACTCACTCGATGAGAGGCATCAACGACGAAGCTTGCAGGGCCGAATGACGGCTGACGGGATGCGCATTTAATGAAACCCACCTACTCACTCGATGAGAGGCATCAGCGACGAAGCTTGCAGGGCCGAATGACGGCTGACGGGATGCGCATTTAATGAAGCCCATCTACCCATTATGGCAGTCTGCTCGGAAATGACGTAAAGCATGGGTTAACCACGCTTCTCTCAAATCACTCTGGGAAAGCTAATGATTAAAAAGAGAAAAGGGCGGGAAAGATGTGAGAGGGCATAATGTGAACTCTATAAAAGGCGAGTGAAGCCTCGTTTGTAAGGGTTCAGAAAAAAGAGAGGCAGAAACCCTAAGCCTAGAAATACATACGTAAACCTCATGGAGAGGAAGGAGCAGGAAGGATCCCGGGAGCAAAGATCAGAGAGGAGGAGCAGGAAGGCTCCCAGGAGCAAAGACCAGAGAGGAGGAGCAGGAAGGCTCCCGGGAGCAAAGACCGGAGAGGAAGGAGCAGGAAGGCTCCCGGGATCAAAGACCAGAGAGGAGGAGCAGGAAGGATCCCGGGAGCAAAGACCGGAGAGGAAGGAGTAGGAAGGCTCCCGGGAGCAAAGACCAGAGAGAAGGAGCAGGAAGGATCCCGGGAGCAAAGAGCAGAGAGAAGGAGCAGGAAGGATCCCAGAGGAGAGATTCGGCAAGGAGAGAGGGGGTGGAGATTCGGCTAAGAGAAACCAGAGAGAAAGAAGAAAGATAACGCCAACCACATTGAACTACGTGATGACCTGATCCCGGTATACCGGGTACGTAGGCAGCCTCGCTGAAGCCGGCGAGGTGCGACATCAAATCATATCCTATTCTTATCCTTTTCCTTCAATTGTCCCGCTACTCAACGAAAGGAAACCGAGCTCTCGTCAGAAATATAATAAATCAAAGATATTCACTGATCATTGTTGTTAACTTGTTATTTGTTATTATTTTTGTGACTGGAAAAGGGTGGTGAAAATCGCCCTCTACAGTTTGGCGTCCACCATGGGGCTTTGTTTTCTTTCTAACTCACAACCAGGAACTTGGAGGAAAAAGAGATCTCAGCGAACGACGGAATTATCTCCAACGATGAGGAAGAAGGTACAGTGGCAAGTCTCCAACAACTGCTAGCTGAGGCGAAGGCGAAGGCCACAAAAACGACGGCGAAAGCCGATGAAGCAAAAAAGGAGGCGGAAGAAGAAACGGAGGGGATCCGACAGCTAATCCTCCTCATGGATTACGCCTCTGCCGATCAAAGGAGAGACGCCCAGAAAATATGGTGGCTGAAACCTTCTATCTCGTGGAAGAAGAGGGGCTGTGACCGGAGGAGGAAGCAGCGATCTTGGCAAAGAAGCGTGAGTCAAGAGGCAAAAGGAAGCAATTCGAGAAGAAGGAAAACAATGAAGAGATGGTCCATCGATGAGACCAAGAGGAGTAGAAAAAGAGGTCAGGAGGGAGGAGACTTCCTCGATAACTGAAGAAATCATGAGCAAGGAGGCCTCATCGAGGAACTCATCACCTAGCAAAGCTCGATGAGCTCATCACGAAGAGGACCTCGAGGTGCTCGTCACGAAGAGGAGCTCAAAGAGCTCTTCACCAAAGAAAACCCGCCATCACCAAAGGACGCCCGACGCTAACCGGAGACCATCTTCGAGGATCAACGGAGACGTCACCACCAGAAGCTTGAGGATGGCCGACAAGGCCAGAAGCAAGAAGACGACTGACAAGGCCAGGAGCATGAAGACGGCCGACGAGGCCAAAAGCATGGAGAATGCCAACGAGGCCAAAAGCATGGAGAAGGCCGACAAGGCCAAAAGCATGAAGACGGCCGACGAGGCCAAAAGCATGGAGAAGGCCGACGAGACCAAAAGCAAGGGAAGGCCGACAAGGCCAGAAGCAAGAAGACGACCGACAAGGCCAAGAGCATGAAGACGGCCGACGAGGCCAGGAGCATGGAGAAGGCCGAGGCCAGGAGCATGGAGACGGCCGACAAGGCCAAAAGCATGAAGGCGGCCGACAAAGCCAAACGTATGGAGAAGGCCGACGAGGCCAAAAGCATGGAGAAGACCGACGAGGCCAGAAGCAAGATGACGGCCGACAAGGCCAGAAGCAAGAAGACGGCCGACGAGGCCAAAAGCATGGAGAAGGCCGACGAGGCCAAAAGCATGAAGACGGCCGACGAGGCCAAAAGCATGGAGAAGGAAGACGGCCGACGAGGCCAAGAGCATGAAGATGGCCGACGAGACCAAAATCGAGAAGATGGTCGACGAGACCAGAAGCGAGAAGACGATCGAGGAGACCGGAAGAAAGAAGATGGTCGACGAGGCCGGAGGCAAAAAGGCGGTCGACAAGTCTAGAAGCACGAAGTACGAAAATTTTTCTCACAAAGAGGTTCGAGGAAACCAAGAGCGCGAAAACGGCGACGCCCATCCGTCGGCTGCTTCAACGGGCTCGTCGCCAATTTCCTATAAGCACGACTCGATGAAGGAGAGCCCATTCGAAAATTCATCGGCAAATCCAAGGACACCAAGCGAGGGTCTCGGGATCAAGACGTCGTCCCCATCCAAACCCTGAGACACGACGAGGTCTATCCTAACCAATGCGCAAAATCGGCGACGAAGTTGGCTGACCTCATCGCAAAAAAGGGTAACAATATACATATATCTACAAAATTAAAAACATACCGGCGAGAGTGCCGAGAAAATAAAAAATATACGGCTAGGGCGCCGAGCAAGCCCATACCGGCGAGAGTGCCGAGAAAATAAAAAAAAAACGGCTAGGGCGCCGAGCAAGCCCATACCGGCGAGAGTGCCGAGAAAATAAAAAATACGGCTAGGGCGCCGAGCAAGCCCATACCGGCGAGAGTGCCGAGAAAATAAAAAATACGGCTAGGGCGCCGAGCAAGCCCATACCGACGAGAGTGCCGAGAAAATAAAAAATACGGCTAGGGTGCCGAGCAAGCCCAAACCGGCGAGAGTGCCGAGAAAAGAAAAAATACGGCTAGGGCGCCGAGCAAGCCCACACCGGCGAGAGTGCCGAGATAAAAGAGGCAAGAGTGCCCAAACAAAAGGCGAGAGTGCCTACGGCGAGAGTGCCCAAACAAAAGGCGAGAGTGCCCAAAACAGTGATCCTCGATCACGACCAACGTGTCGTCGGGAGGGACACTCTTTTCCGACGAGCACGGATTTTCCTCTTATACAACAGAGTAAGGCGTGATTCCCGACGACGACACACATACCGAGGAACGATAGGTGATTCTTCAAACAAACAGAAAGCGAGGTGACGAATTTGAATCAGGATACTCAATAGTTTACAATTTTCAAAGTACAAGCAGATTTGTATATTCATACTTCTAAAAATGTCTTCAAATTTACAAATTATATATTTACATTTACACTTTTATCCTCGAAGTATATATTACAGTGTTTACAGAGTTTAAATAAACAAGGAAAGTCTCTCGATGAAAAATCAACGATGCCTGGGCTGCATCAGCGCCCGGCGGCGAATGTCGTCGCCAACGAGGGCCTCTATGACGACCGAATACTCTGGCTCATGACCAGGGAACCACGCCAACTTTCGAAGAAGAACATGAGAACAACACACAGCGAGAAGAATAAAGGAAGCACGACAAGGAGAAGAAATAACTCGGCGACATAACCACTCAAGGAGCCGACGAGCGATCGTCAACTTCGAGGATTAGTGAAGAAAAGCAATGCGAAAGAAAGAGTTAGTCATGAGCAAGGCAAAGGTTACTGCATCCGTGACATAGGCATCGTCATCGCGAGAAGACTAGCGCTGGAAGAAGTTCATCGCCGCGATGAGTTCGTCGCTATAAGCGAGCTCGTCGTCGCGAGGAGCTTGTAGCCGAAGGGATGATCACCGTGGGAAGAAGTTCATCGCTGCGAGGAGTTCGTCGCTATAAGCGAGCTCGTCGTCACGAGGAGCTTGCCGAAGAAGATCATCGCTGGAAGAGGTTCATCCCTGCGAGGAGTTCGTCGCTATAAACGAGCTCGTCGTTGCGAGGAGCTTGCCGAAAAAAATCATCGCTGGAAGAAGTTCATCGCTGCGAGGAGTTCGTCGCTATAAGCGAGCTCGTCGTCGCGAGGAACTTGTAGCCGAAGAAGTTCATCGCTGGGATGAGTTTGTCACTATAAGCGAGCTCATCGATGCAAAGAGCTTGTCGCCAAGAGAAGCTCGCCGCCATTAGAAAGATGCTTCACCCAACGAAGCCAGTTACAACTCAGCAAGATTCTGCATCAGCTTCCCGAACGGAATCCACCGATCAACAAACTATGATGAGGTTCTCCGACAAAGTTTCTCGGGGTAACCGCGTCAACTAAAGTGGTCGACGGAGTTCGCAAACATCCTTGACAATTCACTGTTACACTCGTTTTCATTTTACCAAGTGTATACACTTGATAAAATGGGGGACTAACTGTTAAGGTCGGATTTGGTCAAATCCATCCTCAACACAACTCATGTCGTTTTGTCCCATAAACGACATAAGAGAAGGCGAGGAAGTTCATCGCCCGAGGGTCAAATTAGGCGTATCCTCGAGGAGGATTATCTCCGAGGAGGTTTAACCGTGAGGAGGTATGGCCAGCGCAAAAGCAGACTGCGAGGAAGTGTCCCATCACGCTCGACGAGGAACTTCGTCATGATGAATTGTGTAGGGCCGAACGACGGCTGACGGGATGCGCATTTAATAAAGCCCACCTACTCACTCGATGAGAGGCATCAGCGACGAAGCTTGCAGGGTCGAATGACGGCTGACGGGATGCGCATTTAATGAAGCCCACCTACTCACTCGATGAGAGGCATCAGCGACGAAGCTTGCAGGGCCGAATGACGGCTGACGAGATGCGCATTTAATGAAGCCCACCTACCCATTATGGCAGTCTGCTCGGAAATGACGTAAAGCATGGGTTAACCACGCTTCCCTCAAATCACTTTGGGAAAGCTAATGATTAAAAAGAGAAAAGGGCGGGAAAGATGTTAGAGGGCATAATGTGAACTCTATAAAAGGCGAGTGAAGCCTCGTTTGTAAGGGTTCGGAAAAAAGAGAGGCAGAAACCCTAAGCCTAGAAATACATACGTAAACCTCATGGAGAAGAAGGAGCAGGAAGGATCCCGGGAGCAAAGACCAGAGAGGAAGAGCAGGAAGGCTCCCGGGAGCAAAGACCAGAGAGGAGGAGCAAAGACCAGAGAGGAGGAGCAGGAAGGCTCCCGGGAGCAAAGACCGCAGAGGAGGAGCAGGAAGACTCCCGGGAGCAAAGACCGGAAAGGAAGGAGCAGGTAGGATCCCGGGAGCAAAGACCGGAGAGGAAGGAGCAGGAAGGCTCCCGGGAGCAAAGACCAGAGAGAAGGAGCAGGAAGGATCCCGGGAGCAAAGACCAGAGAGGAGGAGCAGGAAGGATCCCAGAGGAGAGATTCGGCCAGGAGAGAGGGGGTGGAGATTCGGCTAAGAGAAACCACCAAGAGAAACCAGCAAGAGAAACCAGAGAGAAAGAAGAAAGATAACGCCAACCACATTGAACTACGGTATACCGGGTACGTAGGCAGCATCGCTGAAGCCGGCGAGGTGCGGCATCAAATCATATCCTATTCTTATCATTTTTCTTCAATTGTCCAGCTACTCAACGAAAGGAAACCGAGCTCTCGTCGGAAATATAATAAATCAAAGATATTCACTGATCATTGTTGTTAAATTGTTATTTGTGATTATTTTTGTGACTGGAAAAGGGTGGTGAAAATCGCCATCTACAATTACAACCAACCAACTAAACGCACCTTAATAGTTTTTTAATCCTTACATAAGTTGAATCTAAAAGATAAAAATATGGCTTACCTTGATATATGTATAAACTTCCTTTAACTATTTCTAACCTTATCAATCCATCTAATTATCTATCTATATATATAGATAATATATAATATATATATATTCTATTATTATCTATCTATTATCTATGTATGTAAAACATGATAATTATGTATTAGAATAGGAATCCGAACCCTAACAAGTTTGATGATAAAACCTGCTAGGCCCCACTTTTGGAAGATTGTTGGGAGGAGTAGCTATATATGTATGGGACTCCCTTTACAGTTGGATTTCTTTGTGTTTTTTTTTTTTTTTTTTTACGAGCTATATAATATTATAATCAATTCCATGTTAATATATAATATATATGTCTGTTTGTGTTTATTATATTTTTTGTGGATATTATTTTCCATAGTTGAGTTAACATCATGCGTATATAACTGGTGATCCAGCTTCAAAACAACTTTGATTTAATTTGTAATTAAACTATAATGACATTATTCGTGTAGATAAACTGCCATATCATTATAATAAATCATATACAGTATACATCACACAACATGCAACGTACATAATATTATTGTTAGGAATTTTGACCTAGATTTACAAATTTGAAAACGAAAATAGAAAATTGATATAAAAATTTTAGTGGTTTGCCCTTAGTGCATGAGGTACATCCACTTGCTGCTTGTAAATCTCAATTCACTATCAATCTCCCAATCGAATTTTTTTGGTTACATCGTCTCTCTCCCTCCTCTACAAAAATCACACTAATAATGATTGCAAGTCATATAAGCGAAAAAGAATTTGAAGACAAAGAACTCATGTAAAAAGTCCAAAATATCTTTGTTCATAATGTGTAATATACGATCAGACTGTTCTGCGCTGGGTCTTAATAATATTTCATTGGTAAATTATGTTTCACTTTCACCAATTATATCCTCATTTACGTGCAATAGCACATATAAAAGAGGCCTAATTAATTGAAGAAAATGACTTCGTGTAAGATTCGGGGTGCCCTGATGAAGAGGTAAAATAAAAAAAAATATATATATATATATATATATATTATTTCATAATTAGATAGATAAAGAGAAAAGATGAGCCTATGACTTGGAATTGTCTCATGTACATGACATGCCGGGAATAAATGATGACAACTGTCCCCACAAAATGACTCAAAAATCTTTTTTGAACAAAAGAAATGAACATGATTAGTATTTATTGAAAAGCAAGATAGGTTTTGTAAATTGTAGGGACATATTTTTTGCATTAAAGTCTTTATTTATGAATGGATTTTATTTCGGATAAGTTCAGTGGCCTTGGATTTGATATTTATAATGCATATATAATTGATGAGCTTCAGACTTCCGAGTATTTGGATAGTATAATAATGGAGTATTTAGAATTGTAATTTTTACAACTCAAAATAAATAAAGATGTAGAACAATTCTAGCTAAGGATTGAAAAATTCTTTTTTCTAAGAATTTATAATTTTTTTAAAATATTATGTATTTTATTTTATTATTGATTAATGCATTAAGAGGAATTGTAAGGGTCGTATATTTTAATTGCATTAACATTTATTTACTCTCTAAAATTCACATATTAAAATTGCTAATAGTGATTAACGCATTGCTAACAGGGTCACATATTTTATAATTGCATCAATAATTATTCTTTTTTTTATTATTATCTATATGTATCTCTCTTAATCGAGATATATATACATATCGTAAAAAGAGAATTTATAATTTTTCTAATCATGTTAGTAGACAAAAGATTTCTTATTTTCTTAGATTTTTTTTTATAAATATAATCAATCTATATAACCTGTACAAAACAAAAAAGATAAAAGAAATTAAGTGATAATTATTAGTTATTGCATCAACAGTATGTACACAAAACGTTTCTATAGGATTAACATGTAATTGACTAGAGATTACTATTAATTGATCTTATTTATTACAATTTATTGAAATATGAAAAGGCGCAATTTTTGAAACTGTTGACACACTCATGTATAATACACGTAGCAACATAGTCTCATCTCATCTTATATGCTGCTACTAAAATGATTTATTGTCCTGTGTTTCTTTATGATATTTTACAGTGCCTAATGATAGGTGATTTTTTTTTTCTTCCGGTAGAGGATTTTCGATGTACTTTTTTCTTCTGGCAGAGGCTTTTCGATGTACAACTACAACAAGTGAGAATTCATTATATTTTACTGTACAAATCATTTTTTATCATTTTTTCATGGTTATATGATCCAGATTCCTTTATTTTTGGCGGCAGCTTCCCGATTTACAGTTGGTAAGAGTTATATATCTTTTACAGTATGAATATTTTTTTCTTCATTTTCTTATTATTTTTTAAAGTGACTATCTTCAGCGATTTTGTTCGATGGCGGGTTTTTGGTTTATAATTGGCGAGGGTTCAATATCTTTACTATATGAGTTATTAATTCCTCAATTCCTTATATTTTTATCATCAAAAGCCTCTTTTTCAGTGAGGTTTATCTCGGTTTATATTGGTATGTACAAATTATTTTTTTGACTTGAATTTGTATTGTTTTGACTTATTTCTATTTTTCACGTGGTATTTTCTCTTAGGACATGTGGATTTCATATTCATCTTTTTTTTTTTTATTATTAACTTGATCATTGACTTTTACATACGCTTATCTTTGTCTTTGATATAAATTTGTTATCTTAAAAAACTTTCACATGTGATGAATTTTTTTGTTGTCGATAAAATACATCAAATTTTAAGATCAAATTTCATGTTTGCAGGTCCTTCACACCTTATGGCAGCATTGCGCGAGGGCGTTGCTACATAAATCTTCTTCAACCGATAATTATTGGACTCAAAGTGGGTCAGGTTGTCGTCACTTAGCGTATAAGAGTATATGGTTTTGTAACAATGTATACTTTGTGTACATATGTGTTATTAGATTATGCAATAGCTTGGAGATATTTTTGGAAATGTTGTTACCTTCTCTAAGGATTAGTTATTAGATTATATTTCACATACATTGAGTTTTCCTGCGGCCCATCCTGAAACTGTTCTGAAGTGTACAGATTATTAATATTCTTCGTTCTTAGACTTATACTAAATCACCGCTTAGTTATTATTTAATCAATGTATATTCAATATTAATTCATATATCTTTTGGCTCTCCATTTATAAGTAAAGTTTATTTATTAGTTGGATTTTGATAGTATATAGTATATACGGCCCTAAAATTGAATATTGTAATAGGATTTCATATTTTGATTTTTTAGTATATTTACTTATATGGTGTTTGATATTAGAACATATATAAACTGATATTTTGGTTCGAGACTTCTTCATCGCATACAAGATACCAGAATTAAAGTTCTAAAATGACTCTAAGACCTTTTTTTTTAAAAAAAAATCGGTGGAGATAATTACATTATTTTTAGGCCATTAAACTTAAAGATCTTTCATAACGGTTATACTAAAGTGTTATTCTATTTATTTATTTTTCTAATGATCCATTAAGATATTCATTTTGATTATTACTGCATCCTTCATTGTGCAAGATTAATAAGAGGAACCTCAAGAGACGATAAAAAAATATTACATGGAAATAACTTTTTATGTATTTGCAATGGTGTAACTGTATGGTTTATCTCCTAAAATGGAGGTTTTCTCTCCATAAATAATTTGGCACCATTATTGTTCAATAGGAGCTCATATGAATTCCGAAAGATTATTTGATGTCCTTTTAAATAAATGAAATAACAAAAGGTAATTCAATCACCAAAACTGATGGCTACAACACCACATGTAATGTACATCCAAAACGACCAAAATATTCATTAAGTTTATTTATTAAAACAAAAGATTGTACAAAGATTCGACTGAACATTTGGTCAATTTTCTAAAACAAATATATTCAATTGAGAGTGATTTTTATTTTTAGTCCGATATCATTTTAATATTTTAAAGAGTTTTTAGCTTAAGCTTTTTGTATAAAAACTGAAATCTGTTGTTTGTTGTAAATGACACTTTTGCGTTTTTGTTAAATTATTTTTTAGTTTTCTTTTAAGAAATATCACTTTTTTACTTTTTATAAATAAAGTAGCAATTCTTCTTATCGAATTTCGGTAGAATCTCTTAATAGTAAATACTAAATACTAAATACAATATTATTGTTTTTTTTCAAATATTTTATATCTACTCATATTTAATAATAAAATAAACGATAATTTAACCACAAAAATGAGTCCATGATAATTTTTCGAACAATTGATGAGTTCAGTGGAGATATTGGCCCTTCTATTACACAATATGAATAGTAAAATAAGTAACTGCTTTAATCCCGAATTCACAAAATATGGCATAGCCCTTTAAGATCAAAGGTACTCTCATTTCTTAATTTATAAAAAAGTTTAATAAAAAAATTCATCTATTTATTGCTCATTCAATTAAAAAAACACACACACACAATGCCTATACTTAGTATTGGGTTTTGTACGTCAATTAATTTGCACCATATATATAAAGAAGATTCACGATGTATGACATAGCATTTTTATATCAAAAGACTTCTCATTTTTAATTTATCAAAAATTAATTTTTCAATTAAAAGGATTCAAGTATTTATTGCTCATTCCATCAATAAAATCTATATATATTAAAAGGAAGAACTCACAGTGATGTGGCACAATAACATCAAGGTATTGAGAAATACATTTTTCTTAGAAAGAACTACAAAGTAGTTTGACACAATGAAATCAAGTATTGAAGAATATCTTTTTCTTAGAGTTTAGAATTATTTTTTTTGATAAAAATCTTAATAATAATAAATTATCATTAAATTCCAATAGCAATTAGTTTTAAAAATTATTAAATTAATCACGAGAAGGTGAAGGGTATGAACTCTTTTTGTAACTCATTGTCACGTTTTCATGTAGAGAATGTCAAAGGTTGATATTGTATGATCATTTCAATTCTCATGAAAACAAAGAGTCAAATTCTAATTTAAAATGCATTGAATAATTGTAAAAGAAACGGTAGATTTTAATCAATATAAATTTGTGTATTTCTTCTATATTTGGTCTCATACATAAAATACAAATCATACAAAAAATATGGCGCATTCTTTGCTTTTGAATTTTGGACTGGCTGAGTTTTCAAGGTAATCGAACCAAAAACTATTTCTTTTCTTCGCTTTAACTATAAGCCGACGTTTTTTCTATTGAGATATTATGTATTTCATGTTTCAAGTTTCAATATTTATTTAGTATTGTGTGTTGTTTGTTCATAACTTCATTGTTCATTATATTTATATCATCATCATTGCCTATGTTTCTGTTTCTTTTCTTGCAGTGTTTATGTTTATTGGTGTATCTTGAAATTTTTACATGGATCCCTCTGCTGAGTATGAAAATGTCAGAGGTTTTTATTTGATTTGCAAGTTAATTTGTGTAGCTGTATCGATATATTCGAGGGAGTAGAAATTGAGTTGAGGCAAGAATTCATAAGGTATAACATCTTATTATTACTTTTTGTTATAGTTGTAAATTTAATTTATTCTATTATAAGTGAGAAATCTATTAATAATTGAAAAAACTCAATGATAAGTGATTTTTAGTATATTTGAAGAAAAAAAAAATACTCTTTATCACTAAAACATTATATCAGAAAGATTTATTCACCATGTTTTCTCGCTTGCAGTCCTTTTAGATTAACGTCGCGCCTCCATTCTCCCGTTAAAGGTTTCCCTTTTTAATAATTTTGGTGATATATATATGTAATCCAAATGTATGTATAAATAATTATCACTCGAACTTATTGTTCATAATGTATTGGTTTGGTTTTCTTCCTATGTTTTCAATAAGTAAATTAAAATGTATAGTAGTTAACGTTATTATTGCTTGATTGTAGCAAGTTTTTTTGAAAATATTCTTACAGTCATTGTAATGACAAGAGTTTCTCCATCCCTATTTTGTCAGAATTTTTTATTTTTTACACAAACAATTAATATCACATATATGTGTATTAAAGAGAAACGAGTATGCATTGATTATCCATTTAAAGGTATACAAAGTTCAAAAGTTTTGTATGTGAATCGATCATATGAATAAATCTTTCTCAATAAATTATAATTAATTAGTAATCAATAAAAAAATAACGTATGTATGTATATGAATTGATCTCCATGATTATATGATATAATCATCTATAAGCATAGTATACAAACAGAATAAATGTGGATGTAGATCATCGCAACATGTTTTATCACTTATCGCATTACCGAAACTATCTCTCCACTAATTATTCTTCCTCTCTTGGGTTCCTTTTTAGATATCTATCGAAGCACGTGGTCGGTTTATACTGCCTATCAAATTCTATTGATCAAGTCTATGGCTCTTCATATCTCACAGCCGATTGGGTGAGGCGAGTCATGAACGAACTAAATCGACGGAAACAAGAAATATTATAGGTATCAAAAGTGAGGTAATCTATTTCAATATTTCTCTAATCAATAGATATATGATTTTTAGATACAAAAGTATGATTGAGCTTTTATTCACACTAATGTCATTTTGACATTATTAGTACCTAATAAACTAATAAAAAACTTATTATTAGGGCTTATCTTGATTCGTTAGCAGGCAAACAAGAAGAAGAAATAAATCAAGGAGAAGAAGTTAATTTTATTTTTATTTTTAAATTCAAAGAGAACTAAATTGCTTAAATGATTTTCTATAGTTTATTAATCTCTCAGAAGCCAATATGTATTTCAACCCTCTCTTTCTTCATTTTTAATTACTAAAATATATTGATCTACGTATACATAGATCATTTATATTTATTTTTTGTTTCATGAAGATCCTTCTAATATGAGTTATCTCTTCTATGTAAGATAACTAATCTTCTATTTTGTATAGTTTACTAATCTTCTATTTTTTTTTTATTGTATATAAGATCATCTTTTTTTTATCTCTTCTAATATGAGTTTTTCTTTTTCTTTTCCTTTCGTTTTCACTAAATATGTTTGATCTTATATATATTCTTCTTAAAAAGTAACACACTTTTCGCAATAACTAAATAGAGCTATAGATGTTTTGACTATCCGAGACAGAAAAAATATATTTTTAGTATTGTTCTACAACCAACATGCCACTTTAACTATGTGACACAACGATGTATCAAGTTAATTGGAGAGATGTTTATAATCGATCCCCGTGGTAAACTTTTGCAACAAGTTAATTGCTTAAGTTTGTATTTTTGCTTGAACGTGTATCATTGATGTTTGAGATGACTCACACTCAATTAAGAATGCAATGGGATTCTCAATCGACATAGTGGAGCTGTTGTTGCAAAGATATATCCGGATTTCAAGATGGCTCATCAATGTGTTTACGCAATTTTTTTTTTAGTTTTGATGGTTTGATTTTGATTGTCTTTTTCTTTGTTAATATTTTCAACTTATTTTATAGGTGTCGATTAAAGTTATAAATTAAAAGAGAACAAGAATAAAAGAACAAAATATATATATTAGCCAAAATATTTAGACATGAAGATAATTAAAGTCATGGGTCATTTTTTTAACAATTAATAAAAAAAATTATTTATATATCATTATTTTAGAATGAAAAATGATTCTAAAAATTAGAAGAAATCAAAGAAATAAAAATAGTGGAATACAAGCAATAGTTTTAGAGTCAGAGTTCGTGCAGAGTTTGATTTTTTTTTTCCTTACTAAAATTATTATTTATTTTTTTCACTTTGAAATTGAGTAAACTCCAAGGCACTCCATGTGAGGAATGTTGACATGTTCTATATATATGTGTGTAAATTGTATTCATACAAAATATAACCCACAAGTATTTAGGCATGAATACCATTGGGAAGCATGATATTTTTGGGGTCAAGAACTAAGATTACTCTTGAAAATGTAAGATTAAATTTTGGGTTTGTGACTTGTGATCTATTTGGCAATAATTATGATGAAGCAATTGGGCTTCGTATATCTGAATAGTTTTTTTTTATTTATTCATAAGATAGTCGTCGTTCTCAGTTTGTTATTCTTTTTGAGCTTTGATTTATTCATTTATAAAAAAAAAAAGCAATGTTAAAAGAGTTATCATATGTTATGAGGATAAATTTCTTATTCTATTATAAATTATTTTAAATATTTTAGAAATATTAACTACTAATATTTAATTAAAAAAATAAAAAAAATATTACACCTTATTATCAGTTTGACGTGGATATCTTTCAGAATATATTTAATATTTTATCTAAATTTATTAGTGACATTTTGATCGCTGAAGCGCGGTTGAAACCACTAGTCTTTTGGTAATTGAGCAATAAGCTAATTGATCAATTTAAGAAAAAACATGTGGGGACACAGAGAGAGACACGTGCTGTGAACCAAGGTTCAACTTACCGAGATTGTCGATAAATCGGTTACCGTTTTCGACGGATTAATCGATAGCTTACCGATTAACCGACGGAAAACCTATAATACTGTAGCTTACCAATTACCGATACTTTTCGAAGATTATCGACGGATTATCGACACTTTTCGATACTTTTCGACGGAAAACTTATAAAATATTTTTATAAGATCATACCTCAAATTCAAAACATATTTTTTTGCCGGAAGTTTAATTGGTATTTTTGCCAAAAAAATTTTTTTACCGAAAAGTCCTTATTTTTTACACGCATTTTATCGAAAATCGGTTGGAAAAGGTTTTATCGAAAAGCTCGATAATCGTCGAAAAGTATATAAAACGATAAGTATTGGAGCCGGCAACTTACCGGTAACTATCGAAAAGAACGAAAATCGGCGATTATCGACGATTATCGTCGAAAATGCGAACCTTGCTGTGAACATTGATTAATATAAATAAATAAGTTGATAACAAATGCATAAAATCTAGTACAAAACTCTAAACACTATGCTTAAGCAGAGATTCTCTGCTCTAAAAGATTCTCTCCTTTTTATTTTATCCTTTTTTAATTACAAGTTGTTATCCGCTCCTCAAAAGTAAATTTATGTGCCAAATGGCCCAACCAAAAGCCACCAAATGAGCTCTTTGAGTTGCTTTATTATCCATCGAATTTTATATTTTTGTTGAATTTGCTATCTAATTTCTTTAGCAATAATATCCCTAAAGCATACTCATTGGTATTTTTCTTAATCAGTTTTCATACAAGATTAATAAATTCTATCACAAGACTTCCGTGACATTAATGAAATTTTATTTACTGACGAATTATTTTAAAAAATTATTATACAATTTTTTGAAACGTGGAAAGATCCTCAATAAATCTCAAATAAATAAGAGAAATTTATTTTGCTCAGAATATAAATATTTCGTCATTTTTATTTGGACAAGTTATTCATATTAAAATATGAATAACCGGAATCTGATTAAAAAAAAAAAAGTTAACAGAACTAACTCCAGCCTTATATGTCCCATTAAATACAACTTAAGAATATTTGCCGCCACTAGTAGAAATTAGAAGGCCTCATTTTAAGGTAAAAGAGCTTATCAAAAGTTTGAAAAAGCGCGGAGAGAGGGCCTCTATTTTTGTCTTGTAGCTAGGGCAGGCCCTTTTTGCAGAATGAAGCATATGCGAATGCTCGTGACATGAAAATATAATTAATTGATTTCAGGCACTTTAATCGTCGCAGTAACAGATTAATTTAATGCCTGCTTTCAGTGCATATTTATAAACAATTTCATTAAGTTTACATTTATGGATAAAACAGTAATTTATTGCACAAGGTTTTAAATTTCTGAGTTTATTTGGTCTCGAGAAAAGATACCAAAAATTCTGAAGCCATTTTATATTTATTTAAGTATTTATAATTTATATTGTTACTACTATATAAATAGATACTGAGCTAGAAAATCATTAAGATGTTCAGCTCTATGTAGATTTATAATTTCGGACAAGTTTAGTACGAGGCGCAGTCATATATAACTAAATATAATAAACAAAAAATTTCAGAGAAAAGGTAAAGGGTATTTGTGGTAAAAAAGACTTTTTTGTATATGATGTATTTCAAATTTTATTTTGTCGTGACAACAGTTTTAAAAAACCAAAAATAATCCCACCGTATATTTTGAATATATTTACGGGATATTTTTTTTTATAGTTTTTTTGAACTTTTTTCACGACAAAACAAAATTTAAAATTTTCACGTACAAGAGGGACGTTGTTGTACTTTTGCCGCAAATATTCTAAAAGGTGAAAAGATATACAAAAAGGATGAAAAAGTTTGTTCCGAGTCTCCATCTTTGGATTCATGATTCCTATCCATAACACTGGAAATAAAATTTGCTTTTGAAATAAAGTTTTCTCCCATTTGTTTTAGTGCATAAATGAATTTTTTATACATTAAATCAATTAAAGATATCAAGATCGACAATTAGGATTTTATTATTTTATTTTTTATCCAGTTCTAAAAACCTCGAGAAGCCAAGAACATGTTTCTATTTCGGTCTCGGTTTGATTTTCTTTATCTTTTTCAAAACCAAGAACCAAGATAGGGACTAAAAACTTAATTTTTATTACATATTTAAATCGGGACAAAAAATTCAAGACATAAGTGTTAAGGTCGGATTTGGTCAAATCCATCCTCAACACAACTCGTGTCGTTTTGTCCATAAACGACATGAGGGAGGCGAGGAAGTTCACCAGCGAAGAGGGAGTTATCCCCGAGGAAGGACATCCCCGAAGAGGAATACCCCGAGGAGGTTCATCAGCGAGGGGACGCAACTACGCGAGCAAGCGGGTCGCGATGAAGCGTCCCATCACGACTCGACGAGGAACTTCGTCATGATAATTATGCAGAGCCCGGTGACAGCCGAAGAGACGTGCATTTAATGAAGCCGACCTACTCACTCGATGAGAGCGTCAGCGACGAAGGCCTGCAAAGCCGAATGACGGCTGACGAGACGCGCATTTAATGCGGCGCACCTACCCATTACGGCAGCATGCTCGGAGGTGACATAAAGTGAGGATAAACCCCGCTGCCTTCAAATCACGTCAGAGAGTGATGATTAAAGAGGAAAAAGGCGGGGAGGATAGAAGGGGAAAGTATTGTAAACTCTATAAAAGGCAAGATAAGCCTCATTTTGTAGGGGTTTTTTTGGTGGTTCGAACAAAAGGGAGAGAAAAAAGACTCAGCAAAGGCAAGAAAAAGAGATCTTGTAATAGAAAAAGGCCTGAGAAAAAGAGTTATCTGAGGCTCATGATCCTTCATCTGTCCAGCTATTTAACGGAAGAAAACCGAGCTCATTTCGGAAATCATAATAAAACAGAGATACTCATCATTTTCTGTCATTTTATTTATTATTTGATGATTGTCTTTGTGACTGGAAAAGGGTGGTGAAAAACCCCCTCTACAGTTTGGCGCCCACCGAAGGGCTTTGTTTTCTTTCTAACTCACAGCCAGGAATTTGGAGGGACATGACGTTATAAAACGACGCCATCGCCAGCGACGCGCTCGACGGTTGAGCGCGCGAAAATAGCAAGCAGAGTATAAAGAGGCAACTCAAGGGACATGAGTGACGTAAGAAGGGGAGACGTACGGACTCCTTGCATTTAAGAGAAGCCGATTGATAGACGGTTGGTCAGAAAGAGGAGTGCACGCGTATCAACGAATGGGAGCAACTTCCGAAGCGTTGTGAAGTGACAGCGAAAGAGAGGATGCGAAGAGTCGCTTGCGAAACAATCAACGTTTATAAAATGGGAAGTTTGGAGAAGATCAAAAACAACGAGTCTGCGGAAATAGAAACCAACTCGGTTAACTCCCAGATAAGTATCGTTCTCTCAACCCAGAAAACAAAAGTTCCTTTCTCAATCCGAAACCAGTGCTTGCTAGTGTTTTTGAAATACAGGCCGGGAAAGCACACGAGGAGAAGATGGCGCCCAGAGAAGGAGATGCTGGCCAGAGTCACACAGACGAGTCAGAGATGATCGTGGATGAAGACTGGGGATGGCCCAAGGAGGGCGCAACTGAGGCACGAGGAGGAGATGATTACGAGATGACGGACTTCTGGAAGCACGAGGAATGGCCGGAAAGCAGCGAGCCATGTCCAATGGATGAGGACATCGCGGAGGGCCAGCGGGATCAAGAGCAGTCAAGGATCCCGGGTGAACCACACCCCGCGTTGGAACTGGTTCTGCCATATCTTATGCCCGAGGAGCTCCTCGCGGTGGAGATGGTATGCACGTCGTTGCGCGACGAGGTTCGGGGAAACAGCCTTCTGTGGCGCAACATCAGTATCTACAACCCGTTGAGCGAGCGGATGGAAGACGACAATCTCCTGAGGCTGGCAAGGAGATCTCAAGGGAAGATGGAGACTTTGACGTTGGATGGGTGCTTCGAGATCACCAACACCGCGGTGGAGACGATCATGCGGGGTAACCCGACGCTCGTAAAGCTATGCCTGCCACGCTGCCACCAAATCACCTTGGATGACGTGGTCAACAACTTGTCCACCATCGAGCACAGGATAAAATTCCTGAGGGTCAACGGTTTATTTCCCAGGTTCGTGGAGGGAACCAAGGTCAAACTTGAAGACCTTCCCCCTCTGCTTGCGGCAGGGAATCCAGCCAACCATTCCGAGGAGCAGGCGCATGCCTCACGCGGTCGTCTGCTCGACATGGAATTCTGCAGACGGTGCGACAGAAATGTCCTGGTCTACGAGAAGCCAACGAGGATTCAAGCAGGAGACTCCGTCCGCCCGCCGTGTTTTGGGCAATGGCGGGATGGGCGTGTTTGCGGTTTTTGCAGGTCGTGCTACATCCTCGGTACCACGTGGTACACTGACCTCTGCCCGGAATGTAACTTCGGTCGCCCCAGCAGGAGCTCTGTGGAGAAAATCGCGTCGTCAGCCTGCTCGATCGTCGAAGAGGAGTGAGCCCGGAGTAAGGCTCATAAGCTGCTCAGAGCGAGGAGAGGATTGGGGCGGCTACCCCTTTAACCATTAGTAGATTATCATAGGTGATAGAAGTTTGTGTGGGTTCGTTGTGTCGGATTTCTAATGTCTATGTATGTGTGTTTTTTCTTTTTTATTTTATTTTTATTAAGGAGCGAGCAAATTATAAAGTTGGCAAAGTGTGTATGCAACTCTGCTCGGTGGTAACACCAATTAGGAGGGAAAGTGTATTAAAAAAAAAAAAAAAAAAAACCGGCTAAGGGTGCCGAGCAAGCCCGATCCGGCGAGAGCGCCGAGAAAATTTCAAAATATATATACATATATATACGGCTAAGGGTGCCGAGCAAGCCCGATCCGGCGAGAGCGCCGAGAAAATTTCAAAATATATATACATATATATACGGCTAAGGGTGCCGAGCAAACCCGGTCCGGCAAAACATGTCGAGATTCTATATACGGCTAAGGGTGCCGAGCAAACCCGGTCCGACAAAACATGTCGAGATCCTATTTACGACTAAGGGTGCCGAGCAAGCCCGGTCCGGCAAAACATGTCGAGATCCTATATACGGCTAAGGGTGCCGAGCAAACCCGGTCCGGCAATACAGGCCGAGATCCTATTTACGGCTAAGGGCGCCGAGCAAGCCCGGGCTACCGAGAACGCCGAAGAAATATACAAGGCGAGAGTGCCTATGGGATCCTGGGAACTAGTCGGCTCGTACCCGACGAAACCTAGCGATACCCGCAGAAGACAACTACGGCAAGAGTACCAAGAAAATATATACGGCTAAGGGTGCCGAGCAAGCCCGGTCCGGTAAAACATGTCGAGATCCTATTTACGGCTAAGGGTGCCGAGCAAGCCCGGTCCGGCAAAACATGTCGACATCCTATTTACGGCTAAGGGTGCCGAGCAAACCCGGTCCGGCAAAACAGGCCGAGATCCTATATACAGCGAGAGTGCCGAGCAAAAACTAAAAGAGGCGAGAGTGCCCACGGCGAGAGTGCCGAGCAGAAACTAAAAGAGGCGAGAGTGCCCACGGCGAGAGTGCCGAGCAGAAACTAAAAGAGGCGAGAGTGCCCACGGCGAGAGTGCCGAGCAGAAACTAAAAGAGGCGAGAGTGCCCACGGCGAGAGTGCCGAGCAGAAACTAGAAGAGGCGAGAGTGCCCACGGCGAGAGTGCCGAGCAAAAACTAAAAGAGGCGAGAGTGCCCACGGCGAGAGTGCCGAGCAAAATTTAAAAGAGGCGGAAGTGCCCACGACGAAAGTACCGAGCAAAGAAAAATCACGTTCACGACTAAGGGCACCAAGCAAACCCTCACAGAGATTCGAAGATCGCAAGCAAACTCATATAAAAGAAAATCATCGTCATCACATGTCCATTGGATTCAAAAAAGACAAAACGCAGTATCATTATTTACAACTCGTAGTTACACCCCGAATACATATGCATACTATAACTCTCGCAGGGACCGATTCCCCCGCACAACGCCATCATCGGAGGAATCTTGACCCAGGACCGCATCGGCACATTCTTGAATAAGGATGTCGCAGCATCGACGAATGATGTCGTCCGCAATTAGGCAAGCAGGATCGTCAGCAGGAAGTCCTTGAGGCTTACCCGAAGAAACTCTTGCTAAATCCGCATCAGCCCTGCTATCGGCCTGCAAAGAAGGAACCGAAAGTGAAGGATCGACCCCAGAAGGAAGAGGTAAGAACTACGAATTATTTATGCTGATCCATCTCATACCGTACTCGACGAGGAGGGAAGAACGTCGAAACCCGGCGAGCGCACCCTAGCAACGCCTTGGGGAAGACAGGGAGAAAGCGGAGGAGAGTTTGGGTCACCGGAGGTTTTCATCTCCAGCTTGGCCAAATCAGCCAGGTACTCCTGTTCCAACTTGCGCCACCTTGGCAGTTTGGCTCGGAGCTCACCAACAGTCGAGCGGGAAGGTAATCCCTCGACGAGTTTGATATTCGAGAGCACGCCGCCCAGCAGGCGCTGAGTACGAGCAATCCCCTCAAGCACACCAAACCTTTCGGAGGCACGCTTCAGCTTGTCAACCGCTTGGTGATAGAGGCGTAGGCGGGAGAATTCTTCCTCTATAGCCCAACTCCTGGCTGCGTCGCGATCCTTGACGAGCTTCCTCAGCGTGGCCTTGACATGGAAGGAGATTTGCTCCTCCCAACCAGGCGACAGGTTTATGGCATCGGCGATACGATTGAAACACTCATTCTTCTGCCGAAGCTGTGCCGAAAGAGTGTCCTCGCACCGCTGATAACGCTGCCGCTCCTTGAGAAGGGATTCTTCGGCAATTGCGAGGAGGCGTCTATATTCATCGCGCTCGGCCTTACTTTCTGCGATCTTAGCCTCTAGAGCCTCGGGGGGAATGCCTTCGTTCCCTGATAAAGCCCTCACCAGCGCAAGGGCAGGTGCGAACTCCCCAGCCCCCTCGTGACCTCCTCCGTAGCGGGGGGAAGAAGTGTCGGGGCAAAGTACAACGACGCCACCTCTGGCCTGAGGAGAAAAAGAGAGAATGGGAATACGGAAGAAACAACAAAGAAGCCCGATAAGAAAAGGGATAAGGAAAGGGCAAGCATACAAGGGCGATAGCAGAAAAAGATTCGACGATGAAAGAAAAAGATAACCCAAGAAAGATTTCTTTTATTCATACGGTAATTATGCTTGGATTACAGTGAAATACAGCACAAGCCACGAAATGCGAAATTTACAAAAGCGGGAAATAGAAAGGGAGGCTCTAAGGAAACATCCTATACCGTGGCCTCTGGGAGCGCCGGGGTCTCGGTGCTCGGGCCGGATCCATCGCGCGATGCCGATCCAAGGGCTACCACTTCTGAGGCAAGGCTTTCAAGTCTCCGACAGTCCAAGGTTGGCGGATTACAGGGAGAGAGCGGCGGAGATTTGGGATCCCGGGCAGACTTCTGGTCCAGCTCTTTAACCACGGCCCGGTGCTTATCGCAGCTTTTGCGCCACGAGGATAAGCGTGTATCGAGGCCCCCGGCTTGTGCCAACAGGGGGTTCTTCTCAACCAAGGCGATATTGGCCTGGTACGCAGCGGCCAAGTGATGGGCGTTGATTGATTGGTCAAGAAAACCATACTTCGCCGACAGACGCTCCAACTTGGCTTGAGCCTCCTCGAACAAGCGCTCCCGGCCACGACGCTCCTCAACTGCCTCGGCTCGCGCAGCCTCAAGGTCATCAGCGAGCTTCTTCAACGCGGCATTGACCCCAGACACCAGCTGGTCTTCCCGTTCGGGCGATACGCCAACGGCCTCGCCTATCTGAGCAAGGCATTCCGCTTGAAGCCGGAGTTTGTCGGAGAGGCTCGCCTCCATAACAGCGCAAGAGTTTTGCTGATCCGCGAGTTTGGCTTCAGCGGCCCGGCGCAGCGAAACTTCCGATTCCAAGATGGACTTGGCCTCATTGAGCTCGGCCTCGGCGGCCTGGCGCAATGAGCTTTCCGACTCCAAGGCAGATCTAGCTTCGTTGAGCTCAGCCTCAGCGGCCCGGCGCAATGAGCTTTCCGACTCCAAGGTAGATTTGGCTTCGTCGAGCTCCGAGGAAAGCTTCTCGATCTGCCCCTGGAACTTCTGCCCGTCGTGGGTGGAAGCCTCAAACCGTTCCCGGACTAACGAGAGTTCTGCCGACAACTCATTGCTCTCTCTCTCAACCCTAGCGGTGGATAGCCACACGGATGCGATAACGTCCGACAATAGAGCTACCCCCCGGGCAACGCGGTCGACCAATGCTAAGTTCCCCATGGGATCGTTGGAGGGCTCGGCAAGTTCGTGAGAAGCTTCGGCCGCGGGAAGTGCTCTCGGAGGCGGCGGAGGCGGCAAGGCTGGGAAGCTGGATTGGGCCCGCGGCGACCCGGTAGGAACCTCCTCGGGGATTCCCTCGAGGTCAAGGGACGGCTCGGAAGGCTGCATCAAGCCATCCGCTAATTGGGGCAACGCGCCGGGAGGAGCGACAAGAGGTACTTGCGAGCTGGAGACGCCGGTAAGACAAGGGGAAGGCCAGGCCATTGAGCCCTCGAGGGCCTCGACGCTGGGAACGTCGGGAAGAAGCTTCGGATTAGCGGGATTCACGTCGGGGAGCGCCCTTGAGTGTTCTTCCGTGGGCCCGGGGAGGATCTGTTCTGGAGCGTCTTCCTCGCCAACGGGCCCCGTATCTCCGTCGTTGGGAGCATTGGTCCCTTTGACCAAAGGTTAAGTCGGAGGCGTTAAGGCCACAACCGAGTTTCGCATCGCTTCATCGGGGATTCCCCGAGGCGGTGACAGGGAAGACCAGATCGCGGCCCCCGAAGCAGAAAGAGGAATGGGGTCTTCAGCCCCCGACGGAGGCGGGGGAGGAGCATCCGGCGCGACGACCAGGTGCTCGATATCTTCCATCTCCAGTCTCTCCCGCGAGATCTCGGCGGGGTGTACGCACGCGTCCGCTGCCGGCCTTGTCCTCCCCGTTGCGCCTTCGACAGGCGCGGTGCCCGAAGTCCCTCCCGCAGCTCCTTGAGACGGGTCAGCCGCCTCGAGTTCAGGAGTCGGGTCGGGAACTCTCGCCTTCTTCGCCAGAGAAGCATCACGCGCTTCCTCGGCGGGGCGCTTGCCCAGGGAGTTTTCTTCCCGAGGAGACCCCCTCGAGGAACGGGAGGTATCTTGCGAGGAGCGGGCCGCGGACTCCGTCCTCGCCCTTGTTCGCCGCTCGTCACCAGTATCCTCGACGGGGCGTTTGTTCGAGAAACCGCCCTCTCGGGGGGTGAGCCCCATGAAGCGAGGAGCGTCAGACCCTGCCCGGGACCTCGACAATCTGTGCGCCTCCCGATCCCGACCAATGGGAGCGCTATCCCTAGTAGCCACGACTATATCCTCGGCGTTCTTCTTCGGCCTTGGAGCGGGTTTCTTCCGCTCCACGGGAGACCCTTCCGGGGCCAGTTCGCGAAGGAAACCTTTCGGGAGAAGAGTGTTAGGGGGCGCCCCGTGTATTCGGGCCAATTGATAAACCCCAGATTTCTCAAGCCGCTGGCCCCCGAAGTCTTTACTCCAATCACACTTGGGATTGGCAAGGAGAGCAGCGTGGATGCTCTTGAACCGCGCCTCGGCCTCCTCATTCTCTTCAAGCTTGAATCGAGGGAGGTCCGCTCCCTCGAGCACCAAATCCGTCGGTAGGAAAGCATGGTGGGGACCGAAGTTGGAATTGTCCACACGAACAAAAAAATATTTATTCTCCCAGCCGGATTCGTTCGAGGGCGTGTTCAGGAGGATGTGCGGTCGGACGCGATGAGAGATGGCAAAACGACCCAGATTCTTTGGATTATGGGAGACTTTGAAGAGACGCATCAGGTCCTCGAGCGTGAGCTCCACTTTCTGTTCACATGCAATGGCCAGTGTACAAAGGAGGAGGCGAAGAGTGTTGGGGCTCACCTGAGCAATCGGAACCCCGAAGGCGTAGAGAAACGCCACGACCAGGAGCGGCGTCGGGAAGCGAAGGCCGACGATGCGGAAGAACGATTCATAGACGCAAACGAAGTCGCTCTGAGGTTCATCGGCGAACTCGCCCTCGAGAGGAAGACGAGCAAAGCAGGTCCCTGAGTCAGTGTGGTTATCGACGATATACTTCAAGCCTTCTTCCGTCATGACGGAAGGGGGACTCCGAGTCTTAAAGACTGGGCCGGAGCGGGATGGACCCATCGAGGCGTCTGAGGGAGAAGGAGGAAGAATTTCGGGGACGAGGAGATGAGGATAAACAACAGCAAAAAGAAACCTGGAGAGAATTCTTGAAAAAATACGAAAATGCCTGGAAAAATGGTTTTGAATTTCGAATTTATAGAAAGGGAAGAATGATGAGTAGACACGTCTTTAATCTGACGGCCCAAAATCGAAGCTTGCTAACTCATCAACGGTTCGTTTCAAAGGCCCGTTATAAATCTCTACAGGCCCTCAAATGCAAAAAAGGATGGTCATTCAATGCTGAAGGGACGTGCGTAAGATTCGAGGCTGACAGATTTTTGGGAAAGCAAAATCGAGGTGGGTCCCGGACCCGAGCAGCGTTGAGAAATCTTCGTCGCTGAGAGTTTCGTTGGGGCTTAGGGAAGCAAAGGAAGCCTAGCGAGGGAGGGGAGCGACTTCATAATATGACCACGCGAGGAGCCGAAGAATGAGTCACCGACCACGAGCCAATCGACGCCGGCTAGTGCCAACCCCCAAGGCAGTTATACTTTATTTTACCAAGTGTATACACTTGATAAAATGGGGGACTAACTGTTAAGGTCGGATTTGGTCAAATCCATCCTCAACACAACTCGTGTCGTTTTGTCCATAAACGACATGAGGGAGGCGAGGAAGTTCACCAGCGAAGAGGGAGTTATCCCCGAGGAAGGACATCCCTGAAGAGGAATACCCCGAGGAGGTTCATCAGCGAGGGGACGCAGCCACGCGAGCAAGCGGGTCGCGATGAAGCGTCCCATCACGACTCGACGAGGAACTTCGTCATGATGATTATGCAGAGCCCGGTGACAGCCGAAGAGACGTGCATTTAATGAAGCCGACCTACTCACTCGATGAGAGCGTCAGCGACGGAGGGCTGCAAAGCCGAATGACGGCTGACGAGACGCGCATTTAATGCGGCGCACCTACCCATTACGGCAGCATGCTCGGAGGTGACATAAAGTGAGGATAAACCCCGCTGCCTTCAAATCACGTCAGAGAGTGATGATTAAAGAGGAAAAAGGCGGGGAGGATAGAAGGGGAAAGTATTGTAAACTCTATAAAAGGCAAGATAAGCCTCATTTTGTAGGGGTTTTTTTGGTGGTTCGAACAAAAGGGAGAGAAAAAAGACTCAGCAAAGGCAAGAAAAAGAGATCTTGTAATAGAAAAAGGCCTGAGAAAAAGAGTTATCTGAGGCTCATGATCCTTCATCTGTCCAGCTATTTAACGGAAGAAAACCGAGCTCATTTCGGAAATCATAATAAAACAGAGATACTCATCATTTGCTGTCATTTTATTTATTATTTGATGATTGTCTTTGTGACTGGAAAAGGGTGGTGAAAAACCCCCTCTACAATAAGTTAATTCATAAAAAAAAGGGTAAACTGCGGCTAATGTACCCAATGTTTGATCTTCAGCGGATTATGTACCCAATATTTATTTTCGGCGGCTAATGTACCCAAGTTTGATCCGTTAGATATTTTTGTGTTTTCCGTCGCTTGACTTTTAGAGAGTTATCCTCCTCTATATGCACACTTTTCGTATTTTTGACATAACTCACTCATTTTTTGTCCAAAATTTATGCACAACCTATGGTTGGAAAGATAAGAGATAGATCTACAACTTTAGTGTTTTAAGTTTTGTAAAATCAGTTTTAGAAAAATATGTAATTTCAAATACAACGTAAAACTGGACATTAGTTTAATGCAAAATATTTATTTCGAGCAAATTTTAATATACTTAATGACTTTTTATGATGAAACGTAAAACTGAAAAGTTGTAGATAAATATTTTATCTTTCTAACGGGTATTTATTTAAAAAATTTAGACAAAAAATGAGTGAGTTATGCCAAAAATATGAAATATGTGATGCGAAATAATCTTTCATATTTTTGGCATAACTCACTCATTTTCTGTCCAAAATTTATAAATAAACACACGTTAGAAAGATAAAAAGTTTATCTACAACTTTTTAGTTTTACGTTTCATCATAAAAAGTCATTAAGTATATTAAAATTTGCTCAAAACAAACATTTTGCATTAAACTAATGTCTAATTTTACGTTGTATTTGAAATTTCGTATTTTTCTAAAACTGATTTTACAAAACTTAAAACCCCAAAGTTGTATATCTATCTCTTATCTTTCCAACCATAGGTCGTTCATAAAATTTGGACAAAAAATGAGTGAGTTATGTCAAAAATACGAAACGTGTACATATAGAGGAGGATAACTCTCTAACGGTCAAGTGACGGAAAACACGAAAATATCTAACGGATCAAACATTGGGTACATTAGCCGCCAAAAATAAACATTGGGTACATAATCCGCAGAAGATCAAACATTGGGTACATTAACCGCAGTTTACCCTAAAAAAACAATTTTTTTCATCAAAAGTAAAACTAAAATACAATCACGTATTATCATATTAAAAAGAACGCAAGTAAAGTGATATGAAAAACATATACGTTTGAAATCAAGAATTGAGAGAAACTCGAAACCTCTTTTGTTCCGCTTCTCATTTAGAATTTTAAAATGAAAATTTCAAATCTTAATTAAAACATAACCGGAACCGGAGCAAAACCGAAAAAACGAGGACAATTTCAATTTTCACCATAACATGAGAGTGATATACAAAAAGTAGAGAGTTTTTGAGGAAGAGAAAAAGACAATTTCGTAGCGTCTACGACGACTTTACAAATTACAATTACATCATCAAATCCAACGGAATCATCGTAATAAGGCTTTCAGCCCCCGAGTCACGACTCACCACCTCTCCCGAGTCACGACCCGTTTTCTCTCCCAACTTCTCCCATCTCCGCTCGCTCGCTCAGCCAATCTCCATTGTCGCACTCGCTCAGAAACCCCACGCAGCTGAAAAGCCCAGGAGAAGGTACGCGATTGCATCCACCTTTCATCAAATTCGTCTCACTCACCTTTCCACCATAGTCGCACAGAAGCTCCAGGCGATCCCAGTAACAACGGGGCTGCGAAACCCAGAAGAAGAACCCCTTTTCAGTCCACAAATAGTAAGACTTTTCAAACTTCGTATCACCCACTCACTCGCCTTTCGCCGGAGTATGAACGGAGCCGACGAGCCCAGAAGAAGGAGAAGAAGGTGAGTGATGAGGCCGCGCCCGCAGCCCACGCGCGTGCGCCCCGACGCGCCGCCGGTGGGCGATGTCTACAACATTATCCCCATCCACGACCTGCTGACGGACCACCCTTCGCTCCGCTACCCCGAGGTCCGCGCCGCCGCCACGGCGCTCCGCAGCGTGGGCGAGCTCCCCCGGCCGCCGTTCGCGGCGTGGGACCCGCGCTACGACCTGGTGGACTGGCTGGGCATGTCGTTCGGGTTCCAGCGCGACAACGTCCGCAACCAGCGGGAGCACATCGTCCTCCACCTCGCCAACTGCCAGATGCGGATGCAGCCGCCGCCCCCCGACCCCGACGCCCTCCACCCGACCGTCCTCCGCAAGTTCCGCCGCAAGCTCCTCCACAACTACACCCTCTGGTGCTCCTTCCTCGGCCGCAAGTCCAACGTCGTGCTCTCCTCCGCCCGCCGCCGCTCCGCCGGCAACGAAGCGCGCCGCGAGCTCCTCTACGTTGCTCTCTTCCTCCTCGTCTGGGGCGAGGCCGGGAACCTCCGGTTCGCGCCCGAGTGCGTCTGCTACATCTTCCACCACATGGCCATGGAGCTCAACTTCGTGATCGACGAGAACATCGACCGCGACACGGGCCGGCAGTTTGTGCCCTCGATCTCCGGCGAATGCGCATTTCTCAAGAGCGTGGTGATTCCGATCTATAACACGATCAGCGCCGAAGTTGCGAGTAGCAAGGACGGGAAGGCGCGACACTCGGCATGGCGGAACTACGACGACGTGAACGAGTACTTCTGGAGTAGGCGGTGCTTCTCGCGGCTGCGGTGGCCGATCAACTTCTCGAGCAATTTCTTCGCCACCACACCGAAGGGTACCAGGGTGGGGAAGACGGGGTTCGTGGAGCAGAGGTCGTTCTGGAACCTGTTCAGGAGCTTCGACAGGCTGTGGGTGATGCTGATACTATTCTTCCAGGCTGCGGCCATTGTCGCGTGGTCTGGGGAGGACTCACCGGTGAAGGCGCTGGAGAGGAAGGCGGTCCGGGTGGAGCTGCTCTCAGTGTTCATCACGTGGTCCGGCCTGCGCTTTCTCCAGGCCGTGCTCGACGCCGGGACTCAGTACAGCTTGGTCTCGAGGGAGACTTTCTGGCTGGGTGTGAGGATGGTGCTGAAGGGCTTGGTCGCTGTGGCCTGGACCGTCGTGTTTGGGGTTTTGTACGGGAGGATCTGGAGCGCGTGGTCCGACGGGTCTGATGGCAGGATCTACACTTTTCTCGAGGCCGTTCTTGTTTTCCTCGCGCCGGAGATTCTCGCGCTGGTGCTCTTCATCATTCCGTGCGTCAGGAACTTCGTGGAGGAGCTGGATTGGCGGGTCGTTTCGTGGCTGACGTGGTGGTTCTACTCTCGCATCTTTGTCGGACGCGGTCTGAGGGAGAGTCTCCTCGATAACGTCAAGTACACGGCCTTCTGGGTCATGGTGTTAGCTTCCAAGTTCATTTTCAGCTACTTCTTGCAGATCAAGCCTCTCATCGCACCGACCAAGGAGCTTCTGGACCTGCGTGGCAACTACCAATGGCACGAGTTCTTTAACAGCACGAACGAGATCGCTGTCATCTTGCTGTGGCTGCCTGTGGTGTTAATTTATCTCATGGATTTGCAGATTTGGTACGCCATATTCTCATCGATTACAGGTGCCGTGATCGGGCTGTTCTCCCACCTGGGCGAGATTCGCAACATTTGGCAGCTCCGGCTCCGGTTTCAATTCTTCGCCAACGCACTGCAGTTCAATCTCATCCCTGAGGAGCAGCTCTTACGTTCCGACATGACGGTGATGAAGAAGCTCCGAGACGCCATGCACAGATTGAAGCTCAGGTACGGGCTCGGCCAGGCCTTCAAGAAGATCGAATCCAGCCAGATCGAAGCGACCCGGTTTGCCATGATATGGAACGAGATTGTGATTGCGTTCAGGGAAGAAGATCTGATCAGTGACAGAGAGCAAGAGCAATTGGAATTGCCCCCGAATTGTTGGAACATAAGGGTCATTCGTTGGCCGTGTTTCCTTCTCTGCAATGAACTCTTGCTTGCGATGAGTCAGGCGACAGAGCTGGCGATAGAACATGAACCTGACTGGTCGGTTTGGTTCAAGATCTGCAAGAGCGAGTATAGGCGTTGCGCGGTGCTTGAGGCGTATGATAGCGTCAAGCATTTGCTGTTCGTCATTGTTAGATATGGCACGGAAGAGTACTTGATCGTTGAGAAGTTCTTCTCGGAGATAGATAGTTTCATTCAGAATGGAAAGTTCACGGCAGAACACAATATGTATCTGCTCGAACGAATCCATGCCAAACTGATTTCGCTTATCGAGCTGTTGCTGAACCCGAAGCGGGATATAAGCCAAGCGGTGGATTTGTTGCAAGCATTGTATGAACTCTGTGTTCGGGAATTGCCGAAGGTGAAGAAGTCCATGGCGCAGTTGAGGAGCGAAGGGTTGGCGAGTGTCAGCGCTGAGAGCGATGCGGGTTTGCTCTTCGAAACCGCCATTGAATTTCCGGGTTTCGAGGAAAATGCAGACTTTTACAGGCAGCTGCGTCGGCTTCACACGATCCTCACTTCCCGAGACTCAATGCACAACGTCCCCAAGAATATTGAGGCCAGAAGACGGATTGCTTTCTTCAGCAACTCTCTCTTCATGAACATGCCACGGGCTCCCGTGGTGGAGAAGATGATGGCTTTCAGCGTTCTCACGCCTTACTATGACGAAGAGGTATCTTAAGGAAAAGCCTGGAAATTGTTATTTTCTCTATTAGCATGTGATAGTGTTTAATTTAATTTATTTTATGCTCCGTTTCTAGATATTTATTCTTATTAATTCTCTCATTGAAATACACATGAAAACTATTCAATTCCTCTTTTCTTACAGGTGTTGTACAAACTAGACGTACTCCGGCGGGAAAATGAGGACGGCATATCCACATTGTTCTATCTGCAGAAGATCTACGAAGACGAGTGGACGAATTTCATGGAGCGGATGCGCAGAGACGGGTTGGAGGACGATAACGATGTGTGGACAAAAAAGAAAATGGAACTCCGTCTTTGGGCGTCCTACAGAGGTCAGACATTATCTCGAACCGTTAGAGGCATGATGTACTATTACAGAGCTCTCAAGATGCTAGCGTTTCTCGATTATGCATCGGAGGTGGACATAAAAGAAGGGTCACAGAAAATTGCTTCTTACGGTTCCTCTCGGCGAAGCCGGGGTTTGTACGGTCTGCAAATGGAGAAGCCGCCACCGCCGCCTTCCCGGCATCTTAACCGGGCAGTCACTGGAGTAAGTCTGTTGTTTAAAGGGCACGAGCAGGGAAGCGCTCTGATGAAATTTACATACGTGATTGCTTGCCAGCTGTACGGGCAACACAAGGCAAAGGGAGATCCCCGAGCTGAGGAAATCTTGGATCTGATGAAGAACAACGAGGCCCTTCGGATTGCTTACGTTGACCAGGTTAATTTGGGTATGGATGGAAGTGAATACTACTCTGTTCTTGTCAAGTACGATCAGCAGCTCGGAATGGAGGTGGAGATCTACCGGATCAGATTGCCGGGCCCGTTGAAACTCGGGGAAGGCAAGCCAGAGAATCAGAATCATGCCATCATCTTCACCAGAGGCGACGCACTTCAAACCATTGATATGAATCAAGACAATTACTTCGAGGAGGCGCTCAAGATGCGGAATCTATTGGAAGAATTCAAGACCAGCCACGGAATCCGAAAGCCGACGATTTTGGGTGTTCGAGAGAACATCTTCACGGGCTCAGTCTCGTCTCTCGCTTGGTTCATGTCGGCCCAAGAAACGAGCTTCGTGACCCTGGGACAGCGCGTTCTGGCGAACCCGTTGAAGATCAGAATGCACTACGGTCATCCTGACGTGTTTGACCGGTTCTGGTTCTTGAGTCGCGGCGGAATCAGCAAAGCTTCGAGAGTGATCAATATCAGCGAAGACATATTTGCGGGTTTCAATTGCACTCTTCGAGGGGGAAATGTGACGCACCATGAATATATTCAGGTGGGAAAAGGGAGAGATGTCGGGTTGAATCAGATCTCCATGTTTGAAGCTAAGGTTGCAAGTGGAAATGGCGAGCAGGTTTTGAGCAGAGACGTGTACCGGTTAGGGCATAGATTGGACTTTTTCCGGATGCTATCATTCTTTTACACCACCGTTGGATTCTACTTCAACACGATGATGGTAGTTCTGACTGTTTATAGCTTCTTGTGGGGCCGCCTTTATCTCGCTCTTAGTGGGGTCGAGGGAGAGGCGGTGAAGGAAGCCAAAAAGAATTCCGGCAATAATCAAGCCCTCGCTGCGGTTTTGAATCAGCAGTTTGTTATACAGCTCGGTCTCTTCACTGCCCTTCCTATGATCGTTGAGAATTCCCTCGAGCACGGTTTTCTTCCGGCGGTGTGGGACTTTTTGACAATGCAGGCGCAGTTAGCTTCTCTCTTCTACACGTTTTCAATGGGGACTCGTACCCACTTCTTCGGCCGGACTATTCTCCATGGCGGTGCAAAATACCGAGCAACGGGACGGGGTTTCGTGGTGCAACACAAGAGCTTCGCCGAGAACTACAGGCTCTATGCCCGGAGCCATTTTGTCAAAGCGATCGAGCTTGGGGTTATATTGATAGTGTATGCCACTCACAGCCCCATGGCGGGAAACAATTTTGTTTACATCATCCTCACAATCTCGAGCTGGTTTCTCGTTGTTTCGTGGATATTGTCTCCGTTTGTATTCAACCCTTCTGGATTCGATTGGCTAAAAACCGTGGACGACTTTGAGAATTTCATGAGCTGGCTTTGGTACAAAGGGGGCGTATTCACGACCGCCGATCAGAGCTGGGAAAGATGGTGGTACGAAGAGCAAGACCACTTGAACACAACCGGTCTTTGGGGTAAGATGTTGGAGATTATCTTAGATCTTCGTTTCTTCTTCTTCCAATATGGTATTGTGTATCAGCTTCACATCACTGGTAATAACACGAGTATAGCCGTTTATTTGCTGTCGTGGATATACATGGTGGTGGCTGTCGGGGTTTACATGATAATGTCGTATGTCCGGAAAAAATACGCCGAGAAGGAGCATATCTACTATCGGCTTGTGCAGCTTCTTGTGATTTTGGGTTTGGCGCTTGTTCTGATCCTGTTACTGCAGATCGGAAATGTCAGAATTCGAGACATCGTAATGAGCTTCATGGCATTTCTGCCTACTGGGTGGGGCATCATTTTGATCGCACAAGTGTTGAGACCGTTTTTACGGGCTACTTTGGTGTGGGATACTGTGGTTTCTGTGGCTCGGTTGTACGATTTGATCTTCGGAATCATCGTTATGGCTCCGATGGCGTTACTTTCCTGGTTACCAGGATTTCAGGCGATGCAAACGAGGATCTTGTTCAATGAAGCTTTCAGCCGGGGGCTTCATATATCTCGGATCCTTACCGGCAAAAAGTCAAACTGATTTTTGCCTAATAAGAGGTATGTTATAATCTTTACCAACACAAAAACCCTTTCGAAACCATGTATTTCTCTTTGTTATACAGCTTTTTCACGCCAAAATGCTATGAAATCAAGGATTGACAAAACATGAAAACCTATGGCCGGAGTCCCGTTTCCGATTTCATTAGAGAATGAAGATTTCTTTTGCGTTGCTTGTTGCTTAGACGTTAAATGTCATTAATCTTTATGTACATCACAGTTTACCACATAAAAGCCCTTCTAAGAACATATAGTTGGAGCCTGATAGGACCCGAACCGATAATCAAGGAGAAACTCACCGAGGCAATGAGATTCTTGATAACTCTATTGATAAATAAGGATAAATTATCTTTTCTTTCAGAGCAAGACCAGAATTCTCCTAACTAGACAGAAAATTGTCAAAACCCTGGAGGTGTGCCTCATATAGGCTTAGAAGCCCTAACAAACCCCTAAATAAAATAGAACAAAAAAACCCGTAACTAATGAAACACTTAAAACGACATAAATAAAGGAGCCCCCTTTTCTGCCTCATAAGGCCGAAAAGGATTTCGTTTTTTGTTGCTTGAAGTTTCGGATTTTGATTTTAAAATCTCACATATACTTGTATACTATTACTATCTACTAAAGCAAAATGCGCTTTTGAAAACCATGGATTTCTCTGACAGCTTTTTCATGCCAACAAAAGGTCGTTGAAAGCTGAAAACCGTCTGGAATCCCGTTTTTTTTTATTAGAACGAAAAAGATACCGTCTGCGTTGCTTGAAGTTTTTAAAGTTAAATCTCACCTATTTTGTGCATGTCTATCAGAACTGCAACCCAACCATGGTTTAAAATTCTTTTCTCACGCCCCATTTGCGCTTCTGTTTCAGGACACGAGTTATAACTTTTTTTAGAAAACGGGAGGGACCGAGATTCAGATTCCATGATCGCTTTCTACCGGGGTCCGCTTCTGAGAAATGGAAAAAATAGTTAGGTTATTGCTTCTCATCAACTTCATTGCCATTGAAGTTGAATTTTTCCTAGAGCTGTATTATGAGGCGTCTGGGCATTGACACAGTCGATACTGGTTCTGTAAATAGCTAGGGTAGCTTGTGTACCAAGGCTTCTCAAACCATTTTATTGGCCAATTAATTTTCTTCTATTTTGGTATTTTTCTAATTGGTAACTTGGTACTTTAGATGCAGATTCTATCGTTTTTGCAGATTCTTTAACGCGATATTTTATTAATAACAGATTTGAATATCGTACACGAAAACTGAATATCCTATTTAGAAGACAAAAACAACATTTACGTACCGGACATTTGGTTTATCTGCGGTTTGTTTTTTGATGTTTTTTTTTCAATAAAATAATTGAGTCTCCTATCGAATGATATGTCGGTATTTGTATTTTTTTTCCCGATGTATTGGGTTTTAGGTATATTCAATGTCGGTATTATTCGACTTTCGGATCAAAATTTGGTATACGGGTTATTTTTGTTCACGCCCGTAACAACTTGCATGAATTTCACTCCAATTATGTTCTAATATAAAGATTGTCATATTAAAAAAAAAAACAAAAAAACTGATAGATCGAGTTCGTGGTGTTCAAGCTCATTCATTGTCTTTTCTTTTTCACTTAAGCCTGGGTTTGAGAAAGCTCGTAGAAGGTACATTGGTATTGACCATTTATGATTACTTACAACAAGTGGATATATGTATATGTGTATGAATACAGCCCTCTTCTGTTACAGATCCTCATTGCTTATCTCAGAAACTTTCTCATACTCACACCCTTTCTTACATCTTCTCGGCAAAAAGCAGCGGCCACCGAATCGCTGCTGCAAGAATATCGAAACGGCAAAGAGGATTCCACCGCACGGAATGACAATGTTCCAAGCCGTGGAATAGTAATCCAATCTGTGGCTTGCATAAATGTAAGACAAATCCAGGTATTTTGAGTAAGCGTGCGCCCGGTAGAGATCGTAGGCGTGAGGCAAAAGGCGAACCAGCGTCGTTCCTGCGTAAAACGAAGGCGCAAGCGCTCTTTCTCGGGAATCTAAGAGAAAGTTGAAGAGAATCTGCGGGAGGAGAAACCCGTCCATGATCAATCCCGCGTACGATTTGAGGTCGCTCCAGAGGGAATGCTTCTGGAAAGAACGGCGCTTGAATGGAGCCACTACGTAGTTCATGCGATGCGGATTCGGAAATGCTCTTTTCAGGAAAGTGTTAGACTTCTTCAATTGGTTTATATACCAAGAAATTACGGCGCCGATCACGTAAAGCGGTAATGTTATGAAAAAAACCTTCGATTCGGAATTCCACAAGTTTTTCTCAGATGCATTACCTTGCCTTGAGGACCACGTCAGATGCAGCAGGCGCAACTGCATGAGGAAAGCCACCATTGTTACTATTCTGACGATCACTTCGTTAGCTTCAAGCCAACCGCCGCTTCCGAGGAAGTCGTTCTGCGGGATATGGTGTGAAGCGAAGAGTGCTTCGAAATTCAGCAGCAGAGGGATCATGTGGCCCACGGTGAGAACGATGAGCATTGCTACGGAAGAGAATGGCAGCACATCAGGGTGAGATTTTGCGTAAAAAAGTTGCACGCCCACAAACACACACGTTAGGGTTTTCGAGATGAGAACCATGATGAGCTCGAAGTCCATTCTCCAGATCGACGATGCAGCTTGCTCCGAGTAGATCGAGTTAGAAGAGATTTCAAGACGGCCGAAGTTAAGAGGGTCGGATTTTGGCCTTGTGCTTTCGATACGGCCTTTGATGATTTTTCCGGTTTTCGTATCCAACGGTGAGAATTGGACGGTGATCACAATCTCACAGTCAAGTGTGTCGTTTTTAACCGAGGTTTGACTTTTTGATCCGAGGCGGCGGCAACCCACCATGCATAGCATGCCGGTACCCTTATCGTACGTTCCTTCACCGGAGATTTTCAATTCACTGGATGAAGAACTACCGTGACCGAGTTTGAAATCATTTGGAAGCGTTAAGCTTATCTTGTAAGTAATATTCACCGGGTTTTTCGGGCTAGTGTTTGGCTGTACTCGTACTTGTGGCGAGAAATTATGGAATCCAAAAAACCGATTTCCATACAGTTGATTTCCCACATAAAAAGGCGTTGAATAGCCGCTAGCAACTTGTCCTTCGCTGTTTCTGACGGATAAGTCGAACGTCATGTCCCATGAGTACTCATCTGGGTACACCTTTCCTTTGCCTTTTGCAGCCTTCTTCCCCGAACAAGTTTTCGTGATGGTTTCGTCCGAAGCATACTCGTATTTGACTCTTAAAACGTCCATTATCTTCTCATTGAAACTATTGAATCCAATCTTATTGAAGTGACCCGAGCCGTTCACAGCCCCGGTGCTCCAAACCTCTCCAAGAATATTACTCCAGTTCCGTAAAGACAAACTCGCCGTAAAACTCAAGCTGAAACTAGTGGCACAATCTCCGACATGCGCTTTATCAAGAAACCCCGCAACATTCAAAATCCGGCAAGCAACGGCGCAGAACCGATTCCCCTTCTCGTTCCACGCCCCTTCAGCCACGAGAGTCGTGCTGGGATCAAACGGAAACCTGGAAAAACTAAAGCTGGAGTTGGGAAAACCCAACAAAACTCGCCATTTCTTCTCCTCGCTACAGTGAGTCCTGTAAAAGAACATGTACTTCGGCACAAACCCGGAATCCGAGCCGAGAGGACTGCAGTCAACATCGTTACAATCCTCGCCGTACTCGAGCTCGAACCTCTCGACGCGATTAAGAATGGAACAACCAAACTCCGGCAGAGACAGAGCTCTCCCACCTCCATCTCGACAGCCATTGCCACTCTCTTTCTCCATCAACGTGTAATCATACTCCGAAACCTGAGGCATAGCCAGAAGAGAAATCGGGGAGAATTTGCCTTCATCCAAACTCTCTAGACTCCCAGAAACCAAGCTCGTATAGACAGTCAAGTTACGAGGATAATGAAGCTTAAGAACAACCGGAAGAGAGTCACCATTAGAGGAGGAAGAAATACTCGATCCAATCATACAGAGCATCTGAGACCTCTCCGACCAGAATCCCTTCAGAAAGAAGCTCAATCGCGCCCTCCGCGTCGAAACCGCGGGGCCGCGAAACCGAACCAGCCGGAGATCGTGGCGGCCGGCCAGGGAGGAGGAGGAGTTGTGCGGCGTCGGCGGCGACGCCGCCGCGAGAGTCAATTTCCCTTTGAATTCGTAGACGCCATTAGAGGCAGTCCTCTGGCCGTTGTAGACATTGAAGAAGAAGAACTTGGAGCTTCCTTCGGCTGTGGCCTCGCCGAGGAGCGGAGCTCCGCCTCTGAAGTAGCCGGTACGGAGCACGGAAGGGAAACCGACCGAACCGGAGACGGCGAACGGGTCGGAATCGGTGGGCGATCGAGGGACGACGTCGCTGCAATGTCGGTGGTACGAAGATCCGAAATCGGAGGTCAAAATGGGCGCCGTCTCGGCGAGATTGACGGAGAGAAGGAAGAATAGCAGAGAGAGGAAGGAGAAATGGTGAGCTTTCGAAGGGCTTACTTGATAATTCATGGTCCTGAGTTTCAGCCATGAAGAAGAAGAGTCCATTGTTATAGTGAGAGAGAGCTTCGTCTGAAGAGAGCAGCAGGAGAGTTTGTTGCTCTTCATTGAAAGAATTGGCTGAAACTTCATGTTATGTCCTGTATTTTTTTTATATTTATTTTTTACTTTAATAAATACAAATTGTGAGTTTTCATTTATTTTTTACTAAGTATTTTGCGAAATTACTAATTTGTTCTTTGGTAGTTGAGCGGTTTATTTATTATATTTTCTTTTAGGTTTTTATTTTTCAAATATATTCTCGCTTCTTCTCCGTGATTACTTCCCTTCGACGCTTTCTATTTCCCAAGATCCTCTCTTCCGACTCCGAACGTTTTTCTCTTCTCCATCGTACTCCTCGTTCTTTTGTTCTGTTCATTCTGGTTCGAGAACGACTTCGAGCAACGAGGCTTTCTTCTCTTTGCTTTCCTAGCGAAGGACGATCCTTTCAGCGACGAGTTTCTCCGATCATCGTCTCCATCCTCCCCAAAGCCATATAAATGGAGGTAAATGTTTATTCTTAAAGAAACATATGCTTTGCGAACTGTTTTGACTAGTAATGATGTTAGGGTTTACTTTTTTTTACATGCAATATACTATATTGTGTGGTTTACGAAGAAGAACGAGTGTAGGGTTGGTTATGTACCTATTACAGCAATACCGCTATCTATTTACGCTCCGTTCACAGAATACCGCTAGCAGTTCGTCGTTGGTCCGAATATACTGCATTACCGCTATGTTTTTTAGAATTGCCGCTAGCTATCTATTTACACCCCACTGTATATTACCGATAGCGGTTTTTATCGTTGCTCCCTATATACTGCATTACCGCTATGTATAATAGAAACTAATCAAGTTATGATTTGTTTTTTCGCGGAAATAGCTAAATACTATCCTCCGGCCGGATGAGTTGTACGACTGTGAGGTCATCACCGAAGAAGCAAACTTCTTGACGATCACGAATATCATTAAGGCTAACCTGACAGCGGGAGAGGAAGAGTGGTTCCGGCGCACATAGTTTGGGCCTCTATTAGATGTCCCCATCCACTACGAGTACTCTCCCCAACTGTTGTGGAATTTTTTTTCGAGAAGCACTACACATCAAGAGCCATTCGAGCTATGGATGTTGGTGAACAATGTTCCATTACGATACGGGGTTCTAGAATTTGCCATCATCACTGGGCTGAATTGCGGACCCGAGCCGGACCTTGAAGCTATTGTTGGACGAGGCTTCGAAATTAATGACGCATTCAAGCAACGGATGTGGCCAGATGCAGGCTCTTCGGTCACATTAGGAATGTTGGTGTCCAAATTAGATAGCAGTCATCTTCATCCGATTGTGAGCAGCGACGACAAGAGAAGGTTGGCATGCCTCTGCTTCGTCTTCAAGGTGTTGTTACCCCATCCTGGTGAAACTAGTTTGCCTAGGGAATTCTTGTCCTTGGCGGAGGACCTTGACGTATTCGTTCAATATCCTTGGGGCCGACAGTTATTCATGTTATCGGCATAGATTCTCCGGAAGAAAGCACTTAAGGAGTTGCGAAACAACATCTCTAGACAAAGAGCAACATGGCCACCGCAGATCCCAATGATGGGGTTTCCGGGGTTCATAAACCCGCTACTGGTATATATGTAATGGTTTTAAGTTATTTATTTACAATCGACATCTTATGTGTGAATTTTGCATGTTAACTTCATGCAGATTTTAGCATACGAGTGTTTGCCTGGTCTGGCACATGTCTTGGCGGACCCACGGGAGTCGGAGGAGGCACCTCGTATGTGCAAATGGACAACGCGGCTAGTCAGGAATATCGATCTTCACCGCCTGTCAATTCGAAACGCTATTTTGCATGGAACGGATCCGAGGGTTGGTTGCTATATTATAAATCCTACAATATCAACAATTATTTGAGAAAATAACTATACTCTTCAATTTGTAGGGACAATTGAGTGTTCTCATTCCTATAGAGATGGAAGCTGCGTTGCCGCATATAAACTCCCTACATCATCCCCTTGTTCATCGACCCCCCATGTTAGAGATGCTCGTGCAAGCATTGGAACGTGGTGAAAAGATCGTCCAGCGACCGCGGGATCCGCTGCCACCGCCACCTCCACCTTCACAGTCATCGGAGTCCGAAGAAGCTACTTCTTCTAGTAGTTCGAGTTGTGCACAATGAAATTTAAAATATTTTTTAGACTAGTATGTTTAATATTACCGTTCTCAATTAGTCGTGTATTTAAACTATATTTTGATTCCCGCTAGTAGTATTTAAATTCCTGCTAGTAGTACTTTAATTCCCGCAACATTGTTGTTATTACCGCTAGTAAATTTGTTATTATCGCTATAGACGTTGTGCTACCGCTATCAATATTCAGTGTAAATTAAATATAGCGGTATACATATACATATAAAATACGAATATGTATGCCGGGATAAATGACAATATCGTGTAGAATAACGAGTTTACTTCTCCCGCGCTATTTTCTCGTACTCTTTTCCTTTTCGCCTTCTTGGATGGGATAAATATTAAAATTAATGACGAGCATATATGGCGGTATAAATGTAAAAATTATATAGCGGTTTAGCAGTAAACTGATGAGGAAATATGGCGGTATAGAGATTATATGAAGTATTAATGAGAAAAATTGTAAGATAAATAACAGTTTATAATAAGCAAATAAAAAAAGATAATATTAAAAAGTCAACATACAGACACCTCGCCATTTAAAAAAAAAAAACCAAACATATAGACACCTCAAACAAAAACATCCAAACTAAAAGCTGCTATGGAATCCAACAACAAACTGTGTGCGTAGAACTTCGCCAGAGTGCCCCTCGCCAAGATCATCGCTTCTCTACGATTACGATGTATGAAAAGCTCCTGAACGAGAGTGTCGTGGTACATTATGAAGAACTTATCAGTGGTTTCCCTATCAGTTGAACCGCTATATGTATAACCATAGCGGTAACCCATAGTTACTAGCGGTAACTTTGCTATAAGATAGCGGGACTATTAGTTGTATCTTGGATTAGTGTGTCACTCATTCGCCTTCAAATATGCGGTTATATTTACTAGGACCATTAATTTGTTGGTTTTGTATCAAATCGAAGCGTCAGGTTTCAAAGGAATAAATGAATGTCTCTCGAGTGTTCCGCTAGAAACAATAAATGTATGCATTCAATTGTCTACTAGCATTTTTTTTATATCAATTGTCTATCATATATATTATTTGCCTAACTATTTATTCTCAAAAACATGAAACTATGCACTAAATTAATTAATAAGGAAAAAAATTTAAAATTATTTACTTAAAACTAAATACCGCTACGTGTGTAACCATAGCGGTACCCCGCAGTACCTTGCGGTAACTTGGAAAGAAGATAGCGGGAATGCGCGTTCGATCAGTGTGTCACTCGTTTATCTACTACTATTTAAGGGTTTGGGAGCAAATATAAACTCATTTGATCAAATGTATTATATATTGTTCGCCGATGGGTGTAAAATGATCAAGACCATATGTATCAAACACATAAGCTCCTTCTTAGTCTACACGCATTAAGCCTATCAATGTTGTGTTCTATGCAATTAGAGATTGAGTCATGAGTGAATATGAGTATGTATTAGAGATTGAGTCAATCAGGCTTTCACGATAATCCATTATGAAGGAACTTCCATCACTGTCAGTTGTAACGCATGCGCATAATTTGAAAATGGAAGGTCGCTCGCTCAGTAACAAGCGTAATTCTCGGTAATAACAATAATAATTGATTATCCGTTACACATTCAGTTAATTAAAGGTTCAGTTTCCATAAAAAAAAAAAAAAAAAAACATGAGACATCAAACCGCTGACCATACGAAGCACCTCGTCCCACATATGAGCATCTACATTGTATATCCACTTTCCTCAACAACTGACGCTCACCAAGACATAGACATCAAGAAAATGAAAATGACTCAAACTTGAAACTCAAATACCTTAACATTATACGATACCGCTATAATTATTCTTACCACGGTCCACGATACATACTACCGCTACGTTATACACAATGTCAAGTAGCGGTTACATATGTTGTCTACTTCAGGAGATACCTTTTTCACTAGCTCCACGTATAGCTGTTTCAACATTGACGGTCTATCTAGTGTCCGAATATATGATTCGAAGTCAGGTTCATTAGCAATGGCTATTGGCTGAGTATTGTGATCAACTGGGTAATAAGTTACCTTCAAATCAAATTGTCGGACAATATCAAATTTGTTATACAACAATTCCTTCAAATTATCAATGTTGTTTAAAGCAGACTTTTCAACGGTTAAAGCAGTTGCAGTATCACTTATTCCCTCCCACCACCACTTGTAACAATATCTATCGAAAATCCACTCTCCGCCAACACTGACAATCAAAAGGTAATAATCCATCCTGCAAATGGAAAAATACTTCAATCTTAAATTAAACTGCTATAGGCTTATAGGATACAACTATATTATAACGTTTTGTAGCGGTAAGTTTGCAACTGAGATTATAGTTAAAAATTTATAGAGTACGAACTAAATTCGGCCTATAGATCACGGTACCGCTACATAACAGATTCATAGCGCATAATTTATCAAAAATTGAAAACTACAATAAAATTACTTGATTACAGTGGCTAAACTTAGTTTATATTTTAAGGATTCATAGAGTACATTCGGCCTACAGATCTCGGTACCGATACATAAGATATTCGTACCGCTATTTTTTATCCAGAAATTTAAGACTGTAATAAATTACTTGATTACACTTGGCTAACATTAGTTTATATTTTAAGGATTCATAGAGTACATTAGGCCTACAAATATTGGTACCGATACATAAGACATTCATACCGCTATATTTTGTCCAGAAATTGAAAACAATAGTAAAATTACTTTATTACACTGGGCTAACCTTACCTTATATTTTAAGGATCTATAGAGTACATTCGGCCTACAGATCTCGGTACCGCTACATAATATATCCATACCGCTATTTACCCAGAAATTGAAAACGACAATAAAATTACTTGATTACACACCTTCGAATGAGTCAATTCTTGATATATAATCGAACTGAAAGATTCGTTAATCGTTGGCTGGGTAACGCAGAAGACGAAGAGAAGGAATACGGTGAATCGGCGAAGAAACAATGGGAGCTTAGGGTTTCTCGGCAATTGGAGAATCGAAGAAGAAGACGAATAACAGAGGAGAGAGAAATAGGGAGGGAAATAAATAATATTATAAAGGAGGAGAGAGAAGAAAATAATAAAATAAGAGGAGAGATAAAATCGAGCCCAACGAACTATAAAGGGGCCCCACTTCGTTTAATGAAGGGTATGAACCAAACATGTGAACAGTACTGAGGGTATAAACATATACCAAATCCCAAATAAGATCATTCTTGCAATTTGCCCCTCTTCATTTAATTAACGATTAATAGTGGTACAACTACTTTATTTTGTTTTTCGGCATAAATATTATTTTTGTGATTGAAGTTCTCGTTAGTTATTGTTTTTCACGGTCGAAGTTCCCAAATTTACTCTTCTGCTTATTTTTAAAATTATGTGTATAATATTAATAAACTATCGGGTGTATTGTTCAGTCACTTTCGAGAGACAAAAATTTTTGTTAACGACAAAAAATATTAGGTACTTGTATAGTTATGGACTCTTTAATTAATTATTGAAGCGGCCAATGCATACCGAAGTTCTTAAATCAATGTAAGAATATCGATATAATTGATTCAAAAGTTTATAAATTTCAGAAGTCACACCGAATAAGACATGAAAATAGTGTTAAAAATTTGTGATCCAATCTATTTTTGTTGACATATTTTCTTTTATCGTATGCTTTAAGGTAAACTAGATCTGACTATCATTTATTGTTTTTCCATAATAGTTTTTTTTTATTCTTTCGTTTCCACGTAAATTTGCCGACTTATTATTACTTTTGTGACTTGGCAAAAAATAGAAACTTATTTGCAAATAAAAAGAAATTGAAATCAGAACTTCAAAGGCAATAATGATATATACACACAAACTTATTCATACTTTATTTAGTTCTGTCTCCACATCAGCAATACATAAATGTCACATAGTTTGGCTGTGAAGACATATTCACTCATAACTTACAATCACATTATTCCATTCGAATTTTCAAAATACATTCACCATATGTTACACAAAAACACCAATCTTATTTAATTATTTATTTATTTTTTCTTTCTTCAAAGGGTTTCACACCAACACCATATTTATTATTGTTATTATACAAATTATACAAAACCTGGGAGCTCCTGTTCATTTCTCGGGCGTTAGAACGTGGCTGCAGTCAATACCCTTGTCGCAGAAAGCCTCGACGAGCTTGGGGAAGAGTTTTGAGAGCATAATCTTGAACCCTTTTGAGCTAACCTTTTCGGGTTTGTCGCAGCCAAACCCTAGAGGAGCTTCTTCTTCCATATAAGCCTTACAAGCCGTCAGAATATGATGAGCGCGCCGGCCAAAGTGTCCGTCCACAAGCGCTTCAAAATGCTGCAACATCATACATTACTCTCTCTCATCAAAATCAACCAATCAAACTATTTAAGGACCGAAAATGTTCTTTTATGGAACACAAACATTATCCATTTCTATTGATTTACAATGACATAAGTTATTTGTGTATGATCTTTAAAAACCGATCTTAGATTCGAATTTTACCTTAGGTGGCCTACGAAGGAGGTACAACATGGACTTGCAGGTGACGAGATAAGCGTTTTCGTTGTAGCTTATTGAGTTCTTCTCGCCTTCGGCTTTTCCAACTTGCTGGTCGTACCCAGCTTCATTGAAATAAGGCTTCTCGTTGAGCACAAGAGCTTGGAGAGACAAAAGAAGTTGAAGAACGGTGCTTTCGGGAGTCCACACTTCAGTGCCTGCGCCCACCCATGTGTTCAAGAGGCTAAGACAGACCTTTCCGGACTCGTACAAGTTGGGGTTCAGACGCAGCCCACCGGAGTTATAGTGCACCATCTGTAGAGAAGTTGTCAAATCCGGGATATGTTAATGGGTTATGCTTGGAACTAGAATCTTTTAGGAAAAAAACTAGAGAATAAGCATTCTAGGAAAAATATTTTTTTTCTCGTTGTGTTGAGAAACTAAAGAAAACTTGAAAGCAAGTTAATCCTAAGTTAATTACGTGCCGCGTTGAGCGGCGACGCGATGTCAATACCATCTTGAGTGCCGACAAAAAGTTGACGCCGCATCATTATAAGTTATAACAATAGATTTTTTCTTAAATATTAAAAACTCACCATTATGTAGAAAAGTTTGTTTATATTGCATTAGAAGAGTAAAATATTTTGTTTCTCTCCAATTTTTATTTTTTTAATTTTGGTTTCATTATATCTCGAAGTTTCAAGCAAGAAAAAAGTTTGTCCATAATTGTTTTCGCTTTCCTTTGATAGAAGTTCCAAGTAAGGCCTGGATGTTTGTCTTGCAAGCTAGCCTGTATATAAATACTCAGAAACCAGCAGCACTCTGTAGAACAGTTTTGTTCGTTTTATCTTTATTAGTTAAGAGTTATTTATGCTGGTATATTTTTGTTATTTAATTCATTACATAGATTCGAATTTAACAATTATCGAATAATTCCAATTTTGTAGGGATTACTTCAGATTCATTTTAGGATTAGAGTTATTATTTGATTAAGTTCTTAGCCATGAAACCAATAAAGTAGACTGTAATTCTCGAATTGATAAGAAATAAAAAAGAACTCTCTTTTTCATCAATTTTTCACTTTTCAAACTGAGAGAAACTTACCGGTGGTTCTTGGGGGTATTGCGGAGGGAGATAAATGTCAAACAGAAAAAGCCCGTCATGGTATGGAGTTCCAGGTGCACCAACAATGGCTGCCCGGATTAGATCCATCCGTTCCTCAAAGATACGAACATAGATCGTGTCTGTTTATAAATGCTTTATAATAAGTAACAGAGAATGATTTCCCACTATGATTGGAGAAAAATAAATTTAGCTATGATAGATTTCTTTTTCTTTAGATTTCAAAATCTCGAGTAATGGAAGTCCGAAAAAGACAAGAAAGGAAAAACTAAGGAAACCAAATTGTTAAAAGCTTGAAAAGGGTTATAAGCACGAACCAGGTAGATTTTTCTCTAGTATGCTCCATTCTTGCTGAACCTTCTTGAGCCAGCTTCTTTTCACCTGAAATGGGACCAAAAACAAAAACCGGGTTTTTAAGACTATTTTTCAATCAAATTAAGATTTAACATGTTTCAGCAATCTGTAGCAATTTCTGACCTGAGATAACGAATTCCCTTTGCTGGAACTAAAGAAATGATGATCCGGGCAATCTGCAGCCATATCGAATGGCCTAAACATCTTGAGATTCTCACTGCCTTCTGAATATTCTGTATCATTCACAATCTTTTGCACTTCTTGATTCAAAATTTCCTCATTATATGTATCAAACTCGTTCGAAATTTTTGTCTCGGTGCAAAGTTCAGTTTCCTTCAATTGGTTTTCACCATGATCCTCGGGTTCGCTTCCGTCAGTGGGAATCTGGGAAAATGGTGTTGAAGCAGAGGTTCTGAGTAGACTTGCAGCAATGTTCGTGAAGAATCCAATGGCAGCTTGTGGAAGGAAAAAGGAAGCGGAATTCCATAGTTGCTTTTTACAACCATCATTTCCATCAGAGCTTAGCAGATCCTGAATATAATTTTTTCGTCAGTTCTCTGAAAATTGGTGTACGTGATGCACTATTTCCATGTATAAACTTTCATTAATTTCTAATATAAACGGTGTCAAAGTAATAGGTGATTAAGAGTTGAGCAAAATCGGACGCTTCATACAGTAAAAATCCCCTATTCAAAAAGGGAAATCACAGTATATTCTAACCTGTTGGGCACATGAAGTTTGTTTTTCATGCTCAAGTATCTCTTCGTTCAAGTCTTCAACATCTTCATCCCGAGAGAACGATGCGGAACGTTCATTAATATCAATGCGAAGAATCTCAGTAGGTTCAACCTGTGACAAGACAGATATACAGCTTTGAGTCACATTTTCTATTTACCAGCAAAAAAGAACGGTGAAAATTTGGTCAATTGGACCAAAAAAAATAAGTTGGAGCAGAAGAATTGCATAAAAATAAAATAAATTATAGATGAAAACGAAAATTACTTATCCTATTTGAATGTGATAGGATTTGATCTAGTTTATTATTTTGTTTCTTCTTTATCTATATATTCAATAATATTCTCATTAATGCTCAATAATCTCTCAACGGGACTTTTGCAGTGTGAAAAATATAAGTATTTTCTATTTTTACAAAAATGAATCGACAAGTTACCAAATTATTTACCTTGCTCGTAATACCGTTCGCCCATTTCACCTCCACAGTACCATGCTTGAAACCCGTCACTATGCCAATGTACGGAAGGAAGGTATCAGGAAACATGTTCTTATCATTTCCATATACGTTTCCTTTTGAATTGTCCTCCTCAAAAGCCATGCTTTGCTGATTTTCCTTTTCAGCTTGGTCATCAAACTTAGTATTAATCATTCTAAAAACAAGATCACCAAAACAGAAGCTGAAATCCGGGTGCTCAACCAATTCATAAGCACTCACAGTTTCTATCATCCTTTCACCATCCAAACTGTCTGTTTCCGCAGTTTTCCATTGTACTTTTACTGTAAGCTCCTTCGCATCCATTCCCAGAACAATGCCCAATTTTTGGCTTCTTGTAATGAGCGGATCATCAAAAGTGCTTTTCTCCGTCACAAACTGCTGTGGCCAAAAATCATAAGCATTCACCACATTCACGGGAATCAGCGTCTGCGAGTCCAATCCGACTGAGATATCACCATCTTGCCACACAACGTTGACTTTAGTCTTTGTTTTCACGATCTCACAAACTTCTACGGAGACCGAACCGAGATTTTTCTTCCTACTTTCGAAATTCGGAAGCTTACACCAATCACCAAGTTGCCAATTCGAGTTCAAAAAGCCAGATAGTAGTGTAACCTTTTTCGAGTCGAGCAAGCGTGGAGGAGAAGGAAGATCAGGATTACTTGGTGTAAGAACAGAGACAAGCCAATCAACAGATAACAATCCGGCTTCCACTTCACAAATAGTGCCTTCATCTTGATTTTTCCAAGTACCACATAACCATCCAGCTGATTTGGATGCATTTGAAAGCTTGAATCTGACTCTTTGCCCCGGATAGAACGGTAATTGCACATCGTCGAGCACATTTGGAGATAGAGGTTGTAGCTTTTCTTGATCAGTGCCATTAACGTCATATTTCGTCCCATCGTCAAAAACAATGGTTATGCGGTCAACCACTTTATCTATCTTCCCAATCCACGGGCCGAAAACGACATAATCACCCACGGAAAAAGATCGAATCTTTAAAAGATTCCTGGAGTTCACACCTTCAACTTTGCTCCCAAATATGGTCTCCAAATCCACAAGCATGTCGATGCCGATGATTCTACCCTTCTGTCCCGATGGATCTGTGGCAGAGAAAACCATGTCTCCGTGCGTAAATCCTCTCTCAAATGAGAGAAAGTCGTCAATTTTCTCAATGCTCTGTTCCAAACTTGACAATATGCTTCGTGCTTGACCTCCGTACAAAAAGTCACCTTGATCCTCCGTACCGCTTTCACTTGAGCTATCCCAATCAGAGTCACTCATGAAGATATCCATCTTTAAAATTCCTACGGGCAGACAATATATAACTTCGTATCATCAACCTAAGTTTAGATATATATGTAAGCATAAGGGGATTTATAAGTTTAGATTTCCTACCTCAATCACACGAGAATATGAATGATCGTTCGCTTTCAAAGACCCGAACAATACAGTCTTTCTTAGAATATGAATCTCGTCGTCAAGGAGTCTTAAAAACCTGTCAGAGCAAAGTTACATCTAATGAGTTCGCTGTAAAACTACAGCACGACCACGACATTATTTTGTTGTAGATTTCAGAATTTTAAATTACCAATTGCATTCCTATTTAATGATATATGAATTTTAAGTTAAAAATAATTAAATTTCCACTAAGAAGATCAAACAGATTATTTATGAATTAATGTAGATAAGGTACTAACCTGCGTGTCGTTTGAGTTGATCCAAGAGGGTATAAATGGAACACTTCTTCGTGATAAACCGTTAAGAATTTAACTGAAAATTGACACAAATGATGTGCCAATCCGATAATCTACCACGAAAACAAGAGATAAAAATGCCAAAGGAGATTTGCCCTATCGATATCGAAGGACGATGAGAGTCGAAAAGGACTAAGGACTCTCTTAATGCCAAAGGAGATTTGCCCAATGTTTTGGACTCAAGATTTCAGCTACGAGGATTTCTCCTAGTAGAGATCTTGAAATGTAACTTCCAACTGTCGTTACAGTTGAACTGGGAGAGTGAGTTTCCCAGACTATGAACAAACGATAAACAGAATTATCAACTGACCAAAGGGAAACTGTGTATATTTTGTCACTGAAGATCCCCCCAATGGAGCTGAACTCTTAATGATATTTTATTCTAAATGCAACTTAAGTGACCAAAGGAACCCTAAATTCTATGCCAAAGGAGATTTGCCCCAACCAAAAACCTAAATTTCGGCTCCCGGTTCGTAAACCACCAAACTAGATAGGTAGATAAGCAAAACACAAGCCACCAACAGCCGTTCAGCCATAAACCAAGCCGTTAAGATAGATTCCGAACAAGAGTGTGTGGTTGCCAACTTCAAGAGAGCTCATTAAGATTCTCTCAAAGCTGAATGCTAAGAGAGCTTCTTCTACCAGTTTTAACATATCCGGGAACCTGCATACAGAACATACCATCCAAAAAGTTACAATGTGCAAAAGGTTTGAATTATATAGTTATGTTTCATCAAGATGGCTAAGCCCAATACTTTGTTTCAACGAAAGGACATAAAAGTGGATAGAGAAAAAAATTACAAATCAATCAAACGCAATATAGCAACGAAGTAAAAAAAAAAAAAAAAAAAAAAAAAAACATGAATGTGGAAATCCAATTTGGAAAGAAAACCACGGGCAAACGAGAAAAATCCACTACGATCGAAAAATGTTTCAATGGAGAAGAGAAAGCGAAAATTAAATTATGGCCAAGTTTTAAATTAGCCTAAAATGCTACTTTACAACAAAGCTCTAATATAATCGCCTACGAAAATAATTTCGTAAGGTGAAACTACGAAACGGGTCAGGCCAAGAAAACCAAAATTATTCGCATTTTCTGTTATCAATCCTTTCTGATGATATAGCACAGAACTTGAATGAATAAAATATGACATATTAAGAGTGAATGATGATACCTATAGGAAAAATAGAGAGATTTAGATAACCAAAACATCCATATATTCCCTAACATAACCTAGCAGCCAAATTCTTTTCCTTTATTCTGAAGAAACAGGTATCATTGAGCTTATATACAGTACAGAGAAATCAAACAGAATATCCAGTACTACAACAAAGTTGCTTTCAAGAACAAAACATGCGATTTTTCAATTCTTTCGAAAACCAACATTTCAAGAGAACAATATAGAGCAATCAGATAACAAGAAATTTAGTCTTTAGTATGATTGACATACTTAAATCACTTCGAAAGTGACACGCAACATCTTTCAACCACTGCAAAACATCCCCAAATACTCTTTCAAAGTAGTCTAGATTAATATTCAGAATTTTTTCCGAAATTTCGCGTGCATGTAGGTAGAGATTCAGAAACTGACGAATGAACAAACGAACGAACGAACGAACAGAATCATAATCAAACGAAGAAGAAACGTTACCATTTTCCGCTCTGAATCCGTCGAAAGCAACCACCAAAGTCCTCGGAGTCGTATCTGCTCGAAGAAGACGGAGGTGGGAGAGAATTCAAAGCGTGGAAGTTGGTGCGTGAATCGCAGAGCTCGAAAGCATTGCAGAGAATCTTGGGGAAGAAGAAGATTGAGTCGCAAATGCAATTATAGAAAAAAGAGGAGGAATATACCAACAGTATATCACACTCACATTTTATTCATAATAATATTATTATTATTATTATTATTATTATTATTATTATTATTTTATCGTTATTTATTTCTTCAACTTTATACCCTTCTGTTTGTTAGAATTAGAAAGAATGCAACCTTTTCATTTCCAATTTTGCCCTTCTTTTCTTTAATAATTTACTCTCTAGTCCAAGCTCTTCCGCTAAGCTAAGAGGTAGCCACTTTTTTATTTTGCTTTTATATACTTTCTATTTTTATAATTATATGTTCTCGAAGGCTTAGTCGTAATTTTACTACACCTCTATTCAAGAGGTCACAGGTTCAAACCCCATGAGACTCAAATAAGTGCCCTATTTACATATGTAAACTGTTCTTACAGTGAATATATCTAGTAATGCGACTGATAGTGTCACCCCATTCAAAAAATAATAATAATATGTTCTTGATTTTTAAATTACGACGAATGTTGCATTTAATATTTATTGTTGTTTTTACAGTGAAAATATTTAACTATGACGAATGTTGCACAATAATACCTATCTTTTTTTTGTGCGGCAAAAATACTTAACTACGACAAATATTGTAATTTACTTTGTAAAGGTAAAAATACTCATTTTATCACATACTTATGTGATTATTGTACGTTATTTTCTCTTACATAAGCTCATGTATAATAATATGAGTACTTTTGGCACTAAACAATAACTTAGCTAGCCAACAAAAAATAATTTAAGGATTTAATTACATAATCTCATGTATAAAATGAGTACTTTTGCGTTACAAATTAAAATAAAATATTCATCGTAGTTAAGTACTTTCGCCGTAAACAAACTATTGGATTTACATCGTAGATTTTTTATTTTTAAAAAATAATTAAATTAGTAAAATAGAGAGTAATTTAGTCAAACCACACGTATATTATACATTTTGAATTTTTTTTAGAATGAAAATGTTTATTTAAAAAAATGCAGGTAGAAAGTAGAAAGTAGAAAATAGTAAAAGTTCCCTTTCAAGTATTACTATTTACTATTATTTGCGGAAACATAAGCTCATGAAATAATTGCATTATTCGGCATAGTTATGTATTTAAAAAAATAAATTACTTTTAGTTTCGGATTTTGAAAGAAAAAAACAATTTTTTTAACTAACAAGACAGTTGTTGGTGGTAATAAAAGTTGAGTTAGCGTTCGGTAAATTAAAATATTTAGGGTAAAAGGACTAAAATAAAATAAAAACTCTGTTTTTTATTTTTAGAAAAATCGAAAGCTATGAATCTTAGCTTTTAAGCATGTTGTACAAAAATCTAAAAACGTTTTTTTTTTTTTTTTTTTGTAAGAAACAATCTTGCCATACACATAAAAAATAATTTAATTTATTTTAAAAACAAAAACAGGACTAAATAAGCTATGTCAAACGAATATGTAATGATATCTTGCTTATAAAAGCTGCATATTAATGTTGGCGTGCAAACTTAGTTGAAGAAAAATAGAAAACTATATATATTGGAGGGTGTATAAAAAATTAAAATAAATTTTAAGAGTATACTTTAATTATTTTTAGAACTTAAAGGGTATATTTTTACTAAAAGTAAAACTTAAGAGTATAAAAGAAAATTTTCCCTATATGTTGTTATTATATCTTATTACGTACTTTACTCAATGGCTTGACAACAACTCCTTATCCGACCAAACCAAGTGACATTTAATTGCCGCAAATAGGATCCCCTCAAAGCAGGGAAACCAAATATTGTGTGATAACCATTAGAACTCAAAAAAAAAAAAAAATCACATTTCCGTCTATTTTTCATTTATAAAAAAACAAAATACCACTAAACTTGTTTGGTCTAGTGATATAATTCCACTACACACCTCTCGAAGACGGGTTCAAACCCCATAAGACTAAAATGTGTGCCCCCTTTATATATATAAATTTTGCCATCAATGTCTCATGTTATAACACTGAATATATCTAGTACTAGTAATGCGAAAGTGCATTGTAACCTTGGTTAAATTTTTTTATTAATATAATAACCGAAAGTTCAAAATTATAATTTTACAAAATAAATATAACAACTACTCGGAACAATCAATAGCAAACTGGTCGTCAATATACATACATACATAGGCGGAACCACTCACAAGAGTGGTGTGGTTCCAACCAACCCCCCCCCCCCCCCCCCCCCCCCCCCCCCCCCCCCAATTTTTTTTAATAGATCATTTTTAGCACTATTTTTGTAAAAAATTATAAATGACACCCTTCTGTTTACACTACAAATTTAAATCAGCCACCCCGAAGTCCAAATCCTAGTTCCGCTTATGCATACATGAAGTAATATATATATATATATATATGTATATTAGATATATACATTAGATATATATATTAATATATATATATCCCCAGAATATATATATATACATATATATTAGATATATATATACATAACAATTATCATATATGAAATAATAGATATTTATATATGTAAAAACACATAATCTCTAAATGAAAAAAAAAAATTGATTTTTGGTAGCAAATTTTTAGATGAAAATCGCAACCGGTATCGTTTAGCACAAATTGGCAGCGGTTTTAATCGCATATATAGGTTTTATAAATAATAAGAAAAAGAAAAAAACTAAAAACACAATGGTGAAAAAATCGGTAAATAAATACTTTCAGTATCTAATTTGGACATGGACTCTCTTTATATTACTAAATCGTATAGGCTTACTTTTTTCTTCTTCTTCAAATAACTTTATCAATAATTATATATAGCTAGGGTTTAGTAAAACAAAATCTAGGAATCATAAGGTATTATTTTAATGTACTTATTTTCTTCACTCTCAAAGAGACAACTGATCCTCAGTCATGCAATTTAATAGGTTAAATAGATTTATAAGTGATGCATGCAATCATAAATATATATTTCATTTAGAAATATTTCTCATGTCACAGAAAATAAAAGATAAAAAAGCAACTCTTGAGAAAAGCTTCCCCATTTTTCCAAAGTAAAGCAAGTAGAAACCTTAAATAGCGTACGTGATCAAAGCGCACCAAGTGTATTTTGGACCATACATACATTTTCTCTTCTCTCTCTCTCTCTCTCTCTCTCTCTTTTAATTGTTTGAGCATGTGATTGATTAAGATTGTCTAAGCATCTTCATCAGCATATCTTCTTATTTTTATTTTCTTATCTATATATAATATATATTCTTCCCCATATAGTCAGCATAAAGAATATCCTTCTAATAAAAAATATATGTGAACACAATGACTTGAGTGAAGCTAGAAAAATATTAGGAGGGGTCAAAAATAACGTAACAACATTTTAAACATTGAAATGTCACATATAGTTATTTCAAAATTTTAATCAACTGAAATTAACTTATAACAATCTCTCCATTGTTACGACTATATATTATTTAACAATTCATCTCTTATGTTATTACATAATTGATTGATCTTAAAAAACTTTAGAGCAAAAAAAAGTCCTTCAATCGTTACAATAGGTAAAATAAAAGCTAACAGCAAGAACCGAGTAGCTAGGAAATGGAATAAACCAAGGAATATGTTTAAATCAAACAATATTGATCACTGTATTTAGAAACGACAAACCATGTTCTAATTTTTTTTTTTTTTTTTATGGGGTGGCACTATCGGCCAAGGTTACAATGTTTTCTCGCATTACTAGATATATTCGGTGCAAGAACAGGTGGCATTATTGACCAAGTTTACATGTGTAAAGGGGGCACTTATTTGCAAGGTTCAAAATGCTGTTTTTGCCGAAAAATCGTTTGCCGTTATCGACGGAGTAATCGTTTACCGATGGATTTATCGATGGAAAACCTATAAATATTATCGTTTGCCGTTATCGAAACTTATCGAACTTATCGATGGATTAATCGGTTATCGATGGATTTATCGATGGAAAACCTATAAAAAAATAAATTATAATAACAATTATTATTTACAAATTATAAGTTGTAACTTGTTAGTCAAAATGCTCTCTTTAGTTATTTACTATTAGATAAAATATGCTTATTTGATAAATTTTGGAAAGAGTCGAAGTCATATTTTACTAAAATAAAATATTTTAAAATCACCAATTGTTAATTATATAAAATCTGCCCACTTGAAGTTGTATAAAAAAAATTGAAGAACTAGCTCAATTTAACCAATTTCCTAAAAATATGTACTTTTGCCTCAATAGTTGGAAAACGTCAAATTACAAAACAAATTATGTCAACCACACAATTTATGAATTATATACAATATTGTAAAATGAAATTACACCAAAAAAAGTCGATTAACTAGCTCAATTAACCAATTTCTGAAACATATGTACTTTTGCCGCAATAATTGAACAATTCGGGAAAACATCAAATTGCAAAAAAAATTATGTCAAACTCACAGTTTACTAATTATATACATTGTTAAACAATGAAATTACATCAAAAATATTAAAAATATAGCTCAAGTTCATTAATTTCCAAAAAATAAATACTTTTACCGCAATTATATAAACAATTCTAACAAACACTAAAATCACCCCAAATCTGCAAAAAAAATAACAAAAATCACACAAACTATTATAATTCATCCATATTCCTTAATAAACCTTAAAAAATCAAATTCAACTATAACATTTGATTCAAAGCCTAAAATGTACAATCAAAGTATCATGAAACTCAAACTTGAACTTTCATTCAACCTAATAGCTTTCTATGTAACTCTATTAAATATAGAATAAAATTGTGAAAATTTGACATGATTCATACATATACAACATTTAAACTTCAAAACACTCAAGATCCACTAAAAAAAAACCCTAAAATACCTTTAAATTCTAAAATTAAAAGAAATTGGAACTTTTGCCGCGAAAAAGAAAAAACTATGCTGGGGTTGACTTATCGTTTTTTACCGAAAAGTGACTCACTTTTCGAAAAATTGCACTTGAAAACTTTGATGGATAAGTGACTTGCTTTTCGAATCGAAAAATCGCGATAAGTATAAAACGACAATGATAAGAGGAGATAAGTTACCGAGAAGTGGTTTTCAGCGATAAATCGCTCGATTATCGCAAAATTTCGAACCTTGCTTATTTGAGTCCCATTGAGTTTGAACCCGTGCTCTATTGAATATATATGTAGTGGAGTTACCACTAGACTAAGCAAATTTGGTTCGAACCATGTCCTATTTTAAGTAGAAGGAACATGGATAATGCAATGTCATCAACCTCTTGGGAATTGCAAAGAATGCACCGACGAACATTCATGCAAAAAAAAAAAAAAAAAGACAAAATAAAATAAAAATAAAAAACTTATGAATGGTTAAATTAAGATCTACACCAACAGCACTGAGGCATAAATAGTGAGAAAAAGTAGAACAATTAATATTCAACAAGAAAAGGCATTGGCAATGAAAATGACTAAATCCTAACAAGACCATCTTTTCCACTTCAACACACCTTTTTCATCTTTTGAATTGCTCTTGTTTTTCTCCTTTTTGGGGTAGACCAAAATCGAAATTGCCTCTTTTTTTAGGTGCTATCTTTTTTTCTTTTTTTTTTTACTCTCTGTAGTGAATTGGGTTGAAATTTCAATGAGCCCTAGGAGATGGCAAAGGGTCAAAATCATGATCCTGATAGTTTCTTCTAAATTTCAAAATTGTCAAACTATGGAACTTTTTGAAGTTTGTATCATCGCACATTTTTTATTACTAGATTAATAGGAAGAGAACTTTTTAGATACGCAACTCAACACCCAAATCACAAATTAAAATTGCACTGCTATTAACAACGTCGTGCAATGCATAAAAACATAAACTCGCCGCAGCGAGATAGCTTGCATGACAATTAATACCGTTGTGTAAAAAAAAAACAACAGTTCGATAAAAAAAAACAGATTCTTTTTCCAAAAATTTCGTAGGCTAAAAATTTGAAAATTAAAATCTATTCCACATTTTCAAACGACCCAAAATATGAATGATGATCAAATACAACAATGCATAAATATATACATTAAACTTATATACTTTTTTTTAACCTAAAACCAGAAATTTCAACACAAAAATGTAAGAACTCAAAACACACACAAATTAGATACATAAATACAAACATAAACATCAAATTCATGAAGCAAATTAAAAAAAATTATGATCCAAATCGAAGAGTACCGATTTTAGGATTTAATTAAAACGTTGGAATTCGGCTAAAAACAAAAACATCATGCAAACCATGAGACTTTTTAGGAAGGTCGTTCCCACCCAAAATATGCTAAGGAAAATTCATTTTCTGTCACTTCAATCCGGAGAAAAAATATATTTTATACGAGAGAGAGAAGAATAAAAACAAATGAAGTTAAATGAGGTAACACGGACGTATCCATGATATTTTTTGCAAATTTATCCTGCGAACATTCAATTTTTCATTTTTAAAGATGTTTTTATACTAAGTGTAAGACTATGAATTTTGACTTTGCACTATATTCTAGTACAAATAGTAGCTTAGACAACGAAAATTTCCATTGTTTAAAGTTTATACAACGGAAATTTTCCGTTGCAATATGCCATGTTGTGTAATGTTACACAACAGAAATTTTCCGTTTCAATTGACCAATCTCTGAATGGACGTCATACATTGATATATATATATATATATAAATAAGTATATATAGATTCTTGTAACTCCTCTAGCAGTTGGCTCACATGTATATTTTTTATTCTGTCTAATACTTTTCCGTATTGTACATCTGTTCTTTGTAGAGCTGCACATGTGAAATCGCCACTCCCGATTCGACGCGTCGCGACGTGATTCCTCGGTTCGCGATGCATCGCAATTTTTTGCGGCAAAAGTCGCGATTCATCGCGATTCTGGGACTGCGTTGTGAGTTTAAGCCTGACTTGGCCCAACTCCTAGCAGAGATTTCCCCACCAGGGATCTCCCTACCAGAACTTCCCCTGGCAGAGAAGAGCCCGAGCAGAGATCTTCCTAGCAGGAGTTCTCCTACCAGAGAGCTCCCCACCAGAGATGGGTCCGACCAGAGATTTCCCCCAGCAGGAAGGACCCGACCAGGAATGCTCCTACCAGAGATGGCCCTAGCAGAGATGAGGGAGAGCAGAGATGTCCCCTAGCAGAAGAGGACCCTAGCAGGATTCTCCCGGGAAGAAACGGGAAACGCCAGAAGTCAAGAAGAGCTATTCCACGAAGGTGCCAAACTTGAGGAGCAAGTTTGGATATTTGATTTGATTTGGTTTCCTGATTCTGTTAGGATTCGATGTAAATGTAAAAGATTTGATTGAGTGTATTTTAGGAAGTTTAACTAGGGTTTCGTTTTTGGTCTCCTATAAATACTTGTGTTAGTGTTTATTTTTGTAACTCCATTATTGCAATTTTTGCCTTCGAATTAATCAAGAGAATTCTTTCTCCCAAAGCTTCTTCTTCCTTTGTTCTTGCTCTTTGTGTGTTCTTTGGTTGCAGATCCATTCCCATTGGGAACCAACATGCGTCGCGACGCGTAGGAGGCTGATCCGAGCTTTCCATCCAATGGCCAGGATGATGCCACGTCATCGATTCGTGTGGTGTTTTTGTTTGTGGCAATAATAACACATTTTCACCCGAAATTTATTACCCAACCACAATTTTTACCTACTTTATTCGAATACAACCCTAAAATTTCAAAAAAAAAAAATTACCCGCTATCTCCTCATAATTATTCACCCACCACAATAATTATTCACCCACCCAACTCTCTCCTCAAACCCTATAAACACCACCCCTTCCTCCCTCATTTCCTCACAACAATCTTCCATCTCTCTCTCAAATTCTCTCAATTCTCTAAGTTTTTTCCCTCTAAAGCTCTCAAGTTCCATTATGTCTCGAAGAAGCGGCGGTAGTTCCGGGGGTCGAAGGACGGCTAGGAATTTGTAACCCCAATTTTAAATCGGGGATCAATCGCAACCTACGCCCGACGGCTACATTCCCGTTATGCTACCCCAAGAAATATTTCCCTCCCCACCAAATCCAAATTATCCCGATGATACCCAACGGTCTGTAAGACCTAGTCTAGTCCGGGCGATGGGCCAGCACGACGCCAATCCGACGTGTGTGCCCCGAGTATTGGTCGACGCGGTACATGAAGTTAGGGCGACGAGAACCAACGATCCATTTTTCAACCTCATGTTTCAAGAGCAACCCGCGGCCGCCGCCGACGACGACGAAACTCAACGCCACGATGACGACGACGTTAAGACGCCGCATTCAGTCCATAGTTCCGTTGTCGGCTCGTACCACCGCGGTTCTCCTCTACCATCCCTTCAAGAACCCGGTGAAGGCTCCGTTGGCGGTTCTCGACGTGGACAATCATCAACCGGGTAATCATTTAGTTTAATTAATTAATTTAGTTTAATTAATTAATTTGTCACGTCTCTTGAAAGTCTTAGTATGCTCTGTGCTTGCGGTTCTGACTGATCTTCCACATCAGAAACGAATTTCTTGAGATTTAATAATCATTTAATCATATTAGTTTAATTAAACTTTAAATGGTTACTTAAATAAGTTAAAAAAATTAAAAAATGTAATTAGTATGTGTGGTGATAATTATAAAGTTCTTATTGGATTATGGTGTCTTAGAAAGATCGGTTTTTAAATAAGGTTTGCTTTGCACTCTCCTCCAAGCTAGCCTGGGAACCTTGAGGAGTTCTGTCTAGAAAAGCTTGGGCCTAAAGTGAGATCATAACATCCTTTCCAGTCGACCTGGCTTTGGAACCTCGGGGAGTTCCGTCTAAAAGAGCTTGATAATTATTTTCACACATAAAAAATACCATTTTTAATTTTGTTAACTTTTTTAATTAACTATATGAAATTTTATTTAATTAATATGATTAATATTAATATTTAATCCATATAAAATTAATACCGGTTTTTATTTTGTTAATCATTTTTCTCCCTTATATTTTTAATAGGGAAAATCCTACGGCCTTGTTGTGGGGACGACCAAACAGAGCGAAAGTGTGGGAATATTTTCACGAAGAACGACGTGTGGAGAACGGTATTCGAGTCAAGATCGCCACGTGCAAGAAGTGCCATACAACCCTAGATGCGCCGGGGGAAAAAGGAACCGGCTACTTGATGCGACATAAAAAAGCATGCTACGGAGACGATGACGAGGTAAACACAGCACAGGTAAGTGCTCTTACCACCGAAAATTTACGGAAATGGACCCTCGAGTGGTTACTGTCTACGGGCGCCCCGATGAGTTTAATGGAAAATCCTGCGCATACACAATACATGCAAATGATTAATCCGTCTTACGAACAGTTTTCCCGTACGACGTATACCAGGGACATGGAAAAGGCTTACAAAATGCAAAAAAATTATTTGGTCGAGTTTTTTAAAATGTCAAACATAAATGTTGCTTTCACCACCGACTTGTGGAGCGGTCCGAGTCTAAACGATTATTTGAGTCTGACCACCCATTACGTCGACGAGGATTGGGTTCCATGTCAAAAACTTTTAAATATGTCACCATTCGAGTGTCGCCATACCGGCAAAAACATTTCCGATAAATTAATAGAATTATTCAATGATTGGGGTTTGCAAAATCGTATTATTTCTATTACTTTAGACAATGCTTCAAACAATAACGCCGCTATTACTATCTTAGAAAATAGTTTGCCCGGTTCTCCTTTTCATAATATTTTACATCAAAAGTGTGGTTGTCACATTATTAATTTAATTGCTAGAACGGGCGAACATAATATTTCAGACCACGTTGAAAAAATACGCGGCGTTATTGATTGGATCCGGCATTCTCAAACCACCACTAGGCGGAGACGATTTTGTAAAGAGCACAATCATAAAGCTAATAAGTTTGGTTTAGACAATAATACACGATGGAACTCTACGTATCTAATGCTTTCAGTTGTGTGTAGACAGAGGGTACCGTTAAGCGCTTTCCTCCACTTGGAACTAGAGGCCTCGGAGCGGATCACGGAGGCAGAATGGGAAACCGCCGAGAAATTCACCCAATTCCTCAAACCCTTTTACGTTGTTACTTTAAATTTTTCTAACAAAAAACAACCTTCTTTGAATCATGGTCTTTCGAGTCTATATGAAATTACAAACACTTTTTCTGAATTCGAAAATGACCCTATTATTTCTCCCATGATTCCGGGAATGGTTGCAAAATTCAAAAGTTATTGGGATCCACCTCCTTTTTCGTATTGTTTCGGTGCTATCTGAGATCCCCGTATTATGTTTACTTTCGGGCCGTTGATGTTAGCAATCGGGATAAACTTAGGGCTGGATTACACTGATTATATTAAGGTTGTTAATGAAGCTTTTTATGAACTGTACAGTGAATACGACCGGCGGTTCCCACAGTTCAACGTGGAGGCGGAGCGAAGGGCAGTGATGGAAAGCCCAACCAAGACCGGCCTAGCATTTGTCCGGAGACTGAAGCAAAGACTGGATCGCGGAGAATCATCGGGATCCGGTACGCCACCGGCACGAGCGGAGGACACGGAAGGCGCACCGCAAGAATTGAAGCGGTACTACGGCCTACGGATCGACGAGGAATCCCTCGAGTTCAATGTGATTGGATGGTGGAAGAATCAACGGGAAAGATTCCCGATATTGGCGAGAATGGCGAGGGATATACTGTCCATCCCCATTTCAAGCGTTGCTTCGGAGAGCGCATTCAGTTCGGCTCAGCATATAATCGACGACGGGAGGGCGTCAACAACTCTTACACACCTCGAGCAAGCAGTGGTGTTGAACGATTGGATGTTCCGCAACCCCACCATCGCCCAACGGTCCGAACCAACCGAGCTGGAGCTTATGACTCAAAAGTTTAACGACTGGTTCCCCGAGTGACGCAATGTAAACGCCAATATGATGTGCTCTTTCCTCTCTTGGTTTTATGTCCCTAAGGAGGGTTTTTCAAGAGAGGTTTTAGTGAGGCATCTTGTAATATTTACACTGAATATTTACAACTTCTTCCACCTTATTGTAATATTCACAATGAATAATACAACTTTTTTTAATATCTTGTTTTATCATATTTATTTATTTGTTTTATCATATTTATTAATTTTAAAATAAATAACATACTTAAATAATAAATATTGATAGTTAAATTCGGATAAAAACTAAGAAAATTAAACATTGGAAACAAATAGAAACTTTTGCCGCAAAAATGAGTCTTCTTTCCTCGCTGAATCGCGACTTGATCGCGACTTGCTGCGACCAAGTACTTCGCGATACATCGCGACCAGGGACTTCACGATTTTTGCGATTTTCATCGCGATGCATCGCGACTTACAGCTGTGCAGCTCGAGTTCTTTGTGAAGACATCACTCATATGAATTATATAAGCAACACTTTTCATATTATTAAGACATTATTAGGGTTTAGTGGATTTCATGCATCAGAACAACACCACACTTGCCAAATTCCAATAGGGCACAACGGTTTATATTTTATTATTCTTCAGTGATTACAGTAACTTTTCACTATGAGAACGTACTTTATAAAATATTTGGAGGAAAAATTAATTAATAAATACATGATTATAGTTCCCAGCTCCCCATGATTCAGTGTATACAAAACAATATATATATATGTGTGTGTGTGTGTATTTTGCTGCCCTACTGGTTATGTTATGGAAGACATATGTTGTGAATATAAAATATAGAGAAAATATGTATATAGCTAACGGCTAATTATGGATATACCAAAATTATTCTAGCGAATATATAATGCTTTTTTGTTTACATTAATTAATCAAGAATAAACCAAAATATAGTGGAAGCATCACTAGATCAATAGAATTAGACAGCCTATTTTTGCAATTTCCCAAAATGGGTTTCACATGTTTGTTTGTGCTCTCTACCAATAAACCACAACGGTGCAAGATTATATATAAGTCTCTTTAGGGTTGTATATATATATATATATATATATATATATATATATATATATATATATATATATATATTTACTTATACTGTAAAACTCGACACAAAAGAATAGCTCTTTTGGAAAGTCAACTCAGTTATCGCTTAAGATAACACAAGTCAACAATAATAGTACCATAAACTTTGAGATACTTGTCTAAGTTTTAACCACATATATATATATGTGAGCTTAAGCTTGACTTAGTCCGGGTGACGACCAGAACCCAGGACGGGCAGAAACACTTGCGAGGAGTCAGCCCGGGTACCGACCAGAACAGAAGACGGACAACCGTTCAGCCCAGCTCGGGTGAACACGAGCAAAACGTCCGGATAGAAGGCAAGCTCAGCCCGGAGCATACGAGCAGGTCAGCTCGGGGACAGAGAGACTGTCCGGGCAGGAAAGGGAAACTCTACCCAGAAAGGAAGATGCGTAGATTGAGGAGCAAGCAAATCAAGTCAAAGATTTGATAGGATTATTTAGGGTAGTTTCCTGATTTTGTGCGATTTGGTTAGCTAGGGTTTCGCCTATGTGAGGCTATAAATATACCTAGCATGTACACTTTGTAGAGTGTAGAGTCCATTAGAATTTTGAGTTTATCTTCTTGTATTGCCTTCGATTATTAATCAAGAGAATTTCTTCTCCCAAAAGTTTGTGTCCTTTATATTTCTGTTCGATTTCCTTTGGTGTTATTCGTGTTCTTTGCAGATCCGTGAATTGGGATCCAACAAGTGGTATCAGAGCTTCAATCGAAGAACATGTCTTCATCATCAGAGTCACCGATGGAAAGAGCTTTGGTCGCGCCGAAACCAGAGACCAGAGAAGGCACAGTTACACTCCATTACCCCATGCTCACGAAGAGCAATTACGCCGTGTGGGCGTTGAAGATGAGGGTGAATCTGCAGGCGCAGGGAGTATGGGAGGCCGTAGAGAACGGCGGTGTCGAAGGGCGCAAGGAAAGAATGGCTCTAGCCGCTATCTACCAAGCAGTTCCGGAAGATGTTCTTCTCATGCTTGCCGAGAAAGATTCCGCGAAGGAAGCATGGAAAACTCTTCAGACCATGCACATGGGCGCAGATCGCGTCAAGGAGGCAAAGGTCCAGACCTTGAAGAGTGAGTTCGAGGTCATGAGGATGAGGGAGAGCGAATTAATTGATGATTTCGCTATGCGGCTCACGTCCATTGTGACCGGCATACGCTCGCTGGGAGACAAGGTGGAGGAGACCACCGTCGTCAAGAAGTTTCTCCGAGCAGTGCCTCACAGGTACATGCAGATCGTGACATCGATAGAGCAGTTCGGCGATCTCAAGACCATGTCGGTCGAGGAGGTTGTTGGTCGTCTCAAGGCCCACGAAGAGAGACTTCGGGGTTACGGTGACAAAGACGAGGAGAAGAACCTCCTGCTCACGCATGAAGAGTGGACGGCCAGACAGCGGAAAACCGGGGGAGCCGAGTTTTCTACAAGATCCTCAGGTCGGAACAGCTTTGGTGGAGAAGTCCGAGGACGCGGACAGGGTCGTGGACGAGGTCGAGGTCGGGACATGCGTGGTCGCGGCAGTGGATCTACCCGTCAGGAAGGCACGACCAGGAGAGACAAGAGCACAGTGAAGTGCTACAATTGTCAGAAGCTTGGGCACTTTGCATCTGAGTGCCGGAGCAGGAACCAGGGCGAAGAAGCGAATCTAGCAAGATTCCCAGACGACCAGCCGGCATTGTTGTTTGCCGAGCAGGAAACGCACCTGGACGAGCAGAATGGCGAGTGTGACGCCAAGGCCCGGGCAGAAGTGATCAGTGTGCCGATCAGCCAGAGGCCGAGCAGACCTGTCCGGAGGAGACCAGCGAGAAGGTTTTCCTCATCGAGGATAAGGTTATTGCAAACCTCCTCGTAGACGGAGAGAAGAAGGTCAGTACCGACATATGGTACTTAGACAACGGAGCTAGCAACCACATGACTGGGGACCGAGCTAAGTTTGAAGAGCTCGATGAGAAGATCACGGGCAGCGTGAAATTCGGCGATGGATCAGTCGTAGAGATCAGAGGCAGAGGGTCGATCCTGTTCGAGTGCAAGAATGGCGACCAGCGTCTGATGACCCAGGTGTATTTCATCCCAAAGTTGAAAAGCAACATCATCAGTCTAGGACAGATGACTGAGATCGGGAACACGGTGTTGCTGCAAGGGTCCTACCTGAAGATGTGGACCAAGGAAGGAGAGCTGTTGATGAAGGTGGAGCGAACACCCAACAGGCTCTACAAGATTCTCCTGAAGACGTGTCAGCCCGTCTGTCTCATGACATCGATGGCGGACCCGGCTTGGCTATGGCACGCACGGCTCGGACACGTGAATTTTCACGCGCTCAAGATGATGGGCGAGAAGAAGATGGCCTTCGGGGTTCCCAAGATAGAACACCCCGACCAGCTATGTGAGTGCTGCATGATCGAGAAGCAGGCGAGGATACCGTTTCCGATCAAGGCCAAATTCCGAGCAGAGAGACCCCTACAGTTGGTGCATGCAGACCTATGTGGTCCAGTCACCCCAGCAACATTGGCAGGTAACAAGTACTTTGTTTTACTTGTTGATGATTACAGTCGCTGGATGTGGGTTTATATGCTTAAGGAAAAGAGCGGAGCCTTTGAGGTCTTCAAGAAGTTCAAGAAGATCGTGGAGAATGGCTCGGTGCACAGGTTAAAGGTCTTGCGTACAGACCGAGGAGGAGAATTCACTTCCCAGCAGTTCGGAGAGTTCTGCGACCAGGAAGGAGTTCAACGTCACCTGTCCGCACCCCACACGCCCCAGCAGAATGGCGTTGTGGAAAGACGAAACCGAACTGTGATGAACACAGCGAGGAGCTTGCTCAAGAGCATGCAAGTTCCAGCCCGGTTTTGGGCAGAAGCAGTAAGACATGCGGTCTACCTGCTAAATCGTTTGCCGACCAAAGCGCTAGGAGAGCGTACTCCCTACCAGGCGTGGAAAGGGAAGAAACCCCACTTAGAACATTTGAAAGTGTTCGGATGCACCGCACACGTGAAGATTGCGGGGCCACATCTCAAGAAGTTGGATGACAGGAGTCAGAAGATAGTGTACCTTGGCGTTGAAGAAGGAAGCAAGGCACACAGACTCTACGATCCACGACGCGGCAGACTCCAAGTGAGCAGAGATGCTGTGTTCGAAGAGGAGATGAAGTGGGATTGGCGCGACGAGAATGGAGAACCCGAGCAGAACTCAGTGGAGTTCATTGTCGAAGACGACCAGGATGTTGCCGAGCAGGAGCAGCCCGGAACACCCAGCTCGGGAACAATCTTGCCAGAAACGAGGGAACCCAGCCCGGGAGAGAGCACCCCGGATACACCCAGGACACCAAGTCCGAGCAGGACCAGCCCGTCCAGCTCGGGAGATTCCTCCATAAAAGACGGCCCAAGAGGATTTCGTCCTCTAGCAGACGTTTACGATCAGACTCAAGAAGTGGAGATGAGCCTGGAGGAACTTTCTTTGTTGTGTGCAGAAGAACCAGTCAATTACCAGGAGGCAGCAGCCGAGCAGGAGTGGCAGGAAGCAATGAAGAAGGAGATGGAGTCCATTGAGAAGAACAGGACATGGGAGCTTACCGACCTGCCCAAAGGTCATAATCCCATCGGCCTGAAGTGGGTGTATAAGCTGAAGAAAGACACTGAGGGGAATGTCCTTAAGCACAAGGCAAGGCTGGTAGCTAAAGGCTACGTGCAGAGGAAAGGCATAGACTTTGAGGAAGTCTTTGCTTCAGTAGCAAGACTGGACACGATCAGACTCATCCTAGCCCTAGCAGCGCATCGAGGTTGGGAAATTCACCATCTGGATGTCAAATCGGCATTCCTAAACGGTGACCTCGAAGAAGAAGTGTACGTCAAGCAACCAGAGGGGTTCGGCGTCACGGGCAAGGAGCAGAAGGTGTGCAAGCTATCCAAGGCCTTATACGGGTTAAAACAAGCACCAAGAGCGTGGAACATCCGCCTTGACAAGAGCTTGAAGAATCTTGGATTCACAAAGTGCTTGAGCGAGCAGGCAGTCTACACCAGGAGTACCGGGCAGGAAACTCTGATCGTGGGAGTGTATGTGGACGACCTGATCGTCACAGGATCCAGCGCAGGAGGCGTAGATGGATTCAAGCAGCAGATGATGGCCGAATTCGAGATGAGTGACCTCGGATTACTTTCGTACTACCTCGGTCTAGAGGTGGAACAGAAGAAGGACTGCATTACGCTGAAGCAGTCGGCCTATGCGAAGAAGATCCTTAAACAGTTCGAGATGACGGACTGTAATTCGAGCAAGTACCCAATGGAGGCGAAGCTGCAGCTCGGGAAGGATGCTGAAGGGAGAAGAGTGGATCCCACGGAGTACAGACGCGTGATCGGGTGCCTGAGGTATCTCACCCACACCCGACCAGACATTTCACACGCAGTCGGGATAGTCAGTCGATACATGGAGAAGCCCACGAGTGCACACCAGCAGGCGGTGAAGCACATCTTGCGTTACGTGAAGGGCACGACGGACTACGGGATCCAGTACAACAGAGGAAGTGGAGCAGAAGTACTAGTCGGCTTTACGGACAGTGATCTGGCCGGTGATATCGATGACAGGAAGAGTACCGGAGGGATGGCGTTCTACCTCAACGGAAACCTGATCACCTGGCAGTCTCAAAAGCAGCAGACAGTAGCTCTATCCTTATGCGAAGCAGAGTTCATGGCGGCAACCGCAGCAGCATGTCAAGCTATGTGGTTGAAGGGGCTACTTAGTGAAGTGACCGGATCCGAGCAGAGACCAGCTACTCTCTACGTGGATAACAAGTCTGCAATTGCGTTGATGAAGAATCCAGTGTTCCATGGACGGAGCAAACACATTGACACGAAGTTTCACTACATTCGTGAGTGTGTGGAGAAGCGAGAGATCATCGTGGAGTTCGTCAACACGAGGGAGCAACGGGCAGACATTCTTACTAAGGCTTTAGGGAGAGTCAAGTTCGAGGAGATGAGAGAGCTGCTCGGAGTGAAGAGAGTGGAAGCAAGTCAAGTTTACGGGGGAGAATGTGAGCTTAAGCTTGACTTAGTCCGGGTGACGACCAGAACCCAGGACGGGCAGAAACACTTGCGAGGAGTCAGCCCGGGTACCGACCAGAACAGAAGACGGACAACCGTTCAGCCCAGCTCGGGTGAACACGAGCAAAACGTCCGGATAGAAGGCAAGCTCAGCCCGGAGCATACGAGCAGGTCAGCTCGGGGACAGAGAGACTGTCCGGGCAGGAAAGGGAAACTCTACCCAGAAAGGAAGATGCGTAGATTGAGGAGCAAGCAAATCAAGTCAAAGATTTGATAGGATTATTTAGGGTAGTTTCCTGATTTTGTGCGATTTGGTTAGCTAGGGTTTCGCCTATGTGAGGCTATAAATATACCTAGCATGTACACTTTGTAGAGTGTAGAGTCCATTAGAATTTTGAGTTTATCTTCTTGTATTGACTTCGATTATTAATCAAGAGAATTTCTTCTCCCAAAAGTTTGTGTCCTTTATATTTCTGTTCGATTTCCTTTGGTGTTATTCGTGTTCTTTGCAGATCCGTGAATTGGGATCCAACAATATATACACACGCATGTAGGAGAAATCCATTTCAGAACAAGAGTTACCATCTTGTAGTTGGATATGCTATACGGCATGCCCTTTTGCAAACCCTAATTTACAATACAATAAGAAAGGTGGACAGATGGAGAGAATATTATATCTCAACTGATAGTAAAAGTACATAGATTCGCGCCATAAAAAAAAAAAAAAAATACATAGTTTGGTAATGGCTACAATACTATATTTTTATATATATATATATAGTCCTAGACTCCTAGTTATAGCAGCACAAAGGACACCAGCGAAAAAAGTAAGCCTTTATATGTATATATATATATATATATATATATATATATATATATATATATATATATATATTTAGTCACTATTTAGCGTAAAGAGCACCAGCAAAAAAAGTAGTTCTTAAGTTTAGGAAGGCATATAGTCACAATTTTTATAAGGGTTATTACCGGCATATGTTCTCGTTTTTTTGCAAACATCCGACTTATGTTCTCGTTCTTTTTTTTTCGCGGCATATATTCCATAAGTCTTAAAACGTACTCAAAGTCAACCTCCGTTAACACTTCCGTCTATGTCCGTTAGTTTGTCACGCCCTTAATACCGGCATATGTTCCCGTTCTTTTGCAAATATCCTACTTATGTTCCCGTTCTTTCTATTTATGATTTTTTTTATCATTTAAAAAAAATTACTAATTTTTTCCATTTTTTATTTTCTTAATAATATTTTTTAGACAATAAAAGTACCATTTTTAGATGATACTAATTATTTTTAAGCGGTAAAATTACTTTTTTTTTTTTTTGAAATCTTCATTCTCTCATCGATGTAGAATTGATCTTCCTTTTTAATCCAGAAATCCTCTTTCGTCGTGGAAGTCTTTGATCTCCGCTTCTAACAAGCTCTCAAATCCTTAATTACCAACCCTAACCAAAGAACCAACCAATCGAATTGCCACAAAACCACGGTTCTCACCGACACCCGCGAGCTTCCATCGTGGGAGGGTTCGGTGCCAAGGAGAATTGGCATTGGGCAGAAGCAGTAAAGACACAAAGGAGGTTCTAGTGGACCGAGGTTGGGATCACCATGACCGATGACTATAGGAAAGCCATCAATGACCTGTCTATGAAGTGTTGGGAAATATTGCAATGAAAATAAAATTGAGATATCGTCAAGTGGGTCGAAACGTTGAACACCGAGTTGAACACTTTCTTCAAAACGAAGTATCGAAAGCTATCTAGATATTATGAGTTTGCTTCCCATTAATTTTTCACTCTGTAATTTTAATTTTTTATGGCTTCCCATTGTTTTATGTTGTGAGTCTTTGGGTAACGGAGTTCAAGGAGTCTTAGTTCGCTAGCGAACTTTGAAATGTTACGAAGTTTGGGGTTGACCGATTATATCCTGGGCAGCTAATTGCCTAACGAAACTCAAGCACGTAGATGAGGCGAATCAAGATTTAAGGAGAGATTCCAACGCGTCTCGGGAATCACTAACGTTTTTTATTTACATGATATCAAGAACAATTTTCGGACAAAAGAGATAGCCCGATGCTCGTCAAATTCAATAACACATCGATATGTATTTTGAATTTACTCGCTACTATTTTTCTATAATTTATTTCTCATATATTATCATCTCTAGAAAATATACCTACCGTTGCAAGGTTGTGAAACTCGGGCTCTGCTCGAACCAATCGGTGAAGATGAAGTTTGTCGAGGAGTACATGACACGTGGCAAAAACAAACGGATATAGACGGAAGTATTAACAGAGGTTGAATTTGAGTATGTTTTAAGACTTATGGAATATATGCCGCTAAACAAAAAAAGAACAGGAACATAAGTCGGATATTTGCAAAAGAACGGGAACATATACCAGTCTTAAGGGCGTGACCCATGGCAAAAACTAACAGACATAGACGGAAGTGTTAACGAAGGTTGACTTTGAGTACGTTTTAAGACTTATGGAATATATGCCGCGAAAAAAAAAGAACAGGAACATAAGTCGTATGTTTGCAAAAGAACAGGAACATATGCCGGTAATAACCCTTTTTATAATTAATGATCAAATACCTAATCTAATGCTTAAGGGATATAATAAGATATAACCAAGCTTGCTTGGCCTAGTAGTAAATCCACTACAATAAGACTCTTCATGAGGTCTTGAGTTCAATCCATTGAGACGCATAAATTGCGTAATATATGTAATCTTGGCCGATAGTGCCTGCGGCCAATAGTGCCGATTATTCTTACTGTGACAAATATCTTGTAATGTGAGTACATGTAATCTTGGCCAATAGTGCCACCCAATTTAAAAAAAAAAGATAAAATAAGATATGAAGAGTTATATCGAGTATAATCGTAGTAATTATACACATATATAATAAAATCTTAAAAGTAAAATAACGTACAAATAACTGGTTATCGATACAAAATGAAAGAAAGAAGACCCATAATAATGTATAAAACAAATTATTAATATATTTTTTGGTCCAATTTTCAAGTTGAACATGAAATATATTAGACAAGATAGAGTATTTGATATCCTTCGATTTTATTTTTTTAAAACATATGGCGCTCTACCTAAGTTTAAAAAGAATGACTATTTTATATTTTTAAGGGTTAATGACGGTGAAAATACCTAAAGTTTAGTAAAAAAAATTCCCCTCATGTACCCAAAGTTTAAAATTGGTGGTAAAAGTACCCAAAGTCGCATTTGGGGCGTTGATTACTCCATTCTCGTAACGCAGTTAACTTACTCGTTAACTCTGGCCACGTGGACAAACGTGGGTTGCTGACATGACCATTTTTTGCCACATGGACGAGCCCAATTAGAGGTTTAATTCGTTGTTTTGTCGTAAACGAGATTGATGTGGCCTCGTCCACGTGGCAAAAAATTGTTATGTCAACAACCCATGTTTGTCCACGTGGCCAGAGTTAACGGGTAAGTTAACTGCGTTACGAGAATGGAGTGGTCAACGCCCCAAATGTGACTTTGAGTACTTTTACCACCACTTTTAGATTTGGGTACACGAGAGATTCTTTGCCTAAACTTTAATTATTTTCGCCGTCATTAACCCTATTTTTAAATAAAGCTTGATGAGAATATGCTCTTTAAATTTTAATGTAATATCCCTGTACATAGTGAATATTTAATTGTACCTCATTCGATGGATTATCATTAGTTTGACCTACGCCCAAGATGCTTTAAAGGAGATGATCCACAGTATACCTTTCGACACACACATATATATATATATATATATTTTAATGTAATATCCCTATATATATATAATACACTTATATATATATATATATATTTCAGATTATGCTAATATTCTCGCCAATCCAAGCATTATGCTACGGCATATATATATATATATAATAAAACCAAATAATGCTGTTTTCAATCAGCAGAAAAGCCAAAGAATGATCTGAAATATTAGGTTTTGTTTCTGACACGTTGAGACAGTTAGAAAGTACGTTGCATGTAATATGTATACATGCACGATACTTTTAAATATGGGTAAATTGCGGCTAATGTACCCAATGTTTTATTCGCTGCGGATTATGTATCCAATGTTTATTTTCGACGGCTAATGTACCTAATGTTTTATTCGCTGCGGATTATGTACTCAACGTTTATTTTCGACGGCTAATGTACCCAATGTTTGATTCGCTGCGGATTATGTACCCAATGTTTATTTCCATTAGATTTTTCATCCATTCCGTTACTTGACCGTTAACCAGTGCCACGTTAGCTCCACCCAAGCACCCACATGGCGTTGATTCCTCCAATCGCAACCTTCCACGTGTCATGTGGCATTGCAAAATGCAAAAAAGATTGGGCTGGGTAGGAATCGAACTCATGACCTCTGCCTTGTTGAGCTTACTACAACACTCAACCACTTGAAACATTATCCCTTCTTGTCATTTAATTGTACAAATAAATATTTATATAAATAACATGTACATAAGTTGTAACATGTATAAAATATAACATGTTTAAAATGTAAAATGTAAACCTATTATTCTACCATATACATATACGTAAGGGTTGCTAATCATATAAACCTTTATACATACACATGACACATGGCAGGTCGCGATTGGAGGAATCAGCGCCACGGGGGTGCTTAGGTGGAGCTGACATGACACTGGTTAACGATCAAGTGACATAATGGATGAAAAATCTAACGGAAATAAACATTGGGTACATAATCCTCAGCGAATCAAACATTGGGTACATTAGTCGTCGAAAATAAACATTGGGTACATAATCCGCAGAGAATCAAACATTAGGTACATTAGCCGTCGAAAATAAACATTGGGTACATAATCCCCAACGAATCAAACATTGGGTACATTAGCCGCAGTTTACCCTTTAAATATACATCTTAATTAGCTTATGACCATTTCTGCACCACAAGTCCCCGATTCATGAAAAACTTTTATTACAAAAACAAATAAATAAATAACAACCTAAACCTTTGATATATATATGTTTATCAATTAGAAGATGAGACTTACTAGCAAGTAATGGAATCGTTTTTACTAAAGTGCTTCTGGAGCATGTGATTTTAAATAATAGAGCACTATTGTCACGAGTCACCACACTCTCATAGTTGACCAGCTCTCTCTCTCTCGATCTACTTTTTGGAAGTTGGTCAAGCACTAATGAGAAGGGAATGAAGACGAGAAGCTGATCAGATAAGATATTGCATGTTCTTCAACAGGGCATAAAAGAGAAGACAGAATTGCTTAGCACCTTTGACTCTATGATCCACGTGTCCATTGCATAATACTTCGAATCATATCCTCTTGTAATTTATAGAATGATGATTCTTATTCTTACACCATTAATTAATTAATATATTAGATTACATCGACCGCAAAAAGTTGTCATTAATCAAATCAAACTATGAAGTATCATACTCTATTTGAAAACACATATAACACATGCAGATTGTATATATAGTCTTATATTCTTCTTGATAATTAGTTCTAGATTTTGTTGCATATGGTTCTCCTTTGCATATGTTAATTATAGCCATGAAATTAACTTTATGGAACGTTTCAATTTGAAATGACCGACATGGCATCATGTCATGTACTTATCTATAACGCAATAGGAACAAATCTATCTCGTTTAGGGTTGTAAAAGAAAAGGGTAATTAACGAAGATCATGGTTTTAAAAACCGAAGAAAGTCATCTAGATATCTTCGGCATGCTTCTATTTGAGAGTTGCAATTCGAAAACCCACGGAAACCGCGATAAGTGCGAAATGTCGCCCAAAACTTTGTAATTTTCTTTGTGAGACTTTTCATCCTACATTCCCACAATTTAATTTTAGTATTTAATTAATGTAGGAGTTCTTACAATCCCACTCTCTTCTCAATAATAAATGTTTTCTTTAATTTTTATAAAAATCATAATTTTAAATTTGTTACTATATATATATATATAAAATAAATTAGCTCTAATTTTATACAAAATATTTATTATAATCTATAAATATATAGTATAAATATTATTAAACTTTAAAATATTCATCGGTAAATTGTTATGAAAAATCCATTGATAAACCAATTACCTGTAGGCATTCTCGTAAAATGAAGGTTGCTCGTAAAATGGTGGCATGCTCGTAATATGTATTATGATTTTATAATGGACAATTACAATTAAAATTAAAATGCATACATAGTATAAGTGGATAACAATCGTTTAGCACAATAATTTTTGTTTTTGTTTTTATTTTGTTAAAGTGAGTGTATTTCGAATATAATTATTATTAAAAAATAATGTACGAAATACTCATTTTGTGTCAAATCTTTTAAAAAAACTACCCATAATGGGTAGTTTTTTAAAACAACGACGTACTCTATAAAACTATGAAAAGAACAATAATTTTGGTTCAATATATTTGATTGAAAATGGAGCATTTTGTTCTCAAATAAAGTGCACGTGTTACTTTTTTTTTCAGATTTAAATAGATAGAGAAATATGATGACGATGATAATAATCGTATTTGCTTGTTTGGATTTTTTGTAATTTATTCTGTAAGTGTCACCTTAATATTTTCCACAGACAAAGAGGACGAAAAGTACACGTGTTATGCTAATTTATATTCAATCACAAAAAAAAAAAAAAAAAAGGCTAGAATGAGGCTTTAATTTGCGGCAGATATACCCATCTCTACTGAAAAAGAAAAGAAAAAAGCTCATTACCTCCTATGGCATTAACACAGACCAGAAATGTTAACTTGTTAGAAACATATATATGGTTTGAGGATATTTCTGTCAATAGATTGCCGAACAAATTGTTTAAAGTAATTAATAAGTCTAATAATTATCAAGAACCGATAAAATGAAAGTTCTACAAGACCATAAAAATAATTAAAATTCTCCAAACAAGTCGGGCGTGACAAACATTATTTTTTTTAATCATTTCGCAACACGCAAAGAGCAATGTGCTATTTTATGAAAGCACACATGAGACATTGCTGGTAAACACTAAATTTCAAAAAGCAAATTACATGAACATGTAAACTTTACAGATATCAATTCTAATTATTACTCAAAAAATAATAAATAAAGGGTAAACTGCGGCTAAAATACCCGATGTTTCATTTTATTTTAATTATGTACCCAATCTTTTTTTTTGTGGCCATAATACCCAAAGTTCATTCCGTTACCGTGAAACGTACCCGCCGTCCATTTCTCGTTCCTCTCCGTTACTGCGCCCTACGTGGCACCTCTTCGCTGTCACTTGTCATTTTTCATCCCGCCACGTAAGCCATGCGATTTAATTTCAGCTGCGGCTAAAATACCCAAAGTTTCAAAATAATTTAATTATGTACCAAATCTTTTTTTTGGTGCTAAAATACCTAAACTTCATTCTGTTAAGGGATTCGGTCCCTTCCATCTATTTTTTAAAAAAAGATTTGACACAAAATGGGTATTTCGTACAATTTTTTTTTTATTTGCCGTTATGCTTTCTTACTTAGCACTTCGTATGTATGTTGCCAGATAGATCTTTCAGCCCCGCTACGTCATTCAAATTCAGTCAAATCACTTCTCAAAATAAAAATAAAAAAACCAAACTCTCTCATTCCTTCAACAAAAACCAAAATTTGTCTCTCTGCGAACGATCTTCGATTCCATCTTCTTCCTCGGTAAGCTCAAAGCTGGTTGAAAGGTCGCACAGTGATCGGAGAGACTTGCCGGAGAGAGGAGTTAAAAGAGAAGCGGATCTAAGATTCACCTAAAGTTCGTTCACCATCCGAGAAGACGACTCGCGTAGAGAGAAGGTCGGGTCAGATCTGGAGAGAGAATATCGTACAGGAGAAACGCCAGCGAGGAGAGGCTGAGACGCTCAACTAAACGAAGGCTTGTCGCTGGAGGATACGAGCAAACTTGGAAGCTCGCCTGAGAAGAACAGCGCCGGAGACCTCGCCCGAGTCTTCTCTGTCACGGAGATCCGTGTAGCCACGAAGGGCTTCGACGAGGCTCGTTGTTGGTGTTGGGGGGTTTTGGAAAGTCTAGTGGGGTGTCCTGGCGATGATGAAGAAACCACTTACTGCTATATTGTATCACATTCTTGAGCATGAAAATGCAATCATTTGTTTATGGCAATTCATACTTTGGATATAAGAATTCAATTATTCATTACCACGGGAAAAAAAATGAAGCTTTTGTTGCAGGACCCAAGTGCATTACAGAGGACAATGCACTGAGAATAGGCTAAATTTATTGGACCCAAGGGAGAGAGGGAGATAGAAGATCGTATTGATCTAACTTGAGTTCTCTGTTGATCATGATAGACCCAAGCTAGATCATGATAGACCCAAACTCGAGTTCTCTGTTGATCATGATAGACCCAATACGATCAACAGAGAACTCGAGTTAGATCAATACAATCTTTTATCTCCCTCTCTCTCTTGGGTCCATAATGGGTAGTTTTTTTTAAAAGGTTTCCACAAAATGGTTATTTCGTTAATTAACCCTTAAAAAAAATAGACGGAAGGGACCGAATCCCTTAACAGAATGAAGTTTAGGTATTTTAGCCACCAAAAAAAAGATTGGGTACATAATTAAAATATTTTGAAACTTTGGGTATTTTAGCCGTAGCTGAAAATGGCTTACGTGGCTGGATGAAAAATGACAAGTGACAGCGAAGAGGTGCCACGTAGGGCGCAATAACGGAGAGGAACGAGAAATGGACGGCGGGTACGTTTCGCGGTGACAGAATGAACTTTTGGTATTATGACCACACACAAAAAAAAGATTGGATACATAATTAAACAAAATAAAATATTTGGTATGTTAGCCGCAGTTTACCCATAAATAAATTATGAAGATTGCACATTTGGCAAGCTAGAAAAGCTAAATAACTCTTTCATTTCTAGTTTTCTAACATTTTTTTTTCTTGCTGATGATTTTTTTTTTTTTTTTAGTTTTCTTCTCTTTTTTTAATTTAATTTAATTTTATGAATGGAACAAACTAAGTGGAAGTGGGAGAAACTATTGTTACCGCGTATTCCATTAGCATAATCATATTTAAAATGAAAGTGGAACCATAAAAAAGTGCTTTTAGGAAATTCCACTCTTCTTTTTTTAAATAAAAATATTGAGAGAAAGAGTGTTGGTGGCAAAGAAAGCGAACCCACTAATTAAGAAGTGTGTTTTATGGGAAAATAGATTTTCTTTGATTTACTATCACTTTCCTTGGCCCTTCACACACCACATTGACACAATTCTACACCTTTTTAGAAGAATTTTAGCATTAACGCCCCTAGATTATTCATGTTGGTGTGCTTCTTATACGTTAACTTGTGTGGACGATACATAACTTGTTTACTTCATCAATTTTATAGTTTTTTTTTTCTCTCTCTCTTAATTTTGATGTTGTTTTATCTTAACAATTTTTGAATAATTAGACATATTAATTGTTTCAAAATCTACTTATATAGTACACTAAACTCATTCAACAATTAATTGGCATAGATACATTCGAATAAGTCATAAGTTGCCCACAATATATATCTATATGAGTTTATTGAACTCATTTAACATTGTCATCAATTTAACGCATGGAGGATAACATATTACTGTTTGATAGAATAATAGACATTATTGCCAACAAATAAAAGTCCGGAAAGCAAATTGCGCTGCACCAACATGCAAAGTTCGGGGGTGTTAATGGTGGCAAATATATTCGATCTTTATTTTATTGAGGATTTGAGGGATTTTCTTTGAAATATTATGTACATTCAAATCGCAATGAAATGAAACTTAAGTACATACAAACCACTGCAAAGTGGAACTTGGATACATACAAACCACAATAAAGTGAAGTTTAAATACATTTTTCATTGAAAAAAAAAATTACTTGAATCAATATCGTTCCAATTAATATAACTTAGATACATTTGCCACCATTAAACTTAAAATATATAAAGATTCAATGAAAGGTGGATATTGCTTGGTTGGGTCAACTAGTGACCTGCTGTAGTGTAAACAATTTACAGCTGTCTCAAGAGCATCATAAAAAATGTTCATTCAAAGCCATCAACTTAAACAGAGTTGAGCAAATTCATCGCTTGAAATATGATCACAAAGATCTTAATTCTCTAGATTTTTCCCAACTATTGTTACAAGTTACGTGTCTAAATATATGTATCATCATCATCCTTTCTACTCCAAAAATGGCACATTTTTTTTTATTTCGGAAATGAAAAGTCAAGGCCAATAGCTAAATTCAATGATTTTGTCAATTTATGACATTTTTAATCATCCCCACAAAATATAAACAGATATATATAGGCCTATATAATACATACGTGGCACGCACATAGACGCCTCTCCCAATACAGAAATGGTAGGGTTTTATTAGCCAATGAAGTGGGGTTTAAACAGAGCTCAAAAGTGCATCATAACAAGGTGTGTAAGTGAGAGAGGTTTAATCCTAATCTAGGTTTTTTAGGTCAACATTTATAGTGATGTGCCAAAATGGGCACAACAAACTAATTATTTCTTGTGTTGAAGATGGGTTTCTCTGTCATTGTCTCTATCCATTTATATTCCTAAACTGGTCTAGAGAGCACTGATCAGCTTTGTCTTTGTGAATAATCTGATTCCTATTTTGGCTTCTTAATTCTCAAAAAAGTCCAACATAACATAGAAACTCAGGTTTATAGGTAATTCATAGTTGATAGTGACATGATTACCTTTTCAACTTTACTAATGACAATTTTTGTTCTTGTTTCCAGAGCAATCTTTTTTTTATATTATATATATATATATATATATATGAGAAATGAGAATCTTTGAATTTCACTCCTACCTCCGTGGTGACTAGAGTTGAAACTGGCGATGGCCATGCACGCATCGCGATGTCTCGCGACGGCCACCGGAGGTTCGCAATTCGGCGCGATTCGGCGTCCAAAATCGCGACCCATCGTGGAGGAGCTTGGCGTCGCGACTCTCTCTCTCCGTCTCACATACTCTCTCTCTCCGTCTCACAGACTCTCTCTCTCTCTCCATCGCGATGCATCGCGAGTCTCTCCACCACGACGCATCGCGACCCGCGTTTGGCGATTTCCGGCGATTTCGCCGCGACCGGCGCGACGCCGTGATTTGCAGCACTAGTGGTGACTCGAACTCAAGACCTCTCATGTCTTAAGTGATACTTTTCCAGAGCAATCTGATTCCAGTTTCTTGTATTATTTTTATTTTATTTTATTTAAATGACGGCCATTTAATTATTTATATAATTTTGAAATTTCACAATCTTAATTAATTAGTTAATTTTAAATGTTTTTTTTTTACCCAGAACCGAAACATTCTAATTCTAAAAAAAAAATTCGGAATTCCCAATTCTATTTATTCTTTTGTCCTTTTTGAGAACCGGAACTTCCCGTTATATTTTCGGAGCAGTAAACTTAACATATCATAGAAAGGGTCCTTCACACTCAGAAGTTTAAAAGTAAAAAGTGATGAATTAATATGAACCATTATTGATATTTTAGCACTAAAGAAAATATTATTTTATACAAAACTTGGGTCATTTTGGCTCTTGGAAATTTGCAAATATAATATGACTCCTACTATTGCTTTTTGGTATTAGAATTTTATTTATTAAAAAAATCTTTATACAAGACCAACAGACAGGTCCATAATTATCTCAATGATACATTTTCACAATGCTACTTGAGAAAGCGACAATTAAATACGACCCAAAAAATTCTATTCCAACCAGAATATCAAGCTCTCACCATTTTGACAAATCATATTGTTATGGTAAGACGCGGATCCGGAAGCCAGAATTCGGTGAGGGTCCCAGCCCGAGCCTCGAGGAGTTTTCAATTGCTTTATTACGATTTAATAGCTGTTAAATTTTTATTTTAGGGTTTGACATTTGTATTTCGTATAATTAAACTTTTGAAGTTAGCAAGAATTATTTTTCAACCCAATCTCTCTTAGAAGAGAGGTTGGGCTTTGTTCAGAAAACACAAGACGGCTCCCGTTATGACAAGACATTCGCGGGAGTAACGGATATCTACTGTGTCAGATTTCGGTATGTACTGCAAGAGAGCGAGCTGGGTATTAAAAGAGTGAAACTTCGAAATTCAAAAAGGCTGGTTAAAAAACCATGAGAGCATGTAACAATAACTTATTCATTTAGCAGAACTATTTTAAAAACTTTTGACTGCTAGATTACAAAAAAAGAATGACGAAACTGACCCTGTAACATCTCTCTCATTTGCAGTGAGTGTCAGCCACAACATAAAATTCGGGTTTATGTCGAAAGTATCGTCTATGCGGCAACAGCAACCTTTTCTTGCTTTTTACCAGTCTTCTTTGGAGGAATTTGAGTTTCTAATGGTGTCGGTTTCTCAATTCCTTCGATATCGATTATTCTCAACTTCGTCAGTTCCTGAATAATATGTTATTATTGGTTAATAAAACCCGGTAAAGCGATTTGCATCAGAGAAATCATCTTATGTGTTTCAGACATACCTGTCGATGTCCTTTTGTTCGGCGATAATTCTTTCTCCTCTTTTTCTTGAAAATAAGTACCTTAGCATCTAATGCCTGAAGGGAAGAGAAGGATAATCAACGAAAGTACGTTATATTACACACAGAGAAGCAAAAGGCGGGTTTCTCCTACAGATATTTATGCATAATACAGAGCTGTTATATCCATATAATTTCAATTATTTGTAAACAATCGATGCCATGACAGCCGAGCGAATTTCAAATAAATGTCAATTAACTAGAGGACATTATAGACAATCCACCATTTATTTGTAACATTTCACAGACGCCGTTGATTATATTTTATTATTTATGCACAAGCGAGATTGCATACAACAAAAGCCGACGTTTCACACTATCTTCCAAGCTTGACTTAGACTGACTCCTCGGGACAGAATCGTTCTTTATTAGTTTTCTTACTTTTTAGTTTAATAAGGCATCAAGAAAAAAAAAACACGTTTTGAAGAAGGAAAACGTGGTGAAGCTTACATGCTCTTCAACGACGGCATGAACGCATCCACCGGGAACCGTGGGCCTACCGATCATTGTCTGAGCACTCGAGCCCAATAAGAGAACCTTGTCTAATACAAGCTGTAACAGAGTAAAGCAGCAAAAGCATTAATAACAAGATATAATTAAGCAATTCTAAGCACAAGTCGTCAAAACAATAAATTTTGTAGCTATTACAGATCGAAAAACAGTGATCTGCTAATTTACTTCACTCTATTATGCATAGGGCATCGTACGATATATGTATAAGCCGGAAATACTCCAAAACCACCCTAGTCTCCGGGTCGGTCCGTAGTACGAATCAAATCTTCCACAAAACCACCCTCTCCGAATTGAAAAATAGAAACTTAAATTAATTATGTACTAGTATATTCATGGTTTTTGCTAACTTTTCACGCTTTCTCGGCCATGTTCAAACATTTTTTTTTTCACTTTCGCACCACATTTTCGCTGATTCCATAATCCGTTTGATAAAAGGCATTGAACAGAAAAACTGCGAAATTCGCCATTGTCTATACAATGTAGCAATGGACACTGAATATACATTTCATATATAATTGAAGCATAGTTATATGAAGCGAAAACAAGCAATGTGTGTCGTATACCTTGTCGTTCACCTCGCAGAATTTCAACCTCTCGGTAAAGATGCTGTCGCCATTGCTGACCTTGAACTGGTGCGAGCCAACCTACAAAAACCCGCAAAAGAAGACGATTTTCAACACCGAATTCGTACGCAAATGCAAACAATTGAGCCCTCAGATGAAGCAATCAACGGATTCGAAACCTGGACGACGGCGAAAACCGGCTCGTAAGGTTTGAAAACATCGTCGGGTTTCTCCAGCGGCCCCGTCACTCGGTAGCCGATCGCGGAAGCTTCGGCCGCCTTCTCCTCCGGCGTGTATTCCCGCTTCGAAGGGGGACCCCGCACCGCCACGCCCTCCAAGTCCTCGTCCTCCTCGTCGCCGGTCTCCCAGTCTTCTCCATCTTCATCATCGTCCTCGTCTTCCGATTCCTCATCGCTTCCCTCGCCCCTGCTCGACGAGAAATGGCGAGTGTGGGACCAGAGATCGAGCCGGGTGGGTTCGCGGCTCGAAGAAAATAAGGCGAATCTGGCTGCTGGGGAGATGGATTCCAGGGGCTGTTTGGCTGGTAATAATCGGGCGGAGGAGGGGCTTCTGACGAAGGATAGAGATGAAGTGTGGCGGGTCAGAGCGTTGAGCCACCGTCGGTTCGCCATTGGAGCGCGTGGGTCTCACCTTCGGAGCTCGAAAGGTGATCTAGGGTTTTAGTAGAGGTTGACGAAGGAAGGATCGGGGGCTTTAGGAAGACAATGGTTTATTGGAACGACATGTCGTTGGTATGTCAGAAACGACAGTGACGAGAAACGACACCAAGTGAAGACCACGACGATTTTTATTTTCTTTTTTGAAAACTAACTAATTTAAAGTAGAATTGAAAATTGAGTTTCTATATACTATAAATTTTAAAAATGATTTTTAATGTTTTATATTAAATTATTTTTAAACTAACTTTTTTAATGTTTCTAAATTATATTTTATTTAACATGAAATTTTGAAAGTTATATATGTCTTTGGTTATGCGGAACACCATTTATCTTTCTTGAACTTTACTCTTGTGAAATTTTACACTTATTACTTATACATTTCCAACTAATCACATATATTAATAAAATTATTTTATACAATATTGGTCATTACTAATTGATTATTAATTTATCCGTAAATTTTAAACAATACCTCTGGTGTCGTGTTATAAAATAACGAAGAACAAAACTATGAACATAACAAGAAGAGAGAATATGAGAAGGAATATATAGAGTATATTACTCTTTGATATGTGTTGAACCTCATATGCCTCTATTTATAGGGCTTGAAAGAGGTAAAAATAAGATATACAATGAATGAGAATATTACAACATATTGACATAGTTGACTATCATAAAGTTGACAACCACAAAATCCTATGATTTATAACCCCCCCTGGATGTCATTGTCATCGTAATACCCATATTTGAGTTTAAGTTGCCTCGTTAAAACCTTTATAGGAAAACTCAGTGTGGGATAAAACCTTGGTAAAGATAAAAAAAAAGTACATCGCGTAATTACTCCCCCTGATAACGACAACATTTAACTTCTCAGAATTGTCTCATTCCAATCTTATGAGCCAGTTTCTTTAATTGATGAAGCTTGTAGCGCTTAGTAAACAAGTCCCCCTGGTAGTCGCTCGATTCCAATCTTTCACTTTTTTGTAAGCATTTTTCCCGCAAGCTAGGAGGATTTTTTTATGATAAACTTCATATGCAATCATGCTCCTTGTGAATAATATATTACTTGTAAATCGGATAAAACACAAGCATTCCAAAAATACTATAATGTAATAGGTTTATCGCTAAAAAATATTTATAATATCATAATTATTGAGGTACTCAATGAATATTTCTAAATCGTATGACGTATAGAGTTCTACTAACTCTATTATACGAGGAATGAAATCTCATAAACTCTTTCTCAATCAATACATTGCCTCAATAAATTCTCTAGGAATTCTTACGGCTTATGTTCATCAGAAAACTTATAATAAATTTTTGTCAAGGCTTCTAAATAAATTCACCTTTAGCATTTAACTAATGCTCCGATATATATATATATATATATATATATATATATATATATATACAAATATATATATCCTAGGATTTTGTTATTCTTCGGGTCTTCGGGATCAACTAAGAATACATAATTCATAAGTCTTTGTGATCACATTTGTGAGACGCATATAATAAAACTTTATACTGCCATATATAATATATCCACCACATAGGGACATTAAACGCCAGGATTAGCGAAACATTCACATAAATTTAATTGAATTTAATTTCGCATATATCTTTGTACCACATTGGAATGCCCACTTTCAAAATGTTTGGACAACTGGTCCAGTATCGCGTCTTCACATTTGACCAACTATTTCAATTTAAATTTTATCAATAAATCAATATCCTCTATATTTCTTTTTCTATTTATATAGCGCCAACTTGTTTGTAATATGTTGTCGACAATATCTAATAACTCTCAATCCCATTTTTTAATATATTGACTCGGTTTCCAAACTCTTTTATATTTCAATAATTTTCAGGTACCTGATAACCTTCTATAGTTTAGAAATAGTTATGTCATTGGTTTCTTCAGGAAAACCTACCTCCTTAATATGGCTATTTAGTTACTTGCTCCGTGCAATTTCTTCATTGCCTTTCTGATTTGAGTAACATGCTACAACATACTTCAATATAAATATCCTTCTTGGATTCGAGCCTAATAGTTTGATTATACATTTATCATCTCTTCTTGAGTGATTGACAGGGTAAATGAGGATCATAGTAGTTTTAATTTCAATATGAATATTCAACTCTCTATTTTCTCCCCCTTCGTTGTGAGTTGTGACAAAATTATCAGTCAAATATTCTCTCGTTCTGGAGAGAACCCATCTTATACGTGTTATGGTGGAGATTACAATATTATATCGCATATAAAAATATTATAAATGGGAACCTTGTAAATCGGAGAGATCTTTAATTTTTATCGTTAGCATGATGCATGATATCCCTAATTTGTAACGAACTTTATTTTCAAAAATTGTTTATAGTCAATGGAGGTATTAACAAAATAATTGACTAGACCAATAAGGTGATTTTTATATATCATCACATAGGATGCCTTTTCATTTAGCAGTCAACGAAATTCATTTCATAATCTGGAATTATCCCGCAAACTTCAAGTTGATACTTAATATATATTTCTTGATCAATTTTAGATGCATCTACTTAATATTTCACTAGTCAGAATATGGGCCCAAAAACATTCCAGATTTGTTGATCGCAACATGCTAATGTTTACATAAATACTTGACTTTGAAATAAATCACCATATGAGAATTCAACGAACCATATAGCTCATTAATAAATTATTTTTCCGGGATAGTCATACCAGTCATTGCTAACATCAAATATGAATTCTCAACTCTTTTTGTATTGATCCTGTATACCCACACCGGTCATGCCAACATTTTGAACTTCAGTCTATTAGTGATGGTTCCATTAGCAAACTTATGGTTCTATTAGTGAACTTTTGGCTCCATTAGCGAATTTATAATTCTATTACCATTAGCGAACTTCTGGTTCTATTAGTGAGCTTCCAATTCACATTTCTGGTCTATTCATCATATAATACGTGGGGAGAGAATGCTCACTAAAAAAAAAAAAAAAAACTGAAGGCTCTTAGTTGAGCACAATTCTTCTGGAAGATATTTCTTAAGTTTTGTTTATGCTTACTCATAGTCTCAATAATATTGAAGTATCTAAATCATGATACTTTCTTCCCCTTTTCACGTTTAAGCTTATGCAATAAGTTCATCATGTGAACAACGCTCACGTTTAGATATTAAAGCTAACAAGGCTTCAATTTAGGGTTAAAAACTTAAATAAGTGTTTTGTTGCCATACATCTCAACTTTAAATATTTTCTTTATTCTACTTCAAGAAGTAATTCGAATATATTTAATTTATTTTCTACTTCTGGTAGTAATTAAAATATATTTAATTTAGAGGAAATTTACACACCCCTTTATTTTCATCTTCATGTCAAATACATTTATTTGTAATAATCTTTGAGATTGGCGTCAACATAAGCTCAATAATAGCATTACAATATACAATTTGCGATTTGGTTTACCTTAATAGCTCATAAAATAATTTATTTTAGGGAATAATATATGTATATATGCAATGAATAACAATCTAAAAAAATAGATAATACACAATAAATAATAAACATATAAAGCAAAGAATACAAAGAGAATACTAACTCAAAAATTATATAGACATTGCTAGGAGCTTTTTATCATTTCATGTGATTCGGTCAACATCCACTTCGAGGAATGAAATTATTCTAGCCATTTAATCTTTCAAAATATAAAATTAGGCATTCTCTTCAAGGAATTGCCTTTTGGGTTCTTATTTATGTCATCTTCAAGGAATTACATTGTCCTTGTTCTATTTATATACATTATTTATCCACTTCTGGTGGTGATATTATCATGGGTTTATAATATTATTTGTCTACTACTAGTGGTAATGTAAATTTTATTAAATTGATGAATTTTGGACGCTATATATATAAACATATCTACTTTCATATTTGTCAAACACTAACATAACATACACCAATAATATTTTCTTTAGGAGTTATAATATTTGCTCTAATTGAGAAGTAGATTTTTTTTTTCATTAGCTAGAATATACAATTCGTTTCAGGGAACGATGTTAACTTATACTTTGAGCGAGATTAACTTTTATAGCTTAGCTACTCACAAAACATCGCGATTCACTTAACGGAATATCTCTAAAAATATTCATAAACTTGTAGTATTCAGTAAAGAATATTCATGATAAAATTGTATATTCACTTCAGAGAATTTGTATTCACTTCAAAGGAATTTTTTTTATCGTTTTTCAAAACCAAAATATTCAACAAAATTGTGGTATCCATGTCAAGAAATATTCATAATTTTTAAAAAATTATGTATCAACTTCAAGGGATTTTACCTCTAAAATATCATGAAATTGTAGTGTTCACTTCATAGAATGTTTCTAACCCAAAGTAACAAAATGAGGGTATTCACTTCAAGGAATATTATAGAACTATTTTTTTTTATAGATTGTGTAATTCACTTGCGGGAATATTATTAATTCAAAAATAAATAAATTCTATGCACTTTCGAAAATGTTAGTAATCCAAAATATTAAGATGGTGATATTCACTTAAGGAATTTTTTTTCTTTCTATTTTTTGAATTATGGTCTTGTTTTATCTACTTCGAGAGCATATAACATTATAATATATATATATATATATATATAACATGATCACGTAGTAAAAAGTAGCCTAATATATCATTGTTTATACAATGTATTATCACATTATATAATTATGATGATATATAAATATAGAAAGATACGATATATACTATATATATACATGCGATCATTAATATATTTATATCCAATCACAATATTTACGCATTAAAAAAAAAATTATGATATATATAGCATATTATATATATACACTTGGTATTGGAATTTCAGATTATATATATATACACTTGGTATCAGGGATCGGATTTAGGTGTAGCCCAACAGGGGCTATAGCCACCCCAGCCCACTTACAAAGTCCATTAGAGAGAAGCCCAATTCTAAAGTAGCCCCTCCCAAAATAATTGACATCAACCCCCTTACAAGACCAAATCCCAAAAAACCCACTCATTTACTGCACTCAAATTCCAACTGTCCATACGAACTTCTTTCACACTCACTCTCACTGGGACCCATGCAATGAACCCACACAAACAATCAGTCTATTATGATTTTGTCTCTCCTTCACTTAGAGACCCTATAAGCCTATAGTTCGATGTTGAACCTTTCTCTTTGAAAGAAAAATAAGAATAAAATGTTTAAGAGTTCCAGAATATTATCTGACAATTTTGTGACAAATTATGTCAAATTAATTTACTTGAGAAAGTGTCTCGAAAGAGTAGGGATTTAGAAATAGCCAGACATTTATTTAGTTTGAGTAAAATTTGAAGATGGAAATTTTAGTTCCTATGCCTTTTCAACCCGTTCCAACCCAATTTTGGCCCATTTTCACACCAAAACTAAATTTATTTTTTGTCCATAACAAAGAAGCAGGTCTAATTCATATTTTCCTTGTAAAAAAAAAATTTAGCCCCTCCCAATCTCATTTTCTGGATCCGCCACTGCTTGGTATTGGAATCAACAATATACACTTTTTTTTTTTTGAAGGAAATCAACAATATACACTTGGTATTGGAATTTTATGTTCATGCACTAAAATTACAAGGTTCGATTTTCAAAATTCAACACTGTATATATACATATATTTATATTTATAGAAAGCTTATACGTATAATCATAATCTCATACTTTATTTGCAAAATCGAAGTATTGGTTTTTCCTTAATAACTAAGAGAGTGTCGAAGCTTTAAATGGGTCGATGGGAGAACAAGACAACCCGATCCAAACCCGATCCGACCCGACTAACCCCCGGTTAGTCCTAGTCATGTGTATTTCAATTCAAAGTGCGAGTGTCTCATTTTCTTAACAACAAATCGGAGGAAGAGAAGAGACCAACGCAAGCTCAGATCGAGATCGATCAATGGCCGGCCGGTACGGCTCGTCGCCGAAGACCATGAAGGTCACCTCCACGCCCTCCACGCCCTCCACGGATCTCGCCCTCACCAACCTCGCTTACGTCTCCTCCTCCGACATTCACGCCTTCGCCGATCCCGCCACCAACTCCTCCTTCGCTCTCGTCGCCAACTCCTTCGTCCTCTCCCTCAGATATCCTTTTCTCAGCAATCTCTGTGATCTCTCAAGTTTTTCATGATTCTGAAGCGTTTGTTTGTATTTGCGTTCGAGTTTTTTTTCTTAACCGAGAAGATACGGATCATCCGAGCATCGGCGCAGGCGAAATTGCTCTGAACGCAATCCAGCGTCGTCACGCGAAGGTTTCCACTGGCGATGCAGTGTCTGCGACGAGGTTTTGGGTTTTTTCTGATGTTTTGTGTAAGGTTTTCTTGATGCTGTGTTATCTTCCTAATTCTGATTATCGCATTTAGGTTTGTTATTCCCGAGTATTTCAACCTGGCATTGCTCACACTGGATTTGGAGTTTGTGAAAAAAGGAACCAAAAGTGAACAGGTATGGGGATTCCATTGAAATTGCATATCCTTTTGGTTAAGCTTCTTATTGATGATTTCGCTGTGTATTTGTAGGTTGATGCTGTTCTTCTTGCTAAACAGCTTAGGAAGAGGTTTATAAACCAGGTAGATTTTTATTTTTGTTTTATGTTTGTCTATACTTTTTCTATCCAGTCTTGTTCGTTATCCAATCTAAATAGACGAGTTCCAGAGAACAATCCGAATTGAGGCAATCTTTGCATTAGAAGGTGGTTTTTGAATTGTGTCGGGCAATCAAAACATCTTGCGATTTTTGCCCACGGGGAAGCAAAGATTCCAATTCGAGATTGAGCTCTAATATGAACAGATTTATAAGTAAGCATCTCTCGTAAAATATGAGCAACACCAAATCCCTGCTCAAGCTCGAATGAAAGTCTGAAATACGAACTATTCAGCTCCGCGCAGATTGCAGCCAATCTTCCTAACCGCGCACATCGACCTATGGATCGATATATCTCAATTGAGAAAGAAACAATAGAAAATGGAAGCATGATAGAGGTATTTCTCGAAGAAAAAAAAAAAAAAGGAAAAGGAAACGGAGGACGTGTTCAAATTTATTTATTATTTATTATAACAAGTAGCAATAAAGAACAAGGATCAGACCTAATGTGAGGAGTGAGGACTAAAAGTGTAGTTTCGATCTCTTATAATTGATTTTGTTGAACATAAACATTTCATTTAGTTTGTGTCTCTTTCGAATCTGTGAAAATTCGAGGATTGGAATCTGTCGATCAGTGTTGTTCTTTTCCTTTAATTGTAGGTTATGACAGCAGGTCAAAGAGCATTGTTCGAGTATCACGGCAATAATTTCATTTTTACGGTCAATCAAGCTGTTTTGGAGGGTCAAGAGAAGTCGAATTCTCCTGAGAGAGGGAAGATCTGCGATGATACTTATATTGTTTTTGAAACCTCAAGTGCGAGCGGAATTAAGGTGGATTTATTTTTTAATATTCATTGCTTGCTTCTATAGTTCTTTATTCTTGATTCTACGTTGGTCCCCAATGATTATTCAGCTGCATTTTATATGCATATACAAAGGAGATAGTATGGTTTATCTCCATTTAAAGTAACTAATAGAAGTTAAAACTCATATTTAGAAGTTCTTAAGAATTTACTTGAGAATGGTGTCACACTGTGCAGTAAACGAAAATCTATATGTATTAAGAAAAATACACTCGTAATGTCATCCTATAGGTAAGTCTTGTGACCTAAGTTTGTTTTTGCAGATTGTCAATCAGCGTGAATCTGTTAGTAGTAACATATTTAAGCAGAAAGAATTCAACCTTCAGAAGCTTGGTATTGGTGGCTTGAGTGCAGAGTTTGCTGACATATTTCGAAGAGCTTTTGCCTCACGTGTGTTCCCTCCACACGTAACAAGCAAGTAAGATAAATGATCCTTCACTTAGCATTGTATCCAGTTATTCATTTCATTTCTAAACTGTACTTGTAACTCGGAATATATTTTATGTTTTAGATTGGGAATAAAACACGTGAAGGGTATGCTGCTTTTTGGGCCTCCTGGTACAGGCAAGACTCTTATGGCTCGTCAAATTGGACAGTTGTTGAATGGAAAGGAACCAAAGGTTAGAAAGTTCTCATCTCTAAGTTCGAACATGGAGAGTTATTTTCTTGATCTCAGAGAAGATATTTTTTTTTTTTGGTCCAATTATAAGTTGACTTGTGTTCTAGATGTTCAAAATTCATTGTTAATATTATTTTGGGCTAATTCACTATAAACATTGAATACTTGAATATATATGAAAGTTACAAAATTTGAGTTTGACAGTGACGAATTTACCACAGTTTGAATTCTTCACTGGTTGAGCTAGTTATGGGATAGCCCTTTATTATGAGAACCTAAAATGTTTATGGGTAAAACTTCAGTTGAATTAAAAATCCCTAGGTATGTATGTACATATGTTCTGTCTGTCTTTCCAACAAATTTGATTTGATGAATTGGCGATATTGGTTTCTTCTGCTATTTAGCTGCTATGTTGTTGTTTTAAACTTCCTGTATATTCTGATATTAGGTCTACATTTTTAACAATATATTACTTTTCTTTTTTTATTTATTGGACCAGATTGTTAATGGACCTGAAGTCTTGAGCAAATTTGTTGGTGAAACTGAAAAAAATGTGAGGGATTTGTTTGCCGATGCTGAGAACGATCAAAGGACTCACGGTGAGGGAGTCACATGCCCGAGAATGGAATGAATTTATTTATAATTGTTTCCTAATGTTGTCATTTCTTATACTTTCAGGTGATCAAAGTGATTTGCATGTCATTATCTTTGATGAAATTGATGCTATTTGTAAGGTATGAAATTGTATCGATCTGTAGTAGATTTTTGTGTTCAATTGCATTGATGCATCCACCATTAAGTGTTAGTTAGAACTATTGTGAGATACGGTTCTTTCTGTATGTTGTTTAAACTTGTGATGTATGGTTGAATTGATATCAGTTTGCTTTGAATCCTTTAATGTGCTGAACCTTTAATGTCATTTAAATTTGTGTACGTAGTCAAGAGGGTCGACTAGAGATGGTACTGGAGTTCATGACAGTATTGTGAACCAGCTGCTTACAAAGGTACTATGATATTTTTGGTTTTTAACTTAAATTCTGATAATAATTATGATTTCCTTATTTCAATGATATTTTATATTCTTTTTGCTGCAAGTACTTTATTAATCTATACTCTCTTTGTGGCCGAAATCACTTGCTGAACAGATTGATGGTGTGGAGTCCTTGAATAACGTCTTGCTCATTGGAATGACCAACCGAAAGGATCTGCTTGACGAGGCTCTTCTAAGGTGATTCTTTCTATTTAACCGTACATATCTTGCATGTGGTTCTCTTTTTCCATACAGAATGGAAATTTATAGCAATTTTTTTTTAAATGCCTATTTGTACTTAGTTTAGTCGCTGTGAGAATTACCTGTCGAGATCGCGATATTCACTTCTGTATAGCTATAGCAATCTGAATAATGTTTTATTTTGAACGATTTATTTAACTAACTGATGGAATGGACAATAAAAGCTTATTTTTATAGAATTGGAAACCTTTCTTTAAGTTAAAATGTGTCGTTGGTTCTTCCTTATTTTTCAGGCCAGGACGTTTGGAGGTGCAAGTGGAGATTAGCCTTCCTGATGAAAATGGGCGTTTGCAGATTCTTCAAATTCACACAAACAAAATGAAGGAAAACTCCTTTCTTGCTCCCGATATTAACCTTCAAGAGCTTGGTATGTGCATTGTTATGGATATTAGTGTAGCTTTTTAACAACAAATTTAATCTAAAATATTTTAGGGATATTAGTTAAATTTATTTATCTGTTGATGCTGCGTAGTTCACATACTTGCCTGACTGTCTGAAACAAATTGAAGTTCCACTATTTTTTTGCTGTTGTGGAAGTAGATGATTTTATCAAGCTCAAAGAAAAGAAAGCAAAGACTGTTTAAAATTGAAGTCACATGTGACGACTTTGCTGTTATTAGCCATTTTACAACTACAATTCTTTTTTTTTTTTTTCTCAAAAAGTTTATTATCATCTTAAATATGAACTGGTGCTAAATTGTTCATAATTTTTTTTAATCAAGGGTTTAGGCATTAGGTTTTTTTGTCACATCCCTGTATTCTGGTATGGTAGGAAATGGGAAATATAGAAAATTCATGGCTAATTGGGTCACTTTCAGACATATCCTAGACTTTTTTTCTTAGGTCTTCATGAAGAATACTTGGTGTAAATTATTTATATAATTAAAATTCATGGGGTCCGCGTACTACTTATGCAAGATGCAAAGGTAAAGGAGTAATGGTAGTTTAGTCTTGTTGGTAGTTACTTATCAGGGTTATTAACGCATGAGTAGAGCTGAATTAGGAAGCTCATAAGCTTATAAACCATTGATCAGCTCCATTTATAGTCAACATGAGATAATGATAGGCCATCAAAATATAAGAATTAAGACATTGTTTGTTTTGTCATATTTACTGCATTTTTTCTTCTGGTTTTAATGAATCACTTTTCTGAAAATATAATTTTAAAATTAACTGTTTGCATATAAGTAATAATTTGTTTTCCAATTTGTTAGCTGCTCGCACAAAGAACTTCAGTGGTGCGGAACTTGAAGGTGTTGTAAAAAGTGCGGTTTCTTATGCTTTGAATAGACAGCTGAGTATGGATGACCTAACCAAGCAAGTTGATGAAGACAACATCAAAGTGACGATGGACGACTTTCTAAATGCACTTCATGAAGTCATTCCTGCTTTTGGAGCATCCACCGTTAACCTTCAAAGATGCAGGCATGTTTTTGTTTGGCGTGAAACCCGTTAGCTTTTTGACATTTTCAAAATCGGTTCCGCTTTCGAGTTTCTTTAATCTTAATAACTTCGTTCGGAACTTTTAAATCTTTAAAATAGTAATAAAATTTCAAATTATAATAACATTATATCCAAATATAAAGTCCTAATGAAAATTACATTTATTTAAATGAACCCTTAACCTAAAACTATATAAATAAAAGATTCTTAAACCTGTAGTCCAGTACGGTTAAAAATTGGATTTTTCCTGCTTGCTGTATGAAGCTTGTACCCTGGTTTTTGGTAGCATCAGAATGTATCCGGTTGGACTTTTTTATTTAATATATCTCGGTTCAATTTCCTGGTGAAAACTGATCAGATGTTCCGCTGTCCTCAAAATAAAAATCGCCCTTTGATGTGTTGTGTGTTTTATTGATTCCCTCTTAACATCATCCATTATCGCAACAATCTTTAGATTTCGTGATACATTTCGTAAAACACTTCACCGGTAACTAAACGAAATGCTTATGACACCCCACAAAATCATGATTTGCAGGCTTAACGGTATAGTTGACTGTGGTGAGCGACACAAGCACATTTATCAAAGAGCTATGTTACTTGTGGAACAAGTTAAAGTGAGCAAAGGAAGCCCAATTGTTACTTGCCTCTTGGAAGGTCCTAGCGGGAGGTAAGAATTTTATAATCTCTTACACGGTACCTGTTTTTATGTTGCATCGATTTTGACCATAAGCTGCGTTGGACAGTGGTAAAACTGCGATGGCAGCTACTGTTGGCATTGACAGCGACTTCCCATATGTCAAGATTGTAAGTTGCTTTCCATTTCATTTTCATTTAATTTATATTATTTTTTACTTTTTACCCAACCTTTTCGGTTTTTTAGCATTCTGATTATATTTATATTTTCTTTGTAGATCTCAGCTGAGTCTATGATTGGTCTTCATGAAAGCACAAAATGCGCACAAATCGTCAAGGTTTGTATATATATATATATATATATTTGGAGTAATTCACACATTTAATTACTAGTTCTTATTTGCAAATATTACGTACTTTAAACCTTGCACATATGGAATAAAATTGTTGACTGAGCCTTCTGCTTTTGTCTTTTAAGGTTTTCGAGGATGCTTACAAGTCGCCATTGAGCATCATCATTCTTGATGATATCGAGAGGTAAGCACAGCTTGTTGCTTGAAATGAAGCAAACTATACTATTTAGTCCTAATTTTCGTTTTACATATCATCGTGATTTATATTATGAATATTATACAGGCTGCTGGAGTATGTTGCGATTGGGCCACGTTTCTCGAATGTGATCTCGCAGACACTTTTGGTCCTTCTTAAGCGCCTCCCCCCAGAGGTTCTTTACTTTATTATCTTCTTGATATAACATGTTTCCGTGTCTGGTCCTTCTTGTTTCCCGTGAATCGGGATCATGATCTACTTTTAAGCACTTAACTATAGTGTAATTACCAGCTCTGCCTCTGAATGTCGTGTTGTCGCAGTTTCTACCCTAAACATTTTTTGTTTTGCTATTTTCCTCTTCCCCCTAGCCGTCTAACAAGCAGCAATTTAGCCAAACTTTTAGGACACCGTTACTGGTAAGACATACTACAGATGCGTCGTAACAAACTAGAGTAACGGGCGGGCGGGTCTGGATTAGAGCTGATTATTTGTTTATGGTATAAGGTTAACTTTATTTGCATAATTGAATACGTTAATGATAAATAGGTCATAAGCAATAAAAATTGACATAATTATCTAGTCGATTAATTTATCCAATGACGAGATCGGTTACTCGGGACGATGCAACCATAACCAAATATTATAAATGTATTATAATATGCATTGCCTGTGGCTTCAAGTTGAAGATTCTGACAATTATTTTACGGTAAGGGGGAAGTTTAGGCAGAGACAAAGAAAAAGTTCATGGGGGAAACTGCAATAACACGACAAGTCTAGGGGGCATAGCTGCGAATAACCGTCTTCAGCTATTTGAAGGCTGGCTTAGTTGTTTTCCCGACCTTTCTAACTGACTTTTCTCGAATGTTCGGACTAGAATGAGACTCCAAATTCGTATTCTTGACTCACTTTTAATGTATTTTCAGGGTAAAAAGCTTATGGTGATTGGAACAACTAGTGAAGTGAGCTTCTTAGATTCTATTGGCATTTGTGATGCTTTTGCGGTCACTTACCACGTACCTGTATTGAAGAACAATGACGCAAAGAAGGTACTTTATAAAAATAGATTATTTTATCATCTCGATCTCTCTGGTGATATTTAACTCTTTAATTAAAAGCGAGATGTTCATTGCGTTTGTAAATGTGTTTTTATTCCGTGTTATTGTTCACCTCTCCCTTGCTCTCTCTACCAGGTTCTACAACAGCTGAACGTCTTTGCTGATGAAGACATCGATGCAGCAGCGGAGGCACTCAATGATGTAAGTCACTCTTGTCATGTCTTCGTTTATGTTTATGACGATGAACATCTACACTATTTGATTTTTCGGGATTTAAAGCTCAAATATTTTAGCATAAGAAAACTGCTTTGATCAGAATTCGCGTGCTAAATTGTTCGATTAGTAATGAGAAAATCCTGACTCTTTGTATGCAAATTGATATGCTTTAGATGCCAATCAAGAAGCTGTATATGCTGATCGAGATGGCTGCTCAAGGCGAGTCCGGTGGCTCGGCAGAGGCAATCTATTCCGGCCAAGAGAAAATCGAGATCGCTCACTTCTACGAGTGCATTCAGGATGTCGTCCGTTTTTAGCAAATTCTGCTCCATTTTTTTTGAAGGGCCAGAATCTCTAAAAACACTTTACTCACTGCCTTGTGTAATGATCTGCTATTGAAGTTTTCTTCTTTTATTTGCAATGATTTTGTTGCTCATATTTTACAAGAGATGCTTACTTATTTTTTGTATAACAAATTTGCTTGAATTATTATTATTATTATTATTTTCCTCCGGTTTTTTACCCCGGGTGTGTGCTGTCTTATACCTCTGTTACGACCCAAAATTGCTCTCGTAAATGTTACGAGTGTAACAACCACCTGTTTGTTAGTATAGTACAGTTAGTTGAGATCTAATATTTTCGGATGCAACTTAAATTTGGGAAAATGAAAAAAAAAATGTACTTTTTAGTTTTTACATACAAAGTTATTTTTTTTATTGTTATCAAATGTGATGTGGCACTTAAGTATATAGTATAAGTGTATAACGTTAGATATTTCCACCATAAATAAAATGACTTAGAAACTAAGTGCTAAAATTACATAGTAAGGTATCTTTAGTGCAAATAATCCTTTTTATGGTTGTTGATAGTGGGGGTGGCAATTTGTGTTTCATGTGTGTCCGTGCTATGTTTTAGTTTTTTTTTTATACTTATTTTAAGTAGACTTTGACTCGTCTCATTTACTAATCGTGTTATAAGATGAAACGCAACCTCGTCCCATTTACAATCTGTGTTATTGTGTCGACTAGTTTAACCCATTTAACTGATTCAAGTATTTTTAGTTGATAAATTAATTCACATTAGACTCATTTAACTTAATTATACACCTTAAATTTATAATTAATTAACAATTTTCTACATCCATCAATTCATCGTAATTAATCAAATAAAAAAAAAATGTTCTTTAATCGCGTCTAAATGGGTCCTATCATGTTATCATATTTGTGTCGTGTTCGCTTGTTAATCAATCGTGTTCGACACGGTTGGACCCAAAACCATTTAGGTCGCATTGTAACCGTGCCGTGTTTCGTTTTTGGCCCATATTTCTAACCCTAGTTGATAGTGATGGTATGGATCATGTGCAACCATAAAATGAAAGTAGCATTTTGAACAAGAGTTGCCGACATGGAATCAATAATGTGTATCATCAATGTAGCGGCTCCACAATTCAAACTAGAATTAATACGACTGTGTTATAGTCTGTCTTTTTCCATCTGAAGATATTCAAGAACATGAATTTAGTGTCGGACCCAATCCTCAAACTATAATGTGGACCCTTTTTCAAATTCCACATGAAGAAACAAAATTCAAAAACCAGCAACAATCTCCCAAGCTTTAAGAAAATAAGCACCGAATTCGGATACCCAATTCCATATCGATGTCGACGGGTTGATGGAGTTATAAATGTAGATTCTTAAACCGTTTGCATTGATCAGATTTTACGTAATAACCCAATCACTCCACAAGGGTTCTTTTTAGTATAAAGAAGTTAACGAATTTTACCGGAAAGACAAAAACCCTGGGCGGTTGCCGGCATCATTCGAAAAATTGCCCAAATAAAATGAACACAAGGGGCTAAAATTTGCCCGAAACCTCATTCGAGCCCGGAATTCGAGCTTTCTTGGTAAAAGCTAACGAATTCGGTAGCCCTGTCCGATTCCCGGGCTGGAAAACCAGGACGCAGTTTCCAAATCAAGACTGAAATCAGGCCGAAAAGGACTGAAAATCCGGTTCCCGATCCCAATACAACACCTAAATTACAGCACTTAATCCACAACTCTCTCCGGGAAATAAAAAGCTCACACATTGCTTCATAGTTCACGATGAAGACTCACTTCTCAGATTCCAATCTCCATTGTCAAGTTACAAAACAATAAAAACGCAGAAACCCAGTTCCAATCTCGTAAATTACAAAAGGAGAGGGAGAAAATTCAGTCGTACTTCTCTCTCCAGGAGTAGGCAAGGAAGAAGACCCACGAGAGAGCCAAGAGCACGTCGCCGACGGTCTGCCTGACCCAGTCCCAGGCCCGGTCCTGCACTCGGCGCTCGAAGTAGACCCGCCACACGGCCATGAAGACGTGGAGCACCGTGCAGCCCTTGGCGAAGAAGCCCTGGAAGTCCCTGTCCCGCACCAGCGACACCATCAGGAGGAGCAGCCCGATCGCCACCAGCAGCAGCCCCGAGAACGAGTCGGAGGTGCGGATCAGCAGCTGGTCGTGCGCCGTCGACCCCAGCAGCCTCGCCGCCGTCTCGCTCCCGTGCCCGAACGCGTAGACCTCCCTCATGTAGAACATCATCAGAGACCCGCTCGCGATCGCGATCAGCGCGTGCAGCACGCAGATCACGAAGAACGCCGACGAAGACGATGGTGGTGACGGTGACGATGACGATGACGAAGGCATGGCTGGTTTAGGGATTGTCTGGATCGGCGCGCATGGCGGTTGCCGAAACCCTAAGCGACGGCGGCGACGGCGGGTTTGCGTGCGGTTGGGGTTTTCTTTTTTGGGATGGAAAAATGGAAAGATCAGTTTTTGAAAAGTGGGGAAAGCAAGATAAGGATTCGGGAATCTGGTGGGACCCACCCATTGGCCATTTTTTTTTTGTCCTACGTTTCTAGAAACGTGGCTAGTTACGAGGACCTAAACAGTAAATACACGAAAAAAATTGGGGTGAAAATAAAATTTGAAAACGGATAAAAAAGTATCCGATTTTAAAATTAGAATCCGGATAACTCATAAAAGCGGATATCCGCTCCGATTTCAGGCTTATATAAAATTTACCGTTAATAATAATATTTTCATTTTATCGCGATATAATTTTTTTCAATATTCTATTTATTTATTTTTGGTTCTTGCATATAAAAAAAATCTAATTTAAGAGAGAAGTAAAATAGTAAAAAGGGTTATTAGCGACAAATGTACTCAAGTTCTTAAGAAATGAGACGATATAGAGTCAATTAAAAAAATAATGACAAAAGTATCTAAGTTCTTTTTTTTTTGCGGATTGATATAACTCATTCACTTTTTCATTAGTTTTTTTAATACTATTTTTGTCAGTAATGACGTCAACAACGCAAGTCACGTTATCGAGGAGATGAACTGAGAATTCGAGAGAGAAAATAAAAAAGAATATAAGAATTTGCGTTTTTTATGTTTCAAGAATATGTGTATACTTGATCGTTTGAGTTTAATTATTTATTTATTAAGAAGATAAATATGAGAATGAGATTTGGAAGCATTTATATATAGGTCTTGGACAGCTAAACAAGTTTTAGAGTGTAATTATGAGAACATGGAAAGATAAATTACTATAAAATCTCAATGTCTTAAGTTGATTGTCGTAGTTTAATATTTAAGAAGATTATAATACAATCATATACTTTCCAACGAAGCTAGGAGGACAACCCTATGTTGCAGCATTGGGATCATTGACTTGTCTTCTCTTCTCGTGGCACATGATTCCAAGCAATCATATGACATGAAATGGCGTCACTTGATTGGATTAACATTTACCACCAACAACATGCTTCTCTTCTAAACCCACCATGATATGACATTGACTTCTCTTCTCTTAAGTTCTACGACTGTTTAGTACTTACCGATTATTTTGTAAAATAAAACGATTAAAGTAGTTAATTAGTCAATTAAAGTTGTTTCTCTTTCATTTTTGGGTTACTATGTATTTTGACATTTGAATCTTTATTCGACGACTATTGGAAGAGGATTGGATGTTTGATGTTTCTAACATGAAACTTTATGAAGAATAGTAGCATAATAAGTTAACTTATATATATATATATATATATATATATATATATATATATATATATATAGACTAGACATGTATAAATTGGATGAACTTCTTCCTTCTTCCCTTGAGAGGAAAAATATCTTGCTTCTTAGTATCAAAAGGTATGCTTCTTTTCATATTATGAGGGTATTAATATTGGATGGATTGAAAAGTTCTGATTGAGATTTTTGGGTTTAATATCTCAATTTGAGTTAGAAATCATACCTTTGATTACGAGAATTTAACTTTCTTTTATCAAGATCGTGCATTTTTTTTATGACTTTATACCAATAGATCACACCGTCACCGTCATTACCAATATTACGATGATTTGTCAAGATTTCACAACTATTTAAGTTCGAGTTTCGAGTAAGTTTTCAATAGTTGAAATCTACCTCGTTATCACTAAAAATACAATGTTCGCTTTAAGTAGATACTATGGGAATCAATGTTATTACAATAACAAATAATAATATTATTAAATTATACATATTTCCAAATAATAATAAATACATTATGTGATATAGATGTGAAATATTTAGCATAATATATAAATAGAATAAGTATAAAATGATATAAGCAAGTTACCTTATTTGTTTTAGACATTGCAAATTCTATTTTAGATATAATTCAAGGTTATAGAGAGACATTGAGTGTACACTTTTAATAGAATGTTTGATGCTATATTAACTTAGGCACCAAGAGTAATTAGATATGCGGTAACACTCCGATAGAGATTGAAACCAATACTAATTACTTTCATTATTTCAAAGTAAATCATTTATGTTTCTATAATATCTAAGCAATTAGTGTTAAAGTATTATAATTTGACAAAAAACATTTTTGCTCACATGATTGCATTAGTGTACCTACTGGAACGAGGCCGTAAAGGTACTTGTACGATGAAGGTAATGGCAACATGTACGTTTGGCATGAAGTTCACGTACGTTCATACTGAATTCGAAGGTTCTATGGCTGACTCTCGAGTTTTGAGCTTGATGATGGCCGCCCCCAATATGATTTTCTTAATTTCCATGTCAAAAATTACTATGTTGGGGATTCAGGTTATCCCAATAAGCAAAGATCATTGGCACCCTATGAGATGAACAATATTACAAGGGGAACTTTCAAAGAAGGGGATGTGGTATGGGAAAAGGAAGAGGAGAGCCAACAAGGTAAAAATAAAAAAGAAGGTTTAACTATAACTATAAATACTCAAATGTGATAGAAAAAAGCCTAAGTTTTCTTAAATGCCACTTTACGATTCTTAAAAATATGTCATGTTACGCTCTAAAAAAGCAGAGAAATAATTACATGTTTTATCCTATAGTTCAATAAAAAAAAAAAAAGCACATCAATGAAGAAAGTTTATTTGCATTGTGGGGCGCGGATATAAGTAGAGGAGATTGATATAAAAACACGAAATCCCGATGACCAGCCTAAAATACTAGACGATGAGGCGAGATCGTCTCAGATAGCAGCTGCTCGACGAACTTTTTTTGTTTTGTTTTTTTTTTGGAGAATATGGACTTCGATTAATCAAAGAGGGATAACATCCCTATAGAGACAATTCTCAAGCCATAGTGGGCTCATGTCCGACCAAAAATCTATGGTTAACCCGGAAAGACGGGATTTGGCGATACAATTCGCCACCCCATTACAATAGCGAGGGATCCACCTAAACCCCCCGGTTAAGCCAACCGTACTAGCTACCCGAGCAATACCCGTTAGGATCGGCCCTTGTTGACAGTTAAGATTTCCTCCTTAGAGGAATTGGGATTCTTTAAGACAATCCGTCTCCATTTCCGCGACCGTCCACCCCTTCTCTTGAGCAAACCAAAGATCGAAGAAGATAGCGCGGCATTCAGCCGAGAGCGGCGAGTTCGATCTTTCCCCCAAAATGGCGGCCACCCCCACCACCGTCTCGTGGGTGTCCCTAATGACCGCACCCACCGCCGTACGTCCCGTCGACTTCTCCACGCCGCGTCGACGTTTACCTTTAGTCCGCCATTCGCCGCCTCGGTCCACGAATCCCGTCTCGCATGGCTAATCGGCATATCTACTTCCGCTCGTCGGTTGCAACTTTTATAACTCTCAAGTAAACTAGCCACCTCCTCAACCCATGTGGCCGGGGGTTTGATAAGGTTCTCGAAGATGCACTTGTTCCGGTCGGTCCACGTCGCCCATAAGAGGCCACAAAAAAGTTCAAGGTTCGACATCGAGAGCCCATGCATCCAAAGCCCGAAAGCAAAGCTCGCAGAATGGGAGAGCACCCGTCTTCTCCACCTAACGACGAAGAGCCGAATAGTTCCATACCGCCAGAGCTCTCGCACACCGCATGTAGGAACTAGGACGAACTTGGAAACACTAGAGATTTCCTTACTTTCTCAATTTGGAGTAGGCTATAGACAGATGTACTTAGAATTATGTCAATAGAACAATATGTTTTTGAAGTGGAACGATATAGTGAAATTTATACTTCATTATAATTTATTTTTAGAAATTATAATTGTAAACAAAGATTTACCCAAGCAAAATTTTGTTACAATTTATTTTCAAAAAACAATTAAACAGAAAACATAACTAATCAACAATTTAAAATACTCTAAGACATATATCTGAAACAATATTCTCGAGGGTTAATTGCGGGAAAAAGACACAACCTTTGGTCAAATGCTTTGCTGTGTACAACCTCCGTAAATGATGGCAAAAGTACCCAAATTCGGCATTTGAGAGTTGACCGAGAATATTTGTCCATGTAGCTGTTAGCATTTGCCACGTGGCATGTCACATAATTATTATTTTATTAAATAATTTTAAAAATATTTTTTTTTGAAAAAAACTATATTATTTTTCAATACTAAACAATAATGAATATTTAAATTTAAGGGTTAATTAACGAAATACCCATTTTGTGCAAACCTTTTAAAAAACTACCCATTATGGGTAGTTTTTTACACACACATTGGGTAGTTTTTTAAAAGGTTTGACACAAAATGGGTATTTCTTACAATTTCCTTAAATTTAAATATTCATTATTGGTTTATATTATTATTATTAAACATATTAAACAATTTTATTCGAAGCGTGAACCGGATCGGAAACAGAGTTCAAGTGAACCGTGAACGGTGATTTTTATTTCGTTCTACCCACTTTTTTAAAAATAAATAATTATAACCAATAATGAATATTTAAATTTAGATATTCATTATTTGTTATTATTTGGAAAAAAATATTTTTTTATTGAAAATAAAAATATAAAATAATTTTGTTTAAAAAATAATAATAATTTAAAAAATATTTTAAAAGTAAAAATTACGTGACATGCCACGTGGCGGCTAAGTGCCATGTGGCATGCCGCATGGCAAAGGCTGATTGCCACATAGATAGATTTTCTCGGTCAACTCCCAAATACCGAGTTTGGGTACTTTTGCCGCCATTTACGGAGGCTGTATACACAACAGAGCATTTGACCAAAAGTTGGGTCTTTTCGCCGCAATTAACTCTATTCTCAAACAACATGTCTTAATTTTTCAATTATGAAAAGTTAAATTCTGTTTTTTTTTTTTCTTTTTTTCCTAGCCTGCAAAATGTTTTTATGTTTTTCAGTTCAAGTTTCAGGGTGACAGTGACAGGTGGCACAGTCCGATTGGCGGTGGCATCTAAGGCTAAACGTCGCCGTCCTCTGATTCTTATTAATATTATTATTAACCATCACATGGCGCAACGTAGCCAATTACACACTCTCATTTCCTTATTTTTTTTTAATTAATATATAATCAATCATTATTATTAATTTATTATAATAAAAAATTGCATAAATTTTCATTTTCCCATTATAAAAAATAAAAATAAAAATAAAAATTGTAGAGCAAAACTCCATACATTTGTGATCTTAGAAAAGTCTTGGTGCTGATAAAAAACCTAGATTGCAGCCCAAAACCCCTTCACTCCAATCGCAGCTCTGCTTCGCCATTTCTTGCTCTGCATCCGCTTCGCAGCCCGTTCATGGTGAACCCACTGATTCACGGCAAGCCAACTGTTGTTCCCCTGTGATCGCTCTGCGACTGAGACAGAGAGGTTTGATTGGGGGGTTTTGGGGGATTCGGAAGCTTGGAGTGGCGAGTGAGATGAGAGTTGTGGAGGAAGTGATCGGGAAGCGAAGACGATGAGCGGAGGAGGGTCGTTGGGATTGGGGATACGCTCCGGGAGCTATGGCGCTCTAGACAAACAGCTCCAGAATGGAGGGGTGTTGCCGATTCAGACGAGCGCTCGGAAGCCTTCGAAGATGCTCAAGGAGAGAGAGGGCTTCTTCCATTGGATCTGCAAGTTCGCCGGCCGGAAGAAGGTCGGAATGTTACTTCTCTCCATCATCTCCGGCGCGGTGTTCATCTGGGTTCTGCTGATCGCCAAAGGTATTCTGTTTGATTCGATCGTCTTCTCTGTGATCTCTTTGGAGAGAATTTGACGCCGTGCACTCGTTCATTTCAGGTGAAGATTCACGGGAAGTCGGCGATTCGCATAGCATTGGGTTGAATAACTCGTTGGCGGATTTTAATTTCCTCGAGTCTTCGCCCATTAATGGAGATGAAAGAAATCACATTTCCTCTGTAATTGACTTCTCAAGCAGCTTGAATTCAAGTTTGGTGGTGTCGCCGCCGCCTCCACCACCGCCATCGCCTCCTCCTCCTCCTGCTGTTTTTCTAGGCTACACTCTGCCTCTGGGGCATCCTTGCAACAGTTTCACTCTGCCGCCGCCTCCGGCAGATAAGAAAAGAACCGGACCCCGGCGTAAGTTCCAACTTGCCCTTCTTACGTTTTGAATTTCCTTATAACTCGTATCCATTTGTCTAAGTGTTTCTGAATCTTAATGGCTTCTATTTTTTCTATTAGCTTGTCCGGTCTGTTACCTTCCGGTGGAAGAAGCTATAGCCTTAATGCCGAAGGATCCCTCGCCGTCCCCTGTTGTTAAGAACTTGACGTACATTCACGAAGACATTTTATCTAAAAATGCGGAATTTGGAGGCTCGGATTTTGGGGGTTATCCTAGTTTAGCACAAAGGGCTGAATCTTACGATGTACGAGAGTCGATGAGCATGCATTGTGGGTATGCCTTTTGTTTTGCGCTTTTCCTTTGCTAGAGTTGATACAAAATACATATTTGTTTTCTCAACTTGGTTTTCTCATGTGTTTTATTAATGTGGACATGAATCAGATTTGCCAAAGGAGTTAGGCCCGGGCACAATACGGGGTTTGACATAGATGACACTGACCTCGATTCCATGGAGCAGTGTCACGGTGTTGTTGTAGCATCCGCTATATTTGGTAATGTTCGGTTACGTCTGGCTTGAAATTTCTTATTAGACAGTGTCAATGGTTCCTAACAAATCATCATCATCTTCTTTAGGAAATTTCGATGAGATAAATCAGCCTAAGAACATGAGTGATTATTCCAAGGAGACCGTTTGCTTCTTCATGTTTATTGATGAAATCACAGAAGCTTATGTCAAGAGTACCGGTGCTCTGGACAGCAATAGGAAAATTGGCTTATGGAGAGTCGTCGTTGTTCGTAACCTTCCATATGAAGATGGCAGGCGAACGGGAAAGGTCCGGGTTAATTAATTTATTTCTTAAGTCAATAATTGGGGTAATTGTTTGGTCTTTCGTACTAGATTAAGCGATTTTATGTATTCTAGTTTTAATGGAACTATTCTCGTTACAGATTCCGAAGCTTCTAATGCATAGGCTGTTTCCGAGTGCTCGCTTTTCGTTATGGGTTGATGGAAAACTCGAGCTTGTGGTGGATCCGTACCAAATTCTTGAAAGGTATGAGTAAGTTTTATCATCCATTTGTGTGCGTGTTAGTAGAGCAAATAATTGCTAATCGTTTAACTTGGTGCAGCTTCCAAGTTTTACCATTCAATTTCATTATTTATTTATTTTTGGCTCAAGAGTTCTGTATATCTCATCCAAATGCAAATTAGTGTCTTAAACTTCGTAGAATAATGGAAATTTTTAGGTTGAGAGACGAAGATCAAAGGATCATCGCGATGAGAGAATGCGATAGTTAATATATCTTCATCTGTGCCAAACTTTATCTTTGTTTGCTTTCCTTTTTTATTAGTCTATTACTCGGACTGAAACTACGGAACATATAGTGTTTTTAAAAAGTTCAAACCATTTTTTCCATTTATTTTTGCATGTAATATTGCAGTACGACTCTAGGGGAGGGTGACCTAATCTTTTTAATATTTTGTTGTTTGCGCGAAATAAGAGGGCCAAGTATAATTCAGTGATATCAGCAGATTTTCAATTTGGGTTTGCATGAAATTTGTATAAATCACCCAAGTCCAAACAAATGATGAATCCTGCCTTGTGCTGGGCTCTTTTCCTTCTTTAATGCATGTTCAAGAGATCAGTATTTTAACTTCTTAATCCATAGATTTCTTCTACATTCGTTCTCAGGTTCTTGTGGCGGAAGAATGCAACTTTTGCAATTTCCAGACACTATAAACGTTTCGATGTATTTGTTGAAGCCGAGGCAAACAAAGCTGCAGGAAAATATGATAACGCATCCATTGATTTTCAAGTTGACTTCTACAGAAAAGAAGGCTTGACTCCGTATAACAGGGAGAAACTTCCAATCACTAGTGGTTTGTGCAAATTCCCGTGTCTCACTTTCTGGAAACTTTATGCAGTTTTGAATAAGTTTTCTATAATGTTAAAAATCTCGGCACACAAACACAAACTAAGTAAGCAAAACGGGATTCAACAATGTGTTGGTTCCCATAAATTTTATTCCAATAACACAAACATGTCTTTCCCTTGAAGTGATGTCTTGGGATACAAAACCAATCAAACAAAACATAACCGCAAGGCTGCCCAATGGGGCACCTATATGGACGCTAATTAGGCTCGTTGCTAATTACCCGAAATAACCTAAAGGATTACAGGCTTGTCATATTATTGCTCTTGCCATGCAGATGTTCCTGAAGGATGTGTTATAATACGAGAGCATGTTCCAATTAGCAACCTATTTACTTGTCTTTGGTTCAATGAAGTTGATCGATTTACTTCCCGCGATCAAATCAGTTTTGCGATTGTCAGGGACAAGATCGGGGAAAAGACTAATTACACTGTTAATATGTTCCTCGACTGTGAGAGGCGCAATTTCGTTGTTCAGGTAAATACTCGCTGCACAAATCGGTCTAATCTTGTAATTAAAAAAGATAGAATTTTAACATCTGTGACTAAGTATCAGGCCGTCCCTTCTGAACTTCTTGTTGGACTGTCTTTTTTTTTTTGGGGACAATTTGCCCATTGATTTTGTAAAACTCTTTGTCAAATATCTTACGGTTTCCGTTAAATTTTAGGGCAAATTCGTCATTTTATCATTCTGTCATGTGTGTTGTGGGAGTTCTCATTGGCCTAGCTGCAAAAGCTCATCAATTATTATGTGAAATTGTAATTTTGTCCTTCAACTTTACAGAAACTATCAGAAAGGACACTCACACCCAGAAATAATGTTCTTTGATTCTTTCATGCCTACAGAAATACCACAGAGAGGTATTGGAGCAGCGGTTGGCTTCACATCCACCGCCTCTGCCTCTAGTTCTGCCGCCACCAGCTCTGATCAATGACGAACCAACAATACCAGTATTACCCGGAACTTCGCAAGGAAATGTTGTTAATCCCCCTGCAAGAAGGGTCACAACACGGCGTGGAAGGGATAGGAGGTCCGGCTCTAGGCGGCACCGTAAAGTAGTAGCCGGTGGCCGGGATTTGGATCCTGGTTAAAAGATTTTGTCCGAGAATGTTACACTATTCTTTTCCTTTGGCCCTTCCGAAACCGTTAGTTTTGGGGGCCGAAGGTTCTTGCATAATTCTGGTTCAATAGGGCCTTAATTATTTCTTTTTCTTATCATTATAAATTTTGATGTACTTGGAAATTGGTTAATTTTTTCCCTCATTTTTTGAATGTACATACATAGATTAAAATTTTCAATAATTTTAAATGGGCTTCTGCTAATATGTGTCTTGAGGAGGTTGCCCATTTCATTTCAGCTCTTAATACATTCGTAGCTCCTCACTCTTTGGGATTGATTCCAGTTAATATTATATTTAATATTAGTATTTTTACCACCTAAAAACATTAATCAATATATATCCTAAAATTGCAATAACATAATCACTAAATATGAAATGATGATAAATATAGACATAAAACTAATAAACTCAATAAATACTCTATAAATGAGGTTAATATGTCGTGCGATGTAAAATAAAAAAAATATAGAATTACATAGAGAAAAATATAGAATTACATAGTGAATTCTAATCATATGCGATAAATTTGTTATATCTAAATTTTAGTTTAATATTCGATTTACATTTTCTTTTTGTTCACCCTTAGTTGGCTTGGATCCATTTATGAAATGACATCTTCTTGTACTATACAACAATCTTTGTCATCTCATACACCGAATTCCACTAGGTTGAGTTGAGGCAATCCTTCTAAACATTTTTTGCTTTGGCTTAGTGATAAATTTATTACAAAACTCTTCGAGAGGTCCTGGATTCAATCCCAGCGGGATGCATAAATTACGTGTATTTGTAATCTTGACCGATAATGTCTGCGGTCAATAGTGCCAACTTGTTATAATTTATAAACAATGTGGATATATTTTATAAGTACATATAATCCTTACCGATAGAGTCGACCTCATTCGTGTATGTATATAATAAAAAAAAAACCTCAATCATTTACGACGTCTAACCTTGGTTCAATTATATTTTTTGGTCTTAAGTTTTATATGGATGAATATTCAATTATTCTTTTTGAAGCTTCAACTCTTCATCAATGTAATGTGCAGCTACTCTATATGATGTTTGAACTTTGAACTTTGACGATCCATTTGTTGTAAGCCTTGACTACAAGGTGTTACTATCAATGTTCTGCAAAATAACACGCTCTTTACTATCAATATTTATATTTAGATCTTAAGAAAAGCCTGATTTTTTGGGGGAGAGTGGCCCGGCCCGTCCGAAGCTCAGATTTGGGTTGCCGCGACTCGAACATGAACATGCTCGGGTCAGGTGAGCTCGCTGTTACTCTGGGATCAATTTTAAAAAAATAATTATGAAACGGATAATTTATTTTAATTCTTTGCATGGAAGTCATTTGTGTCTACTAATATGCTAGCTGACTTTTATTAAAATGATGTGAGCATGCATGTATGTTGTCTTTATCGCCTGTTTGACTTTGCAAACAAAACAAAACCAAAACTAAATGCATCTTCAACTTTCTCAATGTCGCTTCAATTTTTATAGGTCTCGTTTGAGAAAAATTCATATCAATCCATGCACACCATATATATATATATATATTTTTTTTCCGACTCGCATAAGTTGATGAAAAAATTATTCAACAGTGTTGTCTCTACTTTGCTGAGAAGAAGTTCCGTATTTTGAGATTTTGATTTATTTTTCATTGAGTATATATAAAATCTATCTCATTATTATGGTTTGAAATGAGTTTATTTACACCTTTTTAGAAAGTCAAACTATTTATGCTCATCTAAAGGCTAAGCAAGCAAGTTGCTTCGAAATCAAGTTGCATTCCTTGCGATGTTTTCTTGTTTTCACATATGACTAAATCATAAACATGTATATATTTGACGACTTCCTTAGGCTTGAATGTTCTATGGCTAAATATTCAACTCAAATTAAGACACAACTCTATCCACAATGTTATTAATGAAACCCCTGAAATTTCAATTTCTAATTGTATTGTAATTATGTGCTGGAAATTTACATGTATTTGGTTTGTCTCTTAACTTGCTTTGTTTTTTTCACAAAGTGTTGTCGTTTCTCACATCCTATTTGCCAACGAATGTTGAGTTGTTCATTACATAAACAAGAACAAAAAAATGTTTTTTTTTTTCATTTTAATTTTACATGTTTAATTTTTTGTGGTTATGATGAGAAAAAAAAAAGAGACTGTTTTACGTCCTTAATTTTTCTGTCTTACATTTTTAGTTTTATTATTTAGTTTTGGTCCAGAGACCTATTTCTAATTTTCGTTTCAAATATTTATGTATTAGTTTCACAGACCGCGTTTAGGTACTAGTTATTTTTTGTTTTTGCAGTCCACTTTAACTTTTTAATGAAAGAAGACAAAAATTAACTTTGAGTTGTATTTGGTATTTTGATCTTCAACCTAACCATAGAAATTATAATGATGTAGATTTAAAAAGTATTGAGAATATATAGGTCTGAGTCTGAGACGGTGAAAGCCACTTAATTACCCCGCGGTTAACCTCCTAATTTATTGCGTTGTTGCCGAAAACGTATTTTTCGAGTGAAGTTGTAGTTATTGGTAAAATGAAAGTCACCGTCAAGAACTAACAAACCAACATTAAAGTTTATTTTTATTATTATTTTAATCATGAACCACGTCAATTGTACAGCCAGTAAGACTCAGTATCTATTACAAACCTTTTATGTTTGCCTTGCCTCAAGATCGAAATCGTCAAAACCCAGAAGTGAAGATTCGAAGTAAGTCGCGAGTCTTGTCGCAGTTCGAAAATAGAATTTTTTAATTATTCATTTATATTTCTGAAACTATAATAATTTTTAAATTTGAAAAACACATAAATGTTAGCAGGTTAAAGTTTATTTAGTTACCTAAAATTCAAAGGAAGAGCCTTGGACAACAGCTAACGATTACTGGGCCACGCAACGGAGCGAGGCCAACTTTGCGAGCGTGATGGCGACTGGACGACGATGACTGAGCATGATGATGGAGGGAGAGAGGCCAAGAGAGACGAGAGGACGATCATCAGAGAGCCTCCCAGCAAACGAGAATGGCGGAGAGAGGTTAAATGTGTAAATCATATATAAAACATTAACGATATCTCAAAACATAACATAGTTTTAAAATAGAGAACAGTCAAATATTTTTTCAAATATACGTTAGATGAGTAAAGATTTTAGTATAATATATATACTTACACTAATATTTTTTATCATTAAGATTGAATTGTTATATTGCTATGTTCTTGAAGTAGAGATAGACGTGTACAATTTGATAGTTGTTTAATTTGAAGAAAAAAAAAAAAGCGACGCTCAACTAAAAAACTGTTTCATTATTCAACATTATAACGTGTGGACATGTATTTTTTTTTATTCATGTACTATACATATGACGCATCACTGAATAGACACAAAGAACAATTTAGTATTTGTTTAAATTTTAAACATTAAAATAAGTTTCATAATTACTATTTGTCAAAGTTCTAAAATTCATGATTTGATAATTGCATGTTCTCGATATGTCTAAAATTTTGATTTGTCGGTATACTTTCATGTGGAAAGATCAAGTCGGAGACCCCCCCCAAGCGAACCAACCGGTACACCCATGGCCTCGACCACGGGGAAGTCACTACCAATCTCTTCCACCTTTTTTGCCTTCTTTATCGTCGCTATGATGTATTTACTACTCGTCAATAGTATTTTCTTCAAGGTATTTAATCTTGTTTCTCTATGAGGAGCATTTTCCTGATCTTCATCTCGCATTTCATCTCATATTTTGTCCCGGCATGATTAAAAAAAAAAAGAAAAAATCTATGCTTTTCACGATCAAGGTTCAACTTACCGAATTTGCCGATAAATCGCTTGCCGTTTTCGACGGATTAATCGATAGCTTACCGATTAACCGACGGAAAACTTATAATATTGTAGCATACCGATTACCGACACTTTTCGATGATTATCGACGGATTATCGACGCTTTTCGATACTTTTTGACGGAAAACTTATAAAAATATTTTTAAGCTTATATTTGCCCGATTTTAAAAAAGTGTGTTAAAAATACCAAAAATAAAAGCATGTCATGATGATTATTGATTCTATTCTATTATCTAATAGAATGTCATGATATAAAAAATAATATCATTCACAAACATATATAAATAAAAGCATACACAAACACATATAATTCCATCACATAAACTTAGAAGACTTTTGCCACAATTATGAGAAAATCCGAATTAAGCTCAAATCTGAAAATAAGTTACACCAAAATATCATTTTATTATTTTAAAATATATTTAATCAATGAAAACACCGAAAAAAAATGAATAGATTACCTCACAAATCACAAAAAATAAACTTAAAGGACTTTTGCCGCAATTATGAGAAAATCCGAATTAAACTCAAATATGCAAAAAAAAAAAAAAAACCAAAATAATTAATGAAATAGAAACATAATTTTTTTTTGAATAAATTACTTCAAAAATTAAAAAATATGAATTTCTAGACTTTTTACACAATAAAGTCATGTTATCTAAAAAAAATCAAGTGCTCAAAAGCTCAAACATTCATATTTCTTAGTAACTATCATATTTTGAACCCTATACAATCAACAAATCATTACAAAATATGTACATTTCTAGTAAATTCCTAAATTCAAAATTTTATATACTTTTGCCTAACAAGCATAATAATCCGAATTTAACCTAAATCTAACAAAATAATTATAAATAAGTCATCAAAACATGTTTTCATATAAAAATATTCATAAGAATGCAAAAAAAACAAACAAAAGATGATAAAGTTCTAATTTTTAGTCATTTCTAAACATAAATCTCATATGAAACTAACTCTTTATATTTGAACTCATGAAAATGCCCTAAAAATCGTATAAATGAGTATATATCAAAGAAGAAATGATTGATTCATATAGATTTAACATTATAAGTCATTAATTTACTAAAAACTACAAAAAAATTCCAAAAAAATTCAGTTTAAAAATGAATAAATCAAAACTTTAGAAACTTATGCCAAGAATCGATTAATCAGTGAAAATATGAGAATCTGTCGAAAAATTGGCAACTTACCAGTCCGAAAATCAAGTTTTCGTATAAGATTTAGTCGTCGGCTGTCGAAAAGACCGAAAAGTCTCGGTTTTCCACTGGTAAGCTCGATAATCGTACAAGATTTGGTCGTCGGATGTCGAAAAGACCGAAGAGTCTCTAAAAATTAATTTTTTTAATTTGACCGAAAAGTATCTGAATTTTACATTGAGAAAAACGAAAATCGATTGGAAAAAAGCTTATCGATTATCGCGATTATCGCCGAAAACCTTACAAAACGATAACTAGTGTGGTCGAATATTTACCGGTAAGACCGATAATCGCCGATAATCGACGAAAAGTCAAACCTTGGTCACGATTCTCGTCATAATATTCTCGGGTTTGAAAAAAAGAAATTCTATACCAGGACCGGGACAAGTTTTTCCGTCCCAATTTTTTCCAGACATGAAAAGAAAAGAAGCTAAATTCCGAGTTTCCGGTTAATAATAGTAATTATACAAATAGTGAGAGTTAAACTATTAGTGCATGTCATCATGCCTCGAGGTGATCTGTAAAGGTACATTATGCCTTGACGATACAGGTTGGCTTCCCCTTCTGATTATCTGACTCCGTTCGGGACATGGCCTTCGATCGTAATCAAGAAGTTCTTCCAATGTCATGTGAGCAAGAACATATGGTCGGAAAAAATCCTACTAACCGAGTTATTTTAAAATAGTTAGTTAGCTACTTTTTTCCCTATGTAATAAAAGACTACTGCGAAGGTTTTCTAGTTGTAAATTATCAAGTCTCGATTTTTAAGGGTGAACTCGCAATTGTGATGTAGAAGAACTCGCTGCATCACAATAATAATTCCGTTTAAAGACTCTTACTTTTCCGACGAAAATCTTGTATTGAAATAGAAGAATGTCTACCTGAGCTGAATACTCATTAAAATATTACTTCCAATTATAGAAACTATCTTGCTCATTAGTTTAACTTTTTGTGTTTTAAATATACGGTCGAGTTCTACTAGTTTAATTCTCCATCAAATTCTATGAAGTAAATTATAATGATTGATTTATTTTCTGCATGGACCATAAATATTTTCTTACTAGGAATATAATAAAAATAAATATTTTCTTCATCGCCACGACGCCACCAATGACTTAATCTGTTGACAAAAATAATTATTAGCGTTTTTTCTTCTTTTCTCAAAGGAATAACAGAACTTTAATCAAGTCTTTCAAAAGTAGAGAGTTTTTATATTAAAAAAAAAAACTTATTAGAATGTGAAATCAGCACGGAATGTACGATATAAGATTGGATTAGTTTCACTTTCATGTTTAGTATTAGTCGGTAGTCGCTTTAAATTATTATCTTAATTAAAACTGTATTTTGTTTTCAATTTAAACAAATGAGATATTATTTGTATTGTTTTGACGTTTATGTCATCCGGCTGAAATACCCCAGCCTAGCATGAAAGTGACTAAATTGACAAATAAATCAAACCATAAATTACATAAAATATTACTAATTAAAATAAACATAAAAAATAATAATATTGTACTGCCAGGCAGGCAGGCACCACGTAATGCCCTCCATAATTTTTTTAATTTTTTTTTCAACTTTTAAAATTCTCAACGCGTATAGAAAATTATTTCGTCTAAGATTTTGCGCATCATCTCATGATTTGGGTGTCTAGTATTAATTACATTATAACCTTTGTCTAACTATAGAATATATAAATAAATAAAGAAAAAAGAGCAAGGTTTGAACTTTGAACACATACATTAAGTTTTCATTTGATGGCTCTTCGATTAATAGAACTGCTTATGACGTCTAATTATGTCATATTCCGTGTACAAAAGTATATACTACATCAAATACTAATAACTTTGTTAATTTAAAGCTATATAAAAAAATAGATATTCTGAAAATAAAATACATACAACATACTATTCGTAATTATAGATTAACATTTACACTGAGCATATATGTATTTCTCTATTTTTTTTTTAACCGTAAATAATTTCAATCATGGAACCACATTATAAATTTAGAGAAAATCATCAAAACTGAAAGAAAAAAATATATACTTGAACATAATTAATAGACATAATTTTCTTTGATAAGCCGATTTTGTTCAATCAAATTGATGATTCCGAAAACAAGTTTTTCATATCAAATTAACGATATCGTCTTTTGTTTTAATCAAAGATTTTGTTTCACAACATCGTAAGTCACTTATTTTAACTTAAAATTTGACGATTCATATTTTGAAAAACAAGAGAATCATTTAACTTTTATGTTTTAAGTTTCCTATAAAAATAATAATTAAATTGACACATATTAATATTAAAAAAAAATCCATTTTTTCAACGCATATTTTGAATTAAGTCTCGTCAAATTAGCTTCTCATTAAACCTAAACACATTCTAATTTCAAACCGATTATTAGACACCCGTGCGTTTATATTTTCGTCCTTACGCAACTTATTGAATTTAAAATGACTATTTGCTCTCTTAATTTTTTTATTTTTATCTTGACGTATCTCTTCATATCTTTGTTTGTTGTTCTTATTTAGTCCTCGACAAAGGTTAAATAAAAATACAAAATTAAAAAAATTATATGAAGTAAAAAAAAATATAAAGTCAAAAGTTACGTACAGACAAAAATTTCCAAACATTAAGGTTACATACATAGGAAGTTAAATTTTAATATATGAAATACTATGTATATTTAATTATATGAAAGATTACGTAGGTCTTTAGCAAAAACTTATTAATTTGATCAAACATTAAAGAATATGAATATTGCATTTGTTGTACTTGTAACTTGTAAGCAATCCCAAAATAAAAATGTGATTATTTTTGTGAGGCGTTTATTCGCCGACTTACATGACACATATCTGGGCCCACAAATAATTAATTATCAATTAGAAATTTCATCGCCTATCTGTCAGTCTCAGCTCACCGTTTTGACCAAATCCCAAGTTTCAACGCTCTCAGTTTATCAAACGAATCACTCTTCTTCTTCATCCGATTCGTTTGAGCGCTTCTCAACAATGGCGAAACCCCACCGCAACCAGCCTCTCCTCTGTATCATCTTCTTCCTCTGTTCCCTCCGCTCAGCTCTCTCCGTGGATTTCCTCTTCAACGGCTTCGACGCCTCCGACCCGCTGCTCCTCTACGGCAACGCCACCATCGAGTCCCGCGTCCTCACGCTCACCAACGACACGGCGGTCTCCATCGGCCGCGCCCTCTACGCGACCAAGCTCGCCGCCAAGGGGCCCAACTCCTCCGCCGTCTTGCCCTTCTCCACCTCCTTCGTCTTCGCCATGGCGACGTACGGCCCCGGCAGGGGCGCCCACGGCCTCGTCTTCCTCTTCGCGCCCGTCGCCGGCATCGCCGGGTCCATGGCGGCGGCGCAGCATCTGGGGTTCCTCAACCGCACCAACGACGGGAAGCCCGACACCCACGTGCTCGGCGTGGAGTTCGACGTGTTCGCGAACCAGGAGTTCGACGACATCAACGACAACCATGTCGGCATCGACGTGAACTCGCTGACCTCCAAGCTCGCTCGCGAGGCTGGGTATTTTACTGATGAGAAGGTCTTTCGGAGGCTGAAGCTGAACAGCCGAGAGAATTACCAGGTTTGGATCGATTACAGGGATGCGGTGATCAATGTCACCATGGTCAGAGCTGGCGCGAGGAGGCCGAGGTTTCCTCTCCTCACCCTCGAAATCGACCTCTCCGACGTCTTTCTCGATGAAATGTACGTCGGCTTCACGAGTGCGACCGGATCTTTTTTCCAGAGCCACAAGATCCTCGCCTGGAGCTTCAGCAACACCAATTTCTCCCTCAGCGAGGGGCTCGTCACCACGAATTTGCCGAACTTTGTCCTGCCGAAAGCGTCGGTTTCCAAGTCCAAAGGGTTCATCGCCGGAGCCGCACTTGGTGGCTTTGCGCTGGTGGTTCTGTTGGTTCTGCTCGCAGTGTGTTTGATGAAGAGACGGAGACGGCTGAAGAAGGAGAGGGCAGATATGGAGGATTGGGAATTGGAGTATTGGCCACACAAAATCGCGTACCGGCAGATTGAGGATTCGACGAAGGGGTTTGCGGAGGAGAACGTGATTGGGATCGGCGGCAACGGGAAGGTCTACCGGGGTGTTCTGCCTGGCGGGGTTGAGGTTGCTGTGAAGAGAATGTCGCAGGAGAACGACGGGACGAGGGAGTTTCTGGCTGAGGTATCAAGCCTCGGGAGGCTGAAGCACCGGAGATTGGTCGGTCTGCGAGGCTGGTGCAAGAGAGAGCGCGGCGTCTTCATGTTGGTCTACGAGTACATGGAGAACGGAAGCCTGGACAAGAGAATCTACCACAACTGTGATGAGGCCGCAATGCTGGGGTACGCTGACCGGGTCCGTATCCTGAAAGACGTGGCTTCAGCGGTGTTTTACTTACACGAGGGCTGGGAGTCACAGGTCCTGCACAGGGACATCAAGGCCAGCAATGTCTTGCTGGACAAGGAAATGAACGGGCGGCTCGGAGACTTTGGATTGGCCAGAATGCACGGTCACGGCCAGGTGGCGAGCACGACCCGTGTGGTCGGGACGGTCGGCTATTTGGCCCCGGAAGTGGTGCGAAACGGGCGGGCCTCTACCCAGACCGACGTGTTCGGGTTTGGTGCTCTAATTCTCGAGGTGATGTGTGGTAGGAGACCCACCGAGGAAGGGAAGGCGCCGTTAGTGGAGCACGTGTGGCAGATGATGGTCCACGGCCATCTCTTGGCCGCGCTCGACGAGAGGCTGACAGAGTTTGACCAGGACGAAGCGGAGAATCTGTTGCACTTGGGACTGCTGTGTGCGTATCCCGACCCGAGCGCGAGACCGAGCATGAGACAGGTGGTGAAGATCTTAGAGGGGAAGGGCAACGGGGTCAACGACATTGACCCCGAGAACATGGAAGCCAGTTTGCTGCAGAAGATGAGGAACGGCGACATGTGGGCCGGGTTTTCGCAGAGCTTCGGCTACGGCACGAAGCACCCGACCTTGGAGGAGGTGAGGGAGGCGATGTCGTCTTCGATGTCGCTGTCGTGGTCGAATTCGATTGGAGAGGGTAGGTGAATTCCGTTGGATGAGGATTAGATAGTAGAGTGTTGGTTAAGAGTGACAGTTTCTCTCTGGTTCCAAACTGTCAGGAATACTCGCACGTGGAGATTGTGGGAGACGAGGAAGATCCAACAACATTTGATGTCAGATAATAGATGAGATTTTTGCCCCATTTTTTTTTAATCTTATACTTTGTTTTGTATTATATTAGTATTGTTGTACAACATGTATATATATATATACATATATATATATATAGGGTAAACTGCGGCTAATGTACCCAATGTTTGATTTTCTGCGGATTATATACCCAATGTTTATTTTTGGCGGCTAATGTACCCAATGTTTGATCCGTTAGATATTTTTGGGTTTTCCGTCAGTTGACCGTTAGAGAGTTATATGTACACTTTTCGTATTTTTGACATAACTCACTCATTTTTTGTCCAAATTTTATGCACGACCTATGGTTGGAAAGATAAGAGATAGATTTACAACTTTAATGTTTTAAGTTTTGTAAAATCAGTTTTAAAAAAATACGAAATTTCAAGTACAACGTAAAACTGGACATTAGTTTAATGCAAAATATTTGTTTCGAGCAAATTTTAATATACTTAATGACTTTTTATGATGAAACGTAAAACTAAAAAGTTGTAGATAAACTTTTTATCTTTCCAACGATTGTTTATTTATAAATTTTGGACAAAAAATGAGTGAGTTATGCCAAAAATATAAAAGATGTGATGTGAAATAATATTTCATATTTTTGGCATAACTCACTCGTTTTTTATCCAAAATTTATAAATAAACATCCGTTAGAAAGATAAAACATTTATGTACAACTTTTTACTTTTACGTTTCATCATAAAAAGTCATTAAGTATATTAAAATTTGCTCGAAACAAATATTTTGCATTAAACTAATGTCCAGTTTTACGTTGTACTTGAAATTTCGTATTTTTTTAAAACTGATTTTACAAAACTTAAAACATTAAAGTTGTAGATCTATCTCTTATCTTTCCAACCATAGGTCGTGCATAAAATTTGGACAAAAAATGAGTGAGTTATGTCAAAAATACGAAAAGTGTATATATAACTCTCTAACGGTCAACTGACGGAAAACCCAAAAATATCTAACGGATCAAACATTGAGTACATTAGCCGCCAAAAATAAACATTGGGTACATAATCCGCAGAAAATCAAACATTGGGTACATTAGCCGCAGTTTACCCATATATATATATAATTGGTTATTAGCAATGCCAATGTGTTTTTGAGTGGGTTGTCTTGTGGTTCATGTCACGTAATGATGGATCATAAGGTGTATTATTTCTTATCAGTGAAGTTAATTCTTGGAGATTTAGGTAAGTGTGGCAAAACATTACATAAAAGTTCACAAACTGGGTAATGATCGAGGGCAGAAACCGACTCAAATAGTCAAGACGTTATCCGTGGCAACGCCGTCTGAATCAGTGTACGACACACCTCGATGGAAGTCGTAACTGGAAGGTTTACGATCTCATCCGCAGAGTGACAACTGATTGTTAGACGATTGAAGCATCAACGATCGTTTTGAAAGAAAAGTTACACACTTGTTCTTTGAATTTGGATAACTAGTTGCGCTTGGTCTTGATAGAGAATTTTATCTTTATTGTATACCACGTAAAATTCAATTATGTATCTAAATTTCAGTGGATTGAAGTCTTCGAAATAAATTAACTATTTTGTTTTTTGCGATTTGCGTTAACGAATATCATGTGTGAAATTACTTAATTGACCCCTCCATCAAGCTTATCGTCCGAAAAAAATATTAGAGGTGCGTATCGAAAGAAATGCACCACGCGCGCCTAGCTGGCTAGCAGCCATTTTATCACGTGCATTTGTTAAAAGATAATTTGCGAGTCTTCTCTAATTATTTTTTAGTATGGGTAAAATATCTATTTTTGTTTTAGGAAAAATATCGAAAATGATATTTACTTAATTAATGAGATGATAGGTGCACTAGATTTTATTCCAGCAATCTTGTGGCTCACATTCAATCCATAGCTTATGAGTCATTATTGGGGAATGAGGCGAATCCTTTCAATAAACATACCACATATTTGTGGTATTAAAATTTTGGACTCTGATTTTTTGAAATCGTTAAATCTGTAAGCATATTTATATACATATCTCACACATTATTTATATCTATATATGTATGTATTTACATGAGAAGTAGCTTTGCCGAGTGTCCCCCAAAAATGGACGCCTTGTCATCCTCCTTCATCTCCTCCTCATTCGCCGCCAAAGCTCAACGGCCACAAACCACACCAAAACCCGCAATTGCCGCCACCATCTCCGCCGCCCGAATCGAAGAACGGCCCTCCGCCACGTCACCGACGCTGCCCGGCGCGATCTTCAACGCCTTTGACCACCTCATCAACACCTTTATCGACCCGCCGCGCCGCCCCTCCGTAGACCCCCGCCGCGTGCTCTCCCACAACTTCGCGCCCGTCCTCACCGAACTCCCGCCCACGGAGTGCACCATTGAGGGCAGCGGCGACGCGCTTCCCGCGTGCCTCGACGGCGCGTACATCCGCAATGGCCCGAACCCGCAGTTCCTCCCCCACGGGCCGCACCACCTCTTCGACGGCGACGGTATGCTCCACGCACTGCGCATCACACGCGGCCGCGCCACGCTCTGCAGCCGCTACGTCAAGACCTACAAGTACTCCATTGAGCTCGCCGCCGGCCGGCCGCTCATTCCCAATGTCTTCTCGGGATTCTCCGGCCTCATCCCTTCGGCTGCGCGCGGTGCTCTTTCTGCCGCCCGTATAGCTGCAGGGCAGTTCAACCCCACAAACGGCATCGGCCTTGCCAACACGAGTCTCGCCTTCTTTGCCGGCCGCCTCTTTGCGCTTGGCGAGTCCGACCTTCCATACGAGGTCCGCTTCACGCAGGCAGGTAAGGCCGGACCCGAAGGTTTTTAGAGTTAGAATTAGTTGAGTATTTGAATTTGTATTTAAGACATAAAAAATACTTAATTTAAACAATAATTAAATATTAATTTATAGTATTTTACTAGATTTGGCGGCTTCTAAGTTCAAGTGATTCACAACAGGGGATATTGTAACCGTCGGGAGACACGACTTCGACGGGAAGCTCTCCATGAGCATGACGGCGCATCCGAAAGTCGACCCTGACAGCGGAGAGGCCTTTGCGTTCCGGTATGGCCCGATCCCGCCGTTCCTCACGTACTTCCGGTTTGGTCCAAATGGCGAGAAGCACCCCGACGTGGCGATATTCTCGATGACAAGGCCGTCGTTTGTGCACGACTTCGCGGTGACAAAGCGGTACGCGGTATTCTGCGATATGCAGCTGGGGGTGAACCCGATGGAGATGTTCTCCGGGGGGTCGGCTGTGGCGGCGGACCCGGGGAAGGTGCCACGGATCGGGGTGCTTCCGCGGTACGCACAGGACGAGGCAGAAATGCGGTGGTTCGATGTGCCGGGGTTCAATTGCGTGCACGCGATCAACGCCTGGGACGAGGACGGCGGCGACACGGTGGTGGTAGTGGCGCCGAACGTGCTGTCGGTGGAGCACGCGCTGGAGCGGATGGAGCTCGTGCACAGCCTCGTCGAGCTCGTAAGGATCGATCTCCGGACCGGGATCGTGTCACGGACGCCAATGTCGGCAAACAATCTGGACTTTGGTGTTGTGAATCCGGCGTATGTGGGCAAGAAGAGCAGGTTGGTTCTCTCGGAAAGCCTTGATTCATCATTAAGCGCAATTAATAAGTAGTCATTACTCACTAATCAATAAGAGATCATTTAAGTTTCTTCACAAAAAAGAAAAGAGATCGTATAAGTAGTCTATTCCCGGCATATATACCAATTCTTTTATATATAGTAACCATAAGTTCTAATTCATTTTTACCTGAACAAAGTACTAAGGTTCTGTTTGTTTTTTTTAAGATTAAGACATCTGAATCTGAATGCACATCTGAATAATAAGATGTTACATCTGAATCTGAATGATGAAAAATTAAGCTTGTTTGTTTTTTAAAGGTCTTAATGCAGTTTGATTTTATTTTTTTTTTACAATTATTAATAGACTTTGAATCATGTATATAAAAAATGTATGCGTACAAATAATTAAAAATAAATTAATTCACTAATAAATTAATTATTTAAAATAAGAATAATACTTCATATTAATATGTAGATATATTAAGTTATAAAATTCTTTATACATAAAATATATAATAAACGACAACTAATATTCTCACTACACAAAAGTTTTTACGACAACTAATATTTTCCTTTTCCTCTTCCTCTGTAAGCGGTTTGGTCATTAGCGGGAATAACCGCATGTACTAATGTCCCATCAATTGCACCCAATGCTCCCTGTAACAGATTATGAGTTAACTTTTAAGAAGAAAAAACATATTTATAATACTAAAAGCTAAAAAATATAATACCTCAAAAATTATTCGTAAATTTTTATGAGAACTCGAAACATTAGGATCACGACCGGATGATGTTGTCGGCACTATCATCTCTTTAGCAAATTCCATCATCGTTTCAAGTACCTCATGAAAATACTTATGAACGGTTTGTGAAGAATGTTGAAATCTCCTCTTGATAACAACAAATCGCTCATTATGTGCTATAATTGTCAAAAACATTGCCATTTTTTCTTCAACGGATATATGCTTGCTATCTTTGAGCCATCCTCTCTCTTTAAAATGATTGCATAATAAAACATACGCATCACGGGACATCCGCATCAATTCTATGCATTGTTGATTTGAGCCATGTAACAACTCTAATGTATATCTTGCACCGGAAAGAGATGATGTGTTATCTCTAATTCGGGCTACATAATTCCGTTGAAAACGACGTCTATACCACAACAATACCAATAAGCATATAAGCTTAATTTTAAAATCCATGTGATCTGTTAAGAAATAAAGCTTCATCAATAAACTTAAAACACCAAGAAATTACAAACTAAATCGAACAATATATAATATACATAGTACTAGTCCTAATACCATAGACACTGAACTAATGAAAGAACAAGAAAAGAAAAGTGATCGCCTGTATCTAAAATGGCAAGAAAATTAGAAGAAAATAAAAACAACAACATTCATGAGAATTTTACCCTAAGAGCAGAGCTTTGCATACGATCAGAGCTTGGGATACACATATACTGAATTAGTTCATTAAAAAACTATGAAATTATCAAGTTCATAGCAAACAAGAAAAAAACTTCATTATTTTTTTGTACTTCTCACAGAGCTTTGCATACGAAGCCCTAAACACCCCCAAAAATAATATGAAGCCTCTATCAAACCAAAACCAACAACGATCGTAGAAACCTTCGATTGACCAAGTTTAACCCAAAAGCAGAATGCCCTAGAGCTTTGCGTGGCTGTTTGGGCGTCGAGAAAGCGAGAGAAGTCCGTACCTTTGGCGACCTAGAGTTGAGAGAAGACTGGAAAAGCCCTGGCTGCAAGAGGCCGCCGCCGCTGGACGTAGGCTCGCCGCTGGACGGAAGAGACCGCCGCAGATTTTGCCGAAGTTGGACGGAAGAGGCCGCTGCAGATCTTGCCGAAGTTGATGAAGGAGAATGGCACGAGTACGGGAGAGAGGAGTGAAAAAAAAAAGAAGAGAAAATAGATCTGAATGAAAAAGTTAAAGAAATGAGTCTGAGCGAATAAGAGGAGAAAAAGAGAAGTTAAGTGGTATTAAGTGACTTTTAAAAAATTAAAACAAACGATCTTATTCTCCCTATATCTGACCGGATCAGATTAAGTGGCCCATTAAGAGGAAACAAACAAAGCCTAATACTCTGATAATTATAAGACATGTACCAAAAAAAATGATGAAAGATACTTGTCTTATATATAAAATCAGAATTTTAGTATTTTGTTCGGATAAAAAATTAGAACTTATTAGTGAGTTTTTTCAAAGATTATTAGTACTTTTATCAGGATTAGCCCTAATAAAATCTAGAGTAATTCTACTGCGGATCAGCCCTGCACTTTTTGGAGCCTTAAGAGAATAATTTTTTGGGACTTCTTCACCAAATATTATTGATAAATAAAATTTATATTGATAATACTAAATATTAAAAAAAAAATCAAGTTTCAAGACCATTCAATATAAATCATATAGTGATAGATACTAAATAGTACAAACGTGTAATTTGGCTTTTAAAAAAATCTTTCAAGTGTAATTTGGCAAAAAATGACTCATAAAGATGTCGTATTTGATGTCGCAGGTACGTTTATGCCGCGATCGGCGATCCAATGCCGAAAATATCGGGGGTGGTGAAGCTGGACGTGGCAAAGGCAGCGGTGGGAGGGGATTGCACGGCGGGCAGGAGGATGTTTGGCCCGGCCTGCTACGGGGGAGAGCCATTTTTTGTGGCAAAGAGCGATGCTGCGGAGGAGGACGACGGCTACGTGGTCACTTTCGTCCATGATGAGAATTCCGGAGAATCGAGGTTCCTAGCGATGGACGCCAAGTCACCGGATCTCGACATCGTGGCTTCCGTGAAGCTACCCCGCCGGGTGCCTTATGGCTTTCACGGCCTCTTCGTTAAGGAAAGTGACCTTAACAGGCAGTCGTCAAGTTAATTGAAGAATAAGTATAAGGTTACATGTATTGTATATATTTATATGGGATGTATATACTTAGGGGCGGATTCAAAAAAAAAAAATCACAAATAAAATTAAAAAGATAGCATAACTTTTTTAAAACGTTTTTAATGATTCACTGTGGTTTTGTTGTATAGAAATTACATGTCTTAATTATAATTAAAGGTAAAGAGCATATTTAAATTGGAATATTCATTAATATAATACATTAATCATGAGAATATGTTGATATATATATTTAGGTTATACTTTGGTAATTAATATTTCAGTCCCTCGTTATCATTTAAATTATTGTTAAGTTAGTTTAATTAATCAAAGTTTTACAACAATAATACATATAACTTAATTTAATTATACGTGTGTGATATTAATTATGCAATTATATGTATCAAAATAAATGAATTTCAAATTCTATCGAGTTATAAACTGCAAGAGAGATATTATGCTTATAAGGTTTTGAATTTTGATATTGCAAGAAAATTACTATATATTTGTATGAAAATAGATGTTGATTGGATTCCTCCACACGTCATAATATAAAGGACCCTAATATAAATGGCATAAAATCAAGAGATATTGTAAGTTCTATTAAAAAACACAAAAGATTTTTTTTTTCTTAGTGATAAATTTATTGAATATATATATATTTTTTTTTAATTTATCCTGGTTGTCTGGTGCTACACAACATCAAGTGCCGTGTCTAGACACTAGCGCCCAGGCACCCTATTCGGACGCCAACACCCTGCGTTCAGGCGTTCTATTTGGTCGCCATGACTCTGAACCCCGGCACTCCCACACGTAATTTTGACGAATAATATAATTTTTAACTTAAAAAAAAAGGAACAAAAAAGTTAGATGTGTTATGAATGTGTTGTCTATTTTGTGGATTCAATTTTTCTGATCAGAATTCAGTAAAATATTGACTATTTGTCCTTGCCCTGCCTAGTTGTCCAAAATCCCTTTCATCATTAAAACGTGAAAGCAAGAGCTGGCGATAACTTTTATTCAATTTCTTGCCTGATAATGATATGATGTGAAAGTTGAGCAATAGATTTCAAAACGACACCATTATATTTATTTAACATAATTACATATATGAATAAATTACGTGAATTCAAGTATTCAACCCAAATACTCTCGAGGGCACAGTACAAAAATAGAGATTTGGCCCAATGAAATCCTCATGACCAATTAGGCCTTTGGGCCGACATGAACCTATTAAGAAAAGGGACTCGATCCTCATGGTGATCATGATTATTAATTAATTAATTAATATGACGTATTGAGTATGATTTAATTAATAGATCTTAAGATTATTCAAAGATAGCTAAGAACTCCCAAAACCTCAATCTGCTCTCAAAAGATTTGTGTGTTGTAAGTCCAATTACGGACAAGAAGAGGTATTTTTCTATATGCAGTCAACGTAAAGTTTTCGACTGGACGAGATAAAGACTCGGGTGTCAAAGCTCTCGAGCTGTGCGGCACCGGCTCGCAAAAGTCAACAAGACCCGGCCCAGAAAAGTCAACAAGTTCTTACCCAAAAAAATCAAACGAGACTTGGTTCAGAATAGTCAACAGGCCCAGTCCTATATATAGTCTAAAATCCGGATTGCAGCCTTATAGCCTATTGGAAAGTGTGGTGAGAACATAAGTTAGTAATTCCTCAATTCTTGATATGTAAAGAAACTTGATAAAAAAACATTTTATTTATCACTAATGAATGAAATCGCTTAAATTTTAATAATCGATAAATAGCAATTTTCGATTTTTTTTAACAAAAATGTACTTTGGGAATTTCATATACATTCACTTTATCTATTTTCATTTTCTTTTCTCTGTTTTCTTCTTTTCATCAAGTCTCTTCACTTTTGCACAAACTTTTGTGCTTCGCATCTACTATTTCACAATTTTGTCAATTCTAGGAATCCTTTGAGCCTTTGATTACTCGTTTTGCACTAAAAACTATGAGTTGTTGGTCTTCTTTTTTTTTTCTTCTTCTCATTTTATTATGTATTTTGCTAAGTTTCAATGTTACACTTTTGCTTTAAACAAACTTAAGTTATAGAGCAAAAAAAATAGGAAAAAGATACCGTGTTTTTTTGGATGTCAATTAGGTTGAAGAAAGACCGAATAATTCAACTATCTTCGACCGAAGAGAGCCAAAAAAAAAATCAGTTATCTTGGACCGAAGATAGCTTAAAAAATCAACTATCTTCAAACGAAAATAGAAAGAAAAAAAAAACTCAGCTATCTTGAGTTCGATAGTAAAACAATCGGCTATCTTAGACTTGAAATAGCCAAAAATTCAACTATCTTTGTTCAATATAGTTAAAAAAAATAGACTATCTTGGTTTAAAGATAGCTAAAAAATTCAACTATTTCAAGCACGAGATATAAAAAATCAAGAACAAAAGATCAATAAAATTACTTTTGTTCAAAAAATAAAAAACAATATTTCATTAATCATAGAAAGTTAAGAATTGTTTTACAAATTACACATAAATTAGATGTTAATTTATCAAATTTCTCATTTAAAATGAAGGCTCTAATGTCTTTACCGGCCGATAATCAGCTGTGTGCAGTTTATCGTTTCAAAATTTGTAAAACTAGCAATCTCAAGAACCGACAAAATCGACCTAAATATTAGCAATTGTGTTTGGTCCATGAACCTCTTAATTTTGTTTGTATTATTATTGTTGCTTTTTTTTTTCTTCTTCTTTAAGCCGATACGTCTTTTAAAGAGAAATAGCCTTATTTATTAGAAATCTTCCATGTGAAACACGAAATAATATTGCCCAAGAAAGTGAAGTAACAGTATATTTTTTTCTATAAAAAAAATAGTATAGTTTATCAACCAAACAGTTCTATATATTTTATTTGATCGTCATATCATTTTTAAATCGCTATAATGCGTATAAAATAAATATATTTCATAAAAATATATTTTGTATACGTCTAGAGTTCTAGATAAGAATATGATGTACTTATTTAATGTTAAAAAAAATATCAGGATATAAAGTAGTTGCTTACTCATTATCATTTGCTCATAAAGTATCTTGTTTGTAATTTTCTATGTGCGTCAAGCTAAAACCACCTCAATAACCAATGTTTAACTTGATTATATTATATTAGAGTATTAAACTATACTTTCTTGTTTATAAATAAATATGTACGTGATATAAATATAATAAATCCATGATAGTTTAGAATTATAAAACTGTTCTTATATTTGATGACAAACGGTGACAAACATATAATAAAAGGAAACACATTAACTCTTTTAAGGAGACCATGTAATTAAAATACCTTTAACAAGAGCACACATTTTATTCATACAATTCTTGTGAGTTGTGAATTTTCTCTTCCAACATTTTTATAGTACTTCAATTTCTATTCGTGGAAATATGATTATATTTCATACCCCAATTTGTATATGTAAAATTCTTGTTAAGAGCATATTTTGGATAAAGTATGAAACGGCGATAGAGTTCATTAATGTCAAAATTAAATCGAAAAACCTAATAGAAAATGTTTGAAATATCTTTCCTAAGCGTTAATTTAATTTATGAGTTAAGGGACATCTAAATTGCTTAGAACAAAGAAAGAAAAAGTAAGAGTTTAGAATTTATTGTTACTAATCATCTTTTGTTTATAACTTCTTGCTTCAATGTTGTAGAGATTTTAAGAACTTTATTATGTTATTTTTGTATTATTGTACTTCATTTAGTCTTTATATAATATAGTCAATGTGTAGTGTAACTCTAGAAAGCGGTAAATGTGATTTAAAAAATTAATTTACCGCAACCAAAATTGAATACCGATTATACGGTAGATCCGGTTTTCATACTTTAAAATAGAATATTCAATTTTTATTATCAAAATATAACATTCGGTCTATTACTTATCATATCTCGCACCAAATATTCATTTGTTCACCACTTCTCCTGCGACATGACAGAACAGTATATATATATATATAAATATATCATTCAACTTATATATATATATATAATATATCTATATATAATTAACTAATAAAGAAAAAAGTATTATTTCAATCTAATAGAATAAAATTTCAATCTAATACACCAGATTTTTATAATCTATATGATAAAAACCACCGATTCAAAGTATGATCTCTTTTTTCTTTAGGACGTACACAATAATTCATTAGATTATCTTGATTGAAAACCAACATCTACGTGTACGGTGTTCCTCTTGTCTGGCCCTCCACCTCATTACTGAGCCCTCAAATGACCGAAATACCCTCAGAACCAAACCCATTGGCAAGTCCCCGCGTATTTGATCTAATCCAATATAATATATCAATATATAATTATATACATATATACGCACATAACACATGAAGCTTCTTTCACAGCAAATCATTCAAAAAAAATAAAAAATCATCTGGCTCTGTTAGCAGACAAGTGGGGACCATCTAATCGGATAAAGCATGCCAATCAACGTCCGTGGTTCTGCCACGTAGCACTATTGGCACACCGGAGTCGCATTCAGGGTCCCACCAACTCACAGGATGAGGATAAAAACAAATCGTTTTTGGTCTCATCGTCGCATGATTTTCAAGGGATAAATAAAAGCCAAAATAATTAATAGCGAATAATAAGTTAAATAAATATAAAATAAGAGCACTGAATATTCGGGTATATCCAGATGGGAAATTATTAGACCTTCCCTGACGTGGATCCTTGCTGTCTTGTCCAAACAACACATGAGCGGTTCGATTCCGGAAACCCAATGATAACACGCCACGTGGACATGAAAGTGAGATATTACGCAAATGACCCTCTAACAGATAATTACGCCCGATTTCTGTTTCGCCTGATTCGTTCGCTTGAAGGTCACTAATTCATTGAATTTTGGCTTTTCTGTAGAAGAATAATTATAATTTTATATTTTTCGATAACTTTAATTATTAAAACTCGAACAATCAACATAAAACGTGACGAAAGAGGACGAACTAAGAATATATTAATTTAAAACCGAGGTTTCAGTTTCATTATAATTTAGAAAAATAACGAGCAGTCAAATTGAGTTTAATTAAGAGTGTATATTTTAATTGTTTAAAAAAACAGATAGTATATTTTGATGATAATTTAAAATACAAAATATATGTATTTATATATATTTCCCTTGGTATTTAATTTCTATTTTCTTTTCATGTTACTAAATGATTTGATCATCACACAATGTTTTCTGTTAGTTGATTTTTGGACAAACTGAACCAAGAATTTTGTCGATACATGGAATACGATAAGCTTTATATATTTAAGAGATAATAGCAACATAAAACTTTATATTTTTGTTTTGTTAGAGGGATATTGCTTATTTTAACATGGATAATAAAGACTCGATGGGTTTTTACTTTTATTTTTATCACTTTGAGACTTTTTCAAAATTTTCTACTTTACTTAATATGTGACTTGAGTCTCCAGGGACAAAAACAAGAATTATCATAAAGGGGAATAATATCAATCTAAGCGTCTTTTTGAAGGTTGTCGCCATTAGAGTCGGCCATCAAATGAAAAGCTTAGGCAAATACAAATTTTAAGGCTCTCTAACAATACAATTTGATGTACCACAAATGTTAAACATGCACTATATTACTTTAAATAAATACGAACAACAAAGATAAATTTTATAGCCCTATAACTATAAATCACTTAAATCTGTTGTTAATATATGAAAGTCTTAAAAATTATAAACAAGTATAAATTTTTTTATAAAATAAATATTATAAAACTTGATCTTTTTTTTTTAATCAAAATTGTGAGAATACTTTTAAACCTATAAGAAAATGTTAAACATGTATAAGCCACATATTCAGTGAGCCACGAGAAGAAAATCAACAACTTCTCATCTCTAAAAAAACTTACAAAAATGAATAAAACGCCAAAAATCCAAACTAAAAATAAAACATTAGATCTTTACGTCAGTAAAAAAAAAATACTAGGAACATATCTTCCACAAATCACAAACACAACGTTCTTATGCCGCAAATATCTCAATATACAAAAACAAAATCAACGACTGACAATAGAGTGGCCATGTGCGCGGCGACCCGTTTGTCCACGTCAGCAAGTGGGACCCACGAGTCTCATCCATCCTCCGATTTACTCTCTTGAATGGAATCTGTCTATATAAAAAAGCAGACCTTCAAAGTCCTCCCATGCCCCATACTCCATCCACATTCATCTCAAACTCAAACCAACCTCGATCGACACTACTTGCATGGCTAGCCAGAGCTTCTCCGACATGCTCTTCGGCTTCGCCGAGGACGAAGACGACCGCCACCAAGCGTTGTCGTCGCCTGATTTCACCAGCCGCGAACAAGAAGAAGAAAGCAGCGACAACGAAGATGCCGAGGCCGGATTCGAGAAAGATCACGCCAACTTCTGGGAGAACCAGAACCAGATCATGCAGGTTTAATATATACACACACACACATATATATATATATTTATGTATAAGTAATTGATGAAGGAAAGTAATGAGTAAGTTGGGATTTGCAACAGGCGACGGTGAGAAGAACGAGCAGTATGGAGCGAGGGATAAGGAAGGTGGTGAAAGAGGCCATGGAGAGCAGTGTGTGTGGGTGCGGGCCGGGATCGGAGATTTGCCGGGGTCGGTGCGTGATGAGACAGATCACGGCGAGGCTGACCAGCCAGGGCTACGATAGCGCCATCTGCCACTCCAAATGGAGAACCTCTCAAGACCTCCCATCAGGTAATTTACACAGTATATATATATATATATATATATATATATATATATGCATCAGCACTGTACATAAGTGTATGAAAGCTTCATAATATCACATGGTTCATGTTCTTCTATAGTACACGTTTAAATAGTCTAGAATATTAATGGTTAATAACCCCATAAATAAGACATAAGCTCCGGTATTCTTTTTTTCACAATCGAAATTTTCAATATGCGACATATTCTTCTTCTCTCCGTCTATTTTTACGATTTATTTAATTAAATTTTACACGTACGTGTTGTCAAGTCTTGGATCATCTGAGGACCAACCCTGAGTTTGTCGTATTTATCGGGACTTCGGAGCTAAGTAAATTATAAGAGCCATTAAAATATTTAAAGATGAAACTTTTACATATAATTAAATACAAAACAATATAAAATAAAAAAACTAAAGCTCTTAAGTTTGAGGGCCCGAGGCACTAGCTTGCTCGCTTATAACAAAGACGGGGGTGGGACTCGAGTTACTGCCAGAATTTTCCTTTATTTTTTGAATCATTTAAGTTGTTATGAACACAACAAAAAATTGTCACTTCAACAAAAAGAGCATATAATTTAAAACAAGAGTAAAATAGGGAATATTGAAAACTTTTGCGTTTTTTTTTGTTTTTTTAGTTCTACAAACCAAGATATTAGGTATTTATTAGTTTTAATACACAACAACCATTTTAAAACCTACAAAAGGTTGGGACCCTTTGCAAATATATTATGATCTTAAAAATATGAAGCCGCCTTAATAATTTTTTTTTATATATCTCTAGCTAATACTATATACTTTTTTTTAGTAATTTAATTACATTATTCTCTCTTTTTTTTTTTTTTAATTTTCCTAATCAGAAATTAAAATACTAAATCCCAACAGGCGAGCACACGTTCGTCGACGTGGTGGACAAGTCGAGCGCGAAGAGAGTGATTGTGGAGGTGAACCTGCGCGGCGAATTTGAGATGGCGCGGGCCAGCGACGACTACAAGCGGCTGCTCCACCACCTGCCCGAGCTCTTCGTGGGGAAGCCCGAGAGGCTTCAGGTGCTGATCAAGACGATGTGTGCGGCCGCGAAGCAGTGCATGAAGGAGAGGAAGGTACACATGGGGCCCTGGAGAAAGCACCGGTACATGCACGCCAAGTGGCTAGGCCCCTGCCGGAGAACCCCCTCGGTTGGCCCAGCCGAGGCTGCCGCCTTTTCCGCCGTGATTCCCAGGCCGCCGAGGGCGAAGGCGGCATCCATGCTGACGGTGGATCTGTTGGACTACTCCTCTATGATGCATTGTAATGTGGTGACTGTTGTGTGAGTGTGACTTAGATTTTGGTGTGTGAGTTATGTAAATTCACTGTATTATTATTAACAAGTGAGTGTGACTTAGATTTTGGTGTGTGAGTTATGTAAATTCACTGTATTATTATTAACAAGTTGAGATTTATTATGTTAAATAATTACTTAAATGTGTATATATATGATATATGAAACTATATATATCAATGATAGTGTGCCATGACTTGCTTATTCAATATATATCAATTTAATGTTATTCCAACTTTCGGTCACGTCGTATTTTCTGGTACTAGTTTTGTATTTTTAAAAGCACATGTAAGTAAAGTACACTTAAAAAATGTATTTAACATCATAATTAAAATGTAAAACAAGAAGTGGAATGTTTCGATGAAGTATAAGAAATATTTACTATGTTTGCATTTTATCATATCATATCATGGTTGCATTTGCATAGTAATTCATCGAATTTATTTAATAAAAATTAATATTTGGTAACTCTTGAAAAAAAAAATTAAAAATTAAATATTAATAAAATATCACGATTGCGAAGAAGTTTTATTATATCTTCTTCCACTTTGAATGATGATTTCATGGTATTCCTCGAATAGAGAGATTTATTAGAATAAAATAAATTAAATTGAATTTATGCACATTAAGAAGAAAGATTTGACATATGATAAAACTAACACGATATTTTTTATAGTATTTTTCTACAATTAATTTATTTAGAGACATTCCCATTATTGTACACGACTACACGTTATCCTAATTTAATTAAACTATCATGACTTTATGATGCAATAATAAAAAAAAAAGGTATGTGTCGTATTCTTCATTTTTTTTTTGTTCCTATATCATTTTAAACGTTCTACGTCTTAAAAAACGTGTAACTAAAGTATTCTTTATAAACAAATTTAACATATCCTTATAAATTATAACTTGGACAAGTGGGATGTTTCGACGAAGCGTAAATAATAATGATGATGATAATAATAATAATAATAATGATAATAATAATAATAATTTATCTACGTACATTGCGTATCATGACTTCTTTGAAAATATTAAAATATGTCGGCAATTTTCATAACACGAAATCTAAGTCAAGCCATAAACTAGCAATAATCAACAAAGAATTTGCTGGAAATATTTCACTATTTAATCATATCTAATAGCGTTTCGACAGCAATAAACACTATCATGACTAGAATTTTTTTTATCAACGGTTCAACAATTCAACTTTCAAGCATTAATCGGAAATAATTTTTAAACGTTTAAAACGACACAATCGAGAAATCAATTGCATGTTCAAAGTTGAATACTCATAATTGAATGCGAGCATATATATACCAAAGCATGCGAAACGATATAATACAAGCATATACCGAAGCAGACACTCAGAATTGAATACGGTTTTCTCCGAGTAAAATATATTGTTCTTCGTTGGTTTTGGTTTTTATATATAGAGTTTGTCGTCAGCTTCAAAATGTCCATGGAGTTGATGATCTAACCTATGTCTCATGAAAGAAGACGGTCTTGTTGTTTATAGTATCAGAAAGGACCGAATTTGATTCAAGATCGACGTAGAATGCGTCTTATCTCCATTTTCTTTATTTTTTAAATTCGTTGGTTGCTCTATTGAATTTCGTTGTAAATTTGTCGTTTCCGGAATCTTAGAGGTTGATCCACTATTGTTGAACGTTTAGAGTTGTATCTCTCTTGTATGTTTAATTTTTTATTAATAACAACGTGTTTTTACTTGTTTCTAGAAGAAACAATCTGATTGATTTAACTTAATTTAACGAAGAAAATGTGATTTATAAATAATAAACAGCACATAGTCCATGTGAATTTGTATGAATCAGTAAATTTAGCCTGTGGTTCATATTATAAATATATAAACGAATATTGCTATCAATACGATTCAATTATGTATAGTTTTCTGTATCTTCCTATTCTGTCAATCATGGTTTTGTTTTTTGTTTAGAATAATCGAAAATCAAGTGTCTTGTGAGTTTTTTTTTATTTATTATTAATATAATTTCAACTATAACGGAGGAAGCTGGGTACCGTGGTGAACAAATCACGTGAAATTTACAAGTACAAACAACCCAATATTAAACAAAAAAAATAATGTCCAACAAAATAAAATATTATCTTAAGCATATGCTTAATATTAGGGTGCAACCGGGTAGGGTACCCGGTTTTTTCGAGGTACCCGGTACCCGGAACCGGAATCCGGGTATCCAAAAATTGATACCCGGAACCGGTATCCGAAATCCGGGTACCCGGAAATCCGGGTACCCGGAAATCCGGGTATCTGTATTTTGATACCCAGTACCGGTACCCAGTACCCGGTTTTGGGAACCGGATCCGGGTACCCGGATTTTACCCGGTGTCGGAGAAAGGCAGCGTCGGCGGGAACCTGAAGTCGGGGAAGGAAATGAAGTCGGCGAGATGCGAGGGAGGCGGGAGTGAAAATGAAGTCGAGCCCTAAAGACTAACCCTAAAAATTAAATTAACATAAAAATAAAAAAAATAAAACTAAAACTAAAACAGGGTAATAAACCGGGTACCGGGTACCCGGTTTTTTTAATTTTACTACCCGGTACCCGGAACCGGTTTTGAATCCGGATACGGGTACCCAGAATCGGAATTCGGATACGGTTTCGGTTCCGGTTTTAAATCCGGATACGGATTCGGTTCCGGATAATTACCCGGTTTCCGGGTATTATTTACACCCCTACTTAATATCTCAAACATAAAATCCTTAATGTTATAGTTGTCCTCATTATCATTATGGATATTATTAGCCGCAAAAGTATTCAAGTTGAAGTCAACTGCACCGGCAAGTACCTAGTTTCGTTTGTAGTGAGAAAAGTATTGATGTTCAATAAAACAATATCTCCGTTCAATTTCTCTTGAATTTTTTTTTTAACAACGTTTATGAATGGAAATGTGCCGCTCAACATAATTTTATTTTGAATTTACGTTTTTAATCATTATTTTTAATTATTGGGGTCCTCCTTCGTTAAGGTTTATAAAAGAATTTAGACGAAATTACTGTTGTGTTGACGTTAATGAAGTGTTCCCACTACAAAATTACATGTATAGTACCCACCGGTGCAGTTGACAATGTTTATGTTACTATTGCCGCTATTGTCGCTTATAACTATCATCATTGTTGAAACATGAATTTCGATTATTGCTTATTTATTATTCATGATTTCGATTTGTCTATTTATCTAAAATCTTGACATACTTGATCATGTCTATTTATCTAAAGTCTTGACATACTTGGTGTCATGATAGCTGTGAAGTATTTAAGGAAAGTATCTAAGTCGCATCCTCAATCAAGGAGTGATTGAGTCGACCTCTCCCTGCAGTTAATGATGGATATCACGATGAAGTTAATGAAGAATATTGCGTGATTATTCTAATCAGTGGAGAGGAGCTGATTTGCGTCATCAAAACGGAAAGATTCTCAAGGCCAGCTCCTATTAGTCCTCGCTAATGAGGTCCAATTTCGTTAGCACTTACAGAGACAATCTCTAAAACCTTCGGGAGAAGTCAATCAGCAATTCACGAGGGAAGTGGAGAAGGACGGGACGTTCGTAGCTGATTGTGTGCAAGGGGATCTTGCCGTTCATTAAGAGTTCATGTGGTGGATGTCAAAGCTGTTGGCGTGACAACAAGGGGGAGTTTCCTTTGCATGTTTTAGGTCCATATGATTTACTGATGCGTTACTAAAAAATATTGGTGTTCCTTTACTGCTCTGCACTCGCTTTATTCCTATCGTTCACGTTCATAACGTCATATTATATGTGCAACGCGAAAATACGTCTATGAATTAGTATATCATATTCATTTGTTCATGTTCTTAATTAAGCGAATATTGATGTTAACATTATTTATTACAGCTTTTTGTATCTTTCGATCAATAAAACCATTGTTTTTTTACAAGTCAGAGGTTAATACTGGTAGAAAGAAATACTGAAGTTGTAATCAACTGCCAGAAGATATTGAGGGTTTTTTTTTTTTTTTTTTTTTATAGTTAAAGAAGTATTTAACTTTAGTAAAACATAATTCTTTCAATTCCACTCCATTTCTTAAAAAACGTAAATTAAAAGAAAAAGTCAAATAATTAAAGTAAATATTAATAAAAATCAAAACTAACATAAGATTATGTGGAGCAAGATTTAGGTTATCGTTTTTGTCAATAAACCAGTCAGATTGGTCATAAAAGATCTATTATCTTATTCTTATATATGTGTAAAAAAAATAAAAATAAAAACCTTATGTTTATGTTTTTATACTAATATAATTTATCATGATCATAATGTAATCTACTTTAAATTCACCTTGTGACGCAATAAAACCTGTATTTTATTCAAACTTTGAGCTCACATTTGTGTATTCCTTTTACTATTTTTCTATATCATATAAAAATTGTATGATTTAGAAAACGTGTAGTATTCTATTCATTAATAAATTAAAGATAGTAATTTATAATCATTGAAAGTTGAAACTTGAACGAGGAAGTGAGATGCTTCGAATTTTGATGAAGCATATATGCCTAATGGATACTAATTATTATATTTCGTCTACCACATTGCGAAACGTGCGTGTATATATATATATATATATAATAAAATACTCTCGCAATCTTGAAAGGAAAAATTTGAGAATCTATAGAGAAAAGTATGCATATATATCTATTGTATATTTCTCTCCGTATATTCACAAATCACAACCAAGCTATTGGTGTTTTATAGTCATTTTTTATTTTTATTTTCTAACTTTTATATAAAAAAACATTTAATATAATAATAAGTGTTTTCAACTTGTCTTTGAAGTAAGATCTATTATTTTAGTTTTCTATAGTTTAATTTTTTCTTTTATCCTATTCACTTTATTGAAATCTTTCTCTCTCTATTTTTTAGACTGACTCATAAAATTTAACGAAACGCATTTTCAAAAATATGAGTAAAACCATTTTGAAAAGTTAGAAATACAAACATAAAATAAAAACTAAACAAACTCAATTTGATAAATGTGTTGGTTAAGAATGTAATTGACAAATGCATAATCTATAATAACCTAATAAATAGGCAAAATTATACAGTATATCTTATTATTTGTCCAATACATTCTCAATAAATAAATAATATTTTCACATACAAATCGAGTGATTCTGATAATCTAATGTCAGAACTGGACTAATGAGAACCCAAGAGGTCATTCAATCGTAGTCATAACCGTCTTCGTCGAACTCAAATTCGTGGCCGGCCGTCTCTTCATCAAATTCATAGCCGTCGTCTTCCATTTCGTCATCTTTCTCGTCAAACCCATCTTTCTTGCCGATGAAGTCTGACTTGAGCGCTTTTTCACCCGCACCTAAGTCTGCATTATCTTGACCATCCTCGTCGCCTACTTTGGCCTTTTTATTAGGAGCCACCTGCACGCATCACAAGTAAGGTGTTGGGTATCGGGCGAAATCCTAAACCCGGAGAAGAAACAAGCTCCAACTCTTGTAAAGGTCTCTCGACTATTTTTTATTTATTTTTTCTCGCGAATAATCAACATTTCAAGTTTAGATGTTGATCATGACATAAGAATGCTGAAACTTTTTGGGAATGTTAAAGTATCACAAAAGTATTTGATGGCTAAGAAGTAACCGTACATCTCCGGAAAAGCACTTCTCCAACGCATCGTAATTGATCTTCGAACTGAATCGCTGTCGACAAAAAGAAATATATTATAACTCATTTATCAACCAGGGTTGATGAAGCCAAATCAGGGTGCATTTTTTTATCCTATAATAGTTCTGATTTAAATAGACGGACAACAATTTGGGTGGATACTGAATCTGAATCATTATTATTTACTTTTTACCTTTTTGCTTATCATTTGACGAGCTGCTTCTCCGGGAGTTTGAGCAGGAGGAGCATTTGGGTCTTGTTTATTCCGCCGCTCCTAGATTGAGTTGAGATAAAATCAAATTTTAAGATAATTCAAATAAATAATGCAAGTGAAGTGTACTAGAGAAATTTTATTAAGAAAAAGTGCAAGATAACATAATTTTGGGTATATTTTCGAGACCCTGGTTGGGCCCGCCCCTTATAGCAAGGATAATACCCCAATGGGCCGGACCAGATCCGACTAAATTAAAAGAGGGGAGATTAGACTCGTGAAGATTACACCAAAAGTCTTATATTCCGATATCAATTTTGGCACATATCAGATTTCCTAGTATTTAGTTAGGTCCGAATTACCCCCTTTCTAATGATCAAGAAATTCCCGTCTAAATTACCACTAGGTTACGTATGATTTGCCTAAACATCTCGTCAGACATCTTCGGGATGGCACTGGTCTAGTGCTCCAAAGATAGAGACCGCATTGGTGATTATTGATTGATAGGAATAAAGTATCCGGGAATTCATCATTTTGGTGTATTTCCATTAAATTATTTTGCTTGATTATCGGTTTGGTTCGCATCAAAATGATAAGATACTAGGCACCTTTCTTGGTTTTGATTTGGAAACAGAATCCCCAAGACCAGCTTCCATCTTTGCTGCTTGTTCCTGAAATCAGACATGGGAAAATGTTTAATATCACCAATACAGTCTAAATTCACAATTTTACTTCACCAAATTTCAAGGAGGAATTGAAATTTAAAATGTTTCGAAATTTTTAGTTTATGACAGAAACCTAGTCATAATAAGTTCATACCAAGCATTATAAGCCATGATTAGAACACACCACTGAAAGCTAGCTCATTGGGGGAGGAATCCCATGGGTTTGTAAACCGTCAACTAAGTTCATATTAAGTCAATACACGATTTATCAATGTACTATTTTTTTAAGCTAGTTAATTTAATTAATAGTATAATATGAAAAAAATATATATGTATCAACCTCAAGATACTCTCTGTTCATTTCTTCCCAGATTATTTTCTTGAAATGCATCTCTTCCTCGTTGTTAAGGTAGCCACACACCTAGAAATCCATACAGAAAAAGTAGTCAATGGAAAGTAAAGTATAAATATTACAGAAGAAATTTGAACTTTAAACTACCAAACAATGCAAGACCATTTTGAAATTTCTTAGTTCTTAAGAACCCAGTGCGAAAAAGGTGTTCAATTGAAAATATACTTCCAAGAAATTTCATATAAAATCTGAAGAGAAAGGAGAAGATTGCTGTTACGACCCACGATTGGAGATGATACGATCAGCGATTGTGACCTCGCCGAGAACCAATGATGATTCGACAACACACGTACCAACAAAACGAAGATGATGAAGACAGGAATCCCCTAAACTCAATCCCTCCTCACTTAGAGAGAAATTGACTTTAGTTAGGGATTTTGTGCTCTCTCTTCATGAGTAGAGCCCTAAATATAGCTAGGCCACAATTATACTTACACCTAATTACAAGGACTTAATGGGGTAATTACATAAAACATCCCACTTCTGGCTAATTACTAATATCACACGTAACAATTACACGTTCTATTCCTGCACCAGAACCATTATAACTATTCAAAGGAAAACTCTTTCCACTGGGTCAGTCTGTAAAATGTTCACCACCAAAAAGAAAATAATACTGATTATTTTCTTCCCATATAGCTTTTAAGAAGCAATAATTTGAGATTAGGGACTGTAACGTATCACTTTCCTACCTCAACGTCATCGATGTCAGAGAGGCCATCTGACTCGTCACCGCTAACTATACTTTCCTTATATTTAGCATAAGAATCATAAGTGGCATCTGCGGAGGATATGAGTATTAGGCCCATGATTATGTTTTTTTTTAAGGATACAACGACTATATTGATAAAGATAAAATTACAATGCAAAAGTATGGCCCATGATTATGTATAGGAGAAGGGTAATCTGGGTATTAGGTGTTTTTTTTTTAGTGTCACGAGGTTTAAATTCTTCACATCAGGAGTGGAAATTCAATGCTCAACTATTGGAGCTTTACCTTCTTCACGGTTATTTGATGTCTATGCTTTATTAGTTTTTTAATAATAAGGGTAATAAAAGAATTTCTAGGGTTTTCTTAGCCATATTAGGCAAAGAATTGGGTTTTAGGGTTATGGTTTGGTTAGTTTAACACTCAGAAGATAGACCAATTTTGTTGTTTTTTATTATTTCTCGGAATAAAGTATCTGGGAATTCTTCACAGACCAAAATAGTTGCACATGGTGAAGCAATATAAACATCATATATGGGAAACTCAACTCAATTTTGACACATTTCTTTTAGAACAGTCAAACCTTACCACCAAAGTCCTTCAATGTGTCATTGTTGGTAACATTTTGGCCAGCTTTTGTGAAGGAGCCAATAATCTCATCCTAAAAGATAAAGATCCATTAAAATCAGTAGGTTAAACTAAAAAACATAAAGCAATACAAAAAAAAAAAAAAAACACATGATACAGGAAAAAACATATATTGGCTTCGCTGCTAATGATTATGCATACGGATCCAAGTTAAAACTAATATAAGAAAGCAAGACAAATTCCTGAGGAGGTAAAACTCACCGGTTCATTTTCTAGCTCGTGTGGCTTTTCCTTGTTTTGCAATGGGAAACAATCATCTGATTTTGGAACAGATTCCATTATTGCCCTTGTTCGTTCAGCTTGCTGAAACGCTGGAGGGTCTGATCCGCCTCCAAGCCCTCCAGAGAGTTCAACGAACTACAATACAGTTACAAATACAAAAATAAAACAGTTGTTTTTGAGGTATAGATTTCTGATAGCACTAATCAATAATTGAATGACATCTAATACTAACATAATCGGCTGCTAATTAACACAATAATCGTGTTTAACCGGGCTTTAGAATTGGGCTTCTTTTTAATCATTGTTTTATTTTCCGAATAATTGTTATTTTTATGTTTTATTTCTGGGTGTAAGGATTTTACTATGGGAGCAATTTTCTGTTTTAAGGGGCACTGATTTTCTGCTAAGATTTGAGAAGATTTTTAGCAATCTTATGACAGATTATCAGAAATATTGACAGGCAGATTTCTGGTTGTGGGTTGCAATTTACTTTTCTAGGATTAGGCAATTTTATTTCATCGTTCCAATGAGTTACGATTTTTGTGATGGTCTTCTCTAAGACCTCTCATACACACACACATGTGTGATTAAAGGAAAAGCACTTGCTCCGTTTAATTAATCCCCTCTCTTCAGAGCAAGCAAAGGTTCCAGAATCGCAAGAGGGGGTCTCGGTGTTCAGAAAAATGGTGAACGATAAACAGATAAGAGGTGGAGAATTAATTAACTTTTCGTTTTTGTTCAAGACCTGTGACAAAATCGATCACTCGCTGGGGACCATAACCAATTCTATTTACAATATACATCCTACCTCTATATTTTATTATGGCATATGCATAACTTACATCGTCGAAACAACTTTTACATAGCCCGTGAGCGTAAGGAGGCTCCCCTTTGTGTTGACACAGAACTTCCCCAGACTTCTGGGACAAAAACAATGGTGCTTGGCAATTCCTGAGCTCCTTAGCATTATTGTCTAGCTCCTCAATCTATTGACAAAAGGAGATAATTTTTATCTTGAAACAATTAACAAAAACGTATTGAACAAAACCAAAGTTCAATTTACTCGATAAAAGTAATGCTATGTATCAACAATAATTGTGCTCATTATTTCACTACCTATCTCAAGAATTTACAAAATAAAAAAATTAATTTACTCAACTCTACATGATTTGCAAGTACTTACAGTTAAACTGCCTGACTCGGTGTTCTCAAACTCGATCAACCGCTTCGTTAGTGTAACTTCACAAATATGCACAATTTTGACCTGGGAAATGGTTTTGCGAAAATCATTTCAACATGAATGCAAGAATAATCTAAGAGAAAAATTAGTTGACGCATTTGACTCACAATATCCGATTTTGAAAATTTAAATCCATGTGAAAGAGCTGAAATGTATAACGCGGCCCCGCACAGTCCACTGGGTTTCCTTCCAGTCTGCAGAATACCATCAAAAGGTCAGAACGGTAAAATGATTCAAGGTGGATAGATCATAAATGATTTCAATACACACACACACACACACACACATATATATATATAAGAAACAACGATTTTATTGATAAAGAATATATATATATATATATATATTTATAAGAAACGACTTTATTGATAAAGAATATATATATATATATATATTTATAAGAAACGACTTTATTGATAAAGAAAATATATATATATTGATATATGCATACCTGCATCCAATCTCGCTTCATGCTAGCTATTATGTGCATTGCAGTTCTAGAAACTTGTACATTTCTTCCCTCCAACAACTCTGCAGCCACGAAAAAAGATAAAACACGATTCAAACAAAGAGCAAATTTTTTTTTTTACCGCTTCTCAATAAAAATGCTCTAGGATTTTACTCAATAATAGGGATAATAGATACACAAATTAATCCCTATAAGTCAGGAGAATATCTAAATGAAAACTGCACTAAATACAATAATATTTAGCTCTGTAATTTACTGAAATGACTAATTTGTATCGAACTTCCTACAATTTTACGTGGTACAATGCTAGCATAGAAGAGAAGAATATAAGGGACTCACTTTCGGTGAAGCGTGGTATGAAAAGAGTAGGATCCACAGGTCTTTTAATGATGTTATGCTCCACAAGGCTTAGAAGTTGGCAAAGCTGAAGGAATACAGAACCCAGCACGTATCTGTGTGTAACATTTCGTGGTGTTCAGTTAATATCTTCTATTTATTCAATGCTCCAAACGCTAGAAACGCACAAAACTTGAATAAAGATACCTACACGTTTATTTCCAAAGCCTCTGAAAAGTCAATAAGTAGATACGGTTTTGGCGGTTCAGCTGTTCTGCAAAGCAACATAACAGCTGGAAAAGGTCAACTGTCAGCTCTATATAATTCAAGAAAATGTAATGAAATTATAAAGAAGAAATCAAAACTATAATATAGTCGTGAAGCTTTCTCAGACTTGCAAGGTACTACCAACAGAATTCAACTAAAATGCAGAGAAATATAATAAACATAAAACATATAGTATAATCTTACGAACAAAACAACAGCGAAGAGAAAGAAAGGCGGAAAAAAAAAGGAAGAAATCAGAAAATATCTAGGCAATTTTAAAATGAAGAAAAATTTCCATGTAGCGAGACTAGAAAGTCAAATATATATACACTTAATTCATGTAATGACTCACCGACATGCAATGTATAGACATGCAGCTGCAACTTGCCTTGTTCTACAACCTCGGGTGAAATTACGCTGAACCGCTATCTGCAATCATTAACATCTTGTATTCTGAATCTCTTTTAAAAATGGAAAGTTTATTTTCTTTTAAAGAAAAAGCAAGAAGCTGACCTCGTAGAATCTCGAAGCCGGAAAAACTATAGAATCTCCACCACTTACGTTCAAATATGAAGCAATATACCTTATCTCATCAGCACCTGATTAATAGAGCATAAGCTTGAATATTTACAATTGAATTGATAATAATGCAACTGCATATATATAATGCTGTCATAGAATTTATATCTCAAGCATCAATACCAAATTGGGATTTATCCAATTTTCATCGAGTAAAACGAAAAATATAGAAAACCAAATATAATGAACTGTATATATGTACAATAGCCAAATAGCTAACTGGTCAACATTTCAAGTCTTATTTAAGAAGAAAATGACAAAGATTTTCACATTAAAAAAGTGGATTTTGTTAGTCTTTATGCATAAAAATTCGTGATACGCTAGCCGTTTTAGACTTTTAGTTAGGGTGGAAGGCGGACCCCGACTACAAATTTCAGAGGGGAAACTATAGTGGGAGGGCCACTAAACATAGTTTAGGATAAAAAATTAAAAATTAAACGTAAATTTTTTATAAAAAAAAATGGGTAAGTTTTGATCATTTTTTAGAAGTATAGGGAACTACAGTCCTTTCTGGCCTCTAAGCACATCCGCCATTGATAAGGTACATAGAATAGATATATAAAACACAAACTTAATCTATTACAAGACTACTACACATTTTAAAATAGCTCGATTTTGATTCATAAAGTAATCATTAGAAATACTATACTAACAAGGTTCGATCTTTTACCTTTCTCCAAAGTCCTCCTAAATGAGTCCGAGAAACCACTTTCTGATCTTACATTTACACCTGACCGACGGCTCTGCAGAGATGAATTACCGGTATTAAAGTATATTCGCAAACTAAAAATCGTTGTGACTATAATATAATTATGGAGCATCAAACATTTAATTGAAGAAAATTAAAACATTTGAAAGAGGCATCTTCTATTACATCACTCTAGAGTACAATCCTAGTAGAACTAGCCATTCTTTTCGTATTGAAACGGTAACACTACTCGACAAGAAATTTTTAACGTTATAGATTACCGAGAATGTAGAGTAATAGAGACGAAGACAAAAGCGAAAAACAAACCTCTCCTCCGGGGCCTTTTTCGAAAGTGAGCTCCTCCGCGAAAGAATCCTCGTATAGAACTTTTCCACAGAAGTCACAGCAGCTGAAGAAACCATATATATACATATATAAAAGCGGATATATGCGTTCCAAGAACGAACTCAAAATACTCGAAAAGGATGATTGACGAAGAGCTCTTTGAAGATAGTACTCACATGTAGTTTGTTGAGTCTCGCTGAGTCTTACGATCCTCTTTACAATGAGGACAGAACACCATAATTGACTGTCTCCAGAAACTGAAACGCAAAGTTTACAGAAACTTCATCAGAATCCATTTTCAGATCGTCTGGTGAGAATCTTTTCATGTCAACAAATTGGAATTCTGATAAGAGAACGATTTCGAGAAAGGCATTCCTGCTAAGCATGAATACGATATAATCGCCATCACCGTACCGTACACGCAGCCCTAACGACGCGCGCACAGCGCGCAGTCCGCTCGCGCCAGTCGCGCCCAAACTCGGCGGCGAGCTTTGGGCTCCGGAAACCACCACACGCGGTGGCACTGATCGAAATCGAAGGAGAGAGAGAGAGAGACTTACGGTGAGTCTGCGACGGAGAGAGAGACAGTCGATGAGTCTGAGAGCGACGGCGAGTGGTCGGAGGAAAGCACCGAGGAGAGGATCCGCGACGGAGAGTGGTCGGAGGAGGATGATTTGGGGGCTGACGTGAATTGGGTTTTAGGTGGAGCGAGGGATCGGGCTGACGTGGAGTGAGGATTTTAGGTTATCAATTTTTTATTGTTTATAAATATGAAATGATATTAAAATTTAAAAATTTAAATAATGAGTAATATATATATATATATATATATATATATATATATATATATATATATATATATATATACAGTAGAACATCTATAAATTAATACTGTTGGGACCGGCAAAAAATATTATCTTATCGGATTATTAATTAACGTATAAATTAATAATTTATTAATTTATACATTAAGTGAAGAAAAAATTTATTAATCAGCTATAATTATATAAACATCTTTACTAACAAAAAATTATTTCAATTTATTATATCGAGAATATTAAAGTATCAATATTATGAATATCAAGAGAGATTAATATGATTTAAAAAGATTTTATTAGAGTACCAATGTCTGAAATATTAAAGAGCCCAACATGAGAATATGATAGCCGACCTTTGATGCTCTTCGGAAGCGTAGAGATGAAGTTCAAGAGGACATTAATTTCAAGAAGAAACAAATTACTAACGAAACATATTTTAAGAAGACTACATGATTAGTGATGTAATGCTATCTTTTTACTCAATGTGATTTCATAGTTATTTATGTTATATTTTATTTATAGTGATTTTACAATTATTTATGTAATTTTTTATATTGAATTATTAATTTATATATCACTTGGGACCTATATACTTTCTAAAAAAAATTATTATCTTATAAATTTAGCGAATTATTAATTTAGCTAGTTAGGCCCGAGTCGGGACCGACCAAAAATATTATTTAATCGCGACTATTAATTTATCGAGTATTAATTTATAGAGGTTCTACTGTATAACAAGTTATTTTTATTTAAAACAGCATAGATTTACATTTTAAAATAAGTGTGAAAACTGAAAACAAGTTCTACTAATTTCTTGTGTGCTATATGGTGACTATAGCCCAAAATTTTAAGTGTCGATGTTGATGTCGTTTCGCACCGTCTATTTTACGAGCATTCCGCATGTCGATGGGCAAATACGACAAAAGGGCATGCTGCATGTCGCAAGTACCGCATAGATTTCATGGGTATACTACATGCCGCAAGTACCGCATAAATTTCACAGGTATACTACATGCCGATGAGAATATCGATATAAATTCTATAAAAAAAATAGCACTTAAGCAAGTATTTTTTATAGGTTCAAATTATATTTGTAACAATAATAATTAACTAACTTAGTAACTAATTAATAAACAATTCAACTAAGTAAGTAATAAATGAAGATTAAACACTAAACTAAGTAACTAACTAATGAATAAATAACTAACTTAGTAACTAACCAAGCAATAATTCAACGTAATCAACATTTTTTTTATAATTCATCAACAAGATCATCCATTTGTTACAAGTATCAAGATAATAAAAATTCAACATTTAACACCAAGATCTACAATTCGTTTTTTGTTGAGTGTGAAGGCTAATCTTCCGAAACCGTTACCGAGACCCGACGCGAAGCAGTCAAGCTGATTTTTTATATCACACATTATGTAGCGATGGCATTTTGACACTAAAACAGGAATTTAACCAAAACTCCGAACCAAACACCAAACCCTAACTATTTCGTGAGATCCGGATATCGCGAAATCTAGTCCCTGTACTATAAATCTTCCAAATATCACGAAATAGTTTTCAATAAAAGACTAAGTTATCAAAATGAATAGTTAATATTAAAGGTGTAAATAATTATAAAAGAAATAAATAATCATCACTGCTACTATTGTCTCTGTTATGTCTAAGTTTTCAATATTTTCCTTAGATTCTTCGGTGACAATGGGTATCGGTGCTCGGAACAAATCTCTTGTACAAACAAAAGCTTTCATCATTTTTGGATTCAAAGAGCTTCTAAACATATCCACGATCCTAACACCAGCCAAAAAAACCGACTCAGAAGAAACTGTGGACACTTGGATTGCAAGAATATCTCTAGCTATCAAAGAGAGGATAAAAAACTTTCGACCGGTAAACTTGATAAAGCGTAATTATTCTAATAAATAAAGGATGTTTCTTGACATATTACTTTTGTTTATTCATTAGAATAGAGCTATTATGTGGTTTTTATGTATGCAGGACAAAAGTGAAAATAAATCAACAACATGGGCTTAATTGCCAAGGACCAAAGTGCAAATAACAATAAAATACTCAGCCTCTCTCCACGTGCTAGAGCTGCACACGCTCACGTCGCGACCAATCGCGACTAAAGTCGCCAAAATCGCGACTGTACACGTCGCGATGCGTCGTGGCGTGCCTGGTCGCGATGCGTCGCGACGTGGTCGCGATTTAGCGAGGAAGGACCAAAAAAAATGGTGCGGCAAAAGTTATTTTTTGTTTCCAATGTTTAATTTTATTAGTTTTTATCCGAATTTAAGTATTAAATTATGTAAACTTATTATTTAAACTTTATTTATTTCAAAATTAATATTTTAGTATGTTATTATTGTGTAACATATTATTAATTTTAATTTATAAGTTAATTTTTAAGTTGTAATATATGTTAATAAGTATTAATGTGTACCATATTAATAATTATTAAAATTCTAAAATAAATAAGTAAATATGATAAAACAAGATATTAAAAAAAAAAGTTGTATTATTCATTGTGAATATTACAATATGGTGGAAGAAGTTGTAAATATTCAGTGTAAATATTACAAGATGCCTCACTAAAACCTCTCTCGTAAAACCCTCCTTAGGGACATAAAACCAAGAGAGGAAAGAGCACATCATATTGGCGTTTACATTGCGTCACTCGGGGAACCAGTCGTTAAACCTTTGCGTCATAAGCTCTAGCTCGGTTGGCTCGGTCCGTTGGGCGATGGTGGGGTTGCGGAACATCCAATCGTTCAACACCACCGCTTGCTCGAGGTGTGTGGGAGTTGTTGACGCCCTCCGGTCGTCGATTATATGCTGAGCCGAGCTGAACGCGCTCTCCGAAGCAACGCTGGAAATGGGGATGGACAGTATATCCCTCGCCATTCTCGCCAATATCGGGAATCTTTCCCGTTGATTCTTCCACCATCCAATCACATCGAACTCGACGGAGTCCTCGTCGATCCGCAGGCCGTAGTACCGCTTCAGTTCTTGCGGGGCACCGTCCGTTTCCTCCGCTCGTGCCGGTGGCGTACCGGATCCCGATGCTTCTCCGCGATCCAGTCTTTGCTTCAGTCTCCGGACAAATGCTAGGCCGGTCTTGGTTGGGCTTTCCATAACTGCCCTTTGCTCCGCCTCCACGTTGAACTGTGGGAACCGCCGGTCGTATTCACTGTAAAGTTCATAAAAAGCTTCATTAACAACCTTAATATAATCAGTGTAATCCACCCCTAAGTTTGTCCCGATTGCTGACATCAAAGGCCCGAACGTAAACATAATACGGGGATCCAAGATAGCACCGAAACAATACGAAAAAGGGGGTGGATCCCAATAACTTTTGAATTTTGCAACCATTCCCTCAATCATGGGCGAAATAACAGGGTCATTTGCGAATTCAGAAAAAGTGTTTGTAATTTCGTAAAGACCCGAAAGACCATGATTCAAGGAAGGTTGTCTTTGGTTTGAAAAATTTAAAGTAACAGCGTAAAAGGGTTTGAGGAATTGGGTGAATTTCTGGGCCATTTCCCATTCTGCCTCCGTGATCCGCTCCGAGGCCTCTAGTTCGGTGAGGAGGAAAGCGCTTAACGGTAATCTCTGTCTACAAACAACTGAAAGCATTAGATATGTAGAGTTCCATCGTGTATTGTTGTCTAAACCAAACTTATTAGCTTTATGATTGTGCTCTTTACAAAATCGTCTCCACCTAACAACGGTTTGAGAATGCCGGATCCAATCGACAACGCCGCGTATTTTGTCAACGTGCCCTGAAATATTTCGTTCCCCCGTTCTAGCAATTAAATTAATGATGTGACAAGCACATTTTTGATGTAAAATATTACGAAAAGGAGAACCGGGCAAACTATTTTCTAAGATAGTAATAGCGGCGTTATTGTTTGCGGCATTGTCTAACGTAATAGAAATGATACGATTTTGCAAACCCCAATCATTGAATAATTCTATTAATTTATCGGAAATGTTTTTGCCGGTATGGCGACACTCGAATGGTGACATGTTTAAAAGTTTTTGACATGGATCCCAATTCTCGTCGACGTAATGGGCGGTCAGACTCAAATAGTCGTTAAGACTCGGACCGCTCCACAAGTCGGTGGTAAAAGCAACGTTAATGTTGGACATTTTGAAAAAATCGACCAAATAATTTTTTTGCATTTTGTAAGCAGACTCCATGTCCCTGGTATATGTCGTACGGGAAAACTGTTCGTAAGACGGATTAGGCCCGAGGTTCCACGGCCAGATCGACTGGAAAGGATGCTATGATCTCGCTTTAGGCCCAAGCTTTTCTAGACAGAACTCCCCGAGGTTCCCAGGCTAGCTTGGAGGAGATTGCAAAGCAAACCTTATTTAAAAACCAATCTTTCTAAGACACCGTATTCCATTAAGAACTTTATAATAATCACCACACATACAAATTACCATTTTTAATCCCGTTAACTTATTAAATATCAAGAAAATCGTTTCTGATGTGGAAGATCAGTCGGAACCGCAACCACAGAGCATACTAAGACTATCAAGAGACGTGACAAATTAATTAATTAAACTAAAAGGTAATTAAACTATAATATTTATCGTAAAAAAAATTAAACGAAATTAATTAATTAAGATAATATGATTAAATGATAATTAAATCTCAAGAAAATCGTTTCTGATGTGGAAGATCAGTCGGAACCGCAACCACAGAGCATACTAAGACTTTCAAGTGATTATTATTTAATAATTATTAATTATTAAAAATTAATTAATTTTTTTCAATTTTTTTTAATTATTATTTATTACTTATTAATTATTAATTATTATTTATTATTAAGTACTAACTTATTAATTAATAAAAAATTAATAATAAATGAAATAAAAAAAGGATTAAAGGTTATTACCCGGTAGAAGGACGTCGACTTCGTCGAGGACGGGCAACGGAGGCTTCACCGCTATCTTGATTGGTTGCTTGAGGAGAACCGCGGTGGTACATCCCGATATTTGAACCACGGATCGAGGGCGGCGTTTGATAGTCGTCGGGATCGGCATCGTCGGGACGTTGGGTTTGGTCGGGATCGGCATCTTCGGGACCTTGAGGTTCGTCGGGATCGGCACCTTCGGGACCTTGAGCTCCGTATTCGGCACCTTCCCGTAACATGAGGTTGAAAAAAGGATCGTTATTTCCCCCCCTACATTGAGCCACCGCGTCGACCAACTCTGGGGGCACACGGTCGGGATTGGCGTGGTGCTGGGCCACCGCCCGGACTAGACTAGGTCTTAGAGACCGTACTGTATCGTCGGGATAATTTGGATTGTGAGGGGAAGGGAATAGTTCTGCCGGTAGCCTAACGGGAATGTAGTCGTCGGGACAAGTATCCGATGTTCCCCCTTGTAGAAATTGGGGTTGCAAATTCCTGGCCGCCCTTCGACCCCCGGAACTACCGCCGCTTCTTCGAGACATAATGATAGAACTTTAGGAATTTAGAAAATTGGAACTTTGGAACTTTAGAACTTTGGAACTTTGGAGATTGAGAGTGGAAAAAACTTGGAGAGTTGAGAGAATTTGATAGAGAGTTGAGTGATTGTTGGTGAGGAAATGAGGGAGGAAGAGGTGGTATTTATAGGGTTTTAGGAGAGGGTGGGGTGGGTGAATAATTATTGTGGTGGGTGAAGTGGGTGAATAATTGTGAGGAGAAAGTGGGTGAAAAAATTTTGAAATTTGAAATTTTAGGGTTGGAATTCGAGTAAAGTGGGTAATAATTGTGGTTGTGGAATAAAATTCGGGTAAAAAGTGTGTTATTTATGCCCCAAAAGGACAAAATCACGCGGATCGCTGACGTGGCACGATCTGGGCCGTCGATCGCTTCACGCGGATCAAGCCCTGACGCGTCGCGACCAGAGCCCGAGATCGCGACGCGTCGCGACTTTTGCCGCGTGAATCGCGACGCGTCGCGACTGGCACTGTTTGCGTCGCGACGCGTCGCGTCGTCACACGCGACGTCGAATGCACGGCTCTACCACGTGCTATGTATTGAAGTCACAAGCAAAAGAAAAAAAAGAAAGAAGAACATATATCAGATTCAAAAGAAGAGAGGAAAAGCACAACGAAGAAAATAGGAAAGCGAAGAAACCCAGAGATGTACATCAATGATCATTTCTGAAGCTCGAAGTCCACCGATGCTACTGAGAAGAAGATTCGCCACTGTCCTCGAAGATGCCGGTCACTGGGTTTCGCCGCAACCGATGTCCGAGGTCGTAGTCCCGTCGTCGCCAATGCTCTTCGGAGATTTGCCGTTGCTCGAGGTTAGTCACAGCTTCTGGTTCGGAGCTAGTTCTCTGATGTGCGGTGAAGATGCTTTGTCGTAGCTGTACCGTGATGGGCCGAGCTCGTCAAATAAAGCCCAAAACCAGAAAGACGAGAAATATCCTTTTGAGAGCTACGGTAATCTCGGAAATACTGTTGAGATTTTACGGAGGATTTAATTTTGATTATTTCGGGAATTAGCTCGTTTAGGGTTAGGAGATTATCAATATAAATAGTCTTGGTATTATTCAGAGGGGGGAAGTCGATTTTGGGGCAGAGAACAGAGAGCGTTAGGAGTATTTTCTTTCTCTGATTGCAGCCATGAATACGATTGGCTAAAGTTCTGTAATTGGTTTGAGTTTCTGAAACTATGATTCAATAAATCTGTGAGGCATAATTTTGTTCTATTTTCATTCCCTGAATATCGATTTCTTTATCTAAAATTATATTATGTTTTCAACGATATCGCTTCTCCGATTTATATCAATTTCAATCGTCGGATTACGTTAATTTAGCAATTGTATCATTGTGATAGGTGATAGTGATTTAATCGTTTCCATGATATTATTGACTTCTTATAAGTGCATCGACTGTATTTTTGAAGTTTACATACCGTTAATTAATTGACTCGTCGTACTTGTCTTTTGATTGTTGAACACACGTTTTGTTAGTTTGCTACGCGGTTAGTGAAATAGCGAAACAGGTAAAGGAGATCGACTGAATTAAATATTACCACGGTGTTTTATTGTTCAGTTTTATTGAAGTGTTCTAAATATTAATGCTGCTTAGATTTTGAATTCAGTTACGTTTGATTGGATTATCTCTGAGTTAGGTTTGATTTAATTGCGTTTCAATTGAATTAAATAATCTTAAGGAATACGTTAATCGGTAAGATATTCGGTAGGTTGAAGAACAAATTTATGTCGATGATCAGATGAATTGAGTCATTAGTGGAAGTTACTCATGCCAATTGGTTCTCATATTATTTTCTCACATTTTTCTCTCATTTTATTTACTTATTCTCTCAAACCAAAAATCCCCTTTTTTATTTCGCTTTTATTATTTTTGCAATATTTATTAGAAAACTCTTCGTGGGATCGACCCGTACTTACACTACTACATAAGTTTTGCAGGTTACGGTTTTTAATATTAATTTGGGTTGCTTACGACAGCACGCCAAAACTTCCACCAACCGAGAACATCAAAGTGTTCATCGGCATTGTATTTCTCGCACGCATGATTCAAAACCTCGGTCTTGAGACTTCCATCCACCACAGCATCGGGCTCTAAGAGGCCACTCAATATCTTAGACTTTTTATTCCCACCGATGGTAGGATTGGCGACTCGAGGAGCTTGTTGATGAGAAGTCGTTGTATTTCCTATAAATATCTAACAAAGCTTACAAGAGTCTGGTAAACCGAGCACACAAACGATCAGTGAATGAGGGATCTCTGTAAGTGTTGAGACAAAGCTTCAAAATTATGGTATCGAACATCTCATGGAAGAACAAATTGGCGGTTGTGTATGAATTCCCACTAAACTTTAATGTAGTTTCGTAGAATGTCTTTAAGAACACGGTATACTGACTTGCTTTTTCCCATCCGACCATTGTTGGTGGAGTAACTACTTCATCGTTCCCGCATTCGAGGAAATAATTCTCACAAATTCCATCGCAAATTATCCGTTCAAATACATCACGGAATTTCAAACCGGTGTCAAGCATGTGGTAGGTAAAAGTTCTATCTAGTGGAAATCTAAGGCCAACAAAATTTTAGTTTCAATTCTTGCTTTGGCAACACATTCTCTAAAACTCTTTGTCCTAGGAGCAGACGATCGTACATAGCGCACAACTTTTTGGATCTTGTCAAGAGCGGTTCCTATTTCTTTCAAACCATCTTGCACAATCAGGTTCACAACATGAGCAATACACCTAATACACAAGAACTTTCCTTCCATAAGAACAGGATTAGGAGTTGTTGCAAGCTTTATCTTCAAAAAATTCACGGCCACATCATTAGAGGAAGCACTATCCACAGATATTGCCAAAACTTTGCGATTTTTATTCATATGAGCAAGTTTTGAGCTCTCGATTAATGGTAATTAAGAACCGTAAAGAATTTGATAATCCGCTAGTGCAAAACCCAATTGTCGTCGATAAAGTGAACACTGACACACACATATAGTTGATATTATGAATGGACTTTCATGAGTGAGTGGTCAATGAACTATTGTTGCATCATAGTCTTCAACTGCTCTCATCAAGAGCGCGTAACGAAAGCATCTTTCAAAGTACGTAAATTTATTGCCAGTAGGTTATTCTGCATGAATATTATCTTAGTAATTACATTAGAGATGAAAATTAATTCTGTAAAATGTTTCACGATCCTATAAATTTGGAGTTGTCAATTCCGGGAACGTTAGTACGCGATCGGCATGAAATTTTTCCGGCAGAAATTTATTTTTGCAATATTACTAATATCTGATATTGACGGCCAAAGTCCAAATTATATAACGTAATTTTCAAGACTCTTTCTATTCGTTGATGAATAGCGAAAAGTAAAAGCAATATTTTGACGTGAGCTGAGATTGGATCGCAGAAGGAAGCGAGGGATAAGTGAAATAAAACAAGACTCATTGATATTTTTGATAATAAACAATGAACAATAATACTTAGGGTTTTTTAGCCATTAGGTGCAGATTTCGATTTTAGTGTTTTTTCTTTTAAATTCTGTAATTAGTCAATTTTCTCAAACATTTTAATAGGTGGTCCCACTCAGAGTGGCTCCGCCACCGTGACTTCTCATTTTTAAATTATACAATATATATTTATTAAATAAAGATATAAATTAATATAAATTTAATATTATTATAGAGCGAAAAAAGAAAAAGTCAAGGGTCAGAGGAGCCTCGCTCACCTCACCCGTATGCGACCCGTACCAGAAAAGCGCAAGGCAGATTGAACCGGTTGTTCGGTGGTTCGGGTTGTGTCGTGTCTTTTCGGTTCACAGCTTTAAGCTTTGTACCTTATTCTCTCCGATGGCGACGCTTTTTCTCTCTCCTCCCAGCAATTCTTCCTTGGCTAATTAATATTCTCGCGTCTTTTCAACTTTAGGCCACCGTGGGGCCCACCCGTGACGCTCACCGGAGAGCGAGAAACAAACCTCCGTCCTTCCTTCCTCTCCAAATAATATCCTCTTTTTTTATTTATTTTAATTCTGCCAAGTCCATGGTGATTCTTGTCGTCACTGAGCTCAAACAGTTAAACCACCAATATAATAATAAGCTAATTTGTGATTTTTCGAGGCTTAATGGAATTTGTAATCATGGTATGGGTTTGCTTTGAATCCACTTTTTTTATTTAATAAAAATAAAAATAATCATTGTTTTAGTCTGCGAGGAAGGATTTTCCACGCTTTTACGGAATGTGGCGCTTTGACTTTGAGGCCTGAGGATTCTTCGTGCTTGCTCACAGAAGGTTTGGCCATGGCGTCTCTCCCAGGATCTCTGCTCCGATGAATCAACCCGATTCTCTCTCCTCCTGGCTCCTATGGTTTCCTGACTTCTTCATCGATTGAGATTAGTTTTTTCAGAGCTTCCGATTCTGGACGAAAATGGCTGACGAGGCGAATTCTTGGATCAGAAGGACCAAGTTCTCGCACACGATTTGTCACCGATTGGATTCGTCGAGGCTGGTTTCGATTCCGTTGACGATTCAGGCGGAGAGGGCCGATTCCGGCCTGAAATCTCGTCTGATTACGGCGTCTGCGTCGTCTTCGTCTCTGGTTTCCGATAAGAGGCCGATTGCGAGCGTGAGCTCGAGCTACAGGAGGGGCCCGATCACGAGCAAGCAGAGATCTCTGTCGCCGCACCCGGAGACGAAGCTCTCGGAGTCGTTCCGGGAGGCGAAATCGGAGCGGCGGAGGTACTCGACGCCCGAGCCGCGGAGGACGGTCATCGAGAAGGGCTTCCGGGCCAAGCGGTGGTCGGCGTCCTCGTCGTCGCTGTCGTCGCTGGCCTCGATCTCGTCGTCGAGGAGCTCGAACGCGAGCCCGCTCCGGCACCTGTCGGCGATGATCAACGGCGACAAGTCGGCGCGGGGGCGGAAGGACGGGTGGAGCAAGTACTTTGACCCGAACAGCGGGCGGGTCTCCGCGGTGGAGGAGTCAGACGAGTGGATTGCCGACATGTCCAAGCTCTTCGTCGGCCACAAATTCGCCCACGGCGCCCACAGCCGCCTCTACCACGGGATGTACGACGGCGCTCCCGTGGCCGTGAAGATCCTGTGCGCCCCGGACAACGAGGACACTGCCCTGGCCACCCGCCTCGAGAAGCAGTTCGTCAGCGAGGTCACCCTCCTCTCCCGCCTCCGCCACGACAACATCATCAAGGTGATCGAATCAGAAAAACCTAATTGATATGAATACCAATTCAGAATCTCTATCTGTAATTTGCTAAAAATCGATTTCGCGCTCTCAGCTGGTCGCAGCGTGTAGAAAAACGCCACTCTACTGCGTGATAACGGAGTACTTGCCGGAGGGGTCCCTGCGGTCGTACCTCCACAGGCTGGAGCGGAAGCCCCTTCCGCTCGACAAGCTCATCGCATTTGCGCTGGACATAGCGCGCGCGGTGGAGTTCATCCACGCGCAGGGCGTCATCCACCGGGATTTGAAGCCCGAGAACGTGCTCATCGACAAAGACTTCCGCTTGAAGATCGCGGATTTCGGCACCGCATGTGCGGAGGCCTTCTGCGACTCGTTCACAGAGGACCCAGGGACGTACCGGTGGATGGCACCGGAGATGATCAAGCACAAGGCCTACGGGAAGAAGGTCGACGTCTACAGCTTTGGATTGATCTTGTGGGAGATGGTCACCGGGACGATCCCATACGAGGAGATGAACCCGATACAGGCCGCATTCGCCGTCGTCAACAAGGTTTGTCGATCACGAGCCTTCTGTGTTAAGTTTCCATTGCGCTTGAATGTTGAATTGTTGCGGAAGTAAGTCTAATCAAATTGGTTTTCTCATGTTATTAAATCACTTGAAATTGTGTTTGAGTTTGTTACGAGTCAGTAAGAACAGAACAATTTTTTGTAGAACCAAAGTAAATTAAAGGATCCAACACTGAATTGCTCGTTTACTGCATGTGTTTCAGAATCTGAGGCCCGTAATCCCAGGAAAGTGCCCACCGGCGATGCGGGCGCTGATCGAGCAGTGCTGGTGTCTGCAGCCAGACAAGCGGCCCGAGTTCTGGCAGGTGGTGAAGGTGCTCGAGGAGTTCGAGGCCTCCTTCGCCCGCGACGGGACCCTCGCTCTCGCCCAAAGCCCGAGCTGGCAAGACCAAAGGAAGGGGCTCCACCACTGGATCCATCGGCTCGGGCCTACGCAGCCCGCCGCTGGGCCCGTCCCGAAGCCCAAATTCATCTGAACGCGAAGGGGTGAAAGAAACGCGAAGGGGGTGAATGAAAGAGGTTGGTTTTTCCAAGCCAAGCCTTGTTTGGGCTTTATTATTGATCTCATTGGATGCAATAGACATAGATTTGATGTCTCTGTTAAAATACATATGGTAGAAGTATTGGTGTAGAATGCTCCTGAGATTATACTGTATTGAATTCGGAATAGAAATGAATTATTAAGATCCGTATTCCTTCTCGTACGTTTTTCCTTTACGAGATTCTACTGTATATACTTTAGTTTTGAGGAGTTTTTATCATGGGGCAACAATTTTATTTCATATATGAACATCCCTAGGGGTGAAATTATGACCGACAACCGGGTGATTAACCAGAGTTCGGCCCGGTCCTAGTATACCAGCATTTGGGCCTTTTAGGCCCGGACCGGTTCTAAACGTCTGGCATTGAGGCCAACTATTGAAGAAAATTGGTCTATATTACAACGCTTAAGTCGAGCTTTCAAATTGTCATTTTTTTTCTTTTTCTCAAGAGATTACAATTTAGTCCGGAACTTCGGTTTCTGGGGAAATTTATTCCCGTTGTTTGCCAAATTGCAATTTCCAGTTCCTGAGTTTTCTAAAAAAATATACAAATCCATTTGTTTTTCTCGATAACCATTAATTAATCTGGACCGATAATTAAAGGGACTATTAAGTTTTCAAATTTTCTCGGAATCGAAAAGTTCCGAATGGAATTCCGGTAGTTAGAGAAGTAGGAGCAGTTAAGACAGAGACATGTGTCGTGTATGGCGCAACTACAAGGCGCATATGAGACATGGCCGACGTGTTAAGAGGGACCGGAACCAAAACTCCGTGATGCTTTTGAAACATGGATTCTGACAACTGTACGGTTCTGACATGTGGTAGAAGAAGAAGAAGAAGAAGAAGAAGAAGTGGATTTTGTCTTTGCGAGGAACAAAATAAGGTAATGTTGTGACTTGTGACACTTGCGTTGGCCAAGCAAAAAACAATCTTGTGACCATGGATAAACACTTCATGGTTTCGTGTCCACTAATGTTTTGTTTTTGCGCAATTATATTTTCGTCAGTAATGATGTCAACAACACAAATCGCAATGCTATTCAGGGATGATCTGATAATTAGAGAGTGTTGATGTTTTAAAAAATCTATATTGACATCCAGGTTTATTTTGATGTTCGTGAGTTCGATCGTTTGAGTTTATTTGTTTTTATTTCTTATTGACGTCATCACTAACATAAATAGTAAAAAAAAAAAAAAACCTAACGGAAAAGTGGTTGAGGTCTACCGATCCGCTAAAAAATGTAAACACAGATACTTTTGTCACAATTATTTTAAAGTGACTCGATATCGCTTCATTTCCAAACAACTTAGATATTTTTATCATTAAAACTCATGTCGAAATTCCGTCTCATACTCCGATTTTGGCCGCGTTTGTAACGCCCCTAAATGGGGGTTAGTAGAATAAGACAAAAACGACGACTTTTCAATCTTGGACCGGTCAATGACACGTCATCATTCAAACAATACCGTTGATTAATCAACGTCCACGTCAACAAACACATAACTTTTGCCCATGGGACTTAAAACGACAATACAACATCAACGACCACAGATTATACAACACCATAAAACGACAAATATAAAGTATCACCATCACAAATATCCTTCATTTAATCCAATTACATATCGTAAATAAAAGATCAACATAAAATACGAAATTCACCACGACGAACGCTAAAGGTATGTGTAAGCAAAACAACACGTAGACCTCCTGAATCAAACTACTCCTCGTCCGGAGTCTGATACTAAACATCACTTGAAGCTGGAAAGAAAAAGATGTATATGGAAGGGGTGAGCACCACATGCTCAGTAGGGAATCTATTACCAATTCTCTTTACCGAACCTTTATTAGTCAAAATTCAATTAATTAAATTAAACGTCATCATAAACCATGTAATCATCATTTTCAACAATAAAATAAATAAATATACCCCACAAAAGTCAAATCATTTCGGTGGTCCATGCCGAGTCAGCTCGCGCCTTTTCTCCACTATATCTCATCGAGTCCTCAAGGCACGAGCACAGGTGGACTAGAAGTCCCTAACCGTAACTCGCCCTCGACTCGGGATCCTAATCACCACCAAAGACGGCCAGTTCGCCATGGGTCGAAATGTTGACTTTTGGGTCCAATCATATCCACATCCATAATCATATCCGGCCTACTGCGCAGTAGCCAGCTGCTCGTCAGCAGCTCATCCGCCCGAAGCGGGTACCATATCAACATACACATCATCCGCCCGAAGCGGGTACTATATCATAATAATCATCATCCGCCCGAAGCGGGTACCAACATCAATATACGTCATTCCGACGTAACCATAAACATAAAATATATATAACAAGCATCAATCCGATGCAACCATAACTGGTATCCAGCCTCGCTATCAAGCGACGACAATCACGATATTAACTTTTATTAATTAACCAATCATTTCATTAAATCCCATATTAACTTATCTGGTTCAATCTTCATTAAAACGTTGGTTTCTACGTTCATTTTAAATTGCGAGAAAAGGTAATAGCCCCTACCTCAATCCGTGGAAACTTTGACTAATTGACTCGCTTGTCGAAGATGCGGGTTCATCTTGGCCTTGAGTTCTATGATCAAGAATTTAAGCTTCCGATATACTGTCTGAGACGGGCGGTACGATTCGCACAATCTCCGAGGCTAGCACAGAATGACAATATGTTTTAATGATATACCGATACCATTCATAAGTCAAAATGTCACTAGGATTGGACTTCAAATTGTCAATTGAAAACCCGATACGCTGAAATTTAACCCGGGCCGAATTCTCGTCGGGTACGCAAAACGAGGCAGTAAAACGGGCATCAATTCGACAATGTAATACCTATCCTAGCCAAATCCGACTATTCTAAACACAACGGCGAGGTCAATTTCACCAATCAAAGCCAAGAACACACTCAATTTGATCATCTAAAATCAGAAACTAGGGCAAGGAAATTCGAGCTTACCGGAAGTCCGATGACAATTCCGATTGAGGGCTTTCGATCTCCTCGACGAGGGCTTCAAAACCCCTCAATAAATTTCGAGATCGAAAAATGACACGGCGGTTGACGGCGGCGACCGGAAACGGCGACGGCGAGGTGGCAGCTCCAACAAACTCTACTAACCTTCGTGAACCCGGTTCCGGTGTTAGTTTTCTCAAATTCAAACCCAAACGAAAAAGATCTAGAGCTAAAAACCGAACCTTTCGGCGACTATTCCGGCTAAACGCCGCCACTTCTGGTTGTCATCCGCCCATCAACATATTCGCCTTCACGAGAGCTTTCCGATGGTACCAAGATCTTACCGATCGGAGCTCTGGTGACCGAGTTGTGAAGCTTTGAATCTTGGTTGTGGGGGAAAGTTCGAGAAGAGAGAGAGAGAGAGAGAAAGAGAGAGAGCTCGGGAAGGAAAAAGAGAGATGGCTCCTTTTCTTCTTCTTTTTTTTTTTTACTGACTCTCTTTCCTTTTATATATATATATATATATATATATATATATATATATATATATATATTATTGGGTTTTACAATACTCCACCCCTTTAAAAATTTCATCCTCGAAATTTAAACGAGACTACCTCCGAACAAAAAGGGGTACTTCTCCATCATCTCCGACTCTAACTCCCATGTTGCCTCTCTAGGGTCGTGGTTTTGCCATACCACTTTAACTAGAGGAATTTTTCGTCGATGAAGAACTCTAACTTCACGGTCGATAATCTGAGTTGGGTTTTCCGTATACGTCGCATTTTCTTGAATATGTATCTCTGTCTACTCAATGATTTGTTCAGGATCGGGTTCATATTTTCTCAACATCGACACATGAAACACATTGTGAACGTGAGATAATTGCGGAGGTAAATCAAGCCTGTATGCGAGTGGTCCGACTCTTTCAACTATCTCGAATGGACCGGTGTATAACGGAGCCAAATTTCCTTTTATTTTGAAACAGGAAACACCACGCATGGGCATCACCTTCAGGAATACATTGTAACCAGCCATGAATTCTAGTGGCCTTCGTCTTCGATCCTCATAACTCTTTTGACGACTTTTGGCAGTCTTAAGTCTTTCCCGAATAAGCTTAATCGCTTCTGTTGTCTCTCTGAAGCGGAAAGGACCGAGAGTAATACGATCTTCATACTCCAACAAATAGGCGAACGGCAAGGTCGACCATACAAGGCCTCACCATACCCGTACTAGCCTGAAAACTTTTATTGTATGCAAATTCTACGAATGGAAGGTGCTCTTTCCATTTTCCTCTGAAATCCAAGACGTACATTCGAAGCATGTCTTCAAAGATTTGAATTACTCGCTCTGATTGGCCGTCAGTCTGCGGGTGAAAAGTTGTGCTCAAATTCAAATAAGTTCGCATTTATTTTTGTAATCCTCTCCAAAACTTTGAGGTGAAACGAGCGTCTCGGTCGGAAACTATTGAAACAGGGACTCCATAAAGCTTTACTATCTTTTCCGCATATAGTTTACAGAGTTTCGGAACCTTGTAACATGTCCGAATGGTTAAAAACTGGCCTGATTGTGACAATCTATCAGCGATCACCCACACTGCATCATGTCCACCTCGAGCCCGAGGAAACCCCAAAACGAAGTCCATAGTGATGCAGGCCATTTTCACTCGGGTATTTTCAGTGGCCTGAGCTCCCCGTTGGGTTTCTGATACTCTGCTTTGACCATTTCAAAATATGGACATCTCTTCACGAACATCGCCGCATCGAATTTCATTCTGTACCAATAATATTGCCTCTTCAGATCTTGGTACATCTTCGTACTCCCTAGGTGAATAGAAAAATTGGAACGATGAACTTCATGTAAGATGGCTCTTCGTAGTGTAGCATCATCAGCTACCGCAAGCCTTCCTGTGTACAATAAAAATCCATCGACTCCCACACTCCATCCTTCAAGTTGTTCTCCAGCTTGTAATCGATTCCATATCTCTTGTAATGTTTCATCGTTCCACTGACTTTGTCTAACTTGGAGTACCATTGATGGAACGGCTATGACGTTATACGCACATGCTTTATACCCGTCGCTCTGGAATTCTAAATTATAATCGCCAATGGTAACTGATCTTTTCCATGGCTCCAAGTTCAGAGAAGCAACAAAACCATGGTTCTTCCGACTCAATGCATCGACCACCACACTTGCTTTTCCTGGGTGAAACTGTAGACTAAATTCACAATCTTCCATATACTCCACCCATCTTCGTTATCGCAGATTCAAGTCTCTCTGCGTGAACAAATACTTGAGACTTTGATGATCAGTGAATATCTCGAATCTTGAGACGTAAAGATGACAACACAAATTTATAAGTGTAAATATCACTGCTGCTAGCTCCCAGGTCATGGGTAGGATAATTTAGTCTGTGCGGCTTCAGCTGCCTAGACCCATATGCTACCACTCTCCCTTGTTGCATGAGCACACAGCCAAGTCCATTTCTAGATGGATCTGCATACACTGTAAACACTTCATCTACATTGGGAACAACAAGGACAAGAGCACTCGTCAATCATCGTTTCAATTCTGAAAAGACTCTTCACATCTGTCATCCCAACTGAACTGAACATCTTTTCTGGTAAGCTTGCTTATCAGCGCACCAATCTTTGAAAAATTCTCCACGAACGTTCTGTAATAACCCGCAAGCCCTAGGAAGCTTCGGATTTTTACCACATTCTTGGTTGTCTCAAGTCTAAGATAGCTTCAATCTCTAACGGTCTATGACAATACCTTCTTGAGAGGTCACGTGGCCTAAGAACTTCACTTTAGTCATCCAGAATTCACCTTTTTTTTTTTTTTTTTTTTTTTTTTTTTTGCGTAGAGACGATGGTCCCGCAAAGTCTGCAAAAAAATCCGCAAATGTTCTGCGTGTTCTTTTAAGGTTCTCGAATAGATAAGTATGTCGTCAATGAAGACAACAACGAATCGATCCAAATATGGTCGGAAAATTCTATTCATTAAGTCCATAAACGCTGCTGGAGCGTTCGTTAAACCAAAAGGCATACCCGTGAACTCAAAGTGACCATATCGTGTACGAAACACTGTCTTCGGAATGTCGGTATCTCGAATCTTCAATTGGTGGTAACCTAACCGCAAATCTATTTTTGAGAAGTATTTGCATCCTTCCAATTGGTCGAATAAGTCATCAATGCACGATAAAGGACATTTATTCTTGATCGTTATCTTGTTGAGCTGTCGGTAGTCCTCACAAAGGCGTAAACTACCATCAGTTTTCTTAGCGGATAACACCAGCGCTCCCCACGGGGATGCACTCTGCCAGATAAACCTTTTACTCAACAAATCGTCTAATTGCTTCCTCAATTCTGCCAATTCTGCTGGAGCCATACGGTAATGAGCCATAGAATTCGAAAAACTCCCAGGAACTAGGTTAATGCCAAACCCAATCCACGATCTGGAGGAAATCCTAAAAGCTCCGATGAAAACACATCTTCAAGATCTTGTACTATGGGGATGTGCGGGTTAATTGCACTTTGCCTCACACCTTCGATGGCACAATTAACTCTTGACCCTTCAAAATTCAACTTTCCTCCAAGGAGAGACATCAAGATAAAATTACGAGGCCATATTAACATGCTAATTTTTTTTTCTTCTAAGGGTGCCATGTATTTTGTAGCAGTCTACTATAGCACGGTACTTCTCTAATAAATTCAATTCCAATGTTACATCAAACTCGATCATACGAAGAACGATTACGTCAAATGAGAATTTACTTCCCTCAATGACAAGCTTACAAGACTTGCAGATCATTAAAACTTTTGGTAATTTCCTATATGAGCGCACAACGATGAAGGAATAATACATGTCTCGAGGTTTTTGGCTGAAACTATCAGTTCTGAGAAATTAGAGTAACGCTTTGGCGTAAATTTCTCGCAAACCCATTGCGCATGAAATCATTACCCGAAAGTTATCATTCTAGTTTTCAGGGCTAACTACGACATCATAATAATCAAACACTTAAAAATTTTCTTCATTAATACCAATCGCTTTTGAATTGTAGCAACATCAGGAAATCCATAAAACTATAGAGGATTTTGGAACATGATCTTCTTAAAAGATTTCATTATTCGGCTGCAGAACTAAGAGATTGTATCACGTATTATGGATCATAGAATACAATGCAGATTCTTCAAGATCTAACGGGGGACGCAGATTTAGGGTACTTTGGGAATTCCGAACCATGTGGATCAACTGTAAAAAGATTAAATGTCAGGATTATGGATGGTGATACAGAATAAAACACGACCCAAAATAATTAAAGAAAATAAATAATTTTATGGTGTTGTACCCTAGGTGCCGTAACCTAGGCTCTGATACCAAACTGTAACGCCCCTATATGGGGGTTAGTAGAATAAGACAAAAACGACGACTTTTCAATCTTGGACCGGTCAATGACACGTCATCATTCAAACAATACCGTTGATTAATCAACGTCCACGTCAACAAACACATAACTTTTGCCCATGGGACTTAAAACGACAATACAACATCAACGACCACAGATTATACAACACCATAAAACGACAAATATAAAGTATCACCATCACAAATATCCTTCATTTAATCCAATTACATATCGTAAATAAAAGATCAACATAAAATACGAAATTCACCACGACGAACGCTAAAGGTATGTGTAAGCAAAACAACACGTATACCTCCTGAATCAAACTACTCCTCGTCCGAAGTCTGATACTGAACATCACCTGAAGCTGGAAAGAAAAAGATGTATATGGAAGGGGTGAGCACCACATGCTCAGTAGGGAATCTATTACCAATTCTCTTTACCGAACCTTTATTAGTCAAAATTCAATTAATTAAATTAAACGAAACCATTTAATCATCATTTTCAACAATAAAATAAATAAATATACCCCACAAAAGTCAAATCATTTCGGTAGTCCATGCCGAGTCAGCTCGCGCCTTTTCTCCACTATATTTCATCGAGTCCTCAAGGCACGAGCACAGGTGGACTAGAAGTCCCTAACCGTAACTCGCCCTCGACTCGGGATCCTAATCACCACCAAAGACGGCCAGTTCGCCATGGGTCGAAATGTTGACTTTTGGGTCCAATCATATCCACATCCATAATCATATCCGGCCTACTGCGCAGTAGCCAGCTGCTCGTCAGCAGCTCATCCGCCCGAAGCGGGTACCATATCAACATACACATCATCCGCCCGAAGCGGGTACTATATCATAATAATCATCATCCGCCCGAAGCGGGTACCAACATCAATATACGTCATTCCGACGTAACCATAAACATAAAATATATATAACAAGCATCAATCCGATGCAACCATAACTGGTATCCAGCATCGCTATCAAGCGACGACAATCACGATATTAACTTTTATTAATTAACCAATCATTTCATTAAATCCCATATTAACTTATCCGGTTCAATCTTCATTAAAACGTTGGTTTCTACGTTCATTTTAAATTGCGAGAAAAGGTAATAGCCCCTACCTCAATCCGTGGAAACTTTGACTAATTGACTCGCATGTCGAAGATGCGGGTTCGTCTTGGCCTTGAGTTCTATGATCAAGAATTTAAGCTTCCGATATACTGTCTGAGACGGGCGGTACGATTCGCACAATCTCCGAGGCTAGCACAGAATGACAATATGTTTTAATGATATACCGATACCATTCATAAGTCAAAATGTCACTAGGATTGGACTTCAAATTGTCAATTGAAAACCCGATACGCTGAAATTTAACCCGGGCCGAATTCTCGTCGGGTACGCAAAACGAGGCAGTAAAACGGGCATCAATTCGACAATGTAATACCTATCCTAGCCTAATCCGACTATTCTAAACACAACGGCGAGGTCAATTTCATCAATCAAAGCCAAGAACATACTCAATTTGATCATCTAAAATCAGAAACTAGGGCAGGGAAATTCGAGCTTACCGGAAGTCCGATGACAATTCCGATTGAGGGCTTTCGATCTCCTCGACGAGGGCTTCAAAACCCCTCAATAAATTTTGAGATCGGAAAATGACGCGGCGGTCGACGGCGGCGACCGGAAACGGCGACGGCGAGGTGGCAGCTCCAACAAACTCTACTAATCTTCGTGAACCCGGTTCCGGTGTTAGTTTTCTCAAATTCAAACCCAAACGAAAAAGATCTAGAGCTAAAAACCGAACCTTTCGGCGACTATTCCGGCTAAATGCCGCCACTTCTGGTTGTCATCCGCCCATCAACATGTTCGCCTTCACGAGAGCTTTCCGATGGTACCAAGATCTTACCGATCGGAGCTCCGGTGACCGAGTTGTGAAGCTTTGAATCTTGGTTGTGGGGGAAAGTTCGAGAAGAGAGAGAGAGAAAGAGAGAGAGAGCTCGGGAAGGAAAAAGAGAGAGGGCTCCTTTTCTTCTTCTTTTTGTTTTTTTTTACTGACTCTCTTTCCTTTTTTTTATACATAATATATATATATATATATATATATATATATATATATTGGGTTTTACAGTGTTCTAGTTAGATTGAAGCTTGAAAAATCAAGGTTTTTAATGTGTGAAAAAAATCGGAACCGAGTGTGGTTGACGTAAAAAAAAACACTTATCTTGAATCGTTTATGGGATTTATCATATATATTTTTAAATTATAATTTTTGCCGTCACAGACTCACAATCTTCGATAGTTATTTATATTTATTAGTATGTGAGGAGTCATTAAAGATGACAAAATAAACCAACTTGAATATTGAGCCAACAAAAAAAAATTAAGAAGTAGATAATCTTAGAGTTATTGGCTAAATACTAAATAGCAATGTTAATTTTTAATTTTTTTTTTATATATATTTTAGTTAGGATTGAATAAATATACTTGTCTAGGAATCGGAGCGACCTACATGGAATCTATAGCTTGCGGTAAAAGTAGTTATTATGATCTCACTATGTCGAATACGAGAATAGAGTAACTTTTAGTTTAGACACGATTTAAATAATCATGTAATTAACTAGTTAATTGATGAATATTTAATAAAATGATTCAATTAGGGAAGAAAATGATAGTACACTACACTTAGCTCAGTTGTGGATCATTATGAAATATTGAAAATCAGAATTATTTGTAACAATGTATTTGATAGTTCAACCTCTTTTAGTGAACTATTACTAAGACTAAAAAAATTAATAGTTGGTTAAGCTAGCTAGACTAGTTGGAGTTTAAGTTCGCGAGTCCATACAACGGCGAAAGGCGCGGAACTACCCAATAAAGTAGCTGGGTTGGAACCCCTCTAAGAAAAAAAATATTGAGTACTAATCTTAAAATTAATAAATTGATATAAATGCTAGAACTAAAAGAAGGGAAAATTACGGAAAAAATACACAACCTTTGGTCAACCTGCCTCCCGTGTACCCAACCTTTAAAATTGGCGGCAAAAATACCCAACGTGAGTTGACCGTGACTTTGGCATGAAAACGTTATTTTTTTCAGTTAACATCCGTCATGTGGCCGTTAGCGGCAAAAATACCCAACCTTTTAAAAAAAATTATTTTTTATTTATTTTTAATTTATATTTTTCCTTACTTGATTAGTGATAATTACTTGAATTCCAAATACATGGAATAACACAAAAGTTAGTCAAAACATCAATTGATTTCTTAATATGCTTATATAAGCTACATTTGTTGATAAAAATCTTATTATTATGAGAAAAAATGCCTTAAGAATATATGCCGGCAAAAAAAATATTATCAATAATCAATAGGGCTTGATTAGTAATATTTGGCTAAAAGACCTCCCTTGGGATCCCATTAAAATTCATACCCTTAAATACTACTGCTAAGAAATATGAATAGTGCCAAAGGAAGCTATGAAACACAATGAAAATCCACTTAAGGTCATTCTCCAAAAAAACCCTCATCGAAGGCCGATCCAACGCCGCAAACCGCGTCCTCATCGGAGGCCGGACGCACCCTCACGCGCGGCGTTTGTGCCGGACGCGCTACTTCATGCGCGCGCCTCTGCATACGTCACCAGGCTGACGTAAGCCCTTCTGAGGGCGCGTGAAGAGGGCAGGAGACGCGTGGTGGCTCGTGTGGGGCCGCCCGAGGTGCTCCCGGCCCACTTTAAGGGTTCTGGGAGCGTTCCGAGCCATTTCTTGCAAACTTTATGACTTTTTGCGTATCTTGATATTTCTAGAAACATCTGCACACTTTATTTCGCGAAAGCGGACTTCCGGTGAATATCTCGGGCTAAAATTGACTTTATTTAATAAAAATTAATTATATAACTTTCCTTTTATTAATTTATTAAAAATCAATTACTTAAAATATCCGTAACATTATGTTTAAAATTTCTCACAATAATAAGATTTTTATCAACAAATGTAGCTTATACAAGCACATTAAGAAATCAATTGATGTTTTGACTAACTTTCGTGTTATTCCATGTATTTGGAATTCAAGTAATTATCACTAATCAAGTAAAGAAAAAAAAACTATAAATTAAAAAAATTAAAAATTATTTTAAAAAAAAGGTTGGGTATTTTTGCCGCTAGCGGCCACATGGCGGATGTTAACGGAAAAACTAACGTTTTTATGCCAAAGTCACGGTCAACGCACGCTGGGTATTTTTGCCGCCAATTTTAAAAGTTGGGTACACAGGAGGCAGGTTAACCAAATGTTGAATATTTTTGCCGTAATTTTCCCCTAAAAGAATGCAGTTAAGGTATAAAGTGTCACATTATTAACTCGGAACATTTCATATACGTATCTCATTTTTCTATTGTAATACTATATATGATTTATGAGATATTATTTTGCCTAATATAACGTTTAGAGAACATTAAAAAATTAAGGTATTGTAGAGGGTGATTTTCACCACTCTCTTCCAGTCACAAAAATAATCACAAAGAACAAGTTAACAACAATGATCAGTGAATATCTTTGATTTATTATATTTCCGACAAGAGCTCGGTTTCCTTTCGTTGAGTAGCTGGACAGTTGAAGGATCAAGTACCATGAGCTTTCTCTATTTCTTAAGTCTTTTTCTTACAGGACTTTCTCTCTTTTCTCTCTGGTTTCTTCCCTCCTTCTCCGAACCCTTACGAATGAGGCTTAACTTGCCTTTTATAGAGTTTACATTTGCCCTCTCACATCTTTCCCGCCCTTTGTCGCATCCCATCACTAACTTTTCCAGGAGTGACTCGAGGAAGGCATGGTTAACCCATGCCTTACGTCATTCTAGAGCAGTTTTCCAGAGTGAGTAGGTGGGCATCATTAAATGCACATCTCGTCAGTGGTCATTCGGCCCTGCACGCCTCGTCGTCGATGCCTCTCGTCGAGTGGGTAGGTGGGCATCATTAAATGCACATCTCGTCAGTAGTCATTCGGCTCTGCACGCCTCGTCGTCGATGCCTCTCGTCGAGTGGGTAGGTGGGCATCATTAAATGCACGTCTCGTCAATGGTCATTCGGCTCTGCACGCCTCGTCGTCGATGCCTCTCGTAGAGGCGTGATGGGACACTTCGTCGCGGTTCACCTTTGCCCTAGTCAGACTTCGTCGCGGGTTAAAAACTCCTCGAGGATGTTCCTTGGTTGACCATCGGTCAACGAACTTCCCCGCCCTCATCTCACGTCGTTTTAGGGACAAAACGACACGAGTTATGTTGAGGATGAATTTGACCGAATCCGACCTTAACAGGTATGCTATGAGAAGAATCGTAGATTTACATAATTCGTCATCGCACTGGGTTAAAAACTCAGTGGCGTGAACCTACATCGCGGTTATGAGTGCAAGCCTCTAAGTCAGAATTTGGACTCAAAGCAACGCACGGGCCTTCCGTCCGTGACCAAGCCAAAATTGGCCCCAATACTGATAACGGTGTCTATGGCTGAAAAGCGTGCATGATGCCGCAAACAACTTATAAAATTCCCTTCGGATATTTTCCGAGTGGTTAGGTAGAAAAGTCTATCGTATCTTAGGACTATGTCTGGCAATTATAAGGATGGTTGCCCTATAAAAATATTTGTTATCGAGAAGAATGTTTCGTAATTTTTTTTTTGCCTACCGAATTAAAGAACCGATAAATCTTGGGACACCAATTTTGATCAAATAAGTGATAAATTTAAACTAATTTTGCTATAAATGGTATGGTAAACGATTAAGAATAAACAATGATATGCTGCCATATGTCTTGATTCTTCGAGTTCGGCTCGCTCCATATCCGCTCTTATGAACGTACTCGTAGGCTGCTGTTTTAGAAAAAAAAACGATAATACAATAATAGCAATAATGATTACTCCAATTATTTACCGGTAAGCTTCAGTAAGCGGTTTCCCAGCGAGTATTAGCCGAAAACCGCAAAACTAAAACATTGGATTCACTTGCACGTTAGGTCCCATTCTCAACTAGCGAACACGTGGATTACTATCTTATCATAATAAAGTCATAATATTGAGCTCAAATTATTTGGGTCCCAAACATACATAAAATGATTCCAAATGCGGGCTTGGGCCTTAAACTAGAGATTCAAGTCTAACTTTTCATGCCCTTCTTTCTTAATATTGAGAAAGTCTTAGGATCAAGTTAAGGTTTGCTCATTATATATATGTTTATATATAATATATATGAAGATTGATTTTGGGAAAGTTATTTTCTCATTGATCAAAGATTGGTATTTACATCATCAACAAAGGAAAAAACTAATAACCGCAAAAGTAACTTATTGTTCAAACTAAAAGAGCTCTATTATATTCTACACTCCCCCTCAAACTTGGTTGTATATGTTGTACAAACCAAGTTTGGAACTTAGTTCATCAAAGGAAGATCTTGGGAGAGCTTTGGTGAGAACGTCGGCGAGCTGAAGTTTGGAAGGAATGTAGCTTAGGTTGACTATGCCACCATTCACCTTCTCTGAGATGAAATGTCTATCGATCTCAATGTGTTTAGTTCTATCATGGTGAACAGGATTCTTTGCGATCCTAATGGCAGATTGGCTGTCACTGAACATTTGAATAGCTCCAGAATGATCCATCCTTAGCTCTCTCAAGAGCCTCTGGATCCACATTCCCTCGCACATTCCTAATGCGAGAGCACGATACTCGGATTTGGCACTACTCCGAGAGACAACCGATTGTTTCTTGCTTCTCCAAGTAACAAGGTTTCCCCAAACATATGAGCAATACCCCGAGGTTGATCTTCGGTCGGTAGCTTCTCCAGCCCAACTAGCATCTGTGAAGATCTTGATCTCACGAGATTCAGACTTTCGGTATATTAAGCCATGACCGGGAGTAGACTTCAAGTACCTTAAGATTCGGTTTAAGGCTTCCAAATGATCCTCGTTCGGGTTGTTCATGTGTTGGCTTACAACACTGACAGAGTAGGCAATGTCCGGACGAGTGTGAGACAAGTAGATGAGTTTGCCGACAAGTCTCTGATATCTCCCTTTGTCGACAGGAGCACTTTCAGTGCCGTGAGAGAACTTCTTGCTCGGATCCATCGGAGTGTCAACCGGCTTGCAGCCAAGAAGACCGGTTTCGTGGAGTAAGTCAAGAACGTACTTCCTTTGGGAAATGACAATGCCTTTGCCAGATCTTGCTACTTCCATACCCAAGAAGTATCTCAATGTTCCAAGATCTTTAATCTCAAACTGTGTTGCGAGTACTTGGTTTAGCCCGATGAGTTCCTCCGAGTCATCACCGGTTAAGATAATGTCGTCAACATACACAATGAGAATTGCAATCTTCCCATTGTTGTTCCGTTTGACGAAGAGAGTGTGATCGGCTTGGCATTGGAGGTACCCATTGGATTTAACGGCTTTGGTGAATTTCTCAAACCAAGCACGAGGAGATTGCTTTAAGCCGTACAACGCCTTTTTCAACTTGCAGACTAAGTGACGATTGGAGTCTTGTTCAAATCCCGGAGGCATATCCATATAAACTTCTTCTTCAAGGTCGCCATTTAGGAATGCATTTTTGACATCAAGTTGGAATAATGGCCAATCTAAATTCACGGCAAGAGAAATGAGTACTCGAACCGTATTTAGTTTAGCCACCGGAGCAAAAGTCTCTTGAAAGTCGATTCCTTGAGATTGAGTGAAGCCCTTCGCGACAAGTCTAGCTTTGAATCTCTCGATACTTCCATCGGACTTGTACTTGACAATGAAGACCCATTTACACCCGACGGGGCGTTTTCCGCGTGGTAATTCAGTGAGGCTCCACGTTTTGTTGCTATCCAGTGCTCGAATTTCTTCTTCTATTACATGTTTCCATGCGGGAATCTGAAGAGCTTCATGAATAGAGCTAGGGACCTTGGTGCTATCAAGGCTAGTGATGAAAGCTCTATATAACGGCTGCAACTTGTTGTAGGCTACGTAACGTTCAATAGGATATTCAGTGTTCCTATGAACAGGTTTCGTACGAATGCCTTTCCGGAGAGCAATGGGGAGATCTGAATCATGTACCACGGGTTCAAGTATTTCTGTACCTGATGGATTAGTCGAGGTAGAAGGTGTCGGATCTGGATCTTGGCCGATTTGACGATGTGTGGCGTCATCTACTTGTTCAAGAGATCGAGATGAGCTAGGAAGTGAATCTTTGATATTTTCGACAACCGGAAGTGGAATGGGAGTCGAAGGAATTTCTGAAGCTGTACTCGGAAGGTCGAGTGGTCGAATTGAAGGTGAAGAGATTTCGGGTTGAGTGTCTTGATTCACTTCCCAAATTTGAGATTCCCAAGAGTTCTCCCCCTGAATGTCGGATTTGGGGAAGAAAGACTCACCTTCGAAGAAAGTGACATCCATTGAATTATAAATAGTGCGGGTATTAGGGCAATAACATTTGTACCCTTTTTGATGTAGAGAATAACCCAAGAAGATGCACTTGATGGCACGAGGATCAAGTTTTGATTGGTTTTGTTTGTGGACATGGACAAAGGCGGAACACCCGAAGACCTTTTTTGGTAAGTCGGAAGAGAATGTCAAGAGATGTGGGTGAATTTGAGTGAGAACTTGACGAGGATGTTGGAAATTTAGGACACGACTCGGCATACGATTAATGAGGTACGTTGCCGTGAGAACAGCGTCTCCCCAAAAGTGTTTTGGAACGGATTGAGCAAACATTATGGAGCGAGAGACTTCTAGAATGTGTCTATTTTTTCGCTCGGCTATACCATTTTGTTGTGGGTTGTCCACACATGAACTTATGTGAACAATTCACTACTAGAAATAGTTTAATACACGACAAACATTACACAACAGTCATGAAAATTTGTCGTAAAATGTGATATTGCACGACGATTTTTTTGTAACTGTCGTTTTTTGTTTTTCATTCCCGTTCGTTGCGACGCGATATTTGTTCGTTGCAACGAAAGGGTCTTTCCACGTCAAAAATATTTTTCTGTCGTTTATTACGTTATTTTTTACCCTTTAGTACAACATAGACTTCAATCCGTTTTTTTTTAATTTCACGCTCGTCGCAACGTAACATGTGCTCGTTGCAACGAAGGCTCTTTTTTTATTTTTTTTTATTTTAATAAATTATTGATATGCAATTTAATTATAGTCTGCTGATTATTCCGCGATAGCTGCAACGTATATTTTCCATGCTGCGGCTAGAACATCTTTTTCAACCCGAGAGCATTAAGCTAGTTCTGCTTGATTTTTGTTGCGACGAGAATAAATTTTGCTGCAACGAAAGTTAGATTTTTTTCATAATTGCTGCAACGAACTCGTTTTAGGTTGTGGCTAAAACCCTTTTTCCAAACCCGCGAGCAACTTAAGTTTTTTTTATCATTTTTGTTGCAACGAAAATAATAGTGGCTGCGACGAAGTACTGATTTTTTGACGTTAGCTGCAACGTGTTTATTTTTCGCCGCAGCGAACTAATCTGCGAATGAAATTTTAATTTCCCCCCATTTCCCCCAAAATTCTAAATACGAAGTTTTCCCTAATTTCCTCCATATCTTTTTCAGTTTTCTCTTCAGTTTTCCTCCTCATCCTCCTTTTTCTTCCTCTTCTTCCTATTCTTCTTTCTCTTCTTCTTTTTCCTAATTCTGATCACTTCCTTTGTTATTTATTATGCCGCCATTGTTACATCGCCGCAAAATATTCTGGTCACCTTCTCCGTCGCAATCACCACCACCGCCAAGTCGCCGGTGCGCCACAGCCACCACGTTGTTTGCACGAAAATTGCCATCACGCCGGCGGCCCCCTTTCCGTACACGCGTCCAACTTCAACAAAGCCCCAAAAATTAAGAGGTTGATTTTTAAAACCCTAATTTTCTGTTCTTAATTAGGTTTACAAGTAAGATTTCGATTAATTGTTTATAGATTTGAGTGTGATACTATTGATTTGAGTTTGATAATTGTGTGATTGTGTAGATTTTTTTTACTATGTTAGTATGTTGCAACCTTCGAAAAAAGACGTTCCACACCTTCACAACAAATGACGACTTTTAGAAATAAAAAAAATTCAACAACACAATCGGCACCGTCTTTCGGCAAAAGAAGTTCTTCATAAAAAAAAAAAACCAGAAGTGCAGTTCTGTACGTCATCTTCATACGGTAGCCATCCAACTAAATCTCCGGGTATTTTTTTTTTCATCTTTTGTTATAGGTTTGATAAGTTTGGGGTTGATTTTTCTTCAAATATATATTTTAATTTAATATGTTATGTAGATAATGCAACCAATCCCTCTAAAAAACTAAGAAACACAAATAGTTTGGAAGAAAACAAGAAAAGATGAACAACCTTGTTGAAACGATTTTACTGGCGCAGAAGTAGAGGTATAAAACTTAATGTGCACTTTGACAAAAAAGTTCAACCAATGGGAACAATATTGGGTACCAAAGGTTCTTCAGGTCAGATTAGGGATAATATTGTTTGGACGATCAATTTAGAGAATTCGTCGTCGAAACAATATTGGGTACCAAAGAGCATTCAGGTCAGGTTAGGGGAGAATCTAATTTTATCAATCATATTAAGTATTTTGGAGGTCACTTTATCTTTAACACCTCGAGCAAGACCGAGAAATTAGAACGCGAATTGCATGATTGTAAGTCAAAGTTGGATAGAGTATTAACGTTTCTAGGTAAATCCAATGTTGATTTTGCTGATTATGAGGATGGACATGAAGATCTGAAGAATTGTACGACCTGGTGTATTTCAAGGAGATAGGAGAATCGTCGATATTGATCTACATGAGGTACGCGTACTGCTATGTTGAATTTTTATTTACTAGAAAAGTTTTTATATGTTTTTAACCATTTTTTTCTGTAACCTTGCAGTTTGATGAAAATGAAAGTTAATGATGACGGAAAGGGTGAGAAAATAGGTTTTGTACATCCTATTTAATATGCTAATAGCGAAAAGTCCGTCGGTCGACTTCACGAGTCATTGAAAAATTGCGCAAGGTTTCAACTAATGCTCATGTCGTATAAATGTGAAAATAACCTTTGGATTTTAGCAGTTATCGATCCTTATCTACATCAACCGATCATCTATAATCCTTTACAAGGCGGATATATATTTTCGGAACTCAAACAACTCATCTCAAGGTACGTTTTATCTTGTTGGTAATTTTTTGTTGTTGGATAAATCACTTAGCCTTTACAAGATTTTTAATAATTATTCGTATTGACCTTCTATGTAGTGCTCTCGATAAATTCTAGATTGACAACGTTGTCCGCCAAAATAAAGACTTGAAGACAATATTCCATAACGTGAAGGATTGCCTGAAACAACCGGGTAACTTTGAGTGTGGCTATTATGTTATGCTCTATATGCGCAAGATTGTCAATCTTATTTTGGAGGGATTGAAGAAGAAAAAATATTCGCAAAAATAGATCGACTTGGTTAGATTGGAAATAGCGGATTATGTCGCATGTTTTACTTTCTTTGTCGTACTTATGTTTATTTTAACACGTTAGTTTTGAACAAGTTTGATTAATGTTAGTGGTTTCTTATATTAAAGTTAATTTTTTAATGTAGATGTTGAATCTTTTAGTACGTTTAATGTTGGTGATATTGGATATATTTTGTTGCTCGAATACAATCTTTTTCGTTTTCAGGTAAATGAAATAAAAGATGCTAATCAAATAATCGGCGATTTTTTTATTTTTATTTTGTATAGAATCGTTGGCTTCATTTCATATTTTCTTGTTCTATTTTATCGCGACCAAAATTTAATTTTGAACGACACCCTCTTTGTTGCAACCAACAATGTAATAAGCCGCAACTAGCATGTAAAGTAGCCGCAACGAACGTGATCCTCGTTGCAGCGAACGAGATAAAATATCGTGTGAAACATGAGCTTCAACAACAGTGTTTGATCATCGTTTATGTGACATTCGCTGCAGCGAGCATGTTTCTCGCTGCAACGAACGTGACATTACACAACAGTTTTTTGGCGTCATTTTATATTTTTTCACGAGAATCAAATAAACTGTCGTAGTATTTTCTACGACAGTGGAAAAAACAACGGACAATGACTGTCGTGTAAACGCTTGCACGACAGTTTTTTGGTGTCGTGTAATCAACTATTTCTACTAGTGATTCCTTTTTCAGACAAGTATGGCGTGAGAGTTTGATTGAAATAATCTCGTGCGTTGTCTGTGTGAAGGACTTGAATACGGGTATGGAATTGAGACTCAATCATGGAGTAAATTTTTTGAAAAATGGGAGCAGTTTCGGTTTTATCTTTCATGAGAAATGTCCACGTCATGCGAGAGTGGTCGTCAATGAATGTGATGAACCATCAAGCACCACTTATATGACGTACCCGTGAGGGCCCCCAAATGTCACTATGAATCACGGAGAATGGTTTGGATGACTTATAGTCGATGTCACGGAAGGAAGATCGAATATGTTTTGCAAATTGACAAACTTCACATTGATAAGAGGACGACTTTATGCTAGTGAACAAGTGTGGAAGCAATTTTGCAAGATATTGAAAATTTGGATGACCAAGACGATAATGCCACAACATGACTTGTTTATCGATAGGCAAAGAGGTGGAGTTTGTGTTTGAACTAGACACAAGGCTTTGACTTGAGATTTGAATTTGGTTACCATGAAAATTTGTGTCATGAAACACGTAGAGTCCACCACGCATCTCGCCTCTACCAATTTCCCTCTCCGAACCCAATACCTGAAAATCACAAAATTCGGCAAAGAAACGAGTCATACAATTAGAGTCACGAGTAAGTTTACTAACCGAAATAAGGTTGCACTTGATATTCGGAACAAAGAGAACAGATTGAAGAACAATGTCCTCTGATATTCGAAACGATCCGATTCCTTCAACCGGTATAAGTGTCCCGTCAGCAGTCTTAACAGAGGAGTGACTTGTGTTTCGCTCGAATGTGAGAAAATAACTTCGATCTCCTGTCATGTGATGTGTTGCACCTGAATCAATGATCCAGGATTTTGATTCTCGGATTTGGAAGAGACGATCAGATGTCAAGCTGGTATGAGCATAAGTATCGGTAGGATTACCGACACTTGGATTTTTTAGCTGCTCAAACCTTGATCGGGCGATGATCTTATTTACACGATGACTGAATTCTTCAAGAGTAGCATAATCACTCGTACTCGGCTTTCCGTGCAATTTCCAACATTGAGGTCTCCAATGACCATGAATATTGCAATGATCACACCAAGGTCGTCCTCGACGTTGTGTCGGATCAAAGAGTGCGGGAGTAGCGGATTTGGCCCGAGAAGACATACTTTTAAAGAAGAGCTTGTCGGAGAAACAATCAGAAAAAAATAAATTTTCTGGTTATTGGGGGCACAATTTTTCACACGGGCACAAACAAAAATTATAGACTTTCTGGTTGTTGCCTTTGGGACATGTGAAAGGGATGCTGGGAACGTCCCAGGATCGAACCTGGCTCTGATACCATGAAGATTGATTTTGGGAAAGTTATTTTCTCATTGATCAAAGATTGGTATTTACATCATCAACAAAGGAAAAAACTAATAACGGCAAAAGTAACTTATTGTTCAAACTAAAAGAGCTCTATTATATTCTACAATATAATATTAATGTCATTTTTTATGATCATACTAAATCAATAATCTTGATAATATCATAATGTTCCAAACATTTTTCGTTCACATCAATCGATCTCATTCCATTGGTCATAAACAAAACTATTCACTGAATATCAACGACGACAATTCTCATCGCATTCAAGTTCATCTAAACAATCAGAACAATAAACTTTATTTATGAAATAACATTTGGCTTCATGATAAGAAACAAAATATTTTAGGAATTTGATCATGTTTACAAGAGCATTAATAATTCATGACTAGGATCATGGAAGTATTAACGGAAAAAGCATACTAATAATAATAATAATGTAGAATATGTATAGTATTTTAATGTGGTACTTTTGCCTTTATTAATTATCTTTGTATCATTGGTGTAAATACCAATTTTGTCATTAATGGAAATTACTTTTCCCAAATTATCCCACAAATAATAATAATAATAATAATAATAATAATAATAATAATAATAATCTATATATTATAAAAGGAAGAACTCACAAGTGACATGGCAAGATGTGGTGAAGGTATTGAGAATTGAAGTTTTTTCAAAATTTAGAATTTTTTTCAAACCATAAGAGATGAAGGTATTGAGAATTGAATTTTTTAGAGAATTTATATTTTTTTTTTAAATCATGAATAATATGCTACACTAAACATTTAATCATGAAATCAATTTCAAAAAGTAATAGCAATACACAATTTAAAACGTTTAAGAATTGCAATTTTAAGAAAACTTATAAAAAAATAATCATTATATATATAACAAATACATTAAATATTTATGCATTTAATCATGAATTACTTTATATAATTTCAAAAGCGATTATTTAAAGAAAATAATATTCCGCTATTATATATATATAAGATTTTTATGATGACATGGCACAATACGTTGTATTATCTTAATTTTCTAAATTTTTCTAATTTTCTAATTTTCTATTTCTTAAGTTCAAATCAAGCCTAAATCAAGCCCAAATCAAGTCTTCACGTTAAGAGAAGAAGTAAAAGTGTAAACGTCATCTCTTGAGTCTTGATGACACTAAAATGTAGTCCCAAAAATGTGGATCCGGTTTAAAACCCGGATCCACTTTTTTTTTTTTTTTTAAAACCGGACCCGGAACTATCTGGGTCCAGATAAAGTCGGAACCGGATATATCCGGTTCTGGTATATTTAAAAAATTAATAAAAAAAAAATTTGAGTGGGATCTGAGCCGTTGGATCAAATCCATCAACGGCTCAGATCATAGAGCCGTTGGGCTTTTCACTTTCTGCGGCAAAAGTACCTGCCACGCGTCAGGTTTTGGAGCTGTTGGGGAGGCAACGGCTATATTGCCTCGGGGTCCCCAAAAATGACCGTTGGGGCTTTATTACACACTCTTTCTCGAATTCCTTCACATTTTTCCCTATAAATACCTCATCTCACTCTCATTTTTTTCACACAACATCTTCTCTTCATCTCAAACTCTCCCAATCTCTCTCAAGCTCTCAAATTTCCGATTTTAGTCTATAGTTTAGCTACTTTATATTTATTTAAATACTATCTATTTTTAGTTTAATACATTGTTTAGGTATTTTAGTTGTTATTAGTTTAGTTTATTTAGTTGTTATTATTATTAGTAATAGTATTAGGTATTTATTTTAGTTGTTATTATTATTAGTATTAGGTATTTATTTTAGTTGTTATTATTAGTGTTATATAGTTTTAATCTAGCTTAATTTATCGTTAATATTAGATTAATTTATCGTTAATATGTCGAGTGGCAACAACCGTTCTCGAGGACGTCCCGATGTCCGAGGAAAAGGACGGGCTACTATTCCGTCGCCGAGGTCGATTAATAGCGGGGCCGGGACGGCTTTTAGTCAACATAATTATAATGTCGGTGTTATGAATCAACACAATGTTCCACTTCCCGGTTCTTGTAGCCAACCGTTACCGGCACATCCTCAATATGTTGCCGGTGGCGTCGGGCCGAACCAACAATTGTTATTTTCTCAAGGTCACGGCGGTGGTTTTACTAACTTACTCAATTATCAAGGTACAAATATTCCGGAATGGCAAAGCCTTAGCAACGAGCAACAATATCAAGCACAATACCAACATCAAGCGAATCAAGCCCACGAAAGCGAGGTAAAAATCGAGTTTAATTTGTGATATTAATTTGTTAGATAATAAATTAAAAAATTAATTTTTGTGATAAATATTAATTTGTAAGTGTTGTTGTCACGTCTCTTGAAAGTCTTAGTATGCTCTGTGGTTGCGGTTCGGACTGATCTTCCACATCAGAAACGAATTTCTTGAGATTTTTTGTTGGTTAATAATCATTTAATCATATTAGTTTAATTTGTTTAATTAGTTAATAATCATTTAATCATACTAGTTTAATAATCATATTAGTTTAATTAGTTAGTTAATTAATTAATCACATGTCTCTTGAAAGTCTTAGTATGCTCTGTGGTTGCGGTTCCGACTGATCTTCCACATCAGAAACGAATTTTTTGAGATTTAAATAATCAATTAATCATATTAGCTTAATTAAACTTTAAATAGTTACTTAAATAAGTTAAAAAAAATTAAAAAAGGTAATTTGTATGTGTGGTGATAATTATGAAGTTCTTATTGGATTGGTGTCTTAGAAAGATTGGTTTTTAAATAAGGTTTGCTTTGCAATCTCCTCCAAGCTAACCTGGGAACCTCGGGGAGTTCTGTCTAGAAAAGCTTGGGCCTAAAGTGAGATCATAGCATCCTTTCCAGTCGATCTGGCCTTGGAACCTCGGGGAGTTCCGTCTAAAAGAGCTTGATAATTATTTTCACACATAAAAAATACCATTTTTAATTTTGTTAACTTTTTTAATTAACTATATGAAATTTAATTAAATTAATATGATTAATATTTATATTTAATCCATGTTAAATTAATATTGTTAAATTAATATTAATATTTCATTATTTTTTTTAGGGAAATAGGTCGAGGAACCAATCCAACGACGTCGACGATGATGATGAGGACGACGATGCTGATGACCCGAATCAAGGCGATGACGCCGACGTCGCCGATGAGGAGGAGGTTCCTGGAGGCAGAGGTCTACCCCCGCATCCGCCGCCGAGAAAGCGAAAGAAATTAACGGGTTTGGTGTGGCAGAACGACTTCCGGCCCGAGTATAGATACAACTACTCCACCGGTTTGGAAGATAGGTACAGAATTTGCGTCCACTGCGGCAAAGAATTCACGGCCCATCCGAAGAGCAACGGCAACTCCTGCCTACAAAAGCACGCCGAGCGGTGCAAAAGGTTACAGCGGGAGAAAGAGGTAAGTCGTCTATCCGATGAAATATATAGGGAAGCTGTGGCTGAGTGGGTTATACGTGATGGTATGCCTATATCGGCGCCCGAGGGCGAAGGTTTTAATAAAATGATGATGAAGTTGGCGCCGATAAACTATAGGGAAATCACGTATTATATAACCCACGAAACGATTCTAAAATTTTATGAAAAGCAAAGGGCCGATTTACATGAAATGTTCCAAAGATCTTCTTACAAATTTTCTTTAACGTCGGATTGTTGGAAAGGCCATGCTAATGATGATTATATTACAGTCGTAGCTCATTTTATTAATGATCAATGGAATATGGAAAAGCGCATTATAGGTTTTAAGCCGATGAGGGTTAGGCACACATCAGTAAACCTAGTCGAGGCTATCATAGAGGTTTTGTCGGATTGGAACCTCAAGGATAGAGTTGTTTCTATTACGTTGGATAACGCTAGTGCGCATGCCGGTGCCGTGGAAATAATGAAGGAAAGTTTGACCAATCTTAGGGATAGTCATTTTCATCAAAGGTGTGCATGTCATATTATTAACTTGATTGTTCAATCTGGTATGAGTGTTATTTCTGGAAGTATCGCGAAAATAAGGGACGTTATTATATATATCCGAGCATCTACACAGCGTACCGTTTCTTGGGAAGATTGTTGCAGGACTAACAATTACAGGATTAGAACGTTTCAACCGGACATGCCGATCCGCTGGAACTCGACTTACATGATATTGGATGTTGTCCTACCGTACAAGGAGCTTCTTACGAACTGGATCAACAGCCCGGAGCACGACTACCGCGAAGACATCACTGCAGAAGATTGGATAACCGCTATCCAATTCCAGGCTTTTCTTCACATTTTTAATCAAATTACTATTGATTTATCTCATGTTTACTCACCCACGTCTCAAAGAGCTTTGCCCGCTGTTTTTGATATTTTGTGTCATTTTGAAACTGCAAAAAATAATCATTTATTTGCCAATGTACTAACACCTATGATTTCAAAATTCCAGACTTATTGGAGTTCTGAAAGGCTTCCGTTTTTTATATTGCGCCGCAGTTATCGTAGATCCGACGCTTAAACTTTCTCAATTGCAGGATGTCTTACAAGCGATGCAAGATATGACGGGGGAGCCCTACATGACGGACAATTACTTCGACGCGGATCAAAAGATGAAGGAACTTTACCAAGAGTACGAGCGAAGATTTACCGAGGCTGAAGATCAGATGGATGAAACGAATCCGCAACAACAACAAACTCAGGTAATTTTTTAATATAAGTTTTAATTTCTTAATTTACTCATTTAAATTCTTAATTTACTCTAAATTTTAATTTATTAACATTCTAAATGTTTTTTTTTTCTTTTCAATATAGGGCGGACGCGGGGTCGGTTCACCATACATGTACAATCACCGGTTATTCTACAACCTTACGTCCCTCGGGCAAGGCGGCGGCGTTACGTCTTCTTCACCGGGTTCACAAGGAAGCAGAAGTTCGGGATCTCGTGTTCCTGGTCGACGTCGTCGTCGCAGAGCCATCGACGAGTACGCCCGGTTCTGCAACCTTCCTCCAACACCGTGTCCGGATGAAGGCCTTGACATCCTTAAATGGTGCCACATGAACCAATCTGAGTATCCGGTTTTATCCATGTTAGCTCGGGACATTCTCACAATCCCGGTCTCAACGGTATCATCGGAGGCGGCGTTCTCATTGGCCGGAAGGTTGTTAGAGCCTCGTCGCAAGTCAACGGCGTAAAAAATGGTCGAGATCCTTATGCTTTCGAGAGATTGGATTATAGCCAACCAGCGACAACAAGAAAACGATATGGTAGACAAAGAAATGGCGAATTACTTTGCGAATATTCAAGTGTAATTCCTTTTTAGTTGTTCATTTTTCTTGTTGTACTATGCCTTTGAAATTTTCTTTGACTTTGGACCTTTAGTTGTAGAAGTTGTAACTTGTACTATTTTACCGTTGTACGTTCCTATCCAAATCCGAATCCGATCTTGAGTTTGTTTTGTTGAATAAAAACGCATTTTTATTTTTATTTTTCGTTGTATACTTTAATTTTTATTTAATTCATGTTTGTTTATAAATAAATATTCAAACACATAAATAACTTAAGAATTTCAACTTTTATTATTTTTAAAACCGAACTTAGGTCTAAATCTAATAAGTACCAAAATGTTGTATTTGAACAACTAAACAACATAAAGATTAAAGGGACTAAACATTAAATAAAATAATTTAAATTAAAAAAAAATAGAAACCCAGAACCGGATTTATCCGGGATTTTTTTTATCCGGAACCGGATAAATCCGGGTCCGGGTTTTGGGCGGCAAATTTTTTTTTGTCCGACCGGTATGCTTTTTGTCTCGGATTTTGGGGACTACTAAAATGTCATGTAAACATTAATAGAAATAAAGAAAACGGAATTTTTCCGTTAACATTGGCATGAAAACGTTAATTTTTCCGTTAACATCTTCCATGTGGCCGTTAGCGGCAAAAATACCCAAACATTTTTTTTTAGAAAATTAATTTTTTTTCTTTACTTGATTAGTCATGATTACTTGAATTCCAAATACATAGAATAGCACAAAAGTTAGTCAAAACATCAATTGATTTCTTAATGTGCTTGTATAAGCTACATTTGCTGATAATAATCTTATTATTATGAGAAATTTTAAACATAATGTTACGGGTATTTTACGTAATTGATATTTAATAAATTAATAAAAGGAAAGTTATATAATTAATTTTTCTTTTATTAAATAAAGTCAATTTTAGCCCGAGATATTCACCGGAAGTCTGTTTTTGTGAAATAAAGTGTCCAGATGTTTCCAAAAATATCAAGATACTCAAAAATGTCGTAAAGTTTGCAAAAAATGGCATCGGAACGCTCCCTGAACCCTTAAAGTGGGCCGGGAGCACCTCGGGTGGCCCCACAGGCCCCAAACGAGCCACCACGCGCTCCAACACTCTGCCACATCGCCCCACGCGCAGCCACGCGCTCCTGCCCTCCTCACGCGCCCTCAGAAAGGCTTACGTCAACCTAATGACGTCAGTAGAGGCGCGCGGCGCGCGTGAAGTAGCGCGTTCGGCATAAACGCCGCGCGTGAGGGCGCGTCCGGCCTCCGATAAGGATGCGGTTCGCGGCGTTGGATCGACCTCCGATGAGGACTTTTTTGGAGAATGACCTTAAGTGGGTTTTCATTGTGTTTCATAGCTTCCTTCGGCACTATTCATGTTTCTTAGCATGGGTATTTAAGGGTATGGATTTTATTGGGATCCCAAAGGAGGTCTTTTAGCCAATTATTACTAATCAAGCCCTATTGATTATTGATAATATTTTTTTACCGGCATATATTCTTAAGCTATTTTTTTTTCAATACGGAGACATTAATTGATTGTATTAATTCGATCTAAATCGGCCAATTTCCAATAAAAAGGGTAACGGTGAAGATGTTAATTCGGTTCATACTTAGAACTTGAAGCAATGTGAAGATATTAACTCGGCTAATTAACGTCTCTAAAAGTATCATCGATACCAAAATAAGACTTCATAGTATGTTCCGACCAAAAAAAGATATAAAAATATAAGTAATGGTCATAACTTGAGAATATATGCGCTAAGAGTTTCACACATATATATACATATTATATAATATTTTTTTGAGATTTCATGCTATATATTTAGATAGTCAAATGTAACAAAAACAATATGATTATGTTTTTATTTAAAGTTTGATTGTCAACTTTAAATTAACTATGTAATTGTTTTATTCATAATTAGGTTGTTAAGTATATTTTCATAGATGATGATAATGAGAAACAAATTAAAGGAAAAACAGTAGAAAATAGATTAAGTGATACATATCGTTGCGTTCTTGAATTTTGATGAGCATCATCTTGTCGCTTTGATCCGTAAATAGGTTCTTGATATCATGTAAAACAAAAAACCGTTAGCGATTCCCGAGACGTGTTGGACGCTCTCCTTAAAGCTTGATTCGCCTCCTCTACGTGCTTGAGGTTCGTTAGGCGACTAGCTTCCCAGGATACAACGGGACGACCGCAAACTTCGTAGCACTTTAAAGTCCGCCGGCGAACTGAACCTTCTTGAACTCCGTTACCGAATGACTCACGACGTAAAACCAATGGGAAGCATAAAAGTTGAATTTGCGGAGTGAAAAACTGATAAGAAAATTCTTAGTGACTGTGGATTTTCGTAAAGCATTTTGATTGTGGTGTGTCGAAAGGGTTCGAGGTCACTTCAATTTATAGATGCGGGATTGAGACATTGAATTGATTAACAATCAATTCTATAACGGCTAATAATAAATTGCAATTAATCTGTAACGTAATAAATTGAATTCAATATTCACAACAGACATAATCAATATGACCGTGTAACGTTAAAACGTCGGAACATATCCCGATAATTGGATAGAGTGTTCGTCTCGAGTGTTCGACATTTCGACCCACTCGATGTTATCTCAATTTTAATTTAACTGCAATATTTTCCAATAATCCCCCACATAAATAAAATTGACGGATCACTCTTGACAACACCTGAATCAAGTAACAGAGTTCAGCAGTCAAATCCTGAATAAGATAGGTAGGTGTAACCCTTTGAACCTTCCTTTGTGAAAAATATATTTCCTTACAGGTGATCAGTAGACGCGATGTCTTTGAACTGTTCAACCGTTTGTGTAAGTTAGAATATACCTCACATAGAATTTTCCTTAGACAGATTCAGTTCTCACTATTGTGTTCATTCATGGTCATGAACACTATCTGGTTCTGCGAGAGTTTACGGAACTTGCGCCCTTTACAATTCCGTTGAAGCGACCCCACTTTACTCTAACATAAGTGATCTTACTAAAAGCAAACTATGCTCCGCTCGGTTATCATCTACCGACGTGTAAGAATCATTAAAAGCTTCTAGCTTATCCTTAACCGTACATATAACTATTTTTCATCGTTCGAATGGACTAGGGTGTAACCCCACAGTGATCTGTTAAAGTCTTGCAGCTAGGTTCTCCCATTGAACCTAGTTCTTAGGATCTCCAATCAACTAGGTTGAGTTTCCACTGTAAAACATCATTTTTCAATGGGCTTAAGTCACATCCCCTTTGATGACTTCACAACCGACTCTTACTTATAACCTTTTGGGTAGTGGATCCACACAATATTATCATTTGATTCACATAATCAATTATGATAATTTCTTTGAGAGTAGTTGTCTAACGACTTGTGGCTACGACATATATGTCTAGACTTTCCATTGTGAACATGGTTTCGTGCTCATTTACTTGCATACTAATTTTCATAGTCTATTCAAATTATTGACACAATTTTTCGCCATCTCAAAATATCTTCCAAATATTTTCATAGTCATTCAGCCTTTTGGCCGTATTTGTCTAAGACAATATAACGATTCCATTTTGAATCTTTCGTTTGATTTGGAAGCCTTCGACATATAATTTGAATCACACTATCGAAGTGTTTATTCTCAGTTCAAATATGAACATATCATACATAGATGCAATGTACAATCCTCAGACCCATATACATCAAGTTAATGTGAAGCGATTATTCTCGTTAAACGCCCCCACATTTCCAGGTATTAATAGGAATTCAATGTCCTTTTTTTTCTCACAAACTATTGAACTTCTTATTTTATCTCGTGATAAATAGAGTTCCACATTGTCGCCATAAATATACTATACTCATGCATGTACGTCATTTGAGCGTTTCTAGCCTCATTGACGACTCAAAGACATCTTAATATTGAAACCACAATTTCAATTAAACGTACAAGTACCTAGATAAATAATCAAGTATACTTTGACAAATATAATTTGTCACAAAATATCCACGTACATGCTTTCCAATTATTTTGGAAACCACAAAATTTCTCTCAAGAGATAACTAACAATTTCCAAAGAAAATCTTCAAGCATTTCTCCCAAAATTGCTAAAATAGAATTAAAATCGCAATTTCCATTCAACATTTCACGTCTTAGTACCTTGATCAATAATCGAGTGTACTAAGTGCACATAACTACTGTTGATGTGAATAATCACGACCAACTGTCACAAAGTGATAGCACTCTGGTTATGATGAAGTATGACGATGGAGCTTAATTATCCATGATAAAATCCACTTCGATGAATAATAATACGAGATAGTAATTTGATAAATAGGTGAGCAATAATAAGGAACTTGTATATTTGGTCGATTGCAAAGCAAATACAGAGTAAATAACTAGTAGAGTATGTGGAACGAGATCATCCTCTCTAGAGTTACTTCGTAGGCTTTATTTATAGCCCGAATTACAACGTTCATTTTCTATAATTTAGTAACGGCTAGTAGACTAAGCTGATTTCCTCCTCTTTCTGCCTTGATCACCACGTGTAAAGTTTTTACGACGTGACGCCTGGTCTGCTCCCACGTGGAGGCTTCTTGGGCTGGTCAATAAAGTGGAGTACGCCTATTATTCTGGGTTGCTTTGGTCTTCGTGGTCTGACTGGGAAAGTCTTCGTGGGCCTGATCTTCGGGAAGGCTGGGTTCTTGTTGACTAGGCTTCGAAGTGGACTTTTGATGGGCTGATCGCGTTGGGCCTCCAGATTTGTTTTGAGGACCAATTCTTCCAGGACGTTCCGTTTAAGGCATGTCGTTTAGTGGAATGAGTGCAGTTCCTCAACTACGACGTCGTTTCTTCATACAGGATGAAATCCAACATCATCAGTGAGCCCCCCAGTTCATTAACTGAAAGTCACTTGGTGAACTTTTGTGTCGTTGATAGGCGAGAATTTTCATTATTTCGAAAATTCTATTCTTGATAAATTTCGCATTATCCTTCGAAAATAATTGATCAATGAAAGATCAAATAGATTGGCGGGTGATTAGAATTTTCATAACTTGAAAAATTATTTGTTTTTTGCATCATAGCATCATAACTGACTTGGTTAAGGCGAGACTTTTCCTTGTGCATGGATGGGACACGTGGGATCGTGTGATTGGCCTTGCGTGTACAAATCTTGCTTCAATATTTCGCAGCAGGGTGTGGCCTAATAAAATCAGAGATTTGACAACGGTCAAAAGTCTCTGCGAATTCCAAGCTGTCACGAACTTCTCGGATGTGATGGGGTTATTAAAAACCCACTAATTCGTCAGCTAATTGCCATCATTTGCAGCTTTGGAGGTCGTGCGTCAAGCGATAGGGGATCGTGGTCTAGCGAGGTTAGTTTATAAATCCTCAACACGCATTTTGTTTTTATTCCTTTGCTGTACTATTTTAGTTCCTTTCTTCCTCTTTCAAGAAGCGAAAAAATGTCTGTCTCTGGCTCGAAGGGTGATTTGCCCCAAGCCGATAACTCTTTCTCTGCAATTACTCCAGCTTATCTCCGGGAACTCCGGAGTCTGTATAATGTCCCCGATTTCATCGAGACAGAGGCTCCGGGTCCGGTGGATCGAGCTTTTGACGAGAAGCCAAGGTGGTCGTGCGCTTATGAGGCCTTCTTTGAGGCTGGGGTCGAGTTTCCCCTTCCTGACGTGGTCATCGAGCTTCTTTGCTACATCGGTTTGGCTCCTGGGCAACTGGCTCCGAATGCTTACCGGAATCTTGTAGCTCTGGGGGTTATGTCGCGGGAGAACAGGGTGGTCCTCACTGTTGAGGACCTCGTTCGCCTCTATTACCCCAAGGGCGCCGGGAAATCCTCGGGGAGGTTTTTCTTGAACGGGAGGCTGGGAAGGATCCTCAAGGGAACCCCCGATGTTCGCGGAGGATGGACGGAGAGGTTCTTCTTCTTCAGGGATACCCGTCCTGGGTCATTGAATCCCCCGAGATGGGGTTCTGGTCCCGGTGGGCCTTGAGGGCTTATTCTTGTACTATCCATTTCTCATTTGTTCTCGCCCTGATTTTTCGAATTTCTCGTTTTTCAATGGCTAAAATCGTGGTGCCGAAGGCGGATCCGAAGTTCTGAGGGCTTAAAAAGATATTGGTTCCGAAGAACGGGGTGGATTGGAACGATTTTCCAGTTCGCAGGATTCTCAGTTCTGGGTACTGGAAATTTAGGACTGACGCGGGTCAAGTATTCTCGGTTCCCCCCTTGTCCACCTTCGGTATATTCTTGATCCCACTTCGTAGGATTTTATTTTGATTATACCGAGGTGTTTTTCACCTTGGCTTATTTGCTCTATAGCACCTGAGGAGTCCGTGAAGTCCTCGAGCAGCCAGCAATCGTCTCCCGATCATCGTAAGGACCCCACCCCGCTTGTTCACCACGTTTCATCCGGGACCGATGAGACTCCCGAAGATATGGCATTGGAGTCGTTGGTGGCGAAAGCGCAAGAGGCTCAGTCGCCTCGGCGGGTCAAGGTGGAAGGCGAGGTGTTGCCTGATGCCAAGGCACGTTCTGAAGCGGGCATTGAAGGGAAATTCATTTCCATGAGGTCGTCGAGTGACGTTGTGCCTCGGTCGAATAAGCGTGATCGTTCCCCCGATCGCGCCGAGGTGAATGTTGCTCCATCCAAGAGAGGCAAGGTGATTCTGGAACATCAAGCGCCTCGCACGAGGTCAAACCCCCAAGGGTATGCTCCGCCCCTTCGTCGGCAGGATGAGAAGTTGAAGGCCCCGGCGGTTCGCGAAGGAAGCAGTAGCCGTTCTGGATCCGGGGATCGTCAGGGGGTCCAGACCATCTCAATTGATTTCGCGAGTTCCCATTCTCTTGTCGATTCTCCTCGAGCCTCTTCACGCTTTGTTGCGAGTTCGGTCCGCCGAGGTCATCCTCTTGATGTGCTTTCACTGTCACGTGGCAGGGAATACGAGAAGGCGGCACATAACGGGGTGAAGGTAATCCCGGTGGTTATTTTTACAGGGATATTAATTTTCTGAGGTATTTCTCACCTCGTATTTCTTGGTTGCAGTTTCTTACTGCGATGAACGAGTTGGTTCTCGTCTATGAGAAAGATGTTGCAGCCTTGAAGCTCGAACTCAACGAAGCGGGGTCTGATGGGCGCCTAAAGGAGACCGAGACCCAGCTTGCTGTTCGAAAGAAAGAGGTACGGGATGCCCAGGGGAAGCTTCGAAAGGTCGAGGAGTGTCTGTATTCTTCGAGGTTAGATCCCGACTTCCAGAAGGAGACAACTGAGAAGTTGCAGGCTCAGGTTTCCGAAGAGCGTGGCAAGTGTCATGCCCTCCAGGATGAAGTATCGTCGCTCCGGGCCGAAGTGGCCAGGGTAGAAGCTCTAGAACGGAGCTTGAAGACGGCTCGGGAGGGTTTGCTGAAAGCAACAGAGGAGCTTCAAGAAGCAAAGAGCGAGGTGGTTTCGGCGACTCACCTTGCTGTGCAGAAGACCTCCGAGAAGCTCAATAAAATGATCGAACGTCGCAACGATACCATTGCTAAGCTTGGGCTCCAACTCGCCAAGTTCACCTCGGCCGAAGGATCTCAAGGTAAATGCCCGAATCTCCTTCGTGGTGTTTTCAGAGCCGCTACATGTGTAGGAGTCTTTGTTGGAGTGCTTATGATGGGTTTCATTTCCCAGGTGGTGTTCCGCCTCGTGCCGTCGGTTTCGGGCCCTCTCCGGCTTCAAGCCCCACTTCGTCTCGCCCTGGCGCCATCTCGGACGCGCGCCGCGACCCCGCTCTCACCGTCGAAGAGGATCGAGAAGAGGCTCCCGAAGCTACCATCGGCGCGGAGGATACTTTAGGCGTCGGGCTAGGCGAGGACGAGGTCGTGGGCGACGACTTGGAGGGGGAGGAGACCGGGGATCGTAAGGCCGACACTGACGAGGAGAATTAATCAGCTCGGGGGGTTTCCCTTTTTTAGTTTTTGTCTTTCTGTTTCAATTTCTGCCATGTTTATGACAATCTGCACCTTTTTTGGTTGGGAGTCCAACCTGGGTGCTTTAGGTTTCCTTTTGGGATTTACACACCTTGTTTGGTCGGAAGTCCGACCTGGGTATTGTCACTTCGTTTCGTCGAGGTGACTTTTGCTGTTGGAATTTTATGTTTCCCGTTCAATAAATTTCCGTTTCGTCATCCTTTAGTTTCTTCTAAGTTTATCTCGCGTAGCCCGGTTTTTTATTTGCGTATATTCTCGCGCAACCCGATCGACCAATCCGCAGATGTTTTCTTTTCGGGTTCTTTCACATCGGGGTGTGGATGGGAACTTTAGGTTTCCTCCTCTTTCTGCCTTGATCACCACGTGTAAAGTTTTTACGACGTGACGGCTGGTCTGCTCCCACGTGGAGGCTTCTTGGGCTGGTCAATAAAGTGGAGTACGCCTATTATTCTGGGTTGCTTTGGTCTTCGTGGTCTGACTGGGAAAGTCTTCGTGGGCCTGGTCTTCGGGAAGGCTGGGTTCTTGTTGACTAGGCTTCGAAGTGGACTTTTGATGGGCTGATCGCGTTGGGCTGCCCGTTGGGCCTCCAGATTTGTTTTGAGGACCAATTCTTTCAGGACGTTGCATTTAAGGCATGTCGTTTAGTGGAATGAGTGCAGTTCCTCAACTACGACGTCGTTTCTTCATACGGGATCAAATCCAGCATCATCAACTATTTAAAAAAAAAAAATTGATGGCACCCGTACCCGCGGCCAACATATATATAATACGCTTAATTCTATTATTAAGCCTTCCGTAAATTATATTACAAGACTTATATATATATATATATATATATATATATGGCCTGCTTATTAAAAAGATGCACATTTGCCTGCCTGTCACATGTAAGATCATTCACAGCATATTATGTACATATTAACGAAGGAAAAAGGCATAGGCACATTTCTAGTTTTCAACATGATCTAAATCTTAACCGAAACAATATATAGACAAAACCTATTTACGAATATACTTAAAGATACCAAAACTCAATCGATATTTTTCCACAAGCTAAACTGTCTAGCTTTCAAATCTATACTAAATTCTAATTTATTTATATTGCATAATGACAGCAATTAAAATATATTTCTTAACGTTAAAACATTGAATGAGCAAAATGCTAGCACCGTACACACTGTCACTTTTTATTTTTTCAATTCTAGATAGTAGATATACAACTAGGCAATAAGAATCAAAATGAATGGCAGTGGTAATTCCACACTACCTCCAAAGTGGAGGTTGTGGGTTCAATCCCCACATGCATCCAAAGTGTAGGTTGTGGGTCATGCAGCAAAGCTTCCTTAAAAAAAAAAAAAAAAAAAAACTCACAGAAAGTTTGACCAATGTCCACGCCTGCACGAGCCATTATCGGAGATTTCCTCCTGGTTTACCAGCTCCAATGACGTATTTCGTTCAACAGCAGTTGCTCACAATGACAGTGAGGTCGAACTTTATGCGCTACTTGATAGCCACAAAAACTTCTCCATTAACTACACGAATAAAATTGTCAACGTGCAAAATAATAGCAAAATTAATAGTAATAAAAAAAGATACACTTGCCGTTTAGGGGTTGTCTAATGAATATTGACGTTCATCTTTTCTATTGAGTATTATTCAGAATTTACCTCTGAGCATTCACTCTGATTCAATACCAGCGAAATGAACAGCCGTCTTCCCAACGAGTCGCCGGTGACGTAGAATGCAACGTTTCACCGGAATCTGCCATTGCCGAGGAGAAGCGAGTTCGAAAACCCCAGAAGTACTCAGCGCCATTGTTCTTCGCAGACGCTACTCCATCTCCGTCGGTTCCTCCGATTCCAGAACTTTTATCTTTCTGCTATATATATTTCATCACACGTTTGCCTTTAAGCACTAATGAATTTGTTATTCCATGAATGTTATCATATATATGAACTACAAAGAAATATATATGAACCATGAACCACATGGTATGGTGCATGCATGAGTAGGGAATCTTAAAATACTTCATACGGTTTTAAATAAAAGTAGTCTCAAATTTTTTAACTTCCCTATTGTCTTCTTTACCGAGAAGAGGATTTGAGCTTCATCAGATCACAAACGATTCCAGCCCCTGTATGCTTCTCATATCACTACTCGTCTCTAACCTTTCGATTCTCATCATAATCATTAGAAATCAAGCTTTAAGATTGTTAGGTATATTTTCATAGATGATGATAATGAGAAACAAATTAAAGGAAAAACAGTAGCAAATAGATTAGGTGATACATATCGTCGCGTTCTTGAATTTTGACGAGCATTATCTTGTTGCATTGATCCGTAAATAGGTTCTTGATATCCTGTAAAACAAAAAACTGTTAGCCATTCCCGAGACGTGTTGGACGCTAAAGCTTGATTCGCCTCCTCTACGTGCTTGAAGTTCGTTAGACGACTAGCTCCCCATAATACAACGGGACGACCGCGAACTGAACCTTCTTGAACTCCGTTACTGAAAGACTCACGACGTAAAACCAATGGGAAGCATAAAAGTTGAATTTGTGGAGTGAAAAACTGAGAAGCAAATTCTTAGTGACTGAGGATTTTCATAAAGCATTTTGATTGCGGTGTGGCGAAAGGCCGGTTCAAGGTCACTCCAATTTATAGATGGGGGATTGAGACATTGAATTGATTAACAATCAATTCTATAACGGCTAATAATAAATTGCAATTAATCTGTAAGGTAATAAATTGAATTCAATATTCACAACGGACATAATCAATATGACCGTGTAACGTTAAAACGTCGGAACAAATCCCAGTAATTGGATAGAGCGTTCGTCACGAGTATTCGACATTTCGACCCACTCGATGCTATCTCAATTTTAACTTAACTGCAATATTTTTCAACATAGGTTTAGTCGGCAAATTAGCTTCTCCAAGCAAATTAATATACAATTGATAATTGATATCATGATTGACTTTTGTGTAATACTATGTTTAAAATTGCTCACAATGATAAGATTTTTATCAGCAAATGTAGCTTATACAAGCACATTAAGAAATCAATTGATGTTTTGACTAACTTTTGTGTTATTCCATGTATTTGGAATTCAAGTAATTATCACTAATCAAGTAAAGAAAAAAAAATAAAAAAAATTAAAATTAATTTTTTCAAAAAAAAAAAAGTTTGGGTATTTTTGCCGCTAACAGCCACATGGCGGATGTTAACGGAAAAATTAACGTTTTCATGCCAAAGTCACGGTCAACGCACGTTGGATATTTTTGCCGCAAGTTTTAAAAGTTAGGTACACGGGAGGCACGTTGACCAAATGTTGGATATTTTTGCCGTAATTTTCCCTAAAGAAAACTAATGACAATATCTTAACGGTTTTTTTTTTCAATAACATATCTTTTCATATTTTCTATATATACTGCTATTCACTTTTATCATAAAGACTTCGAATTTTAATTTTAAGTTTCCCATTGCTTTTCTCTTGGAGTTATATTTGGTGATGAATATATAATGACATTTGCTGATTGGTTCATTTGTTGAGGTTAATATACTATGTTTTGCTTACATCGGTTCTGCATACACTCATATTTCTTTCAAATTCTAACCATGTTATTTCTGATATTGAGGTATTTATTCTCTTACAATTAGTGTTTATCGTCAATTATTTCATTTTTTTTCTTCATGAATTGGTTTTCATTTTGGAATTGTTAGCTTAGGCCTTAGTGTAAGAAGGTAGTAATAGTTTGCACTGCGATAATATCTTAGTAGAACAAAGTGTGGTTTTTTTTTTCTTCAACTAGAGAGCGATTGAAATCTAAATTTAAATTCATTGTACTACACATGAATATGTATTATGTGAGTTATACATTAACCCTAATATGTGAATATTTTATTATATCGATGCATGCATCTCAATAACCTTAGAAACCGATGCTAAGAGAATTTTTATTTTAATTTCTTTTGATAATATTTTTTGTGTATGGCTGATGGTTTAGATTTTGTAGGTTATTCTTTTTGGTTTAAGATTACCGGTGTAATATAATCAAGGAATTGAGAATTTAATTTTTTTTCTTACGTAAATGCAGTTATTGTTTCTTCATGTCGTTTGCTCATACACAATATATTTTTTTAGAGGTAAACACGACAAATATAATTATATATATATTGCTTATTTTATTGTCGAATTTTATTTATATTGGTGATTATTTTTTAGCATTGATATTTCATGTGTAGGTTGAGTTTAAAAAAAGAAGAAGAGAGAAGGTAAAACCAGTCGTTGAACGTATCGAGTTAATTTACAAGAATTAATCTTTCAATCATACAAGCAAGATATGTCGACGCTTTTAGTTTCTTCTTTTTAGTGTCTAGATTCAATTATGTAAATTAATCCATATTAAAGATTCATAAACTTATCCATATAAATAGAAGCTATTATAAGATAAAACACATCACAAAATGATGGAATCTCTCTCTGTTTTATAGCAAAACGATTCATATCAATGGTTCTTTATATATTTCTTCTATATTTTGAGTATATTCTATTGTGTTTTAATTTTTTTGAATATGTTGTTCACCGGATATTAACGATGTGTAAAACCAACCGTTGAACCTATTGATTCAATTTAAAAAGATAACTATACAAATATCACTGGTACAAACAAAATATGTCTACAGTTTTGGTTCGTTCTTTTTAATGTCTAGATTCAACTATACAAATTAATCCAAATTAAAGATATGTTTTTCCAATAAAGTTTTAATAGCCTGTAAATAGATGTTATTGTAAGATGAGATACATCAAGTGAGAGAATCTCAATGACTTTTTTTCTCTGTGTTTTGTAGCAAAATATACAATCTCAATATAGAGTTCTTTTTATTTTCTTCTATATTTTGAGTACATTGATCTTTGTGTATAACTTTTCTAAAAGGATATCAACATGTGGTATATATCATAGTTGTTGATGCCCAAGTCTTAATTTTGGGCCGGGCCCAATGTCCGCTTGGCGGTCATATTGAGTTTGAAACTTGATTTTCCGCCTTCGTTGATATGCTTACATAAAAAAGAAGGGGTTTGATAATATATGAAGCCAGACCTCATCATTTGTCGCGAGGCTGCCTACGTATACCCATATTACTGGGATCAGGTCATCACGTAGTTCAAAGTGAGCTTTGAGAGCTTTTATCGCTCTACAGAGCGTTTGAGTGAAATGTGTATAGTTCTGAGTTCGAATGGGATCGGATCCGTTTTTTTGAGTTTGAAGCTCCTATTTATAGTAGGGTCCAAGGACCTTTGAGTAATTAAAAATAATTTTATTGGGCCCCTGAGCAATTAAGTAATTGTTGTGAAAAAATAAGCGCGCTCATTTAAGCGCGCCTATTTCAAGTGTGCCCATTTCAAGGGTGCTCATTTCTAGGGTGCCAATTTCAAGGGTGCCCATTTCAAGCTTGCTCATTTCAAGCGCGCCCATACTTTTTGGGCTTTTATTATTTTGTGCCCTATTTTTAGGCTAGGCAAAAATACCCATAACAATAGTTAAACTCAAAATTTCTCTTTAATTCTGTTCTTATGTTTTTAGTATTAAAAAGTTAAATGTCGTTTCTTTATTTTTTAGAAATATACATTTTAAAATTTGCTAACTGTGTTTAACTTTTCTTGAGTAGGCACGTTTACAGGATATCACCGAAGAACAAGCCATATACATATCATGGTTAAGATCTTATTAGCTATATATTCATCCAGTGCATGCCTATTTCTATACCTACAACATTTCCTCTAGCCATAAAAAAAAAAAAAAAAAAAAAACTATTATAATCGTTTATCAAGAAAGCTTTGTTTTACTTAATTTGATATATTTAGATGTGTATGTATATATAGGATATATTGGGTAAATATCAAGAAAACTTTGTTTTACTTAATTTGATATCAAGTTAATTTGATATATTGGGTGAATAACTTTTAGTATTTTTCCTGATACTATCTTCCACTAAAAATTTCTATTCGTAAAAATTGGTTACACATTACATTTGAAATACTAATATATTTATTCAAAATAATTTGAACTATGATTAATAAAGTCTCACCAAAATTAACTTGATGTAGATGTATTTTCACCTTTTCAATTATATAGGATTACTTCTAAACTCTGTAATTTTTCTCCAACTTAATGTCTATCACAAGTATTGTCAAATTAAACATTAATCATTCATTTAATTTATAAAACATTTTTATGGTACTAAACTATGCATAATAAAAGAAGGAAATGCTATTAAAAAAATCGTTTATCAGGAGAGTTAAGAGAGTTAGATGTGTATCCATAGCAAGGTTCGAAATTTTGCGATAATCGAGCGATTTATCGCTGAAAACCACTTCTCGGTAACTTATCTCCTCTTATCGTTGTCGTTTTATACTTATCGCGATTTTTCGATTCGAAAAGCAAGTCACTTATCCATCAAAGTTTTCAAGTGCAATTTTTCGAAAAGTGAGTCACTTTTCGGTCAAAAACGATAAGTCAACCCCAGCATAGTTTTTTCTTTTTCGCGGCAAAAGTTCCAATTTCTTTTAATTTTGGAATTTAAAGGTATTTTTAGGGTTTTTTTTAGTGGATCTTGAGTGTTTTGAAGTTTAAATGTTGTATATGTATGAATCATGTCAAATTTTCACAATTATATTCTATATTTAATAGAGTTACATAGAAAGCTATTAGGTTGAATGAAAGTTCAAGTTTGAGTTTCATGATACTTTGATTGTACATTTTAGGTTTTGAATCAAATGTTATAGTTGAATTTGATTTTTTTAGGTTTATTAAGGAATATGGATGAATTATAATAGTTTGTGTGATTTTTGTTATTTTTTTTTGCAGATTTGGGGTGATTTTAGTGTTTGTTAGAATTGTTTATATAATTGCGGTAAAACTATTTATTTTTTGGAAATTAATGAACTTGAGCTATACTTTTAATATTTTTGATGTAATTTCAGTGTTTAACAATGTATATAATTAGGAAACTGTGAGTTTGACATAATTTTTTTTGCAATTTGATGTTTTCCCGAATTGTCCAATTATTGCGGCAAAAGTACATATGTTTCAGAAATTGGTTAATTGAGCTAGTTAATCGACTTTTTTGGTGTAATTTCATTTTACAATATTGTATATAATTCATAAATTGTGTGGTTGACATAATTTGTTTTGTAATTTGACGTTTTCCAACTATTGAGGCAAAAGTACATATATTTTAGGAAATTGGTTAAATTGAGCTAGTTCTTCAAAAAAAACTTATACAACTTCAAGTGGGCAGATTTTATATAATTAACAATTGGTGATTTTAAAATATTTTATTTTAGTAAAATATGACTTTGACTCTTTCCAAAATTTATCAAATAAGCATATTTTATCTAATAGTAAATAACTAAAGAGAGCATTTTGACTAACAAGTTACAACTTATAATATGTAAATAATAATTGTTATTATAATTTATTTTTTTTTATAGGTTTTCCATCGATAAATCCATCGATAACCGATTAATCCATCGATAAGTTCGATAAGTTTCGATAACGGCAAACGATAATTTTTATAGGTTTTCCATCGATAAATCCATCGGTAAACGATTACTCCGTCGATAACGGCAAACGATTTTTCGGCAAAAACGGCATTTTGAACCTTGATCCATAGTATACTATATATGAACTTGGCTACTTAAATTTCAATATTCATTTTTTAGATTTTAGTTGAAAAATCATATATTACATACTTTATTTCACAAGGCACAATTTAAAAAAAAAAAAAAAACTAAAAACAAAGTTGAGTTCCACCACATTTTGTGAAAAGTTTACATTGTTCAAAAAATTAATTTTTAAGTTTGTCGGGGATGAAAGTCTTTCAATTACACTACAATAATAGTGGTATGGAATAATAGTGGTAAAAGTATCTACATTCTTCGAATTTTTGTGCCGTAATCTCAACTTCTCAATTAATTGTGTGGATTAAATATCTAAAAGACTCAAAATTTGAGTTAGTCTCAATTTCTCAATTAATTGTGTGGATTAAATATCTAAAAGACTCAAAATTTGAGTTAGTCTCAACTTCTCAATTAATTGTGAGTCAGGGTCTCTGTTCCAACAATGTTAGTAAATGTTATGAGTTGAAATTTAATATATTTTCCTCAAAAAGTTGTCCAGTTTTTTTTTTTTTTTCAAGTAACATTGAAAAATTAAATTGACTCAAATATCTTAAGTAAAAAACATTCACGCTCACAACATTCATGCGACCTTAGACGAGTAGATCAATGCCAACCTTGACGAAAGGTGACGACGCCGACCCTCGAAGAACGAAGATGATGGTGATAGACATTGATGGTCTATTGATCCCAACCCTACACGTGTTCCATATTGTTGTAACAGAGACACCAACCGATACAAATTTTGAGTCTTTGTATATATATATACACGCACATATATTAAGACCTTTTCACTCGTTTTCTTACAGAAAATTCTTATATATTTCACTTGACTATAATATAAATGTATATATATATATATTTATATTTTTGAAGACCTTTTTCACTCGTTTTCTTATAGAAAATTCTTATATATATCACTTGACTATAATGATTGTGCCAAACTAGAGTTTGAATTTCCTAAAATTCTAATCCTGTAGCCAACTTTCACTAGTTACCATGCCACGTCTAAGAAACGTATGACTATGGATTTTTTTCTCTCGATCGTCGTCATCGTTATGCATAAAGTTAGCATGAATATGCATGCCTTTGAGGAATAATTATCGGTCACTTAGTCAATTCCGTACTTGAATTTGGTAGAACCTATCTCCTACTTCTAGGGTACGTATATAGATATCATGAGACACATGCTCATCACAACCGTTATAAACCTCATTCGAGGTTTTTGTGTTCATACAAACACACACTACAATCTACATAATCAAAGATAAAAACCAAATTGAAATAATTGAAAAAAATTATGCCTAGAATTGTGGTCAATGCACACCGTATATGAAAAAGTCAATTTTCACATGACCCTTTCAACGACTTCTCTACATTTTGCACGCTTTGTTCATTTATCGTCTATATATTCAATCATATAATTAATTCAAGATTTCATTTCTCCAATAACGAAATAATATGAGTTAAAAACCGATAGTATCTCGAAAACAATTCTATAGAGTAATAAAAAAAATATGAATGAAATGGCTTGACGTGGTGATATTTCTATAGAAATTATCAGCTGTAAATGTCCTCTTTGCTTCCATTGTTACTTGAAGTACAAAATAAGGTGAAAATAGATGTGAACCATCACAAGAGTAATGTTCTTCTAGTGACAGGCTAGCTCACCAATGATGAATATCATCCTTGGCCGGCCCTAGGACTGTCGTTTCTTTGTCAGGGCCTTAAGTTAAGTAAATTTTTTGGGCTCCTTAATATATATATATTTTTTCTTCATAATTTAATTAAGCATATATATATATATATATATATATATATATATATATATATATATATATATATATGTGTGTGTGTGTGAGGTTAAGCTCGACCTGGTTCGGCTCGTAGAGTCGAAGAGCGTCCAGGAAGGCAAGACCTAGCCGATCAGGTCAGGAGGACTTGGTCGTGCACAACCTTGTCGCGACGAGCAGGTTGCGACAAGCAGGTTCCAGCAGCGAGCAGGTTGCGACGAATAGGTCACGACGAGCAGGAACCAATGAACCTACGAGCAGGTTCGAGCGACGAGGAGGTTGCGACGAGCAGGAACCAAAAAACCGACGAGCAGGTTCCAGCGACGAGAAGGTTACGACGAGCAGGTTCCAGCAACGAGGAGGTTGCGATGAGCAGGTTCCAGCAACCAGGAAGGTGGATACAACGGGCATCAATCGACCAGGACATGGCGACGAGGTCTAAGCCGACCTCGCTCAGGAGAGCAGGTCAGGAGGAGCATGTGAGCATAAGCTTGACTTAGTCCGTCACACAGAGGAAGTCAGCCCGGGTACCGGCCAGAACCAAGGACGGACAGGAGTTCAGCCCAGCTCGGGTGAACACAAGCAAAACGTCCGGATAGAAGGCAAGCCCGGCCAGAGGCAGACGAGCAGGCCAGCTCGGGGACAGAGAAGCTGTCCGGGCAGGAAAGGGAAAGTCAGCAACTACCCAGCAAGGAAAGCGCGTAACTTGAGGAGCAAGCAAAGATCAAGTCAAAGATTTGATAGGATTATTTAGGGTAGTTTCCTGATTTGGTGCGATTTGGTTAGCTAGGGTTTCGCCTATGTGAGGCTATAAATATACCTAGCATGTACACTTTGTAAAGAGTTGAGTCCATTAGAATTTCGAGTTTATCTCCTTGTATTTTGCCTTCAATTATTAATCAAGAGAAATTCTTCTCCCAAAAGTTTGTGTCCTTAATTTTCTGTTCGATTTCTTTGGTGTTATTCGTGTTCTTTGCAGATCCGTGAATTGGGATCCAACAAGTGGTATCAGAGCTTCAATCGAAGAACATGTCCTCATCATCAGAGTCACCGATCGACGGAGCTTTGGTTGCGCAGAAATTAGACTCCAGAGCAGGCACAGTTACACTCCATTACCCCATGCTCACGAAGAGCAATTACGCCGTGTGGGCGTTGAAGATGAGGGTGAATCTGCAGGCGCAGGGAGTATGGGAGGCCGTAGAGAACGGCGATGTTGAAGGGCGCAAGGAAAGAATGGCTCTAGCCGCTATCTACCAAGCAGTTCCGGAAGAAGTTCTTCTCATGCTTGCCGAGAAAGATTCCGCGAAGGAAGCATGGAAAACTCTTCAGACCATGCACATGGGCGCAGATCGCGTCAAGGAGGCAAAGGTCCAGACCTTGAAGAGTGAGTTCGAGGTCATGAGGATGAGAGAGAGCGAGTCGATCGACGACTTTGCTATGCGGCTCACGTCCATTGTGACCAGCATACGCTCGCTGGGAGACAAGGTGGAGGAGACCACCGTCGTCAAGAAGTTTCTCCGAGCAGTGCCTCACAGGTACATGCAGATCGTGACATCGATCGAGCAGTTCGGCGATCTCAAGACCATGTCGGTCGAGGAGGTTGTTGGTCGTCTCAAGGCCCACGAAGAGAGACTTCGGGGTTACGGTGACAAAGACGAGGAGAGGAACCTCCTGCTCACGCATGAAGAGTGGACGGCCAGACAGCGGAAAACCGGGGGAGCCGAGTTTTCTTCATATTCCTCAGGTCGGAGTAGCTTTGGTGGAGCAGTCCGAGGACGCGGACAGGGTCGTGGACGAGGTCGAGGTCGGGACATGCGAGGTCGCAGCAGTGGATCTACCCGTCAGGAAGTCACGACCAGGAGAGACAAGAGCACAGTGAAGTGCTACAATTGTCAGAAGCTTGGGCACTTTGCATCTGAGTGCCGAAGCAGGAACCAGGGCGAAGAGGCGAATCTAGCAAGATTCCCAGACGATCAGCACCAGCCGGCATTGTTGTTTGCCGAACAGGAAACGCACCTGGACGAACAGAATGGCGAGTGTGACGCCAAGGCCCGGGCAGAAGTGATCAGTGTGCCGATCAGCCCAGAGGCCGAGCAGACCTGTCCGGAGGAGACCAGCGAGAAGGTTTTCCTCATCGAGGATAAGGTTATTGCAAACCTCCTCGTAGACGGAAAGAAGAAGGTCAGTACCGACATATGGTACTTAGACAACGGAGCTAGCAACCACATGACTGGGGACCGAGCTAAGTTTGAAGAGCTCGATGAGAAGATCACGGGCAGCGTGAAATTCGGCGATGGATCAGTCGTAGACATCAGAGGCAGAGGGTCGATCCTGTTCGAGTGCAAGAATGGCGACCAGCGTCTGATGAACCAGGTGTATCTCATCCCGAAGTTGAAGAGCAACATCATCAGTCTAGGACAGATGACTGAGATCGGGAACACGGTGTTGCTGCAAGGGTCCTACCTGAAGATGTGGACCAAAGAAGGAGAGCTGTTGATGAAGGTGGAGCGAACACCCAACAGACTCTACAAGATTCTCCTGAAGACGTGTCAGCCCGTCTGTCTTATGGCATCAATGGCAGACCCGACTTGGCTATGGCACGCACGTCTCGGACACGTGAATTTTCACGCGCTAAAGATGATGGGCGAGAAGAAGATGGCCTTCGGGGTTCCCAAGATAGAACACCCCGACCAGCTATGTGAGTGCTGCATGATCGCGAAGCAGGCGAGGATACCGTTTCCGATCAAGGCCAAATTCCGAGCAGAGAGAGCCCTACAGTTGGTGCATGCAGACCTATGTGGTCCAGTCACCCCAGCAACATTGGCAGGTAACAAGTACTTTCTTTTACTTGTTGATGATTATAGTCGCTGGATGTGGGTTTATATGCTTAAGGAAAAGAGCGGAGCCTTTGAGGTCTTCAAGAAGTTCAAGAAGATTGTGGAGAATGGCTCGGTGCATAGGTTAAAGGTCTTGCGTACAGACCGAGGAGGAGAATTCACTTCCCAGCAGTTCGCAGAGTTCTGCGACCAGGAAGGAATTCAGCGTCACCTGTCCGCACCCCACACACCCCAACAGAATGGCGTGGTGGAAAGACGAAACCGGACTGTGATGAACACAGCGAGGAGCTTGCTCAAGAGCATGCAAGTTCCAGCCCGGTTTTGGGCAGAAGCAGTAAGACATGCAGTCTACCTGCTCAATCGTTTGCCGACCAAAGCGCTAGGAGAGCGTACTCCCTACCAGGCGTGGAAAGGGAAGAAACCCCACTTAGAACATTTGAAAGTGTTCGGATGCACCGCACACGTGAAGATTGCGGGGCCACATCTCAATAAGCTGGACGACCGGAGTCAGAAGATGGTGTACCTTGGCGTTGAAGAAGGAAGCAAGGCACACAGACTCTACGATCCACGACGCGGCAGACTCCAAGTGAGCAGAGATGTTGTGTTCGAAGAGGAGATGAAGTGGGATTGGCGCGACGAGAAGGGAGAAACCAAGCAGAACTCAGTGGATTTCACGGTCAAGGACGAGCAGGATGTTGCCGAGCAGGAGCAGCCCGGAACACCCAGCTCAGGAACAGTTTTGCCGAGCATGAGTGAATCCAGCCCGGAAGAGACCCCAGATACACCCAGGACACCAAGTCCGAGCAGGACAAGCCCGTCCAACTCGGGAGATTCCTCCATAAAAGACGGCCCAAGAGGATTCTGACCTCTAGCAGACGTCTACGATCAGACTCAAGAAGTGGAGATGAGCCTAGAGGAACTTTCTTTGTTGTGTGCAGAAGAGCCAGCCAGTTTCTAGGAGGCAGCAACCGAGCAGGAGTGGCAGGAAGCAATGAAGAAGGAGATGGAGTCCATTGAGAAGAACAGGACATGGGAGCTTACCGACCTGCCCAAAGGTCACAATCCCATCGGCCTGAAGTGGGTGTATAAGCTGAAGAAGGACACTGAGGGGAATGTCCTTAAGCACAAGGCAAGGCTGGTAGCTAAAGGCTACGTGCAGAGGAAAGGCATAGACTTTGAGGAAGTCTTTGCTCTAGTAGCCAGACTGGATACGATCAGACTCATCCTAGCCATAGCAGCTCATCGAGGTTGGGAAATTCACCATCTGGATGTCAAATCGGCATTCCTAAACGGTGATCTCGAAGAAGAAGTGTACGTCAAGCAACCAGAGGGGTTCGGCGTCACGGGCAAGGAGCAGAAGGTGTACAAGTTATCCAAGGCCCTGTACGGGTTGAGACAAGCGCCAAGAGCGTGGAACATCCGCCTTGATAAGAGCTTGAAGAATCTTGGATTCACAAAGTGTCTGAGCGAGCAGGCAGTCTACACCAGGAGTATCGGGCAGGAAACTCTGATCGTCGGAGTGTATGTGGACGACCTGATTGTCACTGGATCCAGCGCAGGAGGCGTAGAAGGGTTCAAGAAGCAGATGATGGCCGAATTCGAGATGAGTGACCTCGGATTACTTTCGTACTACCTTGGTCTCGAGGTGGAACATAAGAATGACTGCATTACGCTGAAGCAGTCGGCCTACGCGAAGAAGATCCTTAAACAGTTCGAGATGGCGGACTGTAACTCGAGCAAGTACCCTATGGAGGCGAAGCTGCAGCTCGGGAAGGATGCTGAAGGGAGAAGAGTGGATCCCACGGAGTACAGACGCGTGATCGGGTGCCTGAGGTACCTCACCCACACCCGACCAGACATCTCACACGCAGTCGGGATAGTCAGTCGATACATGGAGAAGCCCACAAGTGCACACCAGCAGGCGGTGAAGCACATCTTGCGATACGTGAAGGGCACGATAGACTACGGGATCCAGTACAACAGAGGAAGTGGAGCGGAAGTACTAGTCGGCTTTACGGACAGTGATCTGGCCGGTGATATCGATGACAGGAAGAGTACCGGAGGGATGGCGTTCTACCTCAACGGAAACCTGATCACCTGGCAGTCTCAAAAGCAGCAGACAGTAGCTCTATCCTCATGTGAAGCAGAGTTCATGGCGGCAACCGCAGCAGCATGTCAAGCTATGTGGTTGAAGGGGCTACTTAGTGAAGTGACCGGATCCAAGCAGAGACCAGCTACTCTCTACGTGGACAACAAGTCTGCAATTGCGTTGATGAAGAATCCAGTGTTCCATGGACGGAGCAAACACATTGACACGAAATTTCACTACATTCGTGAGTGTGTGGAGAAGCGAGAGATCATCGTGGAGTTCGTCAACACGAGGGAGCAACGGGCAGACATCCTTACCAAGGCTCTAGGGAGAGTCAAGTTCGAGGACATGAGAGAGCTACTCGGAGTGAAGAGAGTAGAAGAAAGTCAAGCTTACGGGGGAGAATGTGAGCATAAGCTTGACTTAGTCCGTCACACAGAGGAAGTCAGCCCGGGTACCGGCCAGAACCAAGGACGGACAGGAGTTCAGCCCAGCTCGGGTGAACACGAGCAAAACGTCCGGATAGAAGGCAAGCCCGGCCAGAGGCAGACGAGCAGGCCAGCTCGGGGACAGAGAAGCTGTTCGGGCAGGAAAGGGAAAGTCAGCAACTACCCAGCAAGGAAAGCGCGTAACTTGAGGAGCAAGCAAAGATCTAGTCAAAGATTTGATAGGATTATTTAGGGTAGTTTCCTGATTTGGTGCGATTTGGTTAGCTAGGGTTTCGCCTATGTGAGGCTATAAATATACCTAGCATGTACACTTTGTAAAGAGTTGAGTCCATTAGAATTTCGAGTTTATCTCCTTGTATTTTGCCTTCAATTATTAATCAAGAGAAATTCTTCTCCCAAAAGTTTGTGTCCTTAATTTTCTGTTCGATTTCTTTGGTGTTATTCGTGTTCTTTGCAGATCCGTGAATTGGGATCCAACAGAGCAAGTCAAGACAAGCAAAACCAGGTTGCGTGGTTCAAAAGTCTGACACAGTGGAGGCAACGAGATTTTAGGATTAGAAACGAGAGAATGTCAATGCCTCCATATGTGTGTACATATAAGTTAGAGAAGTTGTTCTTTAATTTTAGGGATTTGATTGATTTGCTTGTATAGTATAAATATGGATGTATTCTTTGTGAACATTAGATTCCCTCCCTCCTTTCATTGTAACCTTGCGATAACGTTCAATACAGAGATATTATTCTCCCCAAAAACTCTTCCCTCTCTCTTTGTTTTTCGTGTGGTTTTTTGTGTGCTTTTGGTTGAAAGGTCCAGTTTAGAACCAACAATATATAAATGAGGCCCTTTAAAATAGGGCACGGCCGGTTTTGTTCGCCTATAGCCAAAGTTGGTCTTGATCATCCCCTAGCTTCGAATGATGATCTTCTATGTATGGGCTAGCATGAATCATTTGTTGTGGTTCCTCCTTCCTAAATTGCAGTCTTCTAATTATTTTCAAGACGTCTTTCATTTAATAATCAGATTGTACTGGAGATTTGAAGCTCATTTTCAATTTGATCATATAGTTTATTCTTTTGCATTTCCATCATCGGCACAAAATATATATTCATTCTTGATTGTGTATTTAATACTCGGTATGCTAGCTAGTTATTTTTAGCGAGGCGATCTTGGCGAGCTCTTACCCTAGGTTGGACTCAACTCGCACTTTACCAATGTTTAGTCAAAAAGGTCAGTGGCGTAGCTAGACTTTCATTTCACACGAATCATAGAGTATATTTCAATCGATTTTTTCAGATACGTAAACAAACAAAAATCATAAACAATTAAATTAAGGCGACTATTTGACATATAAATAGATAGTTTTACTTTTTGAAGGATAGTAAAATAGATTTATTGAGTCAAGAAATGAGAGAGAATGAGAAGAGTCGAATCAAATCCTGAATAATATTTTTTGTTTGAAGTGAGCGTATGCACATGCACTCATCGGTGCACATGTAGTTCCGCCATTGACATGACTTATCATTTATATTGATTTATAAACGATAAAACCGTACACTAGTAATATCTTCTTCTTTGAACATAAGATTTTCACAATACTTACGAAAGATGAAATAGTATTGTTGAAATTTCTAGTGAAAATAAAGTGATTATAAAATGTGTAATCATTGCTTATTGTATTAAAACTTAGAAGTGCGTCATAATTGCTTTGCATATATAATGTAAAAATACTATATATATTTAGGGTCGACTTTTCTAATTCTTTATTTTTCTTTGTCGTGATCATAGTGCATAGAATAAATTTTGACTTTGTTAAGAATCACTATTTACCACATGGGAATTATCATATTTTTCTTTGATTCATACATGACATTGTAATAATTAATGTCGAATGAGAGAAAACACATGGATCTCTTTTTTCATATAACTGACTAATTATTAGCATAAAAACAACCTAGCTAGTGAGATTGAGACATCATTTTTAGTCATAGCCTTTTCAATTTGAGTAATGATCTAAGGTTTCATCGATACCACATGGGAATTATGTGAAAAGTTGAGCGATTGAACCTTCATTATTAGTTTATGTTAAAAGCAAATTAAATGATGACTACTGTGTTCATTTACTGATACTAAAGTTAGATTAGAAAGAAGATTTGAACTTTAACTGTAAAATAAAGTTAAATACTGCGAGTGTAAATCCAACGCGGTCTGCTCGGGAAACCCACAAATCAACCGAGGAAGTTTGCGAGACTTGAGCAGTAAGTCAAAGATTGGTTTTGGTCTTTGCACTATTAATTTTCCCTAATAGCTTCGTAAATACGTTTAAAAATGTGATTAGTTAGTTACAATTATGTCCACTTTAAAAAAAATGAAAAATATGTTTGTTCTGTTGAGTTAATTTTTAAGAAGAAAAGGAAAATGAGTATGCATTAAATATGATTTTTACCTTGTAAAAAATTTAAATATATAGAACTCTTCAAATAGATATAAATAACGAATAGATTACTTCAAATAATAATGACACTAATTATATATTACAAAGTGTCAACGTTTTTAGGAATCTGTGCGGCAAGAATGTTCTAAATTTCATTTTGTTATGGTAAAAGTTTTGAAAAAACTAAAAAATGTTCTACCATATGATATTTAGAACTTACAGCAAGATCATTTTATGATATTTTATAAATTTTGCTACGATAAAAATAAAATGCAAAACTTATTACGGTGTGATTTTTTTTTCCAAATTTTTGAAACTTTTATCGCGGTAAAATAAAATTTAGAGTATACTGCATAAAAAAATTGTAATGCTTTTGCCGCAAATATTCCAAAGTTTTTACAGTAATTTTACGTTAAGCGGACTTTAATGCCTCATGTTAATAATAGTAGTTAGTTTACACGCACTAAAGAAGAAAAATAGTAAGCACCTAGGTGGAGTTCAATGATTTAAAAAATCTATAATTAACCCTCAAATTAGAAGAAATATAGATATATAGATATATAGTCCTAGAAATATTATATCAATATCAATATATTTCTTTTCCTGTATATATTCAGTCTATATTGTATTTTTGTTAAATACAGCTTTGTTAAGGTCGGATTTCGTCAAATCCATCCCTAACACAACTCGTGTCGTTTTGTCCTAAAAATGACGTAAGGTGAAGGCAAGGAGGTTTGTTGACCGATGGTCAACCAAGGAGCATCCTCGAGGAGGTTCAATCCGCGACGAAGTCTAACTAGTGTAAAAGCGAACTGCGATGAAATGCTCCATCGCACCCCGACGAAGAATCCTCGAGGAAGAATCCATGAAGAAGAAACTCGTTGCAAAAACCCCGTCGAATTAAATGAAGAAGGAAGTCAGAATCGCACTAATGGTGGAGAATCAGTAAATCAGATGAGGAAATCGTGGAAGGATCAATATATTCAAGGAAGGTCACAACAACTCAAGCAAGAAAGAAGGAAACCCTAGCGAGATTTGAGGAACCGAAAGGAAAACGATCCTAGAAACCCTAGGCCTATAAATATGCATGTAAACCTCATTAGAAAGGAGGCAGAAAATTATCCAGTCAGAAAAACCTTAGAGAGAGAGAAAGTTCATTGTAATTCTATCCTTCAATTGTCCAGCTACTCAACGGAAGAAACCGAGTCCTCATCGGAAATATAATAAATCAGAGATATTCACTGTTCATCATTATTATCTTGTTCTTTGTGATTATCTTTGTGACCGAAAGAGGGTGGTGCAAATCGCCCTCAACAAGCTTGACATTATTTAATTATTTAAATAGGAGAGAATAGTGAGGTGTTAGATAAAGAAAGAAGTGAACCCCTCTCATAGAAAAAAAAAATTGAAGACTATTATGATATCTTTTTAGTTTTCATTTTTCAGTTTATAAGTTTGAAAAGTAAAAGTTTATTTTAGAAAATAGTTTTTGCCAAATTACTAACTTCTCACTTTTTTATTTAATTTTTTGTTACGAATTCTTTCGAACGACAACGAAAAGGGAAACTACAAATTAGTGAATTACTAGCACGTCTGTTCTAGACTTTTCTAGCACACCAATCCAAACATCAGCTCAAATACAAATACAGTTGCCAGTGCACCCGAATAAAAGACAGACAGTATAGACTACAGAGATATATATATATATATATATATATATATATATATATATATATATATTATTTTATATACAAATTGCCGTAAAAATATTTAAACTTTGATTTTTAATTGAGACAACACGAGTTTAAAGTGATAATAGCAAAAAAATTATCTAAAATTAACAAATATGAGGCAGCTCATTTTTCATTTGATTTTTTCCGTACAATTCACATGAGAAAATATTCTACATAGACGGATGAGCACATAAACATATTTCTTAAGTATGATTTAATAGCAGAATGTTGAAAAATTGACCAACGTCTAACAAAAAAAAAAAAGACAAAAGACAAAAGACAAAAAATATGCATAGTGTCACATTTGTTGATTTTGGGTACTTTCTCACTATTTTTTTCACTTTACACCCATGCAGTCTCAGTTGGTCAGAATTTGAATACTTTTTCTACGATATCTATATATAGGAACCGCAAAAGTATATTAATTTTCTTCGTGATAAAAATCAATATAATTTTTTTTTCATCTTTTTATCATACTTCATTCGTATGGTTAACTTAAAAGATTAAAACAAGCATATGTACCAAATACTTTAAGTTTAATTCACAAGTTATACTAAATTTTATTTAATAATTCATAAGAATTCACATATTCTAGTTTAAAAACCATTGACATCGTTATTTGTCGCTCAATATACTTGAGTTAATAAATCAAAATAATTAAAATAATAACAGATTAATTAAATATTTAAACGAAAGTGTCACAAGTACACAATATTTTTTAATTAGATAATAGTGACACAAGTACAAAATGTTTGATCAGGTGTATTCGGCTTATCCCAATCGTTTATTTTCATTTCAGCTAAAATATTATATTTGACCAAGTGTAGCCACGTAGATCTCCATAGTATCCAAATGTATAGCCAAAAGATAATACTGTATTTCAATCTTTTGAACTGAATGCGAAGTGCACGAAGAAGATGACATTAATTCAACCAATTTTTTGGTTTTTTTTTTTTTGGAATAAAAACTGTGAAGTTCCTTATCTTTTTGTGACGGCATTAATCCAATATTTGGTACAGGTATCAATATTTGGTACCATTGAAAATAAATTGGAACATGCCGCCCACTATTCCCTTAAGAGCAATGTGGACAGAGGTGGATGGATGTCTACATTAACATTGCTAGTATTGCCAAAAAATAGTATTTTAGCCAATAAAAATAAAATAAAAATTGGAATAGGCTGCTACACTTGATCATCAAACATTTGGTACTTGTGTTGCTATTAACCTAATTTAAAAAATTGGGTACTTATACCACTTTAGTTTAGGTATTTTACCTTTTTTGCTCATTTGCTTGTTTTAATTATTTTGGTTTATTTACTAAAATATACTAAGTACTGACAAATGAGAATGACTTTTTTTTTTCTTTTTCTTTTTCTTTTTCTTAATTACAATATTGATGCTCTTTTGATTTCTTTACTAAAATACAATAAATTTATGGGGAAGAAAAAGTGATGACAATGGAAAATTTCACCGAAGAACAAAAATATTTTGATAATTTTTTCCGCTAAGATATAATATATTGCGTAATTTTACCGTCATTATCCCTATAATATAAATATCTATATATATGTGATAATAAGGATAAAAGTATCAAATTATAATAAAGTATGTTTGAGGGTGTCCTGGTTCTTTTTATAAAGACGAAAATATCCAAATTTAGTAAAATAGTGATTTTGTTTCATTTATATAAAAAAAAAGGTCTATAATGTGAGGATCTAAAAAATAAAAAATAAATTATGATTATTAAAACAGATTTATATAGAAGTAACACATTTTTTTTATTAGCCTTTAAACAAATATTAAACCGTATATATATATTATTAGTATTAATATTAAAAACCACTATTTTAGTGAACTTGTATATTTTCCGTGCTAAAATGGAAAAAAATATGGATACCGAGAGGCTAAATAATTTTGCTATTATTTTCCTTATATACAGTAGAATTTTGTTAAGTTAATACTCGATAAATTAATTACTTTGATTAAATGATATTTTGTATGATCCGAACACTAACTAATACAATTGAATTATACCTCGATAAATTAATAAAATTAACTGATTGCAATAATATTAATTTATAAAGGCTCTGATGTATTTAGGATTGGAACATGCTTGTTAAATACTCAATACATTTCAAAAATGCCTCACATTTGTCGTTGTCAACGTATGAATACGCCGTTGCATTGCTTGTTGTCGCATGTGTCGATAGCCAAAATCAAGAAAGATTCTTGAAATTTGGCGCATTATTTTCGACTTTCTCTCAAAAATCACATGATCTTTGGTATACAGAAGGCATTGAGTTGTTTTTTTGTTTTTTGTTTTTTGTTTTTAATAGAAAACATGTAAAACTAGCCGAATAAAATGGAAGTAAATACCATCTTTTAATTAAGAAAAAACACATATAGCCAACCACGATAATTATTTAAAAACGGTAAAAGTTTTTTTTTTTTCTTTTTTCAACAGTATGGCGAGATATATACACGCCTAAAAATAATAGAGAATTATTCAAACACAATAAGCGGCTATAAAACATCTTTACTATAATTTTGGTGATAGTTTCTTTAAGTGTCGCGACTGTTTAAACCTTGAATATACGAGCTTAAACAATAGTCGGTGAAGAATATGTCTCAGAAGATATAATTGTTAAAAAAATTGCAATTGAGTTAGCTACGATCGGGTAAAAAGATCGAACAATTTAGATGAGCGCTTGCTCCGATTATCGGGATATTTTTAATCATGTTCAAATGTTACCACGAAAATTTTGAAACTAATTGTGAGCTTTACAAAAATTCAAATTAATTTACTACTTATCGAACTATTTGCAATCGATTCATTGTCTCTCTCCCTCCATCTATAAATTACGGTAACATCGATCCTTTCAGTACGCCATTCTGAAAATCGATTTACAAAAACTCTTTATTGTAATAATTTTTTTTTTTTATGTTTTCACTCCGCAATTCAGTCTTTCATGCCTCCTGATGCCGATATAATAGGTCTCAATTTCTTGGATGCATGGGACCGAAATAACGACAAAAGAGCGTGATTTTATTTACTGCTTTATTGTTTTTTTATTTCCCTTTTTTTTATCTTAAGTTTATTTATTTATTATTTCTTTTATTTTAATTAGGGAATATTAAGATTAGTTCCTATTTTGTTGGACGCATGAAACCCTAGGCTATATAGCCTCAGTGTGCGACCTTTTTATGCAGTTTTTGATCAATAAATATTTTTCGAGCTTTGCCTTGAATATCCGAGTTTTGTACTCGTTGAGACGCGTTCTTGATTATTCGTACGTTGCTCTACATCATCTGGTATCAGAGCCAACCGCCTCTTGTGCGATGCCACCGAAGAAACGGAACGTTCATGACAACTTTGCTGAGAGCAACCCGAGACAAGAAGAGGTCGACGGATTACGTGCACAGGTAGAGTTGTTGACCCGCCAGATGCAAGCGATGATGCGGAATCAAGCGGAACAACAAAACCAGGTGGACGACTCCGAAACCGTGGACGATTTTGTCAACCCACTCGCTCACCAATTCCATGGACGTGCGCCGGTTCAAGAAGCGGGACGATGGGAGGCTTCGTTCAGGGTTGAAATCCCTGAATTCCACGGTGGTCTCCAAGCCGGGGAATTTCTTGATTGGATCGTGGCAGCGGAGGAAGTTCTCGATTTTAAAGAGGTGCCCGATGACAGACGAGCTTCCCTTGTGGCCACTCGGTTCCGCGGACGTGCAGCGGCATGGTGGTATCAATTCAAGACTCAACGAAGTCGCACGGGAAAACCAAAGATCACATCATGGGTGAAGATGCGCAAACATATGCGGGCGGAATTCCTTCCGTTTAATTATGAGCGTACGCTTTATCACGCCCTCCAAAATTTACGCCAAGGTACGAAATCCGTTTCTGATTATACAACGGCTTTTCGTTTGCTCGTTATTCGTAATGATTTAGCGGAATCGGAGGCTCAATTAACGGCGAGGTATATTGGCGGATTACGCATACCGATACAAGATGTGATGAACCTATTTGATCCCGTCTCCATATCCGAAGCTCAACAACGGGCCATAGCCATAGAAAATCAACAAGCCAGTGGGGACGCGCGCCGGCGTTACCCGAACACCACTGCACCGGCACCACCGCCTCCTCCACCGAACCCTACCACCACACCGAGTCTACCATCACGCGCTCAACCGTCAACCATTCGTTGTTTCGGTTATGGAGAACTTGGGCATCGGCGTCAAAATTGCCCGCAACAATCCCGCTCCGACCTTTTTCTTGACGATCCCGATAGCCAAATTTTTGGCGACTCGATTTACGACGACGAAGCCGACGAGGGCGATACCACTGTCGAACTTACCGGGGACGTGGGTCACGCTCTCGTGGTCCGCCGAAATTTCCTCACACCACAAAGCCGGTACCGAGGTCTCCGTTTCTCAACGTCTCCGGGTAAATTTTTCCATTGGCACGTCATATTGTGATGAGGTACTTTGTGATGTGGTTTCTATGGATGCATGTCATTTGCTTTTAGGTCGACCTTGGCAATACGATCGGAAGACTACACACGATGGCGTCGCGAACACTTATAGTTTTCTTTTCGGAGGTAAAAAAATCGTGCTCTTACCAACTAATCCGAGCTCACTTTCCACGCGACGCACCTCACCGAGTTTACTCACCCGATCCGAGTTCGAGAGCGCCGCTGCCGAGTCCGGTATTATGTTCGCCCTCGTGGGAAAATCCGTCACCGATCACGGCGTGGCCCCACCGTCGATCCAACCACTTCTAACCGAGTTCGCGGATATTTTTCCAAGTTCCCCGCCTTCGTCGCTGCCACCTCTTCGTGATATCCAACATCAAATCGACTTGGTTCCGAATGCTCAACTCCCGAACCGTGCGCATTACCGAATGAGCCCGGTTGAACACAAAGAATTACGTCGTCAAGTCGAGGAGCTTCTTGCCAAAGGTCATATCCGTGAAAGTTTGAGTCCGTGTGCCGTGCCCGCGCTTCTCAAACCGAAGAAGGATGGAACTTGGCGCATGTGCGTGGATAGTCGTGCCATTAACAAGATCACCGTCCGTTATCGTTTCCCCATCCCACGACTCGACGACCTCCTTGACCAACTAAGTGGCTCCCGCGTGTTTAGTAAGCTCGACTTGAAAAGTGGCTACCAACAAATTCGAATCCGACCCGGCGACGAGTGGAAAACGGCATTCAAGACTCGTGAGGGGCTTTATGAATGGCTCGTCATGCCATTTGGCCTATCCAATGCACCGAGCACCTTTATGCGAGTAATGAATCAAGCTCTTCGGCCTTTCATCGGAAAGTTCGTTGTCGTTTATTTCGACGACGTGCTTATTTATAGTGCCACCGCCGAGGAACATCTACATCATCTTCGGGTCGTCTTGCTCGTATTCCGAGAACATGAATTCTATGGCGCGTTGCACAAGTGTGCCTTTATGACCAACTCCGTAGAATTCTTAGGGTACATCGTCTCCGCCGAGGGACTTTCCGTAGACCCGGGCAAGGTCCATGCCATCTCTTCTTGGCCGACACCCACCACGGTGACCGAAGTCCGGAGCTTCCATGGGTTAGCTTCCTTTTATCGCCGTTTTATTCCGCATTTTAGTTCCATCATGGCACCTATCACCGAGTGCATCAAAACGGGACGCTTCCATTGGAACCCGGATGCGTCTAAAGCATTCGAATTTATTAAAGCGAAGCTCACAACCGCACCAATCCTTGTGCTACCGGATTTTGAACAACCGTTTCTCCTCCATTGCGACGCCTCCAAGGTCGGTATAGGGGCTGTTTTGAGTCAAGGTTCTCGCCCCGTTGCTTACTTTAGCGAGAAACTCACCGGTCCGAAATCTCGGTATAACACTTATGACGTCGAATTCTACGCCATAGTTTGTGCGGTTCACCATTGGCGCCATTATTTATTTCACCGGGAATTCGTCCTTTTTACGGACCATAATGCTCTTAAACATCTTGGCACCCAAGACAAGGTTTCTGCACGCCATGCTTCGTGGATCGATTTTCTTCAACAATTCACGTTCACGATCAAGCACAAAGCGGGGGTTCTCAATCGAGTTGCCGACGCCTTAAGCCGCCGCCACTTATTGCTCCAACAACTTCATGTTTCTATACCGGGATTTGACGAACTGCCCACGCTATACGCTACCGATCCTTTCTTCGGCCGCTTCACCGTAACTTCGGCTCCACTACTTGATTCGGCGTTTACATGGAACGATGGTTTCTTATATCGCGACGGTAAATTGTGTATTCCCGAAGGAAGCCTTCGTCTCATGATAATTCGTGATCTTCACAACGAAGGTCATGTCGGACGTGACCGCACTCTTGCTCTTGTCACAAAATCCTACTTTTGGCCATCCATGCGCAAAGAGATTTTTCAGTTTGTGGATCGTTGCCGCATATGTCACCTCGCTAAAGGAAAAGCTACAAACGCCGGACTTTATTTGCCTCTTGCAATCCCGTCTCGCCCATGGTCCGATGTTAGTATGGATTTCGTCCTTGGTCTCCCGCGAACCCAACGCCAACACGACTCCATCTTCGTCGTCGTGGACCGCTTCTCGAAGATGGCTCATTTTATACCATGCAAGAAGACTTCCGACGCAAGTCATGTGACGTTCTTATACTTTCGTGAGGTTTATCGTTTGCACGGTCTCCCAACGTCCATTGTCTCGGATCGTGATACACGCTTCCTTAGTCATTTTTGGCGTAGCTTATGGCGCCTCGTGGATACTCGACTTAACTTTAGTAACGCATATCACCCGAAAACCGATGGCCAAACCGAGGTAGTTAATCGTTCGCTTGGTAACCTATTACGTTGTCTTGTAGGTAGTTCGATTAAGGCATGGGATCTTAAGCTTAGCCAAGCCGAGTTCGCACATAATCATGCGGTTAACCGAAGCACGGGTTTTAGCCCATTCCTTGTGGTCTACGGCATAACACCTCGGTGTCCACTCGATCTCGCCACCATTCCACGCACCGAACTCGTGCACACCGATGCTTCGGATTTCATCGCTCAACTCCAAGACACTCACAAGAAAACAGTGGCAAACCTTGAAGCCACGAATACACGTTACAAGCAAGAGGCGGACAAAAAGAGACGTAATGTTGAATTTGACGTTGGCGATTTTGTGTGGGCCGTCTTAACAAAGGACCGCATTCCCGCACATGAGTACAACAAGTTAAAACCCAAGACAATTGGCCATTTGGAAGTAGTGGAGAAAATCAACCCCAACGCTAACCGACTTCGCCTCCCGAGCCACATCCGTACTCATGATGTCTTCAACGTCAAACATCTTCGTGCCTACACCGGGGACAATTCCGACGACGATGCCCCGCCGAATTCGAGGACGAATTCTCTCGACCCCGGGGAGAATGATGCCGATATAATAGGTCTCAATTTCTTGGATGCATGGGACCGAAATAACGACAAAAGAGCGTGATTTTATTTACTGCTTTATTGTTTTTTTATTTCCCTTTATTTCCCTTTTTTTATCTTAAGTTTATTTATTTATTATTTCTTTTATTTTAATTAGGGAATATTAAGATTAGTTCCTATTTTGTTGGACGTATGAAACCCTAGGCTATATAGCCTCAGTGTGCGACCTTTTTATGCAGTTTTTTATCAATAAATATTTTTCGAGCTTTGCCTTGAATATCCGAGTTTTGTACTTGTTGAGACGCGTTCTTGATTATTCGTACGTTGCTCTACATCACCTTCTAATTTTTATTCTCACAAAACTTTGGGTAAAGGAGCTCAAGAAATTGCAGCTCCCTAATGGACTTCGAAGTACTACAAAATCAAATTTGCAATTGTCCTATTATATCTTGACAAGCTATCGCCTAATAATCCTCAAACACATAGAGGATGTGAGTGAAACTCTAAAGATATGAGTGTTCAACGCGTTAATTCGAGAAGGGTAAACTGCGGCTAATGTACCCAATGTTTGATCTGCTGCGGATTATGTACCTAATGTTTAATTTCGACGGCTAATGTACCCAAACTTAATTCCGTTATATTTTTTTGTGTTTTTCGTCATTCTACCGTTAGCGAGTGATTCCTCCTCTATATGTAAACTTTTCGTATTTTTGGCATAACTCACTCATTTTTTGTCCAAATTTAATGAATAAACTACCGTTGGAAAGCTAAGAGATAGATCTACAACTTTGGTGTTTTAATTTTTGTAAAAAAAAAAGTTTTAAAAATATGAAATTTCAATGACAACGTAAAACTGGACATTAGTTTAATGCAATATATTTATTTTGAGCAAATTTAAATATACTTAATGACTTTTTATGAAGAAATGTAAAATATAAAGTTGTAGATAAATCTTTTATCTTTTCAACGCTAGTTCATTTATAAATTTTGGACCAAAAATAAGTGAGTTATGCCAAAAATATGAAAGATGTAATGTGAACAATCTTTAGTATTTTTGGCATTACCTATCATTTTTTATCCAAAATTTTAAATAAATTACAAATGATTTATCTACAACTTTGTAGTTTTACGTTTCATCATAAAAAGTCATTAAGTATATTAAAATTTGCTCGAAATAAATATTTTACATTAAACTAATGTCCAGTTTTACGTTGTAATTGAAATTATATATTTATTAAAACGTTTTATTTTTACAAAAAGTATAAAACCAAAGTTGTAGATCTATCTCTTAGCTTTCCAACGGTAGTTTAGTCATGAAATTTGGAGAAAAAATGAGTGAGTTATGCCAAAAATACAAAAACTGTACATATAGAGGATGAGTCACTTGGTGACGGTCAAGTGACGGAAAACACAAAAAATCTAACGGAATCAAGTTTGAGTACATTAGCCGTTGAAAATAAATATTGGGTACATAATCCGCAGCAGATCAAACATTGGGTACATTAGCCGCAGTTTACTCATTCGAGAATCATTAATGTTTTCTGTGTGACAGGATCTCAAGATAATTAAAAATGATCAATTTATTCATTCGATCAACATCACAAGTGGAAGCTCGTCAAACCCAATTATAATCGTATGATATGTATTGATGAATTATCCACAAACTTTTTCTTTGATTCGTTTCCCATACGTAATAATTATACAAAAATTATAAGGGAAATAATCTTACCTTGTCTCGATACATAGCTGTAGCTATAACTAGAATGGTATACATCACTTATTATAATTGACAACAATTTTTTTTTTCCCATATAATCATATAATCAAGCACAATTAAGAAGCCATGCTTGTATATCATGCCTTTACTAAGAACCTAGAAGATAAGTTTTCATCTATATATCCTATAATACATATATATATATATATATATATATATATATATATATATATATAGAGAGAGAGAGAGAGAGAGAGAGAGAGAGAGAGAGAGAGAGAGAGATAGATATACGGTATATGTAGTATTCTATGAATATATAACTTCACATGATTTACTTATCTGCGTAAGATATACTTCCTGAAATTCCTTTGAATTACTTATAAAATGCACTTTTATGCTTGGGAAGTAACATACATATAGCTCAATGAACTAGTATATAAGCTCACTCAAGACGAAGTAAATACCAAACAATAATCATCAAACAAACTTGCATGATTCCTTATAATTAACAAGATAACAAGCGTACAATATCATGATTCATCAAGATCCAATATTAGCTTCCACAAACTTCTTCAATCTCTCCGACAGTCTCGCACCTCGAGGACCCATCGCAGATTCTCCTATCTGCAACACAAAGTTAATATAATCCGAACAATAGATATATATTATGTATAATGTCTAATTCATCATCGTTGACACACCTTACAGTGCACGGTGTGAAAGACCGTGTCGCCGTTGACGACAGAGTAGCTGGCAGTGACGACATCGGCGCCTTCCTCATGGAGAATGCGGATCGTTTCGTTGAACATGAACCGGCAATCCAGGCCGGTCGTGAGGACGAGCTCCAACGCCGAACCGAACTCATGAATCTTGAGCACTCGGGACGATGAATTCGAGTAATTCCCCGCAAACCCCGGCGGTCTCGTGCTCTTTTCGGACTCCACTAAGCTGCCCTTCTTCTCCTTCAACCTCTCCAAGCGCACTTGCAGCTTCTTTATGTACCTCGCTGCTTCATCAAGCTGATCCGTCACTGATCCCACTTCCTATTTATGCAAATACACATTTATGTACATATACATATACATATATACAGAGAGAGACAAGAGAGAGATGACGCCACATTTTTCAGTTCTTTATGTAAAGACTTAACAAGTCTTGAAAAATACTCGACCACTGAGCTAGCCATTAGCGAAGTAAGATACTATGTGTGTGTGTGTGTGTGTGTGTGTGTGTATATATATATATATATATAAGAGTATTTACCTTTGATCTGTGATGGGAAACGAGAGAATTGAGTTGGGAATAGAGGGCTTTCATTAGATTTCTTCTGTTCTTCTCTATAGTTTTTCGGTCAGCTCTTGAAGAAGATGAAGTAGGGTTGAGCTGATCCATAGTGACTGATCTGCGTGGTTGATAGATATAATATTTTAATAAACAAAGAAAAGCTTATGCAGAAAGTAATTAGAAGATCAAGGAATTTATATATATATATTATTTGGTCATGGCTGTTTTTTCTTTTTGCAGGCGATGTCTGGCTTTACCACTAACCTAAAGAAGAAAGCAAAGCAATAATCATTCATTCTATTCTAGTAAACTAGAGAGAGAGAGAGAGAGAGAGAGAGAGAGAGAAAGAGAGAGAGAAGATGTACCTAATTTGAAGTATTGGAGGTGGAGGGGTCGAATTGTTCTTTTTATATAACTTTGGTCTCAATGTGACCCTACACATTAATAATGGTCCATCTTTGACCAAGAATTAATTCATGAAACAAATATTATAAGATTCATGTTGCGGCGGATGGATTGAAGTTCGGCTTCAACAACCTGATTAGGTGAATTGTTTTAATGTACTAACAAACCTTTGTAAGTACTATGGCAACTTTATCTAAGAGCATATTTATTAGTATTTTAGACTTCGAGTGTGATATATGGAAAATTTATTCAACATTATACATTTTTGGAAATAAACTAACTCTTAAAATCACAGATTTCCATTTTTAGCCTCGTGAATTATGAGTTTAAGTTATTATACTTAAGATGAAATAATGAGAAAATTCAACAACTACGCTGAATATGCCTGTTTTTTCTGTCAAAATAACATTATGTTTTGTTTTAACAAAGGCACAAAACATATGATAAAGGCCTACAAAATCGTAACGGCGTCTTATTATTATTGGTAAGAGTCCCCAAACATTATAATGACCAAAAAAAAAATTACCGTAGATTTCAAATTTTATTTTTATCGTGACGAAAATTTCAAAAAAAAAATGTCTTGCCTTAAGTTTTGAAGTTTTTTGGAACTTCTGCCAGAATAAAATAAAATTTAGAATATACAGTTTATAAAGAGATGATTTGTGGTACTTTTACCAAAACTATCCACATTCTAAATAACATTAATATACAGTAATATAGATTTGGGGATATTGTCTTGTCTCTTGTGTGCGCCGAAAGTCAAATGATTTTCCGAAAATATACCCCATTTTATAAAACCCTGGATATTCCAAATAAATGCTAAATTTATCTCCTTACATTTTATGAAGAAAAAAATGATACCCAATCAGCGAAAAATAGGAACTCTTTGTAGTGTTTATTAGCTCCATAGAAGTATAATACTTAATATTTTGTATAAATATTTTCTCTTATCAGAATTCAGAACCATTATTTAAGTTTTCACCATTACTCGGTCAACAATTTTCACTGATTAGTCGGGTTAAGGAGGACTCGATAATTTATCAGGGATAATCATTATCGTTTTATACTTATTGTTGATTAATCATTTAGTATATCGTTGGATAAGTTGGCACGTATCGGGTTTTGCAGTGCAAAAAAGGATAATTTTGATACTTAATCGCTCAATTCAAAATTATCTTTTTGAGGTATTCTTGGCATAAATACAACAGTTTTGGATTATTTTCTTTTTCATGTGTTTTTTTTTTTTTTCTTCAATTTTTTTGTTGGTTAAGAGGGGTTATGAATAATATTGTTAAATATTTATAATTCTATGCTTGTTTTCTTGCATTATACTAATTTTGTAGACATTTAGTGGATTTTCATAGTTTTGAAATTGTGAAGCATAAGAAATATGTTTATACTCTACAAAGTTTAGTATTTAGCAATTGATGAGGTATATTTTTGAATTTTGATGAATATTAGTATCTAAATGAAATTCTAGGGTGATTTTATTAGGGGTGAAAATTTTGTAACTATTTTCCAATTTTATCCCGGTTCCGGTACCGGTCCTGGACCGATTTAAAAAAAAAATCTGGGAAATTTAGCTTAAAGCCAGGAACCGATGCTTCCCGGTTCCTGCTTTTTGGAACCGGGAACCGGAACCTGTACATAAAAAATATTTCTCGGTTTTTGGTACCGGTTCCGGTTTTAAAATACATGTCATTTTTAAGGTTTTAGTATATCGTTTTTAATGTAATATATATATTGTCGTTTTTTATACTACGTGTAGTTTTAATTACTGATTTTTTTTAAAAAGTACATGTCATTTTTAAGTCAAACACTTTTAGAACCGGGAAATTTATAATCGGAACCAAGAAATTTTAGAACTGGAACCGTAACGAGAAAATTTATAATCGAAACCGGGAAATTTAGAACTAGGAACTGTTCTCAGCTCTCGGTTCCGGTTTCACCCCTAGATTTTATTTAGGATTCGCTAGTTTTAGAGATTTTATGTGTATGCGGCAAAAGTATCATAGTTTTGGATCTATAGGTTTTTGATGTATATTAATTTTTCCTGTTGTTTTGAATTTTTTAATGATTGGCATCATGATAACCAAGCTTGTTTGAAATAGTGGTAAACCCACTACATGACTCCACCAAAGATCATGAGTTCGATCCAAGCGTGATGCATAAATTGCGTACGTATGTAATTGCGGCTAATAGCTCAAGCTATTCTTACTCTTAATATATTTTGTAATCAGGGTCAATAGTGTCACTCCGCAGAAAGAAAAAAAAAATCAATTTTCACATTTTGCGGCAAAAGTACCAAATATAAGGATATTTTGGATTTTGAGGTACGTCTTGTTTTTTTGGTGGATGAATATCATTTTAAATCAGTGTTATGGTTATTAATTTTCAGAAATGTCTAATTTCTCAAAGTTTTTAGTTTTTGTGGCAAAAGTACTCAAGTTTCAAATTTTTAGGTTTTTGAGATACGCTTTCAATTTTTCTTGTTGTTTTGTACGTACTATCATTACTATTGCTATTATGGCGAATATATTTCTGTTGCGTGAGAAAACGCAGTCTCTTGTACAGTGTTCACATATCACATGCCCAATGAAAACGTGTAGTTTCAAATGTTCACGAAAGAAACTTCGGCTATATATGTTTGTGTAGAGGAAGCAAGTAATGAAGTACAGAAAGCTACGTGATATCGACAGAGAGAAGATGCATGACGTGTTAGATAGAGACATCAGTGTCAGGCGGAGACGGATAAATTTATAGGATATAATAAGTAATGGACCATACATGTATAGCTTTACCATTATAGCATCTGTATTTGTATTTTCCGATATTACGCGCATTTTAGCATACGTGTATACTATAAAGATATCTATATATCTACAAATAGTTACTATGTTGAGTAAGGTATATTGCTCATTCTTTTGTGCACACACTATCCATATTTGATCCGAAATGCATGGGCCATTTGATACGAAATCGGTTTGCAATATAAGAATTCTTATAAGGGATTGTTGTGCCATTTGTTTTGTTGGATCGATAGTGTAATTACGTAATCATGTTAAAAACTCATAAGAATAGCAAAGAGATTTGATACGCGATATTTGTCAGAGACTTACACGCGATGTCCTTGTTACTTGTTAGCTCTATAAAAATGTATCACAATAGTATATTCTCTCTGCTGGATCATATATGCGTTGACTTCGCATGATATTCATTTTTTCGGTGAGAAAACGCAGTCTCTTGCACAGTGTTGAGATATTTAATGCCCAATAAAGACGTGCAATAATAGATGTTTGTCACTGCGGCTATGCCTGGTTTTGGATAGGATTCGAGCAAAGCGTATATAGACATGAAAAAAGATGTTAATAATAGTAAGTGGACCATTTTTGTGCAATGGGGCCTTATAAACTAATCATATGATCGCGGCAAAAGTATTTAAATTTTGATCAATTGAAGCGGCAGGAGTCGAAAGCCAAAAGTATCCAAAGTTAACAAATGTGAAACGTTACATTTTTTTTAATTTAAATGAAAATATATTCTAAATAGTTGGATGAGCATATAAATGTGTACTTTAGGTATGAGTTAATAGCACTATGCTAAAAATTGACTAACGTCCCTCAAACGTCGGACGGAAAAATGTGTCGTCTCATACTTGTTGACTTTGAATGCTTTCATCGCTATTTTTTTTTTCTTCACTTTAAACCATTGTCGGTTCAGTTACTCAAAATTTCAATACTTTTACCGTGGTTATCCCTAAAATAATCATACCTAATTACATGTACCGCTTTTTCTCGCCTATATCTTCTCCATTATAAACTAATTAATTATAGCATACATGCAGGCACCGGTATAGCATAAGCGGACCATTTTTGTGCAATGGGTCCTTTTATTTAGTATTTGCAATGCAAGACTTTAAGGGTTATATTTAGGATACGAGGATCCTATGAATATATATGAAGTCAAACCTTACCATAAGGAACTGATTCCTTTTATACGTGTACGATGCACATATTAAGTAGATGGATAATTGCGGTCAATGTATCAATGTTAATTCATGGTCCAGCATAGTCTCAAATTTTCAATTGCACAAAATAAATATCTAAGTTGTGAAATTTGCATTCGCAGTTGTTTTTCTTTTTCCTATACTTTTCCCTTAATGTTAAGTGTATATTTCATATCCAAGGATTTAACATAAGAAATATAAAACACGTGAGAGTGAACGTTAATATGACTTGAACACGTGTAAGAAAATTAATATCAATGAGAACATATGAAATAAAATCAATAAAAAAAATAGAAAGCTTATAAATTTAGGTATTTATCATGAACAATTGAAAGTTTAACATTTTGCTGTATAAATTTCTTTTTGTACACATTAGTGTGTGTGATGTTTACTATGTTGATATATAAATATATATATATATATATGGATTCTAATACCGATACCGATTATAAATCGGAGCCACCATTTTATGGGTATGCCGACGAGTAATTGGTTTACCAACGGATTTTTTTTCTTCGGAAGAGCCGATTAATATTTTAAAATTTAATAATATTTATAGGTTATATATAGTTGTAATTTTGTATTAAAAATAACAGTTATACATGTATATATATACATGCATGGTTACAAACTTACAATGACAAATTATTATGAAAATTAAAGATAATAACTTATTATTGAGGAGACTGTAGAACTCTTACACTGATGAAATACTAAGACTATTGTGGAGATAGTGTAAATAAACCTGTAAATACAGTATAACGTAAACCGGAATTCCGGATTTATTTAAAAAAAAAAAACAAAAATCAGAAATTCCGGATCCAGAATTTCTGTTTCCGGAAAAATCCGGACCCAGAAATTTCTGGTTCCGGATTTTGTTGAATTCCCGGATCCGGATTTGTAATTATTAAAAAAAATACAGAATTAATTGTATTGAAGGCTTGAAGGCGTTGAATTAATTGTATACAGAATTAATTGTATAGAAGTTAGACGTTGCATTGAAGGCTTGTATACAGAATTAATTGTATAAAAGGCGTTGAATTAATTAGTTGTTTCAAGTTTGTAGCCTTGCAGAGTTAAACGTTATTTATATTTTATTTAAAAAAAAAAAAAAAAGACAAATGTTGTGAACGTTGGCTGTCTGCATGGCACATGCAAAAAGAGGTGAAATGAGGAATGCATGGCATGACAGATTGGCAGGGGAACGTTGGAGTAGGGGAACGTTGGGTGGCAGAGGAACGTTTGGAAAAATTTAAACTTGCTCTATAAATTATCTTCACTCCACACACAACTCCACACACAACTCCACAACTCTCATTCTTTTCAATCTCCATCAAATTCTCTCCTTGTTCAATCTATACTATAAACAATGTCGGATCCCTATTTTAATCTTTTTGGTTCGGCTCCGGCTCGGCCCGAAGGGCCCCTTCCTTCGTCAAGCAACATACCGACAACGGTTGGCTTTGCCGGCCACCAAGGGCGAGGCTTTGCCGGGGCGACGAGTAGTCAACCGGCGAATCAACAATCATTTTATGATTCCTTCATCAACGTCCAAAACAACGCTACAATAAATCTTCCGCCTTACGATTACGGCGGTGTTCCTCAAGCCGCACGACGACAAAATGCGGAAAACACCGGTGATAATCTTGTCGATTTAAATAACCCTTTTTCCGGTTATGCAAATTTTATTATAGGTGATGCGGATACACTCGACTTCGACCCGCCGGTACGAAGAGTCCCGCCGCCCGTTCGTGTGGACCTGGAACCGGTGCGGAGCAACAACGATGACGACGATTCCGACGACGCTACGTGGGATTCGCAACAAGAAGGTCGCTCCCGAACCGGCCGTGACGACGACGAAGCCGACGACGACGATGCCGACTATAAGGAGGACGACAACGACGACGATGACGATGCCGACGATGAGGAGCTCATTCCCGACTCTCAAGCGGCGGCGCCGAGAAGGTCACGCCGCCTTGCCGGAAGCCTTCCACCGATTCCACCTTTCGGCGGCCGCGGGAATCCACCGCGTCTACGGAAACGCAAGAAGCTCACCTCGGAGATTTGGGGTACCGACTTCGACCCCATTTACGAATACGACTCGGAGGAGGGGAAAGAGATGCGGTTCGCGAAATGCCGGACGTGCAATGCAACGATGAAGGCCTTTTCCGATACATATAGCACGTCGTATCTCCGGAGCCACGCTAAGCATTGCAGAGAGCGGCACGAGCACGGTCAACAACTCGGGGTAAGTCCTCTTTCATTAGAAGAATATAGGATGGAACTCGCAAAAATGATTATTCGTGACGACCTTCCTATTAGTTACGTCGAGGCTCCCGGTTTTAATAAATGGATGGCGAAAGTAGCTCCCGCAAATTATAGAAGAGTTTCACGACATTGCACTAAGGCGGATATAATAAAATTTTATAAAGCACAAAGAGAGGCGTTAAAGGAAGAATTTAATAAGTTAGGGTATCAAATTTCGTTAACGTCCGATTGTTGGAAAAGTAGTGCTAATTGTGATTATATCTCCGTAGTTGCACATTTTGTGGATATTGATTGGAAATTACAAAAACGTATCATCGGTTTTCAAGCTATGCATCTTAGGCACACGGGAGCTAACATCGCACAATCAATTTTAAGTGTTTTGGGAGATTGGAACCTCGGTAGTCGGGTTATTTCTATTACGTTAGATAATGCTTCGAGTAATAATGTTGCCATTGATTCTTTACGTATCGAATTAGCCGATTTTCGTGCGGATTATTTTCACCAACGTTGTGCATGCCATATTATAAATTTAATCGTCAAAGCAGGCATGGAAATGATTGGACCGTGTATTGATAAAATTAGAGAGGCCCTAAAATTTTTAAAAGCTTCAAATCAAAGGGTTTATAATTTTCACCAACTTTGTATTAATTACGGCATCGAACCACGATCATTTTCGGTCGATATGCCGGTCCGGTGGAACTCTACTTTTTTAATGTTGGAATCGGCCCTACCGTACAAAGATCTTTTGACTCTATGGATAAATGGTACGGAAGGTTTTAACGAAGAATTTTTAGACGAAAGTGATTGGATGATGGCGCGCGATTTTACGGCTTTTTTGAAACTTTTCTACGACAAAACAGTTTCATTATCTCAAGTGTATTCTACAACGTCAAACTTAGCGTTATTGGCGGTTTTTGATATTATATGTCATTTTATTCAATATTCTAGCAACCCTTTATTTTCCGAAATACTAACCGCCATGAAGTCCAAGTTTAATATTTATTTTAAGAATATGCCTTTTCTTTATTGTGCGGGACTTATACTTGATCCGTGCTTTAAGCCGGGGAAATTGCAGGATATTCTAGATATGATGGAGCGTATTTTGGGAAATCCTTACAAGACGGAGGACTACCCCAACGCAATGCGGAAGATGAGGGAGCTTTATGCCGACTACGAGAGGAACCAATTTGGAGAATCGGTGGCGGAGGAGTCCCAAGAAGCATAACCGACGGCCGGGCAACACATGACGGAGGCACAACGGGCTTTCCACAACCTTAGCCGTTATGCAAGCTCATCAAGCAACGACGTGACGTCTTCAAGACTATCTCTTGGTCGTGCCGAAGGGAGGAGTTCGCCTACGCTACGTATTTCTTCCTCACCGACCGCGACCGCTAGTCCACGCCACAACGAGTTCGACAAGTGGTGCAACACGCCCCCTATCCTTTACCGGCATCCGGGGTTATGCCGGCTCTTAGTTGGTGGCGATCGAAGCGACGGGAATATCCAATCCTATCTTTGATGGCGCGTGACATCTTAACTATACCGGTATCTACGGTTTCGTCCAACGCGGCATTCTCTAGTGTGGGACGCATTTTGGACGACCGGAGGAAATCAATGAAGGCACCTATGGTAGAGATTATCACGCTAAGCGAAGATTGGCTCCAAGCCGAAGAACGCGCTCAAGAGGAAACACGCAACAACGACGATGTTTACGACTACTTCAATGCCGAAGAGTATTAGTTTTATTATCTCCTTTCATCATGTTGTCTACTTATCTTGTATTGTTAAGCAACTTTTTATTAATGATGAAATAATAAACGAAGTATTTTTCAATATTATTTTTCAATAAAAACTACAAATGATAAAACAAATATAAAACAAATATATATATACTATAAAAATAATAGAGGCCGTGGAACAATAGAAGATTAGAAGGTAAAAACTACAAATGATAAAATAAATATGAAACAAATATAAAACAAACAAAAGGAAATGAAACCGTAGATAAGAACTACAGATGATAAAACAAATATAAAAACTACATATGACAATTGATACATAAATAAATATTCATTTAAATATAAAAACTACAAATGATAATTGATACATAAACAACTACAAGGTAAAGATACATATCTCCGGCCGTCGAAAATGCTTTGGGCGGCACTAGAGAAGGCTTGATTGGCCACGCCCCTCCTTGCAACGTGTGGCGTGGTTTCGGAGATACGATGTGTAATAGGTTTTCCCGAAGGCTTTGAACTTCATATTGCACGTTTTGCAAATGGCGTAGCGCATATTCTTCATCTCCTCGGAATCGTATTCGTAAATGAAATCAAAGTCGGAAGTGAGCTTCTTAGTGTTGTGTAGCCGTGGTGGATCGGTCATTTTGATGGTGAAGTTGTGACCGAGAGAGATTGCTTCAAGATTTGAGAGAGGAAGATGAAAGAATAATCTCTATCTCCCAATTTTGCACTAGCATTTAAGTCTACAGAGCTGCCAATTCGAGTCTAGCATTTCAACGTGCAATGGAGTATTTATTCAATTGACTGGTCAAATATGCAGTGCATTATTTGTTCAATTGACTAGTCAAAGGTGCAGTGGAGTATCTGCATGATAATTGTTCAAAGGTGTAGTGAGCCAGTTCTTCATTTTTTTCAAAGTTTGCATTATTTTTCAAAGTTTGGACGTGCATGCAGTATTTGTTCAAGCCTTCAACGGTACAGTTTTTTGAAAGTTTTGTTTTTCTCAGTCCGGTTTATTTATGCTTTATAATTTATATTAAAAAAAAAACAGAACAAATCCGAAACCGGATTCTGGTTTCCGGAAAAAAAATCCGGAACCAGAAAATCCGGTTCCGGATTTTCCCGGAACCAGAAATTTCTGGTTCCGAATTTTTCCGGATATGTCAAAAACAGAATCCGGATCCGGGTTCTGTTCTATATTTACAGGATTAAGTGTAAATGTAAGATGAAAAATCACACTGAAAAAAACTATGAAGATCTTAGGCGACATTTCGCACTTACCACAGTTTCTGCACGTTTTTGAAATGCAACTCTCAAAATACTCTGTCACTTTCCCCAATTTTTAAATCATATTTTATTATGTACACATACATACTAAACTGTGATATGCCTTTGGTGTTGTTTCAGACCTTGATCCATATGACGGCAAAAGTATAATTTATGGTGGGCTCGAGTCGAGAAAAAAGGAGGCTGCAGGCAAAAGTATAATTTATGGTGGGCTCGAGTCTCGAAAAAAAAAAGGAGGCTGCAGGCAAAAGTGGCTTTGCATGTCAACCCACGTCATATGTGAAAGCGAGGATTCTTCGTTTTTTTTTTGAAAGCGAGGATTCTTGACCTTCACGTAACTTGATACTCTACCCTATCAAATCTAGGGGCTCCCTCTCTAATTAAATTTAAATCTATGGTTCCCTCTATCTACAATTAATTTTAGGCTTCTTTCTTTATTTATATTTTTTAAATTAATATGTTTGGTAAAATTAACTATGAAGGTTTATATGAAGTTTACATTGGCTAGAAAAGAAAAAATTTCGTTAGGTTAAAAATCGCAGAAAATCCAGGAACCGGAGGGGGAGTATAGTCATACTTTGTAGCTCCAAAAATCCCGGGCCTTTAACGGTCGCACTTTAATAATATAATTTGCCACGACGTTGTACGTGATGGCCGAAAAATTTCACTTGTTCGTTAGTTGAGTTGAGCGAGTAAACAGGACATCAAGATCTCTATAAATTAATATTGTTGGGACTGGATGATTTTACTATTTTATCGAGGGAAATTTTAATGGTTAGAGTTGAGACCGTACAAAAATATTATTTCATCGAGGTTATTATTAAAGCATAGGAAAATCTTTGCAGTTGAAAACAGGCTTCTAAAAGCCCATTCGGCCCAATACAAAAGCCCAAGCAGAGCAGAACCCAGAATTCCAGGGGCAAAGATGTAATTTCGTTATCCTCGCTGGGGTTTTGTTAATTTTCTTGCAATTTCTCTTCGTCAGACTCAGAGTTAGGGCTATACTCCGCAAATCGAATCGGAAACCAGAGAGATTTGCAGAACCATGGTCGGAGCATTCGAAGTCGGATCGGTTCCCTTCAACTCCGACGGTTGGGGCCCGCCGGAGTCCACGGTGGCCACCGCCGCCGCGAGCAACCTCCCCCTGAACGTGCCGTTCGCGCCGTTCTCGCGCTCCGACAAGCTGGGCCGCATCGCCGACTTCACGCGTAATAACTTCAACGCGCCGTCGCACCGCCCCAAGAACCCGGCCGACTCGGCCTTCGACTTCGCCAACGACGAGTCGTTCCCCGCCTCCGCCGACGACGACGGCTCCTTCCGCCTCGTCGACGGCAAGCCCCCGCCGCGCCCCAAGTTCGGCCCCAAGTGGCGCTTCCAGCAGCAGCGCCAGCTCCCGCAGCGCCGCGACGAGGAGGTCGAGGCCCGCCGCCGCGAGGCCGAGAAGGACCGCGCCCGCCGCGACCGCCTCTACAACCAGAACCGCTCCAACATCCACACCACGCGCCGCGAAGCCGCCGTGCTCAAATCCTCGGTCGACATCCAGCCCGAGTGGAACATGCTCGACCAGATCCCCTTCTCCACCTTCTCCAAGCTCTCCTTCTCCGCGCCGGAACCCGAGGATCTCCTCCTCTGCGGCGGATTGGAGTTTTACGATCGCAGTTTCGATCGGATCACGCCGAAGAACGAGCGCCGCCTGGAGCGCTCCAAGAACCGGAATTTCTTCAAGGCCACCACCACCGACGATCCCATCATCCGCCGCCTTGCCAACGAGGACAAGGCCACGGTTTTCGCCACCGACACGATCCTCTCCACCCTCATGTGCGCGCCGAGGTCGGTCTACTCGTGGGACATTGTGGTTCAGCGGGTCGGGAACAAGCTTTTCTTCGACAAGCGGGACGGGTCTCAGCTTGATTTGCTCGCCGTCCACGAGACCTCGCAGGAGCCGTTGCCGGAGGCGAAGGACGACATCAATTCGGCGTATGCGTTGAGCCTCGAGGCCGCTTATATCAACCAGAGCTTCTCTCAGCAGGTTCTGGTGAAGGATGGAAACAAGGTGACTTTCGACGAGCCTAACCCCATTGCCAATGAAGGCGGTGAGGCTGCTTCAGTGGCGTACCGCTACAGGCGCTGGAAGCTAGACGATGACATGTATCTCGTGGCACGGTGCGAGGTCCAGAGTGTTGTCGAGGTCAACAAGCAGAGGTCGTTCCTTACGCTGAATGCCCTGAACGAGTTCGATCCTAAATACTCGGGGGTGGATTGGAGGCAGAAGCTGGAGACTCAGAGAGGAGCGGTTCTGGCGACGGAGCTGAAGAACAATGCCAACAAGCTCGCTAAATGGACCGCGCAGGCGATTCTCGCCAGCGCAGATATGATGAAACTGGGATACGTTTCCCGGGTTCATCCTCGGGATCACGTCAACCATGTGATTCTCGCTGTGGTTGGGTACAAACCGAAGGATTTCGCGTCGCAGATTAACTTGAACACCTCGAACATGTGGGGAATCGTAAAGGCTATCGTGGAATTATGTATGAAGCTGAAGGAGGGAAAGTACGTCTTCGTGAAGGACCCGTCTAAGCCTCAGGTTCGGATCTATGAAGTGCCCGCAGACGCCTTTGAGAACGACTACGTGGAGGATCCGCTGCCCGAGGACGAGCAGGTGCAGCCTCCCACGGAGAGTGCCGAGGGCGAGCCCAGCGCCGTGACTGATGTCGTGGAGGAAAAGGAGGTCGAAGCTGCTGCTTGATGGGGTAGTTTTCTTTTTGCCGTATGGTTTAAGTTTTGATTCTGTTTTATTCATCTGCTCGTAGTAGTTGACTGTGTTTGAGCAATTATAGATTGGAGTTTTATTTTCGGCACTACAAGGTTCAGCAGATTTATATCTATGTCATGTTATGAACTTGAAATCTTTGCATTCAGCCTTACTGTATTTATTAGTCATTGAGGAAGACATTATCAGTCCCAATAATCAGCGTGATTGAGCCGAAACATATCCTGAAAACGAAACTTGTAGCTCGTCATTGGTCATACTGATGATTAGGCTGTAGTTTGTAATGTAGAAATGTTTTGTAGGCAATTGATAGACTTGCGCTCGCTATCTACCGGAGGGGAAGGTCAAGGTCAATTGTCTTTTGTCACCTAGGTTAATTGTGTAACTAGCCAATAAACCTAGGGTTTTAGGGCTTGTACGTAGGCACCTATGGGGATGTTTAGAGCTGTCGTGTGTTGAATATTAGAGAGCTTCAACCGGGTTCTCGACAGAACGGTCTGTTTGCTTATTCGTTTGTTGTAATGAAGTATCAGGGGAACCATCATGTTGGTGATTTCCCGTTATTTCAAGTTTTGTTCTCGTGTTTTGGACCCGGGTCCTATCAGGAATCTTGTGTTGGTGCTAAATATTAGCGTTTAGCTGAGAACTGAGACGTCTTCCCTAAATGATGTAGACATAGTGCTTGTGTAGTTCCCTCTAGGTGCGCCTTGAGACGCCCTTAGGCACCCAATGAGGTGTAAGTGTCGAACTTGTTTTGCTTGTTTCACTAAGCACTTTGTTCCGGCTTGTGACAATCGGCTGAGATTAACAGCCCGGAGTTCAAACTTGTACAGAAGCCATTAGTAGTACTGATGGTTTTTCTTCAGCTCGTGAATTTAAGAGCAAAAGCCATTATTCAAATACTTGTTTTTTTTTTTTCTGTTTCTTTTTCTTTCTGAATTTTGGTAAAATTGGGGTTTGATTGGGGTGCCTGTATCTTGTATCTGGATTAAATCGGATGAAGGTTCCGGGCTTGGGGTTTGAATACTTGGAAACCAAGTACCCGGATTCCTAATATGTCTTGTTTCTGTATTTCGGCACCGAAGGAATCAAGCTCGTGGAATTCAGCTTGATCAGACTTGATCCAAAATGGAATAAAAACCCAGAATTTGTGTCGAAAGCAATTCGAGTTCAGCTTGAGCAGACTCAGCGAATGCAAATGTATCACCAAACTCAGTTATGTGTATAAAAAGAAGCAATTCTAGCTCAACTTGATTTGACTCGCAACGAAAAAATGAATCAAAAACCGGGAATCTACTCAAAATGAGGAGCAAAAAACTTGGTTTCTGATTGCATCAAGAGATGCAATGAAAAACTGTTATAAGGTTGATAGTACTACAAGCTATATAACCAACCTCAGTTACCAGAGAAGCTGCTTTATAATAGATTTTTGCATTGTGTTCATTCATGGTGATGATAAATTCACGGAAATTTAGCCTTTCTATCTCTCTCTCCAATCTTCCTCTCTGCCGCCATGTTCTGAACGGATCAAAAGAGTGGAAGCAGTTCTCTGTATCTGCAATTCCGACAATTAGTGCGTGTCTCATTTCTCGTCTTTCTTCGAACAATAAGCGCATGTCTTGTCTCTTGTCTTTTCGATTCTCGTAATCCAGATATATGATGATAAAAGTGTTTTAAGAACTCATACTACAAGACTGTTTTCGGACTCTTTTGAAGACATTCTTATTGAAACTTCTATTCTTTGCTTCTCTTAAATGCAAAACATAGAAAGGGGGAGCGAAACGTATACTTTTTCACGGAGGTCACCATTAAAAAAAAATCGATTTGATGTCCATCCGTTGAATCTCCTACCTGCAATGAGCTACGAGGGCAAGGAGGAACCTGACACTGTCGAGTTTGGTCACCAATGCAAAGACGATCTCGAATTCAACGCCTTATTTCACCATGTATTATTTTGTTATCAGCCCAACTTTGTGCTTAAAATTGCCTTGTTTTTTTCTTTCTTCAACTTGATACCTACTTTAAATTTATAGACTTACCGCACGGTAAGTAGATGAATTCTCACGTCTTGTTCTTCTTGATGGTTTGGAGCTCTTCCTGGATGACTTATCAGCCCAACTTTGTGCCTAAAATTGCCTTGTTTTTTTCTTTCTTCAATTTGATACCTACTTTAAATTTATAGACTTACCGCACGGTTAAGTAGGTGAATTCTCACGTCTTGTTCTTCTCGATAGTTTGGAACTCTTCCTGGATAACTTCCAGTTGGGGTGTCATATCTTAGGAAGCTCTAGCTAAATCCTTCTCCTTCATTTGACACGGACCAACTTGAGCTATGACCAAGATTTATGATTCACTTCGAGCTTGAAATGTAGTACACATCGTTCATTAGACAATCTTGACCTAGAACAAGATAGTCCATGCATCTGCCTTTGATCTAAAAAAATTGAATTGTCAACGAACTTCACGTATTTAAGTGATTTTATCGTCGAGCCTCGAACTTAGCTCAATGGTTTTCTTTTTTTTTTGGGTAACAATTTAATGAACCTCTGATACATGGAATGATATATAATTTTTCAGTGAAAGTAAGTACAGTCATCTACCACCTAATAATATTTATCAATTCCCCAAATTTGATACTCTAAGATTATATGTAAGCTTCTCAAATTACCCACGAGTCTTGATTTAGCTCATTTCCTCCCTCAAATATACTCTTTTGTTTCCCCTAAGTTCAATCCTCAAGAACATGATAATATTTTTTGTTAATTTCAGCTTAAGTATAAAAAATCTTACAAACTGTAACACTATATACCATTTTTTTTTTCACGGCATAAATATAAAAAGTTTCATTTGTCGCTTCTGTCTCATTTCCAATGAAAGACATTAGTTAATTCCATAAGGCATCCACTTGACCACCACATGCATTGCCATGTCATTTTTTTACTACCACGTGGCATTCCAAGTTTATGCAACGTGGCATTTATATTTTTCTTAAATTTTAATTTATAATTTTTAAAAATTATATATTCTAAAAAAGTTATTCTCTTTTATTTTTTAAAGTTTTTCTAAACTTATTTAAAATAACTTATTTAATATTTTTAATAATAAGTTCAATACCGAAGAACCACAATGGAGTTTCAGATAATGAGGCTTTGAGAATAGAAATAAGAAATAAGGATGCCATGATGGGATTTTGTACATAACCTTTAACCCAAATTTTTTTTACCCGAAATAAAAATAAATAAATAAAACAACCGGATTAAAATACCATAACTAAATTACCCAAAAAAATACCTGGAATCCAAAAATTACTCGGAATCTTAAAGCACTGAAAATAATACTCTGATTAAAGTACTTGGGCATTTTTTAATTTCAAGTGACAAAAATTCTGGGTATTTGGGTATACGGACTACGGAGTTTTGGTTATGGTGCTCAAAATTTTATTACCTGGATCACTCTAGATTCCCATTATCAAAATTATTATAAAAATAATTGATAAACTAGTTGTAAATCATTATAGAAAGAAAAAAAATACATGGCTCAAAGTAAATGGGTATTTTTGAATTGCAGGTAAAAAACTTCAAGTTTTGGGTATCCAGAGTTTGGGTTTTCGATCTCAAAATTTTATTGGGATATAGGTAATTTATTAATTAATTTCAATACCAGTGAACTAGAATGAGGTTTCGGGTAATAAAATTTTGAAAATCATAACCAAAACAATATATACCTGGATTCCTAGATTTTTTCTTCTTCTAAAAATTAAAAAATATCTAAGTTTTTTAATTCGAGCATTTTATTTTGAGTGTTTTTTTTTATTCGAGTATTTTCTTGCACTCTAGGTATTTTATTTTAAATAGCTCAATATAGATATTCAATTTAGTTTTTTTTTTTTTAATTCTGGTTATTTCGATCCAAATATTTTTGGATTTCTAGTTAATAAAATCGGCTTCATTGTTATTATGAATACCATGGCATCCGTATTTCTTGTTCTGATTATCTTTCATTATTGAAACTACATTCTAGTTCCTCGATGATGAAATTATTATAAAGTATTTACTAATTTATACATAAATAATTTAGAAAAAAATTCAAAAAATAAAAAATTTATTTTAAAAATATAGATTTAAAAAAAAAATATAAATGCCACATGGTTGTAGAAAATGACACGGCAATTCCATGAGGCAGTTAACTGAACGCCACATGGCATTGATTAATGTCATTCATTGAAAATGACACGAAAGTGACAAAATGAAAGTTATGGTATTTATGCCTTAATTTTTTAGTAGTTAATGTTACAGGTTATTAGACTTTTGATATTTATGCCACTACTAACCTTAATTTTTTTTTTATTCATTAATATTGATATTTAACGTTGTGTGCAGATGTTTATTGATATTTCTAATTGAGGTAGAATAATATATAGGCCATGAAGAAAGCTAAATGCCTCCTGTCGTTTAATTAAAAAAAAAAAAAAAAATTACTGAAAGTTAGTGACGTCATCATTAACGAAAATACTCTTATTTATTTTTTTTACTGAAAGTTAGTGACGTCATCATTTAACGGAAATACTCAAAAGAATTAATATAAAAATTGATGAACTTCTACAATCCGTACAAAATGTGAAGTTGAGAACTAAAATATAATCAATATATCATCCAATGATAAATGGAATCATTTTCCATAACCATTTTAACCTTGAATATATAGAATGATATATAATTTTTTAGTGAAAATTTATTATGTATTGTCACCTATCACCTAATAATATCAATTCCCCAAAATTTGATAGACTCTAAAATAATATTCTCCTCCCTCAAAATACTTAAGGTTCGAATTTTCCTTAATTATCCTTGATAATCGTCGATTATCTGTCTTATCAGTAGTCGTCGGCAAATATTCCATGTCAATCGATTATCCGTAAAAACAGTGTAAAAATAACAAAAAAAATGGGTACTTTAAAAAAAAACTGCACTTTTCAACCATGTTTTTGGCAAAAGTACCTTTAATGCAAAAAAAAAAAACTATTTTAGTATGTCATGATTTTATTTGAGTATTTACACATATGAGAGTGATACTATATTTTATTTACATATGTAAACTTAGTAAATATATTCTTAAAACTATTTTAGTGATTTTTCATCAATAATCATCGATAAATGTCGAGAATTCATTGATAATCCTCGATAACTGTCGGTAACGATAAGCTACAATTTTATTAGTTTTTTTATCGATAATCCTCGAAACGGCAACCGATTTATCGACAAAAATAACATTTTGAACCTTCCTTTAACACTCTGCTCTAGTTTCCCCCTCACGTTAAATCCCTCAAGAACATGATAATTTTTTGTATTCATTAGGGTTAACCACGAAAAAAATACCTAAAGTTTGGTAAAAAAAAAAAACCTTGTGTACTCAAAGTCCAAAAGTAGTGGCAAAAGTACCTAAAGTCACATTTGGGACAACAACTTCATTCTCGTAACGCAGTTAACTTACCTGTTAACTCTGGACATGTGGACAAACGTGGGTTGCTTGACATAGCAAGTTTTTGCCATGTGGACGAGCTCACATCAACCTCGTTTATGATAAAACAACGAATTAAACCCCTAATTGGGCTCGTCCACGTAGCAAAAAAATGATATGTTATTAATCCACGTTTGTCCACGTGGCCAGAGTTAACGGGTAAGTTAATTGCGTTACGAGAATGGAGTGGTCAACGCCCCAAATGCGACTTTGTGTACTTTTGCCGCCACTTTTAAACATTAGATACACAGATGGTTTTTTTTTCAAACTTTGGGTATTTTTGCCATCATTAACCCTATTCGTTAATAATATTAACAAAAAATAAATGAAGTTTATGATTTTTTTTTTCTTGATATTTTCAATTTTCTTTAAATTTAAATGGACCATTGTTTATTAGGGTTAATGATGGCAAAAATACCCAAAGTTTGGTAAAAAACCTTTCGTGTACTCAAAGTTTAAAAGTGGTGGCAAAAATACCCAAAGTCGCATTTGGGGAGTTGACCACTCCATTCTCGTAACGCCGTTAACTTACCCGTTAATTCTGTCCACGTGGAAAAATCTGTTTTGTTAAGTGTAATCATTAGGGGTTCAATTAGTTGTGTTGAATAGTATTACTTAGGGGTTTAATTCCTTGTTTTGTCGTCAACGAGGGTGATGTGGGCTCGTTCACGTGGCAAAAATTATTATGTCAGCAACCTATGTTTGTCCACGTGGCCAGAGTTAACGGGTAAGTTAAGGCGTTACGAGAATAGAGTGGTCAACTCCCCAAATGCGACTTTGGGTATTTTTGTCACCATTTTTAAACTTTGGATACATGAGGGGTTCTTTGACCAAACTTTGGGTATTTTTGCCGTCATTAACCCTTGTTTATTATAACTTTTTTTCGTAAAAGGCTCCAAGTCCAACGAGGACAGAGAAATTTAAGAGAATTCAAAATTAGTTAGAAAGAGGAAAAGAAAGGATCCAATGACCGAGGAGTGCAGAGTTGGCATCAACTGCATCGTTTAGCGTAAGGCTGAAAGTCTTCATGTCTGCCCTATCACACTTCTGATTTCTTGCAGCATTGCCATCACCTTCACTGCATTTCCCTCTTTACGGTCTCTAGTACCTCACTACACGTCAAACCTATATCTAAACAGTACTCGTCAAATATATCCCAAGAGATAATAGCGGTAAAAGTACTTGAACTTAGATACTTGTTACGATTGAAGTATTCGAACGGCGTAAGAATATAGAATTTGTGTTTTCTATCTCCTCTATTCTATGTTTATAACCTGAGCGCCGTGAATAGATTTCATCACGTCTCCTTGGGCATCATATTGCAAGCTAGACATGGCCGCAAGCGATTCTACTTAAATGAAATGATCTACATGTTGCATATTTTCTAAAGGTGATGCCAAAATAAGAATGAAGACACAAATATTACATTTGCCGTCAATAACCCTAAATTTTATTAGATCTCATTTGGATGCTGTATTACAACTAAAAATAGAAACAAATAATTTCTTTGATCTACAAGTGCATATTTTTTTCAACGCTAATGAAAAATCGTGAAGGAATACACAAATCTTTCATTTTTACGCGGCTTAAGTACTTCACTCGATGCAAATAGAACTTGGGTACATAACTATTATTTTTACTCAAACTTGAGTACATTTGCATTTGTTGTTATTATCTTTAGGGAAAATAGCGGTATAAGTACCCCAAGTGTTCGAAAAGTAGACATTAAGTTCCCATTCTTTTTTTTTTAGTGGCGAAAGTTGCCAAACTCTTATTTTGTGTATTCCGTCATGTTTTCGCCCCAAAACGCATCACGTGCTATGTTTTTAACCTATTAAATATACCATTTTTATTAAAAAAAAATTGATTTATCAATGATGAACAATGATATATTTAATGTGTTTAAAAACATGACACGTGGCTCGTTTCTCGACAAAAATATGACGGAATACACAAAATAAGAGTTAGACAACTTTCGCCTCCCAAAAAAAAGAATGAAAACTTAATGTCTACTTTTCGAACACTTTGAGTACTTATGCCGCCATTTTCCCTTATCTTTAAGCACATATAATAACTAGAAAATAAAATGAGCATTCAATTCTTATTTTTTTTTTAAATGGAAATGAAAATTTAAATTTGAACTATGATTGTTATTTATTATGAATAGCGTAATCTAGATTAAATAAAGTTTGACTAACAGCACGAGCAGACCGTTGGTCGCAAGACTCGCAGCAACATCATGATTACACGACCACAAGTAAAGAGGAACCCTAATAAGTAAAGTAACACGGATAACTTAACCAAACATGGCACACTGATCATAATAACATGAAGTGAATCAACGAGGGCACTTGCGATCGAAGGCCAGCGGGGAGACGGTGAAGAGCTGGTAGTCGGATCTGCCGATGGAGAAGGACTTGCGGCTAGGGCGGATGAGCGCGCCTTTGTCGCCACCGTGGAGGGGCGCCGGCTTCCTGCAGTAGGCGAGCGGCGAGGCGAGCAACCTCACCCTGCACTTGCCGAATGCGTAGTTGCTCACCCTCAGCAGGCTGAAGTAGTACCCGTGCATGTCGGTCTTTGCGTTCGTTTTGTACAGGTATTTAGTGTTTCTGCACTCGATCCTCACTATCGCGCCTGGAATGTGAACGCAACGTATATAGTAAAGCCTCTATAAATGAATACCGTTGGGACAGAAAATTTTATTCTGTTATCGATGTAAAACTTAGTAATATTAGTTAGATGCGGAGCCATACATTTTTTTTTTCACGTATTAACTTAACGAGGTTATTCGAACTCACCTGCGAGTGGAGAAGCTCCCATGAGCGTGTTGGCTCCGCGGTACTTGCATGACTTGCAGTACACAACGCCCTGGACTGCAATCAGTAGTCTCCTCATTGGAGCCGGGGTTACCGGCTTCGGTGGCGGTGGAGCGTACGGCTTCGGAGGGGGCGGGGAAGTGGGTGGCTTAGCCGGGGGAGTGTAGGGCTTCGGAGGTGGCGGAGAAGTGGGTGGCTTCACGGGGGGAGTGTATGGCTTCGGGGGCGGTGGTGAGGTGGGTGGCTTAGCCGGGGGAGTGTAGGGCTTCGGGGGCGGTGGTGAGGTGGGTGGCTTCACCGGGGGAGTGTATGGCTTCGGGGGCGGTGGTGAAGTGGGTGGCTTTGCAGGGGGGGTGTACGGCTTTGGCGGGGAAGGAGAGGGTGGCGGAGGAGGCGGGTGGTTGTGGTGGTGGTGGTGGTGGCGGTGAGGAGGGGGAGGGATGGCGGGAGGGTCGGCGGGTGCCGGGGAGGGAGGGAGGGGGTGAGGGTGAGGGTAAGGCTGGGGGAGATCTGCGGCGGCTGCGAGCACCGAGACGCTCAGCAGCAGGAGAGGCAAAAGAGCCAAGGCCTTTGCCATTTTTGTGTTTGGAGTTTGGATAGGTATGTGTTGTGGAACTCAGGTGCATGGTGTAGGGGAGATTTATAGGAGGGTTTTTGGCTGTGATTCTCCGGGCTTTCCGTTTGAACTAAGTGGGACCTACTTTACAAAATAAAATAAAATAAAATAGATGTGTTTTTGGATTACTGAATATAATCATGGCCAACTTGCAGTTGATTTTTTTTTTTTTTTCTCTTAATGTTTGGCTCCAGTTCGAGTTAACTATACTAAACTATATATCGTGACTTGGTGAGGCCATAAAAAAAAAAACTCCATTTGCAATTCGAGTTAACTATATGTTTACACACACAATTAATAGACTCAAAAACCAAAATGGGAAATAATATTGTAACTATGGGAATTATATAACTCATAGTTATTCCGAAAATATTTTGAACTAGTAGTAATTAATATACCACTCAAAAAATATAAATAAAAAAATAGCACCATATAACCATAAACCAAAAATCAATAAATGTATATCAAGAAAAACAATAATAGAGGATCAATGATAATACATGATTTTCAGCGATATGGAAAATATATTCGTGTTAGCACCGATCTAAGCGACTAACTTCATTGAAATCGGTAATCACCGGAGTCCGGAGATATTGTCAGCGTCGTAATAATAAAATTCTTTGATGCTATTACATATTCTTTTCATACTAATTCCGTGAAACAGAAAGTTTGATAATACATCATTTTAAACAACTTTAAATACTTATTCCGCCATTAATCCATAAATGAATAACTAACGAAGAGAATTAAAAGACCTCATATTATTTAGACTTTTAATATAACGCAATCGACATATCTTACTTAGCTACACATCATATTTGGTCATACTATAAAATTGTGTAACGTGCATGACTTTATTACTACGTCAAGTAGTACTAAATTATTACGTTAACGTAATGGATAGTATAGTATAACCATTTAAAAAGGTTACTCTTCAGATTAATTATATAAAAATATTATATTAAATTAAATTTTTATAAGTACTAACATTAATGTTTCCTCCTTTCACATGGTGATTGATTTTTTTATTTATTTACTAGGGTGGAAAAAAAGAGAAAGATAATAAGTCAATACTTGAAAAAAAAAAAGGCTCAAATTTTGTTATTTATAAACAACTCAATTGAAAATGAAGTGGTACAGCATATGTATAAAAATTAGTTACTTTAAAATAATAGCTGCAAAATGGAAATAATAAAATACAATATAAAAAAAAACCACGTCGTATCACTATTGTGCATGTATATATTTAGTAGAACCTCGATAGAATAACATTTTTTGTATAGTCTCAACTCTAACTAATATAATTAAATTTTTACTCGATAAAATAATAAAATCTTTTGATCTCATTAATAATAATTTATAATAAAAAATGTACTAGTTTCTTTTGTATGAAATCAACTATGAACATTCATTGTGAGAATTTACGTGCTCTTAACTATAGGTGACATTTCTTAAAAATGAATTACATATACATTATTTTATCAACCCGATTATCTTATCCTTAATGTTTTTTTTTTTTTTGCACTATCGGCCAAGGTTACAAGGCACTATTGACCAAGTTTACATATGTGAAGGGGACACTCATTTTAGTCTCATAGGGATTGAACTCATGACCTCTTGAATGGAGGTGTAGTGGAGTTACCACTAGGCCAAACTTGCTTGGTATATCTTATCACTAATGTTTACTTGCTAATCTTCATTATAACGCAATTAATCTTATTTTAGCACTAATAGCGTTAAAGCATTTTATTTGAAGCAACAACCTATTATCTGTTTAGGTTTCTATTGCTCCGCAAATTAATGTATATGTTGATCAGTTAATAATATAACTCTCAATGTTTCAAAATAATAATAATAATAATAATAATAATAATAATAATAATAATATTATGTATAAAATAATCTCAATGCATGTGAATGATTATGTGTGAAGTGTAGGGCCAACTGGACCATCGCTTTTTTTTTAATGGGGTAGCGCTATCGGCCAAGGTTACAATGCACTCTCGCATTACTAGATATATTCGGTGTAAGAACAGGTGACACTATTGGCCAAGTTTACATATATGTAAATGGGGCACTCATTGAGTCCCATGGGGTTTCGAACCCGTGACCTCTTGAATGGAGGTGTAGTGGTGTTACTACTAGGCCAAGCTTGCTTGGTTAACTGGACGCATCGCTCACATGCCTTTTTGGTGTCAAAATTATACTATTTTAGAGCAACCCCAACCATCATACTATTTTGGTGTCAAAATTACACTATTTTAGTGTAATTTTTACACCAAATATTTTTTCAAACCCAACCACAACACCAAATTTCACACCAAAAAGAATATTCTCTATTATTACATTATTAAAATAAAGATTCTTTTATTATTTGATAATTAAATCTTTATTATTCAATTAAATAATTAACTATTGTGTATTAATTAATTATTTAACAAGCACAAGATGAAGGTCGTGGTTTGCAAAATGACCGAGAAGATTTAACTCAATATTATAATTATCTTAATGGAACCGGAAATAATTTTCCCGATTTTAAAATTGTTATTTTATGTTTCTGTTGTTATGTATTTTAGAACTATGTTATTGCTTTTATTTCTATGTAATTTGTGTGTGTTTGATTTTAATTTTATAATCCAAATTTATTAAGTAATTGATGTTTTGATTAAAATTTGTTAGGCGCGTCTTTAATCAATTTACATATTATATGTAGAATAATAAAAAAAATTGCGTTTTAAAAATAAAATACACAAATAATAATACATACAAGTATTATATTTATAATACATACAAGTATTATATTTATAATACATACACATATTAACTACACATACTATAACATATATTACTTATTACATAATACAAATACAAAAAAAAATTATTAAAATAATAACAAAGGCATTTGGCGTGGTGAATAGTACCACACCAAATTTAGTGGGTTACTATTCATAATTTGCATGTTGCACTAAAATGGTGCAACATTTGCCGTGTGATTGGGTGTATATTTTACACCATTTTGCCGTTATGCCGTGTGGTTGGGGTTGGCCTTAGGGGCTTCGTTGTCAATACGAGGCAATGTAGAAATTTCCAAACCCTAATATTTTATAAAATTATTAGCGGTGTAAGTACATAATATATAATTTTTGTGGAGATATATATTTTTTTGACGGTTTAAATTCTTAATATTTATAAATTTATTTCTCTTTATGATTCTATTTAATTGTGCTAACAAGAAAGCAAAAGAAAAAAATGTTTAGAAATTTCTAGAGATAATGCTTAACATGCCTAAGACTTAACCGCACATTCCTAATTTTGTTACTTTTTAAAATGATTTCACAAATTTTGAATTTTGAACATGTGTTATTTTTAATTTTTTTTTTTGTTAACGGTTCATCTATTAAATGAAGTAAAAATTAGATAAAATTTCAATTATAACTAAAATAAAATAAAACATTAAAAATTTGATCGTAAAAAAATTATATGATCACGAAAATCAAATATTAATATTTATATCCTTTTTTATATATATAATATGGTGACTTTATTCGCCAAGATTACATGTACTCGTATTACAATATATATCCACGGTATTAGAACATGCCGATACTTTTTACCGAAAACTGTATTATCAACTAAAATTACAAATATACATACACAATTTTTAAGTCCCTCTAAAATTTTAAACTCAAGACTTCATCAAAAGTTTTATAATAAATTTACCACCACACGACACAAACTTCATTTATATTTATATCTTTATTAATTCTTCCCGTTCAACTTAAATGATATATATATTATGCTTTTTCCCATACTTTAAGTGGGTCTTGGATATTGATTTAATTGAGGTCTAATTAATGTCCTCGTTTGAAGTAAACAAACACTTTATAGAAAGCTCGAAAAGTCCATATAAAAAGAAGGAAAAAAGGAGATCCATGGTACGAGACGCTGGCAGAAAAAATAAATAAAGTAAAGCGCCAATGATAACGACGAGGCTGATATTTGGATACAGAATATTGTATTGTATACTATACTTACGAGGTGGTAAAATCAATAAGATTTGAGTAATTATAATTAACTTTAATTTAAATCGAGGTTAAAAGAAAGTTAACCACTAGTTAGCTTGACATTGGTATGGTAAAAGAGATCCCAGTAACGGTTTTCGTTTATGAATTATTGAAGTTTACCGAAATTAAAATAAAATAAAAAATCTAAATTTTATAAAATAATTAAGAAAACCTAATAATATAGAAAAAAAAAGTTTCAAAACAATAAGCCCAATGATACTACATTTATATATTGTGCTTAATAATTGATATACTATTATAAAATTATTCTATATTATTTATTAATTACTGTATAGCATGGATATTAAAATTAATATATATAATTATTACAAACCCATTGCTAGTGGTTTTAAAAAATTAAGTTTCGAAAATTGAATTGCACAGTTCTTAGAGTGTTACTATTAATTGAAAAAATATATTTTTTTTTTATACATGGACTGATCTACAACAATTCCAAAGAGTATCGTAATCTCTCAATTTATATTGATGGTTTTATTTATGTTTTATCTTTAATTGTGTTTAAAAATTATCATGCTTTACTCTAATCTTTACTTATTCAGTCTCGATCACAAGCAGAGCTGACCGTGACTATAAACGAGTAATCTCAAATTTTAAGTGCTCTAATTTTATAAATATATCATTGTATACTTTGAGAAATTACTTTAAGAACTCTAAAAATTATTTAGTCTATAACGATAAATTCATGACGGCAATGGTCACAGGTTCCACGAATGATTAATGATCAGATCAGAATAGTACTTATTACAAATTGTTTGACTATATTTTCTTATACTATAATAAAACTCGGGCACGTGAGGATGGCTAATAATCCACGTGCCCTTGTGCCCAAAAGTCAAGGCAAGCATCAAGGGCAGAAGATGTAGAACACACACAAAACATTTTGTAATTTAATTCTCATGCCTTATAATGTGAACAATGACTTATAATATTAATTATTTATATATACTAATAATATTTCATGCCACGATTTGCGAATCGTGTTTATTGGATATTAGTAGAAGCATATATTAGCCTTCAATTCCAAGTCTTGAAGAAGCTCAAGCAGATTAGCTGTTCTTGATTTTCTCGAGATAATAGATATTAAAGAATTTACGTAGCTCATAATAATGGAGTGTTATTCAATGTTCATCATGTGGTAAAAAAAAAAAAAGGGTTAATGACGGTGAAAATACCTAAAGTTTGGTCAAAGAACCCCTCGTGTACTCAAAGTTTAAAAGTGGTGGCAAAAGTACTCAAAATCACATTTGGGGCGTTAACCACTCCATTCTCGTAACACGCTTAACTTACCTGTTAACTCTGGCCACGTGGACAAACTTGGGTTGCTGACATAACAATTTTTTGCCACGTGGATGAGCCCACATCAACATTGTTTACGACAAAACAACGAATTAAACTCCTAATTGGGCTCGTCTACGTTGCAAAAAATTGCCATGTCAGCAACCCACGTTTGTCCACGTGACCAGAGTTAACGGGTAAGTTAGGTGCGTAACGAGAATGGAGTAGTCAACTCCCAAATTCAACTTTGGGTACTTTTGTCACCACTTTTAAACTTTAGGTACATGAGAGGTTCTTTGACCAAACTTTAGATATTTTTGCCGTCATTAACGCAAAAAAAAAAAGACCAACTTTCATAAGATTATATTGGATGCTTTCATGCAATTAATTGTGTGCTTCAAAATTTTTTAATCACATTTATCAATGCGTTTTTGGGGTAATTCAAAATTGTATGAGTGGACTAACTTTCGGATCATTAACTTCATCATTATCATAACATGTAATGAGGGTAAATTTTTTTCTTATCGAAGTCATCATTATATAATATATAGATATGCAATTTTTTTATTTTATATATCTTCTATTTTTCGTTTTTACAAATATATACCTCTAATTTTCAGAAACAACTAAATTAAGTAATTTCTCAATTCTACCATTTTTTTTAATTAAAAATATTTAAAAATCCTTAAAACTAACAATCGGTAGGTCTTTTGAAATAAAATAAAAATTCTAAATATTATTACGAAAAGACTATTCTGAATTTAAAAAAATTAAAATGATGAAAAGAGTGTAAAATATAATCTAAAGCACAATTTAAATTTATAATTTAGCTCTTTTAAAAAAAATAAAGGGTATATATATCATATATAAACCCTATATATTAAAGAAAAATTCTTTGTGGACCCTTATTGTCAATAACAACTTGCCATAAAGAAACTTTATATCATTTCACCGATTTTAATGGTCGATTATAATTAGCATAGGAAGCAGGGCATTGGATTCGGAAGAGTGTGTGGACAAGAGAAACATATTTAATATCATTTAACCATGGACTAAGTAAACCATGTATGGTAATCAAAATGCATGTAAAATAACATGAGTATTCAAACATAATTAGAATGGGTAGATATAAGTAGAAGAGAGTGAGACCTCTAGCGTTTTCAAAAAATTTATTGAATTCAAATTTATCCGAAAATAAGAAAGATGTTATGTAATTAGACGATAATTAAATAATACCTGGAAATTAAGATGAAATTCGAAATTGTTGCTCGGTTTGAGCCCCAAAATAATAATATTAGGCAAATAATAATAGGATAAATGAGGCAAATAAACATTTGTGACTCAATGTTTAAAAAAAATGCCCATTTGTGAAATATGGACTAAATTGCCCTTCCAATTTTTAAATCACGTTTAACTTTAAACCACATTTAATTATATTTTTTTTTTAAATTAAAATAAAAAACAAAAAAAAATTCCTTAAATGTAGCAAACTAAATAAATTAAAAACAAATCTCCCCTATTAATAAGTATTATTTTCGATTAGCTCTAACAAATCACGTTAAATATTCCCTATTTTGACGATTAAAAACTAAATCTTATTTTCCTATTAATCAGTATATATTTCGAATTTTTATCTCCTATTAATCAGTATTTTAAAAACAAATCCCCTATTAATCTAAATCATATTTTCCTACTGATTTTTATCTCCTATTAATCATACAAATATTGGTTTTCGTAATTGACATTTTATGTAAATTTGTTTACGAAACTTAGTTTTCGTTTGCTTAATTTTATGTAAATCTGTTTACGAAACTTGGTTTTCGTTTTGCCTCATTTTATGTAAATCTATTTACAAATGTAAATCTGTTTACCTACCATACTTTGATACTTACCATTAACCATAAATATGTAAATCTGTTTTCGTAACTATTTTTACAAATGAAACTAGTATGGTAAACGGAGCTGTGTGTTTTTTGGACGAACAAGTGACAAAGAGCAACATAGAGCGACGGAGGGCGACAGCGACAGGAGGCGCGATGGAGGGCGACAGCGACAGAGAGCAACAGAGGGCGGCGGATGATATGGACGCGCGACAGAGGAAGCAGAGAATCGATGGAGGAGAGAATCGATTTTTTATTTTTGCGAGTGGGCATGGGCGAGTGGGCGAGGAGGAATTTAAAATAAATTATATAATTTTAGGTCAAAGTAACAATTAAATGAAAAACTAATTAATAGGAGAAGTTTTCAACCAAAATTTTAGGATAATTTAATTTTGAAAATTAAAATATATAATAAATAATTAATATACGAAAATAAATAAGTATAATTAATATTATGGTTAATATGGTCCAATTTTTTTACAAACGGGTATAAATGAATTGTTTAAAAGTATGGGCAATTCTCATACACCTTAGGTGTTAAATGGGTATTTTGTGAGTTTCTTTATAATAATATTAGGCTAAAAAGTCTAGATCTCAAGGCAAATTCCCAAGTTTTCTTTAAATATTTTTTCCACCTAAAATCCACTAATAATGCGTTTTTTTGCTACTATGGTGATACCAAGTTTCGAACGTAGAATTGTCCGACACTCGCTTTTCATGTGCAAAACTTTGGCTTGCATTTTCTTAAAACCCAATGTTGGAGTCAAAATCGGTTCATCAAAACAAGAGGGCTTCTCCAAGAAGGGGATTCCGGACTCAACGAGAGTCGACAGAGAAAAGCCCTTAAAAAGGAGAGAAAGCCCACCAAAAGCAACAGGCCCATCGAACAAGAAACCAGGCCCATGTCGAAAGCGGCCCAGACGGGGGTCTCATCAACAAACTCGCGAAACATCGAAGAGATTCGGTTGAAGAATAAACCGCATACGGTTCAGCCCGATCCAACACAAAGGCCGTAATCAGGCTAGCCCATGCCAAACACCTTGAGACGAGTTTGATGATTGAGTTCAAGACTCACAGTACGCAACGAGCAACGACTCGCCCGAAGAAGCTTGTCCCTCCAGAGCCCGACAATGATCTGCGCCATTGCCAAGTCTTTCCGACAAGATTCTGAGGGGACCACTAAAACTAGGGGTTTCTGTCATTCACACCTTGTAATCAGAGCCCATTATGAGGCCCAATACACCTACCTATAAATAGAATAGTACATGACATTGTTGTACTAACATGAGAATCCGAGTCCACAATTTCTTCATGATTTCAAGCACTAAGCCAAGGAAATAAAAAGATTCCGATGCATTTTTCATAGTTGTCCTAGCTATCTTAACATATCTCCATTTCTCTACAATTAATTAGCATTCGCGTATGATATTAACGGGAGCATATATTGCTCACCAGAAAACACTATAAAAACGGTGTCGTATCGCACGGCATCGTGACTCTTGAAACAAGTGGTTTTTACCCACAACACCCAGTATTTTTATGGGTAAATGAGGGAAATGCCCATTTGTGACTCAAGGTTTAAAAAAAATGCACATTTCTAATTATGGTAATCATAACTACCAACAAATTTAAATATGGACTAATATTCGCTTCCAATTAACTCACATTAATCTTAATTTTGTTTTTTTAATTAAAATAAAAAAAAAACAAATTTTTTCCTTAAATGTTGCAAACTAAATAAATTAAAATAAATCTTTCCTATTTTTAGGATTAAACAAATATTACTTGAATTATTCTTCCCTATTTTAACATTTTTAACAAATCCTATTTTTGATTTTTTGGTCCCTATTAATCAATATTATTTTAGAATTTTTCTCCCCTATTAATCAGTATTTTAAAAAAAAATTCAAATTATTTCTCTGCATTTTTACGAACTTGTAATTATATTTACGTAACTATATTTACGTCACTATATTTACGTCACTATATTTACGATTCTGTATTTACAGTAAATAAATTTACAAAATTTTAATAAAACTATAGTTATAAAACTGTAAATATAGTTACGAAATTTCAATATAAGAATGGAATTGTAATTATATATACGAAGATGGTAAAGTATTTACGAAGTTAATTTGTAACTATAGGTACGAATCCGTAACTATAAATACAAAAATGTAACTACAAATATGAAACTGCAATGGTAAATGTAATTACAAAACTGAAACCGTAAATATATTTACAAAACTGTAAATACCAATACCGTTACCAAAACTGTAAATATATATACTTATATTAATACCAAATATATATACCAATACAAATACCAAATATATATTCCTTTAAACAGTAAATATACGAACCTGTTGAATATTTTAGAACTGTAAATGTATATACAGCGCGCGACACAACGAATCGGACGACGGACGGACGCTCCGGCGACGTCGTTCACGAGCTTCGAACATAAACAACTAATTTCAGACTTACCGATATGTATATTCTCGATCTGGAATTAGGGCAAACAACTCTTGTGCGAAACGGAGAAGGAGGCGTGACAGAGAAGGAGACGCGGCGGAGAAGGTGGGGCGACGGAGGAGGAGGCATGACGGAGTGAGTTCAGAGGAAGAGCAGAGAGTCGAAGAGAGGAAGTGAGAATCTAAGAGAGAAAGTGAATCGAAGAGAAGAGAGCGAGAGAAATAAAGGAGATAGATAATATTTTAAAATTTTAGGTCAAAGTAACTAATTAATTGAAAATCTGATAAATATGGAAAGAATTCAACCATAATTTTAGGAAAATAAAAATCGAAATTAAAGTATATAATAAATAATCAATAAACAAAAATAAAAATAAAAAATATAATTAAGATCAGGGTTAGTATGGTCTAAAATTTATTTAAAATGGACATAAATAAATTAATTGAAAGTATGAGTATTTCCCTTAAACCTTAGGTGATTTTTGAGCATTTCATGAGTTTTTCTTATTTTTATTCTATCTTAATACTTTGGACTTGGGACTGATTTTGTAGGTTTTTTTTTTTTTAGTTTAGTGGGTAAATATTTCTAAATTACTGTAATTGGTGTACTTGTAGCCAATATATCTAAGTTCGAATATCAATATTTCTGACATCATTTTGAAAGTTATATGAATTATGCCTATTTTGGATACAAATTCTAAAGTGGTACCTTTAAATTTTTTAAACGTAGGTGTATTTACCCAAAAAACTAAGACCAGTGATTAATATATAGCTGCATTGCAATAACTTAGATATATATTATAATAAAATTTTATTTTCCCCGCATCATTAATTGGAATAATCACGGTAAAAGTACACTTTTTTTTTATTGGCATTATGTACCCAAAGTGAAATAATAATGGTGAAAGCATCCAAATCCAGGAAAAATAGATTGACCCATATCTCCGTCCAATTTTTTTTATGTCCGTTTGTTGCTCGTCACGTTGCCCCTTTACCTCAAACACACGTGGAAGCCATTTGTCACGTCCACGCCATTGCCACATGGAACAAGTAATATTAAAGGTGTCACGCGGTGAGCAACATATAGAAGGGGAAAATATGGGTAACCTACTTTTCCAACCTTTGGATATTTTCATCTATATTTTTCACTTTAGATACATGCCACTCTTTGACAGAAATTTGGGTATTTTTATAGTGATTATCCCTTATTAATTTGACATAATTATACTCTATAATACTTGTACATTTATCATACTAAAAATCAATGAATAAAAATCCTAATAAGAATTATCGTGGATTAAGCCGCTTCTTTCAACAAAATAAAGACGGATTAAAACGAAACCAAACAAGTGAACAAATGTGAAACACAAAAAAGAAAAAGAAAAAAGACAACCATTTCAGCTACTGATTTGAATGGAGATTAAATCAACATAAGTTTACTCATGATCCAACAAAATAGCCCGAAACCGTGCAATAGAATATCGACGATATAACACATCGAATGTCTCTTTCATATTTCCCTCAAATCGATAATGTAGAAAAGAGAGCTCTAGGAGAACTAAGATATATTTGCCTCGTGTCATATGCTCTCACCTCTCTCAGCTCGGGTGAGTCCGCACTTTTTGCTATTCTAGTGTGGCAAATCTGGAAAAATAGAAATAATGTTGTGAATGGAAGTAAACCAAGGACCCAACAGAATATTGTTGAGGGGGCGCTCAGCTACCTTTCGGAGTTTAAGGAGGCCCAGAAGATGGAGAACCCAAAGAAGCTTGATGAGGCATCTACGCCGTCTTGGAATCCTCCTCTGTTGGGATGGGTTGACATTTGTGTTGACGCTGCGATTGATGGTCGTGGAGAGGGGTACGGAATTGGCCTAGTGGCTCGTAATCACGAGAACCGTGTCCTTGCTTCGGGGATTAATTTCTACAGGCACGGGTTGTCTCCCCAACTTGCGGAGGCTTCAACTATTCGTCGAGGAGTTGAATGGGCGTATGATTAGTGATGGTCGAAGATTCGATTACAGTCAGATTGTCTGGGGGTGGTTAAAACTCTTAATAGCAAACGCAATCCCCGTTCAGATTTGGGATCCATTACCTCTGATACGCATCGTATAGCTACTCGGTTGGACTCTGTGGAATTCTACTTTAATCCGAGAAGTTGTAATGAAATCGCGCATGGTCTTGCGAAACTCGCTACTAAGTCTAGAGGCAATATTGTCTGGTTGGAGTATGTTCCACCAAGTGTTGAACCTCTTCTTTTGAAAGATTCAGGATGTATTCAAGGAGTTCCGACCCTTGTTCGGGACGCTCGTATGGCTGTGGCCAATGGTAATTTGATGTGGAGTACTCTTCCCTCTCGAGCCGTACCCGTTTGTGGGACTCGAAGGGTTTAATGAAACTCATCTTTCTTTCAAAAAATATATATATATATATATATACAAGAGACCCTAGTTGAGAAACCACTGAAGAACCTTTGAGTGAGATGAACCAAAACCATAATTCTTCTTCTTTTTAATCTGTGTCTAGACTTCTCTTGAATGACATACATAGTTTGCAATCATTGGATTAAAAAAATGCACTGAAAAATAAATTATGAGGCATTTGAAATCTTAGTCATCCAGCTTGGGATATGATTTTTGGGATAATATAATAATTGAAGTACTCCATTTTTCATCTTCTTCGACTTGAAGTGTTCCTTAAAGAAAAGGCCCAAAATCAATTTAATGGCCTTTTATTAAACAGAATGAGGCCTTTGTAAGTGTCAAACCAATGAATATACATACATAGTATATACGGTCCTTAATAATTAGGGATGATATATGCTTGTTGTTTCTTATTAATCAACTTTAGCTGATACTATGAGTTTTTAATGCTTTTGTTTTGTTTTGTTTTATGTTTTTTTTTTTAAATATTGTATTTAGTAAATTAAAATAATTTATCTAAAAAAACCTTTTGCGAGGCAAAACTAAAAAATAGCAAATTAATGCTTAAAAAAATTTATTTTGAGGGTTTTACTTTTTGTTTGTTTGTTTATTATCATCTTTATTTAAATGGTTTTTTTTCCTTATATAAATTTTGAAAAGTTGTGAACTTTAATTTTTATAACTTTGATTGTTTTATTAAAATTAGCATTGGAAACTTGTGAACAGAAGAATCCGTATAAACTCAAATTTGTAGCGATCTTCTACTATGTTTTGTGGATAAAAAAATATTCAAAGGAGATATATATTTCAAAAGAAATGACATATCGTTTGACGTGAGGCAAAATCGTACAACAACAACAAAGTAAGACCCAATTCTCGCAACTCACTCATTATCCAATTATGCATGAACAAATCTTACCAATTAATTAATCAGATTTCTATCACTTTCAGTTGAGTTTGATGACATGAATGTATGATCACTGGTAATTGTTTAACCTCTTAAAATCTATGTCTTTCTTCTTTTATGCTTTCCTTTTACGTGACACATAATGATCTCTATTAAAAACATCTTTAAAAAAATTATTTGCCAAGACTTGTTTTTGTAATGTTGTTAATTCTTAGTGTTCTAGAGTTGTTGTGACAGGTTCATAGCTTTCAATGCTGAAACCTTATAAAGAAGCACCAATTATTTCTCTTGGATTTCAAATTTTGAAGACATAATGAAGCACCAACGACTATTTCGTATAGAAATAATTGCGCGAACCATAACGTAGCGTAATAGATTATAACCATTGACCAAGTTAAGGCATTAATGAATTTATTGTTATGAATAATTACAAACCCGAAATTTGAAATCTAGATATCGAAATACGTTAAGTTTGTTTATTGTATGTTTAATAATGGCGTATGTACATAATATTTTGGGGTTTTTTTTTTTTATAGTGGTATGTACAGTATAAATTAAAATTTTGTTAGAGTAAAATTTTTCAAGTCTACTAGTTGTCTAAATTTTCATCGAGTTGTCGTTAAGTACTGTCAATACTAGAAAGAAAAATGAAAAAAATAAAACACATATCCAAAATTTAACGACACATCCAAAATATAATCGAACTTTTGGTGACTGGCAATATAATAAAAAAATTCAACGTAAAAAATTATGTTTATACCATCTCAAATATAAGATAAAAGACACACTTATGCTATTAACCATTATTCTATAAAGTACATTAGTGGAGATTTTAGCACTAATAATCCATTTTGACATTCTTCTCCAAAAGTCGCTTTACAAGTTTCTCCACTATTAGAATCTAATCCCATCCGGATTTGAAAAAAAAATAAAAAATTAAGACAACACTAATCGTCTTCCCTATTGTTATAAATTAAGATGATATGAAAATTAAGTGATTTGATGAATCTCAAATTTAGAGAATATCATGAAATTATAATATTCTTATTAATGTATTTTTCTTTCCATTGCTTTCTTAACTAATATAAATAGAGAGTTTGAGTGTCAGTTTTAAAAAAATATTGTTCTATTTCCGTCTCTCAAGTTCCATACTACTCTTTTGTTATTGTTTTAGTTTTCTAATATCATGATCAGCACGATTAAAAAGAGCTCGTAATTGAATGATTTCTCTAAATATCAAGGTTAATCTTATACATATTCCACTAATATATTATCTCTCCATTTTCTTTTGCGATGATCTAAGTTAATTAATTTCCTCAAAACCTAGTGAAAATTAATTATTTTTGTTCTCTTTGCAATAAGGGTATATTATGATGGATTCATTGAGAAATCCACCCAAAATAACCTTGCCATTTACAGTGCCTAATTTTGTTTTGACTATAATACTCATTTAGCCATTCAATATTTTTGGTATGCAAGTTAATGATAATAGTAAGAGTAATTGATGGTGAATGAATTTACTTGTATTATTGATTTTGTTATTAATAAGTTTGACAGTTCATCAATCAAAATTGTAAGATTAATCTCGTCTCAATAGGCTCATTTTAGAGAGAAATCAAAACTTTAAGAACTTCTCTCAAGAAGTGTAGTATGACTTCACTAATTCTTATGTTCTCATACTAATTCTTATGTTCCACTTGTTCATACAGTCACATGCTTTTATGACATGAGAGATCAATAGCATAACCACAATTATAATCTCGATAATATTTCGTAACTTATTCTATCTCTATCATCCAATGAAATACAACATCTCTCGACAATCATTCTTGATCGTCACCTCACTTAAAAACATCTATTATATTATTCCTAATTAATTTAAGATCTTTTGGAAGATCTTTAAAGAGATTTTTTTAAACTTTGGGAGAGATGGATGCTACGAAAAAAAGAAAGAGATGTAACCCTAGTGGCCTAGTTCTATCTAGTTAATTAAAATTTAGCGTTAATTAGCCTTTCAACTAATTGATTACTTTTTAATTATGTTTTTGCAACTAATTAATTAGCATAAAATATTATTTTATTTATTATCTTAAATCTAATATTAAAAATATAATAGAAAAATCTTAAATTAATTAGGAATAATATAATAGAATAAAACATAACCATTCTCTTTTCTTTCTATAAAAATATAATCACTTAAACCCTAGAATTTATAAAGACGCAGATAGGATCCGGAGTTCTAATGAAAGACAACCTAATACAGTAGCCTATAATAATGGTGCAGTTTCAAAGTTTGGATTGTTGCTCATTTAATATATCAAATGAATAAACACTTTTAGTTCATAGTTTAATTCTAACACTTGATACTTTATCTAATTACTCTTGCCCCAACCAAGTCTTTCCCTGACTAGGCAAATATTATAATATATCATGACAATGTCAAATATTATAACATTAAGTATTGAGTAAATTGGAAGAACGCGAAAATACAAAAAAAATAAAATAAAATAAAATTCCGAGCTCTCTATGCATTATAATTGTTGGGTTGGCACATAATATTGAAAGGAATTGTGGTCCCTTAGCACTATAACGGTAATGCTAAGTTTCAGTTCATATAAATGAGAATTGGATTCACACCATTTCTCTTTGGGAATGACCATGAGTATCAACTTATTCAATGTGGGCATCAATTAGTGTGACTTGGTGACGAAAGCCTACATTTATTTATTCCTTTTCTCCAAGCAATAAACTTCAATTACAACAGATTCCCAGCTGTTTGGTGTTGAATATTAATGCACCGGGTATCTTATGTTTGTGTCAAAACTGCAGGGTTTAAGTTTACGAGGTAACTCGTGGATAAATCGATGGTTTATCGTTTATTGATGACTTCTGATCATGAGAAGTAAAACAAAAATCAGACATATAGGCTGTGTTTGGTAGTTAATTGAAATTGTTTTTGTTTTCTTTACTTAGAATTTTATAGTTGTAGTGTAAAAGGTATTTGAAGATGTTTTCAAATAATTGTTTGGTTCATTGTTTTGTTTTGTTTTTTTTTCAAAACAAAAATACAAAATAATTGTTTGGTACATGATTTTGTTTTATTTTTTAAATATTATGGCATAAGTACCAAAATGTTTACAAAAGTTAATGGCATATCAAAATCTTATATATTTAACGGCAATAATACTATATTGTGAAACCTTTCAATTCAGTAGCATAATTAAATTATCAAACCTTGTAAATCAAGCTTTAAAACATTTTCTTTGAATCATATCAACAAACACTCAGGATGCTATATCAATCTGTAAACTTCATCATCTATACAAATTATTTTCTTCTTTGAACTCCACACATATGACAACCACAATCAAAGTCAAAACCATGATTAGTAAGAAAACTGGAAGTCTGATTACAGTGATGGGTCGATCGATGGTGAGGGTCTTGGCTAAGAGTTAAGACTATGGTTTATAGATCACATATTTACAGAAATTGGGAGACATTCGTGGTTTAGACTTCAGAGCAGGCAATGCGGAGGTCGGAGTGATAAAGGTCCTGAGTGTGAAATAGAGTTCATATTCGGAGATCGGAGTTGCAGTGACCTCGAGCCGGTCGGAGCTGTGGACGGCGGTCAGAGGTCGAAGGTCGAAGGTGCGGCCGGATATCGGAGGTCAGAGGTCGAAGGTGCGGCCGGATATCGGAGGTCGGAGGTGCGGTCGGAGGTCGGAGCTCGACATGAGAAACTAAAAGCCATTGTTGAGGGAGGGGAGCACCCAAGAAAATGTTCTAGAAAAAATCCAGTGAAGAATAAAGAAAACACCTAAAAAGCATCACTCCAAATTTGTGAAGAAAAATAAAATAAGACTCGAGTAGATCTGAAATAAAAAGTTCAAATTATATACCAAACAACTGACTCATTTACTTTTTAACACTGTTCAAAACCAAAAAGTAAAAAAAGTAACTCTAATGACGTACCAAACACTGCGATAGTCGTTATTGTTTTATACGTTAATATCGTTGGTTATTGGTAAAGTGAAAAATCTATGGAAGCAACGATTCCTTAATAAAATTTATAAAATATCGCTAGTTTAATTTATAGATAATTCTTTGAAAATTTAAAGATTTATCGATAGTTAAAAAAAAGTACGTATCATATTATTATGTTGTGCTTAATTAAAGTGATATGAGTTGTATATTTGTAGAGCTTATATGACTACTTAAGATGATATGAGATTAGATGTTTGTGTGTTTATTTATTTACGTATATTTTCATATTTCAAAAATACTTATAAAAAAATTGTTAATAAATCCATCAATTACTAGTTTATTCCTCGACAACCATTCACAAGTGATAACGATAACTGTTATGGATATTTTTCGGAGCGTAAAAATGTTAAGGCCCAGCCCAATGAACATATTTAAAAAAGGCTCAAACACCAAAGGTCCATCAAGACCATCCAGGTCCTCTCCGGAAAAGTCAGCTCGGACCCAACTCATAAAGTCAAATGGGACGAGCCCAAAAGTCAGCTTAAACCCGACCCGGGAAATACTTACGCGGGATCTATTCCGAAAACATGCCTTTATGAGATGTCACGACCCCTAATTAGGGGTCGCTAAGACCCCTTAAGATAAAAACATGATTTTAGGGGTCGCAAGTCGCAACGACCCCTAAAAACTAAACCGTGCCTTCAGGGGTCGTTACGACCCCTAATTAGGGGTCGCTACGGCCCCTAAAACGAAAAACACACCCTTAGGGGTCGCACAAAGCTCTGTATAAATACGAGAGCCGATTAAATTTAGAGCACGATTTAATTTTACTTTTACTATGGAAGAGAATTTGCATAGCACATTAATTTCAAATGTAAAAATTAATCTTTTTTTATTTTATTTTATTTTATTTTATTTTTTATAACTCGATCACTTGTAGAGAAGCTAGAAAGAAAGCACGACGTACGTGCAAAGTTGGAGAAAGCAGTGCGTAGATTTATCAAGGAAAGCACTTGAGAGGAGGGTTCCTATTTTGGAAGCGTTTCTTTGTTTTACCCTTCCTAATATAAAAACTAAACTAAATCCTTTCAGGAAATTAGTGCAAATTTTGTCGTTACTTAAACGAAATATATTTTAGAATTTAGTATTGTTTTTCATGCGTCATAAGTAACTTGTGCCGAAATATACTCAAAATTGAGTGGTTAATGGAGTTAACTACACTCATCCGGGTCATTTTCATGGACCTGGTCAAGAATCAAGAATCAAGCCCAACAGTATTAGAGGGTAATTTGGTCATTTGACGAGACTGAGAAAGATTAACTGTTAATTATATTTTAAATTTAAGGTTAATGACGGCAAAAATATCTAAAGTTTGGTCAAAGAACTCTTCGTGTACCCAAAGTTTGAAAGTGGTGGCAAAAATACCTAAAGTTATATTTGGGGAGTTGACCACTCTATTCTCGTAACGCCGTTAACTTACCCGTTAACTCTGGCCATGTGGACAAATTTGCTTTGTTAATTGTATTAAATAGTATTAATTAGGGGTTTAATTTGTTATTTTGTCGTAAACGAGGCTGATTTGGGCTCATCCATGTGGCAAAAAATGTTATGTCAGCAACCCACGTTTGTCCGCGTGACCATAGTTAATGGGTAAGTTAACGGCGTTACGAGAATGGAGTGGTCAACTCCCCAAATGTGATTTTGGGTATTTTTACCACTACCTTTAAACTTTGATTACACGATGAGTTCTTTGACCAAACTTTGGGTATTTTCGCCGTCATTAACCCTTAAATTTAATGGATAAGTAAAGTCTTATGAATGAATGGAAAAGTCAGAAAGTCCATGAGTAACCATCGTCAGCCTCAAGTGGCCAGAGTTCAAGTCAATGCTAAGCCTCTCTCTCTCTCTCTCTAGCTGACTGCTGACCCACCACGTTGTCCGAAATTCTAAACCTAGCCAATCAAATTATGCCACTTGGAATAGCCATTTTTCTCAAGCCCACGCGCTGTTGTCTTCTCTAAGTAGAAACAAATTGAACTTAGGATGAAATTGCGACTGAAAACTTCAAATTTACCTTCTTATTCTTCTTTTTTTTTTTCCTTTTTTTTTTCTCAAGTTCCGGATAACTCAAGAAAGCCAAGAACACGTCTTAGTTCTAGTTTAGGAAATTTTCAATCTTTTTGGAAGTAGAGAGAGACTATGAATTCAATTTTTATTACTTATTCGGTGTGACAACATATTTACTATAGATTATACAATTAATTTTTTTTTAGTAAAAAGTTAAAATCTATAATAAGTTATATTAGTATTTTATTATTTATTTATTAGCATTAAATGTGCGCCAACAATAATCTTATTAGCATATATATTATGATTATTATTGTCAAGTGTAGTTTAGTCATTTATCTTTTGTTATGTTAAAATTATACAAAAATCACTATTGTTATCTTCATCAATGGAAATCATTGTTCTTCTTCCTCCTCTTTTGTATCTCATATAGCAAAGCTTTCAGATCTATAACCGCGCTTAGTCTTGGAACCACAAAGGCTCTAATGTGTTAAGAGTGAGTCTTTCAACTTCATCTAATGCAGAAATTCAATTATTATAATTTGAATTAAAAGTTGCAATAAGTACGAATTAAAGAGGAAGACTTTTTTAAATGCAGTAATAAAAATCTTAAAGGATTTCAAACGTTCACTAAGAAAAACGCTCATAGAGATTTAGTACTTTGTTAAGGAAGAAAATGTTCTAAGAATTCAAACGATTAGCGTTTCCGAATGTAAAAGCAATGCTTAAACGTTAATTGAGTAAACACACAATCTCGTATATATATATATATATTTATATATAATATCTAAAAATTGCAAGCTCGTCGACTTTGTTTCGACACACCAAGAAAATCATTTACAAATTTCTTAAACATTCTTTCGAGCTTTCGCATCACCGTTTTAACTTCTTGCGAAATTCAAAATCATTCTATTTATAATACTTGGGGTTTAATGTCTACATGTTCAGTTCGTTATTTTATCCTCAAAAGTCAAAGTTTTTCGATAAAGAAAAGGTGAATGATGAATCGCTTTTAAAGAAAGCGCCTTACACGTTACAAGTACGATCTACTTACCTTTGTTTTGATAGGAAATCTTCCTTGATAAGGAATTTCAATTTTTAACGAATCTTCAGGTACTTCTATGTTTGCAACTATTCTTTACATATATATATATAGTTATATACACTCTCGTCTCGTAGACCGTAGTGAGTATTTCTATAACAACTACTAAATAGAACAAAATTTTAAAGTAGCACACTGACTAAACAAACTAAAAAACACACTGCATCATCGCGCGTGTACGCACGCGCGATAAAAGGGCGTGAGGAATTTTCACCGCAAGAGAAAAGCAGAGAGTCCCCACCAAAACATTTCTTACCAAACCAAAGAGAGAAAAAGTAAAGACAAGAAGAGGAAGCCGAAGAAGAAGAGGAGTCCAATCTCAACTCTCAACTCTCAACTCTCATCTAACTCCATCAAAGCGAGGTCGAGGTCGAGGTCGCAGCCATGGAGACCTCGCTCAAACCCCACCAGCTGAGCTCGCCCTCCTCGGCCACCAGCTCCACCAACAGCAACTCCGTCGCCCACCACCACCACCACCAGCTCCACTCGCCCCGGCCGCCCATCTCCTCCGCCGCCAGATCCGACCACGCCAACCCCTACCCCACCACCTTCGTCCAGGCCGACACCACCTCCTTCAAGCAGGTCGTCCAGATGCTCACCGGATCCTCCGAGACCGCCAAGCAAGCCTCCTCCCCGGACCCGGCCCCGAGCCCGAACCCGGGCCCGAGGACGCACATCCCCCTGGTGAAGCCGAAATCCGGGTTCAAGCTCTACGAGCGGCGGAGCTCGCTCAAGAATTTGAAGATCAACCCCCTCATGCCCGTCTTCGCCTCGCCGCCGTCGTTGTCGGGGTTCTCGCCGCGGAAGCCGGAGATCCTCTCCCCCAGCATCCTCGACTTCCCCGCGCTGGCGCTGAGCCCCGTCACGCCGCTCATACCCGACCCCTTCGACCGGGCGGCCGAGGAGCGGGCGATCAAGGAGAAGGGGTTCTTCCTGCACCCGTCGCCGCGGGAGGCCGACCCGCCGCGGCTCCTGCCGCTCTTCCCCACCACCTCGCCCAGGGTCTCCTCCTCAGGTTCCTCCTCTCTGTCTTCTTGAATTACGAGTGTAACATTTTTCATTTGCCAATTCATAAGAAGGGATGCAATTTGTAACGCCGATATTTGCAGAGAATGAGAGAATCTTTGCTGCCAAATGTATAATTTCATATCCCAAATTTTTTTCCTTCATAATCTTGATCAATTGGTGTGTTTGGATGCCGGGAAAATCTGGGAAAAAAATTGATTAAAAGCATCATCAGTGGTGTCTAATTCTAAGTTTTCAAGCTACACAATTGAGTATTAACATTCTTTACCTTTTTGTAGGGGAAAAAAATAGTGAAAAATCTTTTTGTTGTTTATTAATTGGGTGCTATTTTTTACTTTTTCTTCACTCTCTCTCTCTCTCTCTCTCCCACTATGTGTAATCTTTTCATAATAATAAACGGCTTGGTCATTCATTAGTCTCCTATGAAAACATTTGAATTCCACTACTTTGTTTAGGCATTTTAATAAAAAAGAACTATAGGGGTGAATAATAGCGTGTCGGCGAGGAGAAAGAGATGAGAAAAGTTGGTTTTGTGGGCAAGCTAAGCTGTCATGGAAGTGTTGAAGAATTGGCAAGGAATCTTGACCGTTTTGTTGCCTTGCCAAGTGTGGCAGACACCCATTTCCATTTGCTTTTTATAAATAATAATTTACTCATAATTATCTTCTTTTGCTCAACGATAGATTAGAAGAGAAGACTTGTTGGAACTTGGCAGTGTTCAGTAGGAGGCTCTAATAATTGAGTTTTTATTATATATTGTTAGAAGTGTTGAGTTGAACCCCTATACTATTCATTCAATGGTGTTTCGGATTTTGTTTTTATGATATTATTATGTTAAATACTGCCTCGATAGACCAAATTTCGAAAGGTGTCTTTACATTTTGTGATGCTAGAGCGACCTTAGTTTCTAATTTGTGAGCCAATGTTATCCCTCGCATATTCTTTGTTAGGGGTGAAATTGGGATTAGAAACCGGGACCGGGATTAGGACATATTTTTCCACCCAATCTTTGTTTTTTTTTTGTTAGCCGTTAACTTGGAGAGCAAATTACGACAGGAGTACTTAAATACTTGCACCAGTCAATCGTTTTAAAAAATTTAACCTAAATTTGTCGAACCAGTTATTGTATTTTGTGCACTTTTATTTGATTTTTTTTTGTTGTTGATTCTTTTACTTTTTGTTGTACTTAATTCTTGCAAATTCATGCTATTTATATATTAAAAAAATATTGAGTCCGAATCCAGGTTTACAATCGGATCCGGATAAGAAACAAGTTTTGAGTCTGGAATTGATTTTGGCTACCGTGAATCTTGATTCTGGTTACCCAGACTTTGGGAACCGGTATGGCAGTTCTTAGATTTTCAACACCCGGAATCCGATTCTTATTTCTGGGTATTGAAAATAAAAAATGGGACCTGATTTCGCCCTAATACAACTTGTGGTTATTAATAATACACTCTTCACGTATTAGAGAATGTGTATGTTTAATAATACAATATTACATAATTGTATTGGGCAATCTATTTGTAATTCTAGTATAGTGTCACATCTTCCGAACATCATTTCTCTTTATCTACATGGCTAAGCACATGATTTCATGAAGTGATGTGGTTTGTAGAGATGTACAAGTCCTTTATGCGAGGTCAAGAAGATCTGAAATAAATTCAATGTATGTTTGTATGTATGTATGTATGTATGTATGTATGTATGTATGTATGTATGTATTTGCTTTATTTGGGACACAATAAATATAAAATACCCACTTGGTGAGTTTGATGGGCCATGAACACAAAGACGCTTTTGGTGCTGTAAAGGCGGGTGGGTTCTTCTTTATATTTTTATGAATCCAACATTGTTTCGAGTCTCCTTTTGACTCCCAAAAAAGACCAAAACCTTAGCGAATGGGGACATGGGAAAGTGAAAGTGATGATGAAAGAAAGGGAAGAAGAAGAAGAAGAAGAGAGAAAAGACGAGTGATGAGAATTGTGAATTGTGATGTGTCGTATTTTGTTTTCCTCTCTCTAGTCTCTACATACATAATTAAAATATCGGTAATACTTCTTAGATATTATCACTTTCTATTAAAGTATTCACTTTAGTTTGACCTTTTAATCTATCGTTCAGTTTTGTTTTATCATTTTTTTTTAAATTTTTTATTAAATGCTCCTTCTCACCTAAATTTGATAAGAAAGAAATAAGGAGTTTTATGATTTTGTGGATTATAAAATCGAGAAGCCAAAAAAATAATACGGTAAAAGAATGTCGAGAGAAATGAAATAGTGAATTATAAGAAAAAACGAGTTCTGAGATTTTGTGGATGATAAAATCGAAAAGCCGAAACAATAATACGGTAAAAGAATGTTGAGAGAAATGAAATATTGAGAGATTTTACAAAATGTGATTAAATATTTCTGATTAAGGAACGGAATAATTTTATTCCAATAAAAAAATATTAATTTATCTTTTTTTTTATTATTATGAAAAATAGTAAATAACAAAGATGGGATCTTTGATAAATATTTAAGTTTGGAGTAAATCTAACACTGATACATAGTAATGAATTTAACGAGGTTACTTTTTTCAAAAAATACATATATAATTATAGGAAAAAATATTATTTGAAAGATTTTTATAAGAAAATAATTGAAAGACAACCTGCTATAAATTAAACAGTTCTTGAGTAATATAGATATTTATTGAAATAAATATAAAGATTATTAGCGACAAAAATACCCAAGTTAATTGAAAATGGGCGGCATAAAGTCAATTAAAAAAAAATATGGCAAAAGTATCTTTTACATTTTTAGCGGATCGGTAGACCTCATTTATTTTTTCGTTAGTTTTTATTATTATTATTTTTGTAAGTGATGATGTCAACGCAAATCAAACAAATAAACTCAAACGATCAAACCCACGAACACCAAAATAAACATGAACGGAAACACAGATTCTTGAAATATCAACAACGCAAGTTCTTATTTTTCTTCGCACTTTCTCTCTCGAATTCCCAGTTTATCTCCTTAATAGCATGATTTGCGTTGTTGATGTCATCACTAACGGAAATAGTAAAAAAAATGACTAACGGAAAAGTGGAATAGGTCTACCAATCCGCCAAAATAATTGAATTTAAGTACTTTTACTATAGTTTTTAAATTGACTCTATGCTGCTCTATTTTCAAACAAGTTGGATTTTTTGCCGCTAATATATAATACATGAGTTTGAATTTGTGACATTACGGTCATTTTGGAGATGGGATAATGAGGACTGACTTTGCACCCTCATGGTTGGTGGGTCGTCATTTAATGGGGGCATTTGTGACTTTTTTCATGTGCACTTCTTGGCCACCACTAGAGCTGCACAAGGTTGAGTCGCGATGCATCGCGATGAAAATCGCAAAAATCGCGAAGTCCCGGGTCGCGATGCATCGCGATGGGCTGGGTCGCGGAAGTCGCGATTAAGTCGCGATTCAGCGAGGTTCCAAGACTCATTTTATCGGCAAAAGTTTCTATTTGTTTCTAATGTTTAATTTTGTTAGTTTTTACCCGAATTTAATTATCAATATTTATTATTTAAGTATGTTATTTATTTTAAAATTAATAAATATGATAAAACAAATAAATAAACATGATAAAACAAGATATTAAAAAAATACGGGGATCCAAGATAATACTTTAGTATGTTATTATTGTGTAACATATTATTAATTTTGATTTATAAGTTAATTTTTAAGTTGTAATATATGTTAATAAGTATTAATTTGTAATATATTAATAATTATTAAAATTCTAAAACAAATAAGTAAATATGATAAAACAAGATATTAAAAAAAAGTTGTATTATTCATTGTGAATATTACAATATGGTGGAAGAAGTTGTAAATATTCAGTGTAAATATTACAAGATGCCTCACTAAAACCTCTCTTGTAAAACCCTCCTTAGGGACATAAAACCAAGAGAGGAAAGAGCACATCATATTGGCGTTTACATTGCGTCACTCGGGGAACCAGTCGTTAAACCTTTGCGTCATAAGCTCTAGCTCCGTTGGCTCGGACCGTTGGGCGATGGTGGGGTTGCTGAACATCCAATCGTTCAACACCACCGCTTGCTCGAGGTGTGTGGGAGTTGTTGACGCCCTCCGGTCGTCGATTATATGCTGAGCCGAGCTGAACGCGCTCTCCGAAGCAACGCTGGAAATGGGGATGGACAGTATATCCCTCGCCATTCTCGCCAATATCGGGAATCTTTCCCGTTGATTCTTCCACCATCCAATCACATCGAACTCGACGGAGTCCTCGTCGATCCGCAGGCCGTAGTACCGCTTCAGTTCTTGCGGGGCACCGTCCGTTTCCTCCGCTCGTGCCGGTGGCGTAACGGATCCCGATGCTTCTCCGCGATCCAGTCTTTGCTTCAGTCTCCGGACAAATGCTAGGCCGGTCTTGGTTGGGCTTTCCATAACTGCCCTTTGCTCCGCCTCCACGTTGAACTGTGGGAACCGCCGGTCGTATTCACTGTAAAGTTCATAAAAAGCTTCATTAACAACCTTAATATAATCAGTGTAATCCACCCCTAAGTTTGTCCCGATTGCTGACATCAAAGGCCCGAACGTAAACATAATACGGGGATCTAAGATAGCACCGAAACAATACAAAAAAGGGGGTGGATCCCAATAATTTTTGAATTTTGCAACCATTCCCTCAATCAGGGGCGAAATAACAAGGTCATTTGCGAATTCAGAAAAAGTGTTTGTAATTTCGTAAGGACCCGAAAGACCATGATTCAAGGAAGGTTGTCTTTGGTTTGAAAAATTTAAAGTAACAGCGTAAAAGGGTTTAAGGAATTGGGTGAATTTCTGGGCCATTTCCCATTCTGCCTCCGTGATCCGCTCCGAGGCCTCTAGTTCGGTGAGGAGGAAAGCGCTTAACGGTAATCTCTGTCTACAAACAACTGAAAGCATTAGATATGTAGAGTTCCATCGTGTATTGTTGTCTAAACCAAACTTATTAGCTTTATGATTGTGCTCTTTACAAAATCGTCTCCACCTAACAACGGTTTGAGAATGCCGGATCCAATCGACAACGCCGCGTATTTTGTCAACGTGCCCTGAAATATTTCGTTCCCCCGTTCTAGCAATTAAATTAATGATGTGACAAGCACATTTTTGATGTAAAATATTACGAAAAGGAGAACCGGGCAAACTATTTTCTAAGATAGTAATAGCGGCGTTATTGTTTGCGGCATTGTCTAACGTAATAGAAATGATACGATTTTGCAAACCCCAATCATTGAATAATTCTATTAATTTATCGGAAATGTTTTTGCCGGTATGGCGACACTCGAATGGTGACATGTTTAAAAGTTTTTTACATGGATCCCAATTCTCGTCGACGTAATGGGCGGTCAGACTCAAATAGTCGTTAAGACTCGGACCGCTCCACAAGTCGGTGGTAAAAGCAACGTTAATGTTGGACATTTTGAAAAAATCGACCAAATAATTTTTTTGCATTTTGTAAGCAGACTCCATGTCCCTGGTATATGTCGTACGGGAAAACTGTTCGTAAGACGGATTAACCCTTTGCATATATTGTGTATGCGCAGGGTTTTCCACCAAAATCATCGGTGGTGGCCCACCACTATGGCCTTTCACGAGTCTTCTCATAAGCGGAAATAGGATTTGGACTTCGGGGTGGCTGATTTAAATTTGTAGTGTAACAGAAATGGTTCATTTGTAATTTAAAAAAAAATTAGTGCTAAAAATGATCAATTAAAAAAAATTGGGGGGCTGGAACCACACCACTCTTGTGAGTGGTTCCGCCTATGAGTCCTCTCCTAATTATCAGGTGCATTATCCACAATTATGTGCCATTCACAGCTTTCGTGGTCCTTCATAAGATAAAATGTTTTTCTTTTTCACTATTACTAGTGGATTGGCACCGCATGAAGGCATAGAATTATTCATAAATTACGATGAAAATGTTGATCAAAATTTAATTATATAATTTTTTTTTATGTAATTAGAAGACATACATCAACATCTAACTATATTACTCATCAATCACATAATTTATTCTATAATGTCATTATTGACAATTTTGACTAATTATAATTATATATATTTTTGTTTAACAATAGAGGAGTCCCACAATTTCATGAGCGAAATTATTGAACAGGTGAAGAATAAAATTCAAACAATAAATATAGTTGTGCATAAGTTAATGTATTAAATTAGTATTATATATCAACCGTGGTTCATGGAGCAGAGAGATGAATACTAATTCATATTCTCTCTGACTCTTCAAGCCTGTGTGTACCGTTTTTTTTTCTTGCAATCCCCGTATAATGTTAAGAATAAAAAACCCTACATAGATTTATTTCCCATGAAAATTAACCATTGGAATTCAATCAATTAAAGTGCAAACCTGACACTGCGATATTGAATTATAAAGGATAAGTGAAATAAAATTAGACAATTAGTGTATACGATTTTCCTTTTAAAAATTAAAAGCTCTACAAAAGAAATTTCTCGTTTTAGAGTAAGCTTTTAATTAGTTAAATCATAATGGTTATAATAATATATCATAGTTGGGACTTGGAAATGTAACGAATATAGTTATTGGTGTTTAAAATTAGACTTTTATTCTTCATCTGTCTTGATGAAATAAAACTCAACATTCAATAAATGAGATTATATGGAATTGAAATCCAAAATTACAAATATCATTAATTAAAAGAAACATATAATGAACGAATTAAGATCAAGAACAATAACGCTCAAACCTCATTTCACTGTGTCAGTACACAATCCCGTTCATTGCTTCATATTGTCCACCGTACGTCTCTTACGTCTTCATCGGGAATCGTAGTGAAAATGCCTTGTGTAGCCCTCCACGGCGTCGGGTTCTCGGAAAAGTCTCCACGGTGATTGATTGTGCGGGAAAACTCCTCTTTTAAAATACAATATACCTTTAAACTTCTACAAAATCTTGAATAGCCAGAGCTCGAATAACTTGTCTCACCTTTTCTTCCCATCTGTGGAGTGAAAACGATTGCTTGGAAGTTGTATCATTACACCGTAATGGTTGTCATTTAAGGTCTCAAAAATGACCCTTCATTCACATACTATTAAATCTGTAATGGTTACAAGTTATTGAAAGCATACATTAAAACTTAACAAATCTCAATCCATTAAACCTATTGAAAGCAAAACATTAAATTAATATGAAAACTTAAAAAAAAAAATCTAAATTCTTAACAAATAGCAAATTTCAATACCTCCCCCACAAGTCTTAATTTTTTTTTTATAAATTCTCATGAAATTCCAAATCTCAATCATTTCTCCATACTTTGCCATGTCACTTGCGAGTTCCTCCTTTTATAATATATAGATTTATGACACAATTATCATTGCATTATTTATAGATCATAATGCACGAACAAGTCCTATATTTTAGTATGTAAAAAAAAAGTCCTATATTTTTAGCCGTTTTGAAGTTAATATACGTGAAACGGCTCAACATTGAGCTTTCTATCTTTGAAATGGGGAAATTCAAATTCTATGACACCGGAGGCATGGTCGCCCGCCTACTCGGGCAGCGGATGCCCGTGCCCATTGCGGGCAGCTTGCTTGCCCTTATTTTTTTTTTTAATATTCGTAAAATATTAAGTTAAAATGAGATTTTTAATTTATTTTATATATCTTTTATGTTTTAGTTTGTAATTTGTTAAAGCCAATGGTATTAATTGGGCAGGCACGATCAACGTCACTAGAACTAGAAGAGACAGTTTGACTCGCAACAATTTGATATAATTGATACATCAAGGGACATAAATATCATAGACTATTTCAAAAATATCTATACTATACAGACAGTGGACGAATAAGATTGACTGAGATCACAACTTGTAATATCAAGAATCTAGTACTAATAGGAAAGATGTATATACGAAGACAAATTTAGTTGCTAAATAAAACAAGGTAAACAAGCTACGCAACCAATAGCCACTTTTATTGCAATTTTTTTAGGGTTCATCAGCTTGTTTGGAGCAAATCTGGCCATAAGCCCAACGCCTGAAGCCCGGTTCAGCCTCAGAAGAAGGTACGGGCAGACATGCCCAAGGTCAGTTAAGACGGGCCTGACTGATGAAAATAATATTTGATATTTATTTTTTAATCATTATTTTATTTTTTAAAATTTATGGATATAAGTAGTAACATTAATATATGTATATATAAAAAAACAAAGCTTCAAATGGACAGTTGGGCAGCTAGTTGGACGCCCGGGAACCACCGCGATCTGGGCCTCATTGGGCTTAGGCAGGGCAAGTCAAAACGGTGTTTTTGGTTCAGGTAAGTTATAATTTTTATTTTTTAAATATATTTTTGTGTTTTTAATTTTCATATAGTGTTCTTGAGTTTATACGGTATTCTTAATGCTCAAATAGTGTTTTTAATGTTAATTTGATTTTTGTGTTCTTGATATTCATATTTTGTTATTGAGTATGCATATGTGTTTTAAAGTATTGACTTAAAATTTTCAACCAATTCAAAAAGTAACGATTTTAAGGCTATACACTGGAATTTGAATTTATAAAAAAAATTCTCATGGAAAAATATGTAAGGATTAAATTGTTGATGATAAATGCAACATGAAATGCTACAACATATATAGTGGCATATATTTATTCTACACAGTTTAGAGTCGTTAAAACATCAATGATACTTTAAATTAATAAAAATTTCTTTGAGGACCTATATTATATTCGTAATTAGAGTCGTAGTCTCCATTGAGACCCATAACTAAATTCAACTACTAGTACGAAATATGGATCATATCACGGCTCAGAATCGTAGCGTAAAATTTACACCATGGTATTTAAGCCTTAAGTAAGGTATGAAAGTCTAAACTTTATGCAGCGGATATGGTCATAAACAAGAAAAAGCTTGGCACACAGAGATCTCGGATACGTGAGCTTTTTAGATTATAACCGAATTTCGACGTTTAGGCCCTCAAAAACATCAATTTTTGCTTCAGGTAATTTTTTTTTTCATTTTTACGGGGATATTTTTCTTGACATTCATATAGTGCTTTTAATGTTCATATAGTGTTCTTGAGGTTCATACGGTGTTCTTGATGTTCATATAGTGTTTTTAATGTTCATATAGTGTTCTTGAGGTTCATATGGTGTTCTTGATGTTCATATAATGTTTTTAATGTTAATTTGATTTTGGCGTTCTTGATGTTCATATTGTGTTCTTGAGTATGCATATGTGCTCTAAAACATTGATTGAAAATTTCCAACCAATTCAAAAAGTAACGATTTTGGAGCTTATACATTGGAATTCGAATATAAAAAAAATTCTCACGAAAAAATATGTAAGGATTAAATTGCGGCCGATAAATGCTACAACATATATAGTTGCATTTATTTGTTCTACCCGGTTTACAATCGTTATAACATCAATGGTACTATAAATTAATAAAAAATTCTTTTGGGCCCTGTATTATATTCGCAATAAGAGTCGTAGTCTCCAATGAGACCCATAACTAAATTCAACCACTAGTACGAAACATAGATTATACCACGACGTAGAACTATAGAGTAAAATTCACACCATTGTATTTAAGCCTCGAGAAAGGTACGGAGGTCTAAACTTTATGCAGCAGATATCGTCATAAACAAGAAAAAGCTTCGCACACAGAGATCCCGAATACGTGAACTTTGATTTTAGTTGAATCTCGACCGTGTTCGAAAAGTAAAAGGAGAACAAAAAGGTGAAGAAGACTTTCAACACAACATAATCCCAACCTGAAAGTTGTAAGTAATTCTCTCTATGAATGTGTAACTCATTCTTCATCTCGAGCGGGTATTTGGGACAAGCTATCCAGCTGACACGTGCTCCATGTTTGCGCCTTTTTCGCCGAACTAGAGTATTTGACTGAATAGTCGTTGTAAGTTTGACACTGTGCTCCTTATCTTTCACTCGTCTTGATTCAATTGATCCGGACAGAATTAAAGATGATTCCGTCTTTCGCTTGCTTTGCTGTCTTCAAATAGCTTTTGGGCCTTTGGTCCTTTAGCTTCTATTCGTGGGTTTTTATGATTGCCAGTTGACTTGTCTTGGGCTTTTGGCTTTGTATTGGGCTCATTTAAATATCGCATATTATTTTGAACCTTTTATTGTTTAATTACGAATTTAATTAATTCATAATTCACATGATATGTCGTATTAATAAAAAAGATGAGTTTGTACATCAACAATTACGACGATAGGTAAATGGTAAAAACATGATAGACTCGATCAACTCGGTTAATAAATGAATTAGACACGATTAGCATAATAAGACCAAGAAGCGGCACAAATATCTATTGCCAAAGCAAGAAGTATCTAAATCTCAATGAAAAAAAAAACAATTTATTTTATTTACAATTTCAAAGGGATAGCCCTTGATCACGATTGTATTAAGAAAAAAATAGTTATAAAACACAAAGAAGTATCCATGTTAAGCGGATTTTTTTTTCTTCTTCACGAATATGGGTGCTTAGAGCCGTACCCATCGAAAGAGAAGTTGAAAGAGTACTATCCCGTCCCCAACCGAACTTTATCGGAATATCTCAGTTACTGATCCTTAAATATATAATTATCCATGAACTAAATTAGTCAAAGTTCAACTAATGGTTGGTCTACCAAATGGACTTTCCGAATCGCATAAAGCAATAAAATACAGTGTCTTACATTTTTTTTGTTGTTGCAACAATATAAAATACAGTGTCTTACATGTGGCCATCAAATGGCCAAACAATATTATTCTTGGGTGACTAAAGTCTTGATGGACCATGTGCTTATTCATACAAAATAAGCCTTTGCCCATGAATGCAATCACACGATGGGGATATTTTATCCTTCATTATTGCTTTTGCTAAGAATATAGAATCAAATGCCACTTTGGAAGAGAGAATCGTTAAATAATGTTGGGTAAATAGCGGCATAAGTTTTTATTTTAGAATAATTAATGCAGATGTGTTTATAATTTTATTTGTTTTTGACAGCGTAATTCATATGTTTGTTAGCAACTCAAGTATTCGGGACTTAAAGTTTGTTAGAAACTCAAGTGTTTGGGACTTAAAAGTTCTGTTCATGAAGTCTTATTTTTAATTTATTTTAATTATTTTTCAATTAGTTTGAATATTTGGCAATAACGTGGCAGTAAAAAAACAAGAATCAACGTATAAGTTGACGTTTAGGTACTTGAGGTGCTAAAGAAATATAATATGAAGAATTATCTAAACTAATTAGTAAAACATGAGGACTTATGCCATCAAAAATAAGATTTAAAAATTATCTGCACTAATTACTAAAACATGAGAAGTTAAGCTTTCACTTATGTTTTATGTACGTAGAAAATAGTTTCTTCAAGGATAAAAGATAGAAATGATCTTTAAATTACTAATAGGATCCTTGCATGTTGTAAGATTTTAAGGTAGTCATGGATATTGGATAAATTTTGAAGAAGCCCAAATCGTTTAACCATAATCAGCCGAATACCCGCTACCCGTTTATCCGGTTAATCCTTAAACCAAGTTGGAATTTAACCTAAGTAAAACAAAAATTGTTTTAATATAAACAGGTTTATGACTACAATAAAAGAATATCTTTCTAATCTCTTAGAGCATAATCGAGTTTATTAAAAACTTAAAAAAAATTGTCCAATTTGATAATAACTCGATTTGAACTCTTTCTAACTGAGCTAACTCGATCAGAACCCTCCCAAGTCCCAACCTACACGATTTTTACTAAATCCGGCAATCACCCCATCCAAAACCGTTAACCGAGCACCAACCCACTCGTGAAAGTGATTAAATTTTTTGCTAAATCTTGTTAAAAATAGTAATACTAAAACCGTACAATAAATAAATAAATTATAACTGCTTAAAATTTTTAATCTCTCCCGTTTAAGATATATCTCAATTTATATTCTCGGGTTTTTACATTATTTTGGAACTCTTGCACCTTCTTTATTATTTTATTTTTACTCCGCAATCCAAATAATAATAATTACGATTCAATGATTTTATTCAGCTTTATGATACCAATAAATAGACATGGTTAGGGACCGTTGAAATTTGATTTCTTTGTTTATAGTTGTATACGTATGCTATACCTATAAATCAAATATATTTTAAAAAAATATCATCTTGGGCGTCAGTTAAATTATAAACTTATGGTTAGATGCGCCTTTCAGTGCGGAATTTTTTTTGTATAATTAAAGAAGATTTTAAATCCGATAAAACAGTAATTTCGCATGATTTTTACTTAAAAATATTAATAAATTACTTGATTTTTGTTTAAAAAATGTAATAAATAATTGAAGAATATGTACCAGTTCTAACCTAATTTCACTCATTTTTTATTTTAATAATTTAAATCTTCTTCTATTAACTTTGTTCTTAAAGAAATTAGACCAAATTGGAAGAACTTATTATTTTATAGAACGTATGATAAAAAGAGCGTAAATTATATCCATCACCACAACTGATTATAATTTTGTATACTTTTGCCGGTTTCCCAACTATATGATATCTTTAATATAATATCATAAACACAACTAGGAGTGAGACTGACTGACACATGGATGGAAGAGATTGAAACATATGGGATATGGCAAATCTCAGTATTAAGAAATATAAGTCATTAAAACAATTTTGTAATCAATTATTATGTGATATATAGATATAGTCATATATAAGAGTAGAGATTTGATCTCTATTTGAATAATGAATATATATGTGTGAATGTTTTGTGTCCAAGTCAAGGCCAATCACATTATGCCATCTTATAGCAGTAGATAAGAATTTGGCGTTTTCAGCAACACCCGAACATCCACGTCTTGTCTCATCTGCTTTACATTTCATGCATATTTAACTCTCCCAATAAAATAGAACCGGACAGAAAGTCCGGATTTCGGAAACAGATCGAGATCCGACAGTTCAAATAAATTTACGAGGGTTATCAATTTTGAAAGCCCTGCAATTTATTTTTTTTAGCTTCTTATTTTGTAAAATGATCATATGACACTTTTTATTTTACAATTTTTTCTACATTTAACTTTTTCGGTTAGCTCTTTACTAATTTTTTAAGGAAGAATAATTTTTTGTGGTTGTACACTTGAAGCCAAATATAGGATGAAATACGATAAATAGGGAATTTGAAGATTTATTTGGCTCCAAGACTTCCAACATAAAAAATAATTTTCCGAAGTATTTTTTGTGTGTAAAAACTAATGGAAATTTAATAGAAAGGCCAAATATAGATAAATTTACAAAATTAGGGGTGTCATATAATCATTTTACAAAGTGATGAGCTCAATAAAGATTAAAAAGAAAGAAAGTTGGAGGGCTTCTAGAATTTAGAGCTCAATAAAAACAAAAAATAAGTTGGAGGGCTTCTAGAATTTATCACCGAATTTGTAATTTTACACAAGTAAAATTAAATTGCTATCAAAATAATTAATTTAAATGAAACCAAAATCAGAACTACCTCTTCAAAATGAGAAAGCTCAAAATTACATATCCGGAAGTAATTTAATATGTCTGTGTTGAAACAATTATACTGTAAGAAAATACAACCATTCGTTATATTTTTTTCATTTTACATTTACAGTCTACCACAACAAAGTATTTATTTAATCGGTACTTGAATCCAGTATTACTATACCATTTGTAGCAATATATCAGATCTAACTAGGGGTGAAACCGGTACCGATAATCGGTTAATTAGCTTTTTTTGGTATTGGTATTGAAAAATCGAGATATTTTTTTTTGGTATTGGTATTGGTATCGGTTCTAAAATTTATTGATTTTTTATCAAACCGAGACCGAGACCGAAACCGAGAAAAAAGAAAAGAAAACCGATAAATAAACCGAGACATAAACCGGGAATAATCTGGGGCAAAATCCAAAAATAATACAAACTACCATGTCCGAAATTCGGATTCCGAAGTATAAAAATACATGTCTAATACGTAAAAACATCAAACATAATTAAATGACATGTAGTTCACTAATTTTATAAGAGAGTGCCTTAATTTTTTTTAATAAAAATGACATGTAGTACACTCCAAAACGACATGTAGTTCACATCCGATACCGATACCGATATTCGAGAAATTTGGCTATCGGTATCAGAATTGGTATCGGTATCGGAAACCGATAACCGATAAGTATCGGTTATCGGTTTTAAACTAAATTTATCAGTTTTTTTATAAACCGATCCGGGATCGATACCGAAACCGAGACGATACCGAGAAACGGTTACAAAATTTTCACCCCTAGATCTAACCATCCAAATTAATTAACCTCTTTATGTAATATTTTAAAAGATAATTATGAAACTGATAACTTTGGATTCCGGATAAAAGCTAAACCAGATTACCGATTCTGCTTTATTCCCAAAACTAAAGAACTGGAGTGGTTTTTTCTATATTTACACCATTATATATACCCACTATAGGTATATTATATATATATATGATATATGTCAGTGTGGAAACAATTATATCATAAGAAAATTGAACGGTAGAGAAGGAAATTAAAAAATTAACTGCACAGCCTGTGCTGCTTAGATAATTGGTCATCTAAGATTCTATACAACTTGATTGGTTGTCTGATCTCAATTCAAGTATTTGTTTGTGCCATCAAGCTAAATCATATCTGTTTTCATTTTTCATGAAATTTATTTAAGAACTAGCATAAGTTCCTACTGTTTTCACTTTTGTGGTGGCATAATTTTATTTCACAATCAAAATTCTCAATATTTACTATTTTTCACGGTCAATGTTTTTAATGTTCACAATTTTACTTCTCTCTATAATTTTGTCCACTTTTTCAATTTTAAATAATAGAAGTGCCCTTAGATCTCGGATATGAGTCATTTATGAAAGAGTGAGAATTTTGTTAAGCCTATTGAAAAAATGCACTATATTTAAGCGAGAAGCAAAATAATAAATATTGTGAACTTTGACTATGAAGCAAAATATTAAATTGATACTATTGCAAAAATTAAATATTAGATACATATTGTTGGGTATATTTTCTATATATGATGATAATGAGAAACAAATTAAAGCAAAAACAGTAGCAAGTAGAATTATTAATACATATCTTTGTATTCGTGGATTGACGAGCACCGGCTTGTCGCTATGATCCGGAAATTGTTCATGATATCCTGTAAAAAGAGAAAACCGTTAGGGATTCCTGAGACGCGTTGGACGCTCTCCTTAAAGCTTGATTCGCCTCCTCCACGTGCTTGAGGTTCGTTAGACGATAGCTTCCCAGGATATAACGGGATAACCGAGAACTCCGTAGCACTTCGAAGTTCACCGGCAAACTGAAACTTCTTGAACTCCGTTACCGAATGCCTCACGACATAAAACAATGGGAAGCATGAAAAATTGAATTTGCGGAGTGAAAAACCGGGAAGCAAACTCATAGTTTCTAGAGAGATTTTCAGAAATAGGTTTTGCAATGGTGTGTCGAAAGGGTTCGAGATCACCTCAATTTATAGATGCAGGATTGAGACATTGAATTGATTAACAATCAATTCTATAACGGCTAATAATAAATTGCAATTAATCCGTAACGTAATAAATTGAATTCAATATTCATAACGGTTATAATCAATATAGCTGTTTTACGTAACGTTCATACGTCGGAACCTAATTCTAGTAATTGGATAGAGCGTTCGTCTCGAGTATTCGACATTTCGACCGACTCGACGCTATCTCAATTTTATTTAACTGCAATTATTTCCAACACATATGCCGCTATTAACTTTCTATTTAATGATCTAAGTCAATTAGTAAACCAGAAAGGGTTTTTTTTCTATGGCTAGAAGCTTACTATGCCTATATTTTCCAAATTTGTACACATCAAACTAGTTTATTTTTCAGAGAAACAATAATAATGACCTTTCATTCACATGGGGTTTATATGACATGACATGTCAAATTAAGGATGAGTGGAGCACTAATTTATTAAGTGAAATGAATGGGTAATAGATGTTTTACTTATATCTACATATATTAATTTTTTCAAAATAATAGAATTGAAGATTTAGACAGCAAAAAATGTAACTCGTCCATTTCCTCAAGACTAAGCAGCCCAAATAATTTAGTAATGGTCCCAAAATATATATGGATATATATATATATATATTTATATTTATATTATAAGATATGGTTTTGGAAAGTACATAAGCAAGCCAAGGACAAAGTTGAACTTTTGACCTTTTCATAGCTTAAATTGCAAGCGACCCTCTTCAATTTGGTCACAGCATTAGATTGTGTTCTCAACAAAAAGAAATAGATAATGTAGATAAGGGCATTTTATTTTTCCTTTTCACGTTTGATAAAAAAGATATTTATTGCATAAATACCTAATCTTGTACAAAGTGCACCGGCACATTCCTAATTTAGTTTTTATTTTTATTTTTATTTTATACTAGTAATAGTACCTAAAGGCCATCAAATAATGTCAATGTATAATTCCGTCCAGATTGTGTAAATATCTATTTTACGACATCGACAGAATTAGACGTTGACACTGTTTTCAGGCCTCTAGGTACTGTCGCTAAAAAATGAAGAGAGAAAGATTGAAAAAAAAACAAGTACATTTTAGTACAAAATTGAGTATTTATGCCGTAAATATCCTTGAATAAAAGTATTTATTCTGGGTAATTACAAGCTTTGAATGGTAAGCATTTAGGCCAAGACTCATAAATAAGGAGTGGAAGAGGAGAGAGAAAAACCAGAGAAAAACAAAAGAGAGAGCTTCATCATCATCATGATCAGCACACCTTTGGGCTTGTCTGTTTCACAACTCAACTCTTGAATTCACTTCTGTCTTGTGTCTTCTGTCTCTTACAAGTGTGTGCTCTTCCTTGGCCTTGATTTCTGCACCAAACCACTCACTTCTCACTGTAAGTTATCACACCTTTACACATAGATCTTCTTCTTCTAACTTCATGTACAAACTGGATTCTATGCTTTACTAATCTTCTGGGCTAAACTAACTAAAAAAAATAAAAAAACTTTGATGCAAAAGAGGCAAAGAAGAAAATCTTGGGTCAGACTGAAGCAAGAGCAGTTCAATTCTTGCTCTTGATGAATTCTAGTGAATTTGTTTTCGATGACTTTTGCCGCATTTTTTTATTTTTAAGATCTGTAGTATGAGGAACCATATATTATATAATATCGGGATTTTCTGAAAATATTATCTGGTCCTAGTTGCAGAGTTTGATAAACTCAAGAACAGTGTTATCTTAATTATCTTAGATAGCTTAATTTCACGAGGTTCTACTGTATTTAACAAACTCGAAGACATTTCAATCACACCACCGGTTCTTCTTGTTTTGTCGTGCTTCTCGGAATTACGGATTTACGGATTCCGAATCTGTTTCATTTCAGCACAGTTTTGGACGCAAAGATGGCTGCTAATTTGCATTCTCTCCAGAAAGATCAGAGGGAAGAAAGGAACACTCATCTTATTGAGGTAGTCCCGGAAATCCGTTCGCTACAACGCCTATTTTTATCGTATATTTTATCCCGGCAATTCAATTTGTTACTTGTGATGTAGGTTACCAGCAGAGAAAAACAGCTGGTAATGCTGATACACACCAAAGGTTTATTGAGCACGGATGTTCGGGAACTGTATCGGAAAGTGCGTTCTGGTTACGAGGAAATCATTGTTAACGATAACAACAACGACCCATCGGAGCTTCAAGATACAGAATACTTTCTGTGGAAGCTTCACTACAAGCACATCGACGAGTTTCGTAAAAGGAGAAAGAAAGTTTCTGAATCGGAGAGCAAGAAGTCAAAATCCGGGGAGCAACATAGCACCAATCACCTTGAGGGGTTCAAGCTATTTCTTTCGGAGGCAACCGAGTTCTACCATAATTTGATCGTGAAGATCAGGAGACGAAACGGGGTTCCGGACGAGCCCTCGTTTTCCAGAAACGGTTTGGTTTCTCGAGGCTCGGAAACGAAGGCGACTAGGATGTGCCAATTCTTGTGTCACCGCTTTTTGGTCTGTCTCGGCGATCTCGCTAGGTACAGAGAACAGTATGAGAGGCCCGACGTTCAAAACCATAGCTGGTCCACGGCAGCCACTCATTACATGGAAGCTACTGCGATTTGGCCGGACAGCGGAAATCCCCAGAATCAGGTATTTTTCTTCTTCGAAGAGCCATAAGTCACTGTCTCGTGATTCCGTCTTAAATTTATTAAATAATACGCGTACAAGTTCCATGGTACAATAGGACACTTAACGTTAAGAACAATCTGAATATGTCTAACACCACCGGTACTCATTTTATTCAATGTTCACAAACGTATTATACGATTGTTAAAAATTATCCGCATTGATAGACGAATTTTTCGTTCATTTTTTACATTACATGACGGCTTTCTCCAGTTAGCCGTGTTGGCGACGTACGTGAACGATGAGTTCCTTGCTCTGTACCACTGTATAAGAAGCCTTGCTGTTAAAGAGCCCTTTCCTGATGCTCATGATAATCTAATAGTTCTGCTAGAAAGGGTAAAATCTTCAAAACCAAGACTTCTTTGTTTCTTATTTCATCATTTGTTTATCTATTAACTGTTTTTTGTTTTCGTTTTTCGTTTTGTTCGATCCTGCAGAACAGGCCTTCGTTTTCGCCATCTCCTTCAAGTGAGACACACTTCAATTACTTGAAACCCTCAGAGAGATGCATTGCCAAGGCGGATTCGGAATCGAGTGATGACTTCTCGTTCGGAAACGGGTTGAAAGCTAAACAAAGTTGCTCAGTGGAAACGGATTTTTGGTCTCTATTCATCAAACTAATTAGTTTCTTCTACATTAAATCCAGGTTAACTTTCTATTGGGATTCAACTCCGGTTTGATTCGGAAACCAGACAAACCGTCACGTACTGATACATGTCTGTTTGTGTGAGTGCAGTTTCGATGACTTTCCGTTTGCTTTTGCGTCGGTGATGAGAGAATTGGATGTGTTGATGGCGCTAGATGATCAAGAACTGAAAGCCTCCCTCGAATCGTACCGGCATATGGATTCCGTGAGGAAAGGTCCTCACCGAGCTCTTCAAGCTGTATCAGTACTTCTCTACACCTTGCAGAATCTGATCAACGGTCCAAAACCGAAAGGTCTCGAAGACAGAAATGGCATCCTAGTGATTTCCCATAAGAGATGGGCGTTGCTTTCGACGTTCGTTATCATGGGACGCTTTGTGGATCGATGTTGGAAGACGAGTAGGACGATATCTTGTCCTCTTTTGCCCGCTGTGCTCGTATTTGTTGAGTGGCTTCCAAACAAGTTCAACGACGGTGATGAGCTCTGGGTGGACGAGAAATGCAGGCTTTCCATGTCTTACTTCTTTGGTTCCTTCGTCGATCTTTTGAAGAAAATCGGAGCTGATAAGAGCACAGGCGATCCGTCCGACACGAATCCTCTATGGGAAGACTATGAGCTGAGGGGCTTTACGCCTGTTTCGCGATCGCGAGAGTTGTTAGATATGTCATCTCATTTCGAATGCGTGGGTGATTTTGAAAAGGGGACCGAATCCCGTGTAAATCGGCTTATCGCCGCGGGACAGATCATGTACGATCAGTCGAGAGGGGAGCTTTTCACTCAGTATGTTGCAGAGTTTGATAAACTCAAGGAAACAAAAAATGATCAGAAACGGAGATCAAAAGAACGCCCGAGAGCAGAGGGCGAAGACGAAGAGGTTATTCTGTTTAACCCTCTGATAAAAGTTTACTCCGTGCCGGTTTGTGAGCAAGCCCCAAAAGCGACGGAAGAACTACCACGTGATGATTTCCTCCGCCATGCAAAGTCGCTCCTCGTGGCGCAAAACCCGGCACAAGGCCATGATTTTTCAGATAGCTCGTTCAAAATGCCTGCATCGCAGCCGGTATCTGCAGGGCCTCCCTCGCTCAGTGGTTGGGTGATCGAAGAGAGAAAACCGAACAGTGTTCCTCGCAACATAAAACATGTCTTGGCCCCTATAGAGGAAGCACCTTCTGAATCTGTATCTAGGCTTTCGGGAGCCGCTAATCCCGGTTCGTCGCCTACCGGACGCGACACTTTATCGCCCTACGCTGCTCCCCTGCCATCGGCGCCTCTGCTGCCCGACAACGCAGGATGGTACCTCAAAGCCACCGAAGCAGAGAAACTCATCGGCTACACGAGCCCAGCAAAACTCCCGAACAGCTACGCCACTGGTCCGGCGCTCGTCCACCTGACTACCCAACGGCAAATGACTTCATCCGAGTGGCTCCGTCACTACCTGCAGACCCACCAAAGCGTTGCGGACCACAGTGGCGGGGACCAAGCATGGCCGTGGCCATGGCCACCGTACTACTACGCCAACCCGCTCGCCCCGGGCGCGACGGTGCAAGTGGAGACCCCTCCGCTGTGCACGGCGTTGCCTCTGGACTACGGCACCGACAGGCTGCTCTACGGGTACCCGAGGCCGAGCCCTTTCGTGTGCGGAGCGGTGACCGACGAGCCGCAGCCGCTGCTGCAGTACTTGAAGGAGAGGGAGAGGCAGCTCCTCCAGGGCCGTGATCCTGGGGCAACGGCTTACATGGGATTGGGTCCCACGTACATGGGAAACTGACGACAAACATATCGTCGTAACAACCAATATACAGTCGTTTTGCATGAATGTCGTATGTACCGAAAGATCAAGCGTTTGTTTGTGTATATTTGTGTAGAGTGACTAGTGATCTTTGAAAGAATGCGGCAAAAATCTTAAGTTTCTAGTGATTATCCTGCAGGATTTCCGAAATTATTGTTCCGTTATATATATAGATATAGATTAATAGTAAATGCCAAATGGAGAAATAACAATCGATTGATATCTCTTAAAAATTGAATTTTTAGCTTAAAAAATGTGCGAGCTTCCTAACCCAATGGAGAATTACGGGAACGGTTGGCCGCTTTTACGGACAAAGTATTTCATATACGAAGATAAAGACATACATTATCATTAAATGTCCGAGATTACAAGAAAAAGCAAGAGATAATTTTTTTGAGAAACACATTCAAATTTTCTTGGAAAATAAAAATTTGGTTTAGGGCTGAAAAGAAAAGAAAAAAACCGTAAACCAAATATTAAATCGATAAAACAAAATTTACCGATATTGTATATACCGCGTGCATCAAATTTAAAGGTTAAAACCGAATATACCGTATAAAAGTTGAATTCTTAGATATCATTCAGTTACGATATTCGGTTATCATAAAATAAACTGAACCGTAAATTTATAATTTTATTTTATTATAATTTTATATAATACTTTATTAGTTTCATATCGGGTCTGATTAATATCATATTGTTTGTTTTGTTGAAAAACTGATATGAATCTACGAGAGTTTGATTAAGATCGAGGCATCGAATTTGTTCTTAGTAGACGAAAGAGAAGCATAAAATTCTCTGATCTGGGATCGAAGGGAAGAGTTTCAGTTCTCAAGCTTCAAAAATGGGCGACACCTCTCAATCAACCAGAGAAGGAGTCTCATCTGCAACCGCCGTCTTCCTCGGAGCCCTAGCTCCCGGAGTCAATGTCCGTACCAATTTCCCAGACACAGCGAACAAGATCTTCACATCGATTTCCAATCGATTTGCGATTTTTGTTTGTGTGATTGTTTCAGAGCCCGACTTGGAACACGCTGAAATCGGCGTTCGTGATGCTCGCTCTCAGCCTCGCGGTGATGCTGGGCTTGGCGATCTCTTCCAGCGACTCCTGGTTGGTTCTTCACGTCGCGTTCCTCGTCTTCATCGCCGCCACTCTCTTCGTCCTCCTCAGCTGGTGCGTTGACTTTCTTCCCCCCTTTATTCACTGATATTTTCGGATTGTTGCTTGTTTGTTTGTGATTTTGGTCAAAGTCCATCCATCTCTGGTTTTCTCTCTTGATTTTATGTGGTAGAAGAAGACATTGATGAAAATGCACTAGATTGTTAAGCTTCATTATCATTGCTGGACTGTACTTCTTTAGTGATTATATCACATCTGAGCGTTGAATTTCATGTTAATCTTTGTGTTGAAGTGGCGTTTTTTCGTGAATTAGAAGTTAACAAAATGTTCTGATCGAAATCACGACGAGATCGGGTACGAGTTCAAGCTGCAAAATTGCGACCACTCTCTTCTTAAAAGTGAAGAAAACTGCATTTGAGTCTTTTGGTTTATAGTTTGTTGATGAAAATAAACTTTCGAAGCGTTAATATAGATCGAATTTGTCGGAAAATGTTCAGCACGCCACACATTATGAGTATTTCATTGTCATTGTTTACTTTAGTAATTATTAGTACATTTGAGCCTTGGATCACAAGCTAATCTTTGAGTTTTCGGGTAGAAGATGTAATAGATTGTAAAGTGAATGAAAAGGGCATTTCGATAAGGCTTAATCTAAATTCCTTGTTCGTGTAGAGTTGTGAAGCCTAATTCATTGGAAATGCTATAAAGATTCACTTTTCCGTGGTATTTTAGGCATTTCACATGTTATTGGTGTAGCTCTAAGTTTCGAATACAAGGTTTGTGGCCAACATTTGTAGTGTAGCTTAGAGTGAGATAACTCCGATCGGTTATAATGAAACGATTTACAAGCGGCAAGTAGACATACATCTCACACTGAGAGCGAACCTCTATAATTATCTGCATAACCATTTACTTTTCGCTTCATTTTGATTTTGTTTTCGATTTGTAGTTGGGGTGCCAACAGTTCGAGTCTTAGTTTTATCGACAAAATCGCAGTTATCCTTTACTTGAAAATTTATTGATTTATTGCAGGTTTCTCGATCAAACTGGTTTGGTTTCAGTTGAAAACCAAATGCGTGACTTGAATTTGGTTCCAAATGACAGAACTTCAGATTCGAATAAGAAGAGCACATAGTCATCAAAGCTGGAAGAAAGAGAGAGCTTTCCAAGAGGCCTCTTCACTACAGTTGGTGCTTTGAGAAACCGAGAATTGCGGTGACTTTATAGGCCTTACAATCCTGCAAGAGTTCGAATATATTTATGGAGGGAAGAAGTTGACGGGGGCGTAATCGCCATTCTTTGAGTTCTGGTATTTGTGTTTCTGCAAGCACAAGCAACATGAGAACTGAAGCAACAACTTCATGTCTCCAAGTGTTTTGGTGACAGTAGGACTATAGATCAACCTGGTTTTTCTTTTCATTTCCTTTCTTTTTTCGGCGGTACATTTCGTCTTCTCAATTTTGTCTTTGTTTTTGCCTAAGTGAACGCGGTAAATGTTCTACTAATTGAAGACCAAATGCTACATGTTCGGTTTTTGTAAAGAAAATGGAATGCTCTATTTTGAAAGACAAAAACCGCATAAGCTGGTGGTAAAGTTGGTTCCGATATCCATATTTACCGTTTAAATAATGTAACCGACATAAAGATCCATTATACATGATTGTTAAAATTTCCTTTGTACGATTTTTATTTTATACATTTCTTTTGTTTTTATCAATGACATAATTTTGGCTTCCTTAGTATTTCCTTATTATGTGCTATTTTAAAACAAGGAACATAAATAATAGACTTAATACCAGCAACAGTATCCAACTTTGATTAAAATTGCCTTCTAATATTGAATTACTAAAGTAATGGCAAAAATATCTTACGTTATCATATTGTAGCAAAACACTATTAAGTGTCGCGTGATATGCTGATGTGTCATAGCACCATACATGCTCACCATTTCATGCCACCTAACGTTTATAGACGGTTAGGTAAGCCCGGTTGTTTTCTATTTATCAAAATTAATTTTCTTTATAAATACTAAACTTCTTCACACAATGTCTTGTACCAAATTCTCTCGCTCTCTCAATTGCTGCCAAATTCTCCCACAATTCTTTGCTATGGATTCCTCAACAAATAAGGAAGCTGTAGCTGATACGAGAGAAGTAGTCAATTGGGTCGTAGACCGTCAATAAATAACAGCGATTATGTCCCGATCGTTTTAGAACATCTTTTTTTTTTTTTTTTATATGCAGAATTATTAGATGGGAATACAGAGGACAAAGGGCCAAGGATGATTTCCCATGAGCTACAAACGAGTTCGAAAGACAAACTGCTCTTGCAAAAGCCGAAAAAGATCCGGATTGGAACTGTTGCAAGAAGACACGCGACCCTGACGAATTGGCGACACTCATCCGGGTCCAAGGAAACCTTTTGTAGAATTTGAAACCTACCTAACTCGTACTTTGCTTCTTGAAAAGTGAAAACTCAATGTATACGAACTCTTCATTTGGGTCGAAGGTAGCTTTTTACGGAATGACAAATATGATATTAGGGCAAGTAAAGCATTAAGTGGGAAATGAACAAAGTATACAAGCCATTTCCGTCGTTCGGGTAATCATATAACCCACGTGGATAGCGGAATGGAAATTATGTCTAATCAACAATTTAGAATTGTAAATACTGAGGATATGACTAGTTTTTTTTTTTGTAATTTATGTAGTCTGTTAATGTTTCATGTATTATGCTCACTAGGAACATACAGAAGGATAGTCTGACATATGAATTGGTCCGGTGTCAACAAATTTTTCTGACATAGCTGCTCACTACTTAGATAAAGAATAGAAGTTTCAAATATACAAAATTGATTTTCGTCTTTAAAGCAAGGCACACGGGTGTCATACAGTTTTGGGGGTTAAGCGTTTTCATTATTGCAATCACTTTGGACAATGCATTTTTTTACAATGTTGTCATTAAACTTAATCGGATACAAAGAACATTTGTGGCATCAATCAAATGTGTTATTATTATTATTATTATTTTAACCAATAGCCGGAGATCACTCACATAGTGACCCTCACATATGGCAGAGGAAAACCGTAGATGCATGATAGAATTTGGAATTTACTAACCAAACCAACGTATTTGCTACTTGATTCCCCTCTCTATATAAGTGTTGTATAGAGTAATTTGAATCCTCTAATAACGGAATTAATTCTTCTAAAAAATCCCAAAGATACCAAAGAGTGAATATACCTAACTTAATGAAGAGAATGCGAAGACCTTGTAAGTGGGCATATCGATATTAATAATGAAAAATCATGTTAATTCATAATTTAATTTGTAGGATAAAAAATTATGTTTAACATTCGGATCCAATTCCTTTTTTTTAGTCCATAACATTTTTATTGGATCCAAGAGCTATATATCTTAAGGGTATCGAAAATAGAATAATAAAAATAAGATGATGGAAACTATTCCGAATCTGATGTTCACGAAATTAAGACTGATTTGTGACATATATACAGTTAACGTCATCCGCGAAGGGACGACCATGCGGAAGAGTTTGCGATTCTGAAAGATTGGAGCATTAGAGATTGATAGTAGCTCAAGAGAGTCGAGACCGATCAATCCTACATAATCATTCAACCAATTCCACATCGACAATGACACCGATGACGAATAGTCTCTTGCAACTATAATTTTTAACCTCAAAGTCTCCAACCAAAAAACATAACCTACTACACAAAGTTACACTAATTACATCATGGACCACTAAATAAATAAACAAAATTATATATTTTAAAAAAAATATGGCATGGGGGCGGGCGGGCAGGGCCGGGCCGGGCTGCCCCAGCTAGGACTTGGCCTCAGGTTGCCCAAACTCGCCTGACGCACAGTCGGTGTTGGTGTAATGTGATTAGAGAATGCTAGTGACAAGTGATAACACTTCCGCGCACTTTAGGATGTGAGAGCTTTATATTTTTGCTAAGAACCTCCCAGGCATGCTAAAAGGTTTATATATTCTATGTAATTGCCAAACAATACAATTTATGTTGTAAATTGGATCACACAAAAAATTACAGGCACATTGGACCTTATGGTTTCAATTAGGGGTGAGCAAATAGGCATTCGGGGTGATTTTTGATAAATAATAAACCGAATATTGTATTTTGATATTTTAAAAATGATAACTAAATACTTTATTTTTAAAGATGAAAGCCGTATTTATCGTATAATCGGTATTTGGTGTTCGGTTGCGGTAATAACGATTTTTTACCCGCATTTACCGCTATTAATTCGATAACATAAATTGACTAATAAAATTACATAATATACACATAAACAAACAACTAGTATTACACAATATTACACAGAAAGTAAAGAACAAAAATCTTTCTGACCTGTTAATAGATATGGTCAATATAAAATAATAAAATATAATATTAAATTTATTTAAAGCGGTAAAATCAAGTAAGCGGTTGCGGTTTCCTCATTAAAATCAAAAACTTGTTTTAACCAAATTCGGGTATTCACTTTTTTTCTCCATAAATTCAGTTATAACCACTTTATAGCGGTTGCGGTTTAATCGGTATCGATTTGATCGATTTTCAATAATTTTTTTTATTTACGGTTTCTTTTGTTCATCCCTGGTTCCAGTAACGGCCCAAAAATACGATGTAACGAATATATATGTGCATTTAATTACATGGCCATGAAAAGTAATATGACTTTTTCAAGCAATAAATGTATTTATAAATTATTGAGTACATAAACGCCACTTGTTTTACAAACAAGGTATGATAGGAAAGGAAGTAAATCTGTAGCCTGTAGGGCAGTAATATGGTGCATGAACATAACATATGGTTTAATCTTTATACATATACGCCTTTATTTATTATATATATTTATATTATTTTTAATGATTTTTTTCCAAATTACTTAAGTAGATTTATATATAAGGCTAATGAGTTTTCTTTTACTCTCACAACAACCAAGCAGTAGCGAGCGACCTCAACAATAGAGTGAGACTTCGTCGGTATTGCAACTCGGTAAGTGTCCCTAACAGATATAGATTATCGTTTGTGATATATATATTTATATATATATATATATATTATATAATATGTAATGGCGGAACTAGAATATGTTCGTGGAAGAATCAAGAAATTTTGGAGGGTTCGGGTAAACAAATTTCTTCACAAAAATAAGTGTTTTTTTTTTCTTCTTTCATAATTTTCAAAATCTTATGAGGTTATTGCTATTGTATTTAGTTTTGCCATTATATATAAATATAATTTTTTTTATTTTTGAAGCATTTTAGAAGAAATTTATTCAATCGGCTAGATCCGATCGATGCACTTTTTTTTTCATAACTCTTATATTCGACTGGTTAGTGATTTAATCAAAAATTGCAAGGGAAAAAGAAATAGGAAATCTTTGATATCGATATTGTATATTTATTGAATATTGAGTGACGGAACTACCGAGGCTCGGATATTTCTTTTTGTAGGATGAGCGTTATTTTATTTTTATATCGTGGCACTGGAACGGAAACGAATATCCATATTAAGCTTTGATGAATTAATATAAGACTTTGTTAAATAAGTTTGTATTACTTTCTGTTTTATGTTTTTTTTTTAATCATATTACTTGAAAAATAAGTTATGAAAAAACGTATGAAAATATAGAGATTTACAACAACAACAACAAAAATTGACATTTTTATGTGTTAATTACTATTATAAGTTGTCAAGCTTTTTCTCTATATTTTTCTAATTGCAAATAAAATTTTGTTCTAGTAATTAACAAAATGATAATTGCAGAACTTAATTACTAGTTATTTTGAAAATTTGAAAATAACAAAAATATTATGAAAATTCATTTACTATAATGATTACATCAACTTGAATCTTAAAGAAAAAAACTCACATTCATATCATCAAACTAAGACAGTATTGAATCGATTAATTAGCGTTACAGCTTTTATGACCATTCGTGTATATTCATTATAAGTCAAGTTAATTCATCAATATCAAATATGGTAGAAAATCTCGCAATAAAGATAGATGTACACCTTGTGAAATCGTCTCATAATAAGTAAAATTATTTACAATTAATTTGTACCAAATGGGTCTTATACTCTTCTTATTGCTGTCCATATAACCATAGAAAAGTCAAAACCGGAATTCTGAAACCGGACCTACAAATGCCGGGTTTTCCTTTTTCTAATAGTTAAAAGTTGACTTTCTAGCTTTCTTAATTTTAAATCGTATATTTTTAAATTTTAAAAATATTTTATCAAAATAATTAAAGTTAGATTATTAGCTTGTTCAAATAAACGTCATTTAAAAATTTATTTAACGGATAATACTATAATAGCGACTCAAGCTCTCAAAGTTATCAGATCGGAGCGACATATTCCGAACTTGATATATCTTCTTTGTAAGTTAAAGTTTTCTTTCCAATTTTTATTAAATGGCTAAAATATATCGTCTCCGTATTTTCCCTATAAATCATTCGTTCTGTGTCCAAATTGTACGATTTAACTCTCGTTTTAAAGATAATAAAAATATCTACAATATTTCAATTGAAGAAGGTTTAAAAAAAATCTTATCAAATAAAAAAAAAAGTCTGAAACATAATCTTTCCAAGTAATTTTATTTTCGTGTAATGTTATATATATATATATATATATATATATATATATATATACACACAATTACACTCATAGAAATGATGATATGAATAAAATATGATTGATATTGGAGTCTCGACTCGCGTGTACACCGTACACAAGTCCGTACCAAATGCTGCTTCCGTGGAAAGCTCTGCATATATACAGTCAAGTATATATATATATATATATATATATATATATATATATATATATTCCTCTTTCTCTCTCCTCTTCTTGCATGGCACTGTGACTTCGAGCACTCGCTCGCTAAGCCTCTCGTCTCCGAATCCATCGTCGGTTTCGACGACTTCCATTAACGATTTCAAGAATTCATGGTTCAGTCTTTCTTAATCGACTCTGTTTCTCTTCTCCTCCGAAAGGGCGATCGAGATGGCTGAGGAGAGAGAGTGGAACGCTCAGAGAATGTGAGTGCTGCTCCTACTGAATCTATCTATATATATCTATCTATACAATCATTTTGGGTGTATTGCTTCTCAGAATTGATCATTGTTTCAGGTTTGAGCTCTATGTGCACGATTACATGATGAAGAGGAAGATGCACGGCACTGCTGCGATTTTCAGGCGCGAAGCGAATATCACCGATCATCGAGTCGGTAATCTCTGAATTCATTGTTTCTTCAAGATCATACGCCCTAGCTTTGTGTATGTATATATATATGTATATAATAATTGAAATGCACTACATAATCAACATTCTGAACTGATTCAATGCTATAATTGTGCTCTCTCTTTCAGGTATTGACTCTGCAGAAGGGTTCTTGCACGAGTGGTGGTCCGTGTTCTCGACCGTGCACGGCGATAGGCAGCGTTTGAGCGAGGAAGAAAGAGCAGAAGGATTTCTTGAGGTATACTATTGCTGACACGGATCGTAATTCTCTCGTTTTTTTTCGGTCTCAACGCCATTTTCTAGGATATACAGATTGGAGAGAGTGAGCAAGGGTGTGACAACCGAGCAGTGGAGCCACCTGTGGCGCCAACACCGCAGGTTCCTATGCAAATTCCGAGGAGCAATCGCTTCGACGATATATTGGAGAAACCAGCTGCGATATCTGCGGAAATGCTGCCTCTTAGTCAGTCTCCCATGGACATTCTACCTAGCTTTGGTCAATTCGGTCTCGACGAGGCAGATTTTTCATTCCCGACTTTGCCGCCTTCAAGGTAATCCTGCTACGGAATTGCCTGAGTTTCACAGTTCAGCTGTTTCAAAAATCGTTGCTTGAAAAATTATGTGTTGCCAGCTCTATGTCGCCTCGAATGATGGAGCAAATGAAACTCGGAAATCAAATGAACTTGACTAGATCAGCATCTAATGATGTTAGTCCCTATCTTAGCGACGCATTGCGGACACCACGAAATCGTGGTTACGGTAATTCAACTTTCGATATCTGACAAAGGGAAACCAAGTCCTGATATTCTTTGGCCACATCGCATAGTTCATTCTCTAGTTGTTGCAGGGACTTCTGACCGGCTCAATCTGGGGCCTCCAAGCGGATGGCCCGGAAATGTGAGTCGTGAACTGGTAAACTTCTGTACGATTGTTCGAAATTGAATTTTGCGTCATATATATATTTAAGTGAAAAGGGTGCATAAGGCTTGAGAAATGCATTTGCAGGCACCCAATAATAAACAACATAATCAGATATTTCCAGTGGATCACGAGCAGCGTCATTTCTCGCTAATCAAACAGTCTGCTGACTATAGCATTTCGAAGTCAAACCCGATGCTTACTAACATCGGAACTAAGGAGAGCAATGATCAGGTAATTTTTACAATTCGAGAGGCTCCGTGGTATTTTTTCCTAAGGATTTCTTGAAATAACCACGTGTTCGTGACAAAGATTGCGGCCTTTTTGGCAATGGATCACCAGAGCCAAAACGTTCAGCTGCAGCGACCGTCGTTACGGGTTAGTGTAAAAACCGTTCTTAAGTATTCATCTTTAATTTTTTAATCTTATAGTTGATTCAGTTATTAATAACAGAATGGGCGAAAGAAGAAGGGACCATCGAATTTAAAGCCCGTAAAAAACCCGAAGGTAAATCATTTAATGATCAAACGTAAAGCTTGTTCATTCCTCTTTAAACTATGTGGCATCATATGTATAGAGGACGGTCTCTTTCGTTTCCAGGTTGTTGCGAAAGTCGATGATGGAAAGTCCGCGGTAAAAACCGTCAATTCTATCCCCACTCAAGACAGAGCAGAAAACAAGCAACACGGTAACTTGCTTAGCCATGGTGGATTGATACAATTTGTTTTTGAAGTTCTCACTTGTATGACCATTCGTTATGGAAGTTTTGTCACAAAGTAAACAATTTTCTTCAAATTAATAGATACCAATCTTGAAGAAATTCACTGTATCCGCTCAAGCAAGCATCCGTTAACTTGCTGCGATTTTTCACTTGACGGGAAGTTCTTAGCCTGCGCAGGGTCCGAAGGAAAGGTATTCTGAATCATATATTTCCTTGTTATTATCTTTTTTTATTTCAATAATTTTTCTTTTGCAAAATACAAAGCTGACGAAATGCTTGATGTCAGATTTTCGTCTGGAACACCGATGCTTGTTATTCTGTGAGTCCTGCAGTGCAGCATTCTCTTCCCATCACAGATGTTCGGTTTCGACCGAATTCTAGTATTTTCGTAACATCTTCGCTTGATAGAACAGTGAAAATATGGGATGCTGCAGAAGTAAGTTGTTTTATTTTGGTACAGATTTAGGGTATCATTTATAAATTTTTATAATTATTAACATTGTTTTTAGTGTTGACTAAAGTATGGAATCATCATTATGATGGAAATCCGTCACTGAAAATTAATGTAGACATGTTTTTTTGTAGCCAAACAAAACTTATCCCCAGCGGTACGGGCATGATGGCCCGGTGATGTCATTAGATTTCCACCCGAGAAAAGCCGACCTCCTTTGCTCATGCGATAGCAATGACAAAGTTCGACTCTGGAATTTCGCAAATTCTAAGAACATACGTACCTTCAAGGTCAAATCTCCCGATGTTCAACTTGTAAGAATCTTTCACATCTTCACATTTTGATTTAAAATAGATTAAGGGTATGAAGGGAGTTTGTAGCCTTTCTTGACTAAGGACTGATCACCGGAAACTGAAAACAGGAAAAATCCGGTTTTTGAGGAAAAATTCATCCCAAAGGTTTTCTATCGGAATTAGTTTTAAACGGTAGATGTTTTCCGACCTCACCTGAAATCAGAAACTGATTGCTGGTTTTGTTATTTATTTCAGGCTTTTCTAAAGTTATTTTATTTTACGTTCTGTTTTTTTTTTAATCATGGTCGCGAGGAAAGGGAGAACCGGCGTCCGACCCAAGAGTACAACGCATATCAGAGAACGTTTTTAAGTCACATTTTGTTTTCTTAAAAAAGAAAAGCAACACCACGATAAAAATAGCTAAAACGCCAAACGAAGGAAATACACTCGAGTTTCGGCATTTAATTTTTTTTTTTATTATTATAAAAACTGGTTCCAGAATCAGTTTTGATAAAAAAAAAAAAAAAACAGAACCAATTACTGGTTTCTAACTTTTGCATGCCCGGCAATATATATTCAACACTAGAAAATTTGTCAGTTCCTTCCTCAGCGACAACATCCTTTCCGTTAAATGAATTCCGATCTCAATCAAGGATCATACGGATCCATAAGAATGATTGCGATTTGAACGATACGTACGGAAGCTGTGTCTAAACCTAGCTTGAGAATGATGCAGAGTGCTACGAGACAAGTTCGATTCCAACCGGGCTATGAAACACTAATTGCAACTGCTTCTGGAAATGTCATCAATATATTTGATGCGGAGACTTCAGATCTCTTATTAACTTTGAAGGTATGGAGCTAAGTTAAGTATATTCTATTTTCTTCTTTAATGTCTTGATGGATTTTCTTATTTATTCCTTGAAATATAACCATCTTTCAGGGACATATCAAAGACATTCTTTCGATTACTTGGGATATAAGCGGAGCGTGCATTCTTTCCGTTAGCGAAGAGAGCGCTCGGATTTGGTCGATATTGAGCACAAAATGCGTCCATGAACTGCGAGCAGTTGAGAAGAAGTTCGAATCAGGCACTTTTCATCCGAAAGATCAAAGTCTCGGGATTATCGGAGGCTACAAGGTAAACCCCGGTACTAATTTTAGTAATTTTTTTTTATGATGACTTGATGAAGAAGATAGTCCTTGTTCTGCTCAAGAACATGTAATTTGCATATTGGTTTACTACACTTAGTTGCATCAGCAAATGCAAATTAAGCTATATATTAATATATTATTTTTATCAATTTTATATCAAAAATTCAAATAGTTCAAACCTCACACTAATTACTAGTATACAATATTTGTGAAATCTAATGTTGAAATATGAACACTAACAGTCTTTGGAGGTTTGGGATCCGATCAAAGGCTGTGGAACAATGTCGATCTCGGCGCATGAAGGCGCGGTCACTGCTCTTGCGCAAGCCGGGCAGCCGATGATGCTTGCCACGGCGAGCAACGACTGCTCCGTGAAGCTCTGGAAGTGACGCAACCACACCCTTTGATGCTCTACTTTTTTCTGCAAAAGACATTTTTTTTTTGTTAGTCATAGAAATGGGATTTTATGCAATCACATCTGGTGAAGCTTTTGCAATTACTTTAATACCCTTTGTTGTTTTAGAAGTCAATTGGACTAGTGATGAAGCAAAATATTCTTACACAATTTCTCAAAGCAAATAAAAATGCTCATACCTTTCATTCTCAATTGACTGTTGCAATCCAAAATCTTTCTTGCGGCGGAATTGTGTCCAATTTTCATCGAGCTCAATCTCTTTTTTTACGAGAAAGATAAATTTAGTAAATGATTATGGGCTGTTTTTTTTTTATTAGCTTTATGTCTCTTAAATCTAAGAGATTAAGTGATTTAAATGACAAAATTAATTAGTTAATATTTTAAATAGCCAAATTAATAATCATAATTCTAGAAAAATATGGCTATACATTAATCGTCTCGAATAGGAACCAATAAAAAGACAAAAGAAATACTCGGGCTCACATAAATTAGTAGCACGAGAAGATTTTTTTTATTTGGTTCGGTACCATTACTTACACCAGGAGTGGTAGATTGTCAACCAAATTCTACTATAACCCCGAAAAAAATTCGATCTCACGCCCGGACAAGCTCGCTTTTCAATCTCTCTTCTCTCTTACTCTCTCGGAAATAGGCAATGAATCTTCGGTGGCGGATCCCCAAGCGAAGTTTCTCTTCCGACTCAGTTGTATGACTTAATCTAACCAGTAACGCTGTAATATATTTGAGTAATCGATCGTAGCCGTTGGAACGTAACCGTCTTTTCCGCCTAAACCAATCAATTTCAAACATCTACCTACAACATGTTTCTTGACTTATTCTGTGGGTTATATATTCCACAAAACTGTCAGATTAAAGAGAAATCCAGAATCAAATGGTTACAGTGAACAGACCTGATGAGTTAGTTTTATACCAATAAATTGAGTACTCTCACTTAGCGTTTTGTTTATCCAAGAGCCATTTAATGTGTTTCTTTTAGTGTTTTTGTTTGTTTTAGGAGTACATGAGTGGATTGTGATTTAAATTGAAGATTAAGATGAATCGAGTCATTTCGACGAAGTTTTACATGCCCGAAAAATCCGAAATTGACAATACCAGGCAGCAACTTGGTGCCGCGGCACAGATTTCTGGTGCCCCAGCAAGAACCTCAGAATTAAGCCTGTGCCCCAGCACCGTATTTCCCGTGCCCCAGCACCACAGTTTCGCGAATTGGGTTTTTTTTAGCCTAATCTTAACCTAATGAGGAGGCTATATAAGGGAATCATAAAGAGGGATAAAGTGACGAATTTTGGGAGAGAAAAACAACACAAGAGGCTAGGAAACGCGAAGAACGCCATTGGAGATCGGGTTTTGCGAAGAAGAACGGTGGAGACGAAGATCACTTCAGAGATTCTCTCCATTAGTATCATCTTCTTTGCTGAATTTCTTTCTCTATTATGTATCTCTTTGTGATTTGTTTATGCTCTAGATTCATCATGAGCTAAACCGTTCGTAGGATTGCAATCGAAACTCACATGTAGCTTGATTTGGATTATCGTTTCTTAGATTAATGACAATTGCTTTAAGTCTGTTTATTCTATCCTTTTCTTCATGCTTTTGATCGCTTGATCACCAATTAAATTGATTTGGTAAACCCTAGGAACTTTGGAAAAAGGAAATTTGTGTTTAGCCGTAGATAGAATAACACATGATCTATGATGGAAATCTTGAGTTTATATAGGATAGGAATATACCTATATAACATGTGTAACCCGTTAAGAACACATGCTTAATGAATAGTTCATAATCTAATTCACATAGGAATATAGTGAGTTAGTTAGGAAAGATAACTCGAATTGAATATCGGAAGAGTTCTTTTTGATGCATTAGGGGTCTTGGTTAACAACTTATAGCAATTTAATGATCGAAGGAATGATACGAAGAATCGGGTGAAGTGTTGAGGATTGATTGCGATCCTATATTTCTCTATTTGTCCAAACCGTTCATTTTTAGTTTTTATTTTCCATTAGTTAATTAATTGATCTTATTACAAAAATTATATGTTTAGATAAAATTAAGGTGATAAAAGACTAATACTTAGCAATTATAATAGTAACAATTCTCCGTGGGATCGACTTTTCTTATCATTATATTACTTGTTTTCGATACGTATACTTGCGTAGAAAATTCACAACAAGTTTTTGGCGCCGTTGCCGGGGAATTGTTTACGTTATTTTTGTTAATATTAGTAAGATCATTTTTAGTCTTAATCTAAACGTTTTTTTTTAGTTCTATTTTTCAGATTATTAGGTACGTGCATGCGGAATAATAGGAGCGGGGAACTTCTTCCTATTAATCTTGAAATTGAAAGGACGTGTCGAAAGAATAGGAAAAAACGACACCAAGCTCAGAATCAACCACTGACAATGGGCGAACCAACCGAAGGCGACCGTCAAAATATGACATTGCGAGATTATGCAGCTCCACAGATGGGAGTAATTCAAACCAGCATTGTACGGCCATTTATTGAGGCGACACATTCGAGCTTAAGCCGGCAATTCTTCAGATGATCCAGAGCTCAGTGCAATTTGGCGGGTCGTTGAATGATGACCCGAATTCTCATATCACGTTATTCATGGAGATTTGCGACACCTTCAAATTCAATGGAGTTTCATCTGACGCTATACGGTTGAGACTCTTCCCATTTTCACTTCGCGACAAAGCTAAGAGTTGGTTGAACTCTCTACCAGCAGGATCTATCACTACTTGGAACGACTTGGCAAAGAAGTTCCTAGCAAAATATTTCCCACCAGCGAAGACGGCCAGGATGAGAGGCGACATCACCTCTTTTGTGCAACAAGACTCAGAATCTCTTTTCGAGGCGTGGGAAAGATTCAAGGAATTGCTTCGAAGATGCCCTCACCATGGAGTCCCAAAATGGCTACAGATTCAGTCTTTCTACAATGGACTGAATGGACAGTTGAAAGGAAACATTGATGCAGCTGCAGGAGGCGCGCTTATGACAAAGACCATCGACGATGCCTATGAGTTACTGGAAGACATGGCAGAGAACAACTACCAGTGGCCGACAGAACGAGGGATGCAGAAGAAAGCAGCCGGCGTTTATGAAATTGATGCCGTGACAGCGTTAGCAGCTCAAGTGGAGCTTCTATCTAAAAAAATCGATACACTTGGAGTTAATGCTGTCTACAGCCCTCAAGCTACTTGTGAAATCTGTGGTAGCAATCACAGCACTGACCAATGCTCCATCAGCCAAGAGTCGGTGCAATACGTCAGTAACATGAACAGACAGTCAAATCAACAGAACTCCAACTTCTACAATCCGGGCTGGAGAAGCCATCCAAATTTCTCATGGGGTAACAACCAAGGATCTGCTTCAGCACCTACAGCTCCACCCGGATTTCCTCAACAAGCACCTCAACAAGTCAGAAAGCCAAACCTCGAGGAGTTGATGACTCAAATGGCCTCGAACACAAATCAGTTCATTACGGAAGCAAAGACCCAATTTCAGAGTCACTCGGCATCAAGTCGCAATTTAGAAATGCAAGTTGGTCAACTAGCTAATTCCATGAATAATAGGCCACAAGGGAATTTACCGAGCAACACGGAGACTAACCCCAAGGGCGAGGGTAAAGAGCAATGCAAAGCGATTTTGTTGCGAAGTGGAAAAGAACTCAACGAAGCACCCAAACAAACCAAGGTGAACGCTCCTCTCAACAAAACCGATGCGACTCCCGACGAGAATGAAAAGGAGACGGAGGATAAACAGAAAGATAACAAGTCAACCACCACACCTCCTTCTCCTTACTACCCGCCACCTCCGTTTCCTCAAAGACTTCGCAAGCAGAAGATGGATGCACAGTTCACAAAATTTCTGGAAGTTTTTAAGAAGCTAGAGATCAACATTCCATTCGCCGACGCTTTAGAACAAATGCCGAGTTATGTGAAGTTCATGAAGGACATTCTTTCCAAGAAGAGAAAACTGGGAGAGTTCGAGATGGTCGCGCTAACAGAGGAATGCAGTGCTATAATCCAAAGAAAATTACCACCAAAGCTTAAGGATCCGGGAAGTTTTACCATTCCATGCACGATTGGTAATAAATTTTTCGGTAGATCTTTGTGTGACTTAGGAGCTAGTATCAATTTGATGCCGCTCTCAATTTATCGAGGACTTGGATTGACGGAAGCAAAGCCTACAAATGTCACTCTTCAACTAGCCGATAGATCGCTCACATATCCGCACGGAGTCGTCGAAGACGTACTTGTAAAAGTGGACAAGTTTATATTTCCGGCTGATTTCGTTATCCTCGACATGGAAGAAGACAGTGACATCCCTATCATCTTGGGGAGACCTTTCTTAGCAACCGGGAGAGCGCTAATTGATGTTCAAAAAGGCGAACTCACCATGAGAGTGCATGATCAAGAAGTGACTTTCAACGTGTTCAAAGCTCTAAAGTTCCTGAGTGAAATAGAGGAGTGCAACCGTATCGATGTAATTGACGCGTGCGTTGAAGCGGTATTCTTCGAGGAGTATCCGAATGACGAAACTGAGAATGCTATTATCCACTCTTCAGAAGATGTTCACTACTTGAACGCCTCACCGTCAATCTCTTGGAAAAAGAAAGTTGAGTCACTGGACATTCCCGACGATGTAAAGCATGCCAAACCATCAATTGAAGAACCTCCGGAGTTAGAATTGAAACCTCTTCCTAACCATCTAAGGTACGCTTTTCTTGGTAACTCATCTACTTTGCCGGTTATTATTTCTTCGTCTCTTTCTAATGAACAGGAAGAAAAGTTATTGAGAATCTTGAGAGAGAATAAACGAGCATTGGGATGGTCGATCGCGGATATCAAGGGAATAAGCCCGTCTATTTGCATGCACAAAATTTACCAAGAAGAGCTCCTTCTCCAAATTGCAGCACAACTTCGACCCGAGGTACGTAGACATTCTCCACCACCATTTTTTTTCCAGATCCACCTAACCAACAAGATGATGGCGATGGTGGCAATGCATTAAACAAGTGAAAGTGGAGACACCGAGGTAATTGTTTCTTAACCCTTGTTAATAATTAGAACATTGGGGACCAATGTAGATCTTAAGTTTGGGGGTAGGAAACATTATTTCGTTTGTATTTGTGTTTTATTTGTGTTTTAATTTTTTTAGGGTTGAATATTTTGTTAGATCTAAGTAATAATTTGATGTGACCCTACATGCTTGCTCGCTATATTTGTTTTAGGGAAGTGAAAAAATGTCCATGTTTGTATGCTCGGTGATTCTATTGTTTTGCTCGTAATTGGTCTTTCTTGAACACGTTGAGTACGAAATTTTGAATTATGAGGGCACTTTGTTAATGTGAGAAAGTCGATATGAACCATGAAAATTGTTTGATCCGGTTAGAACTCTAGAACTTGTTTGATTGACTTTCGAGGCGAAATAAAGAACATCGTAGCACTAGGGAAATGAATTAGGCCATCGTTGAACAATTTTTTTGCCTTTTCAAACCATCCCTAACATAAAAATATCCATCATGCCGTTTTGAACCCAAGCACTTGACAAACTTTGAATCCCACAATCGTTTATCTCCCACAAATCTTGCCAACCCGAAATAGCGATTATCTCTATTGCTTCTCAAGTATTTTGATCATTCTACTGCTCATCATATGAGCGATATCGGAAAGAAGTCATAGAGAGTTTCGTCGGACATGCGAGAGTTAAACGATTTTTTTGTTGTGATTCTACACTATGTGTCGGGTGTAAGTTTTTATTTTATTATGTTATTTTGTTTACTTTAGTTCAAAAAAAAAAAAAAAAGGAAAGAAAGAAAGAAAATAGAAAGGAATTACGAAAAATAAGGTGGAAAGACAATGTCACAAGTGCTTCACCACGAGGAAGTTTGGAGGACAACAATAGAGTTTAGATTAATTTTCCAAGAAAGACGAAGAATAGAGCTCTATGTAGAGGCGTGGAATGATCATTTGCTGAGAGTAATTGAGTCATAATCACTTTCAATCATATCCTTTACTCGACTACCCATATTCACATCCACACTCACCCTTGACCTAATCCTACACATCAAGCCTTTAAAGCCCTAATGATCCTTGGCGTTACATTGTCAAAATTAGTGGAGAAAGTTCATGAAAAACGAGCCTATGGAGTCAAAACTATGATTTAACATGCTTTGTGGTAAATGCAAACTCATCATGGTAGCAGGTGTCCAAAAATGAGAAATAAGCACGAATACAAGTTCGGGGGGGACTGAGACAGGTAAGACAATATTTGAGCCGAAATTGCGAGCAAGTGACATTTTGAATTTCCCTTGATAAATATAGTTTTTAAGCATGTAGAGGTGATAAAGAATTTATACTCATGATCGAAATTTTTTACTTTATTTTAAGTTTTTAGGTTTTGGTGTTTTCTTTAGGTTTAATATTTCTTTTTGTTTGCTCGAGGACGAACAAACAATAAGTTTGGGGGTATTTGATGAGTCGGTTTTATACCGATAAATTGAGTACTCTCACTTAGCGTTTTGTTTATCCAAGAGCCATTTAATGTGTTTCTTTTAGTGTTTTTGTTTGTTTTAGGAGTACATGAGTGGATTGTGATTTAAATTGAAGATTAAGATGAATCGAGTCATTTCGACGAAGTTTTACATGCCCGAAAAATCCGAAATTGACAATACCAGGCAGCAACTTGGTGCCGCGGCACAGATTTCTGGTGCCCCAGCAAGAACCTCAGAATTAAGCCTGTGCCCCAGCACCGTATTTCCCGTGCCCCAGCACCACAGTTTCGCGAATTGGGTTTTTTTTAGCCTAATCTTAACCTAATGAGGAGGCTATATAAGGGAATCATAAAGAGGGATAAAGTGACGAATTTTGGGAGAGAAAAACAACACAAGAGGCTAGGAAACGCGAAGAACGCCATTGGAGATCGGGTTTTGCGAAGAAGAACGGTGGAGACGAAGATCACTTCAGAGATTCTCTCCATTAGTATCATCTTCTTTGCTGAATTTCTTTCTCTATTATGTATCTCTTTGTGATTTGTTTATGCTCTAGATTCATCATGAGCTAAACCGTTCGTAGGATTGCAATCGAAACTCACATGTAGCTTGATTTGGATTATCGTTTCTTAGATTAATGACAATTGCTTTAAGTCTGTTTATTCTATCCTTTTCTTCATGCTTTTGATCGCTTGATCACCAATTAAATTGATTTGGTAAACCCTAGGAACTTTGGAAAAAGGAAATTTGTGTTTAGCCGTAGATAGAATAACACATGATCTATGATGGAAATCTTGAGTTTATATAGGATAGGAATATACCTATATAACATGTGTAACCCGTTAAGAACACATGCTTAATGAATAGTTCATAATCTAATTCACATAGGAATATAGTGAGTTAGTTAGGAAAGATAACTCGAATTGAATATCGGAAGAGTTCTTTTTGATGCATTAGGGGTCTTGGTTAACAACTTATAGCAATTTAATGATCGAAGGAATGATACGAAGAATCGGGTGAAGTGTTGAGGATTGATTGCGATCCTATATTTCTCTATTTGTCCAAACCGTTCATTTTTAGTTTTTATTTTCCATTAGTTAATTAATTGATCTTATTACAAAAATTATATGTTTAGATAAAATTAAGGTGATAAAAGACTAATACTTAGCAATTATAATAGTAACAATTCTCCGTGGGATCGACTTTTCTTATCATTATATTACTTGTTTTCGATACGTATACTTGCGTAGAAAACTCACAACAATACCTCTCTCTTTCTGAAGCACAATGGTTGAAAGGTGCAGTTGATCAAAGATTGAGTGTACACAAATCTCAACTAACAAAATACAAAAATACAGATTTTGGAAAGAAAATATATTAGACAAAAAAAAAAAAAAAAACTCTTACAAGCATTTGTTGATGCTAAATGTACGTCTAAGATGGCATTTCCTCAGTTGCAAAGGTGTTGAGAAGTGCAGAGTCACTTCCAAAGCTCTTCCATCGGGATGCCACGGGCGAGAGCCACTTCGCTGAACTGCCTCATCTGCTGCACGGCGACGACGGTGGCTCGGGCGTTGTTGAGAGCGTTGTTGCTTCCCAGCTGCTTGCCCAGCGCATTCTCCACTCCCGCCATTTCCAGCACGATCCTCACTGCCCCTCCCGCAATCACTCCCGTTCCGGGGGAAGCCGGTCTCAGCATCACCTTCGCCGCCCCAAAGTCTCCTTCTGATCTGCAACAAATTAAGAAGACGGATTCAAGTCGAAAGTATGAGCAACGTTAACCACCTCAAACTCCAGAATGCTCTAATAACGACTGAAATATCTAACTGAGTCCCCAAACAGACAAAGATGGAAGTTGAATTCCCGGTTACATATAGCCACCGCGACCAAAATCGGAATCATCGCCATGTAGACCAGACCCTGTATCCTAGATAAGAAAACGACTGAGCTGCGAGCTGTTCTCGGCCAATTCTGATTCGCCAGCATCAACGAACCAGAACACTGGTAATTAAGGAGTGAATGCAGATGCATATACACTAAGCATAATAAGTATATGACATTCATCTTGGGAGGTATGTGAATAAGAAATTAAGAAGGTTCAAGGTATGCGAATTTCCAGTAACATAAAGCCACAAAACTCAAGTTTCAAATCATCACAATTTATCCGAGAAAAGTAAACTGTATGTCCCTTTAGCACTCTAATGATTATCAAAACTATAGCATTAGAAACAATAGAGCCGTGAACTATTCTCGAGCGATTTGTCAACATCACCAAACAAAAATGCCGGTAACCTTTTTAGGGTAGGGTGCGCGTTTTTCAATATTTTGTATGTCGTGGGGCTCGGAGTTGTACTCCAAATAGTCAACCGAGTGAAACCAGAGTTGCACTCGCGTATCACGCTCCTCCTACAGAGTACTGTGACACTCAACACTTCTAAAGAGCCAAAACTAGAATCTTTTACTTGTATCACATGGCAAACGAAAACGATTCTGATTCTCGGTAACTTTGAGTTTGAGCCTCTTCTCTATTGCCAGTCTAGTCCAAATGTCAATATCCTGAACCTATAGGAAACTACCCAATCGACCAAGAATGGCATAAACCAGAGCTATAATAATACAGTGAAATTCTACATTAGCAAAAGCCATAATCTTTTGCTTGTACACATAAGAAATGGACATGGTTCTCAGTATGTTCGAGTTCGAGCCTGCAAAAGCGGTCGCGGCTGGCCAAGCCGGGCTACAACTTCTGAAAGAAGAAGTGACGTTCGCAGACAAACACTCAGGCCGCGAGCTTACCCCAGCTGGGAAGGTTCACAGCTGCGGAAGCCGCGGCAGCGAACTCCAGCGACATGGCTTGGCCCGCTGGGCCGCGACCGGGACGGGGATGGCAACAACTAATACATGCTAGTCTAGTAAAAAAGTCAAAACCCAGAAAACATCCCACTGATCATGAAGCGAAAAGGCATGAAGAGCATACCTATGGGGGAAGGTCAGGTACTTGGTCATGGGAACAGTGATGATGTTCCTCCTGGCATTGACGGCAGACTTCTGAACAGCCGCGATGACCTCTTTGGCCTTCCCGACACCAACCCCGACCTGACCCTTCTTGTCTCCGACCACCACGACGGCTCGGAAATGGAGCTGCTTCCCTCCCTTCACCACCTTCGTCACCCTCCTCACCTGCACCACCCTCTCGTCGAAGCCGTCGCGCACCTTCTCCTTCTTCGGCGCGCCGGAGCCGAAGCCGCCCACCTTCTTGCCCTTGGCGTCCATCACGTACACGTCGTTGCCCAGCACGGAGACGCCGCTGTACGCGGGGCCGTAGATCTCCTCGTACGCGGCGGCGATCTCCTCCTCCGTCTCCATCGGCCCCTCGTCGAACGACGGCGGCGGGACGAAGCCCTCCGGCGCCTCGGGCGGCTCGAACAGCTCGTCGAACTCCTCGGCGTCGGGGTCGGTCATGAAGAAGGTCTCGGCCTCGGGGCCGGCGCTGGCTCTGACGGAGCGCCGGAGCGAGAGGGGGGAGAAGGGCTTGACGGCGACGGAGGAGGAGGAGGTGGGGAGGTGGCGAGGGGAGGAGCGGACGGAGAGGGAGGAGAATGCCGCCATTGCTGTGGCGGTTGCCATCGCCATTGGAGAGAGAGAGAGAGGTTGGTTTGGGAGCTCAGTCGCTGAGTGTGTGATCTTATCTTGTTCTTCGTACAGACTGTGGACGAAGATCCTATCTGGGTTTAGATAAACGACATGTCGCACGGACGATAACTGTATAACCATCGATTAGAGTGAAAATACCCAAACTTTGATCAAAGTGCCCTTAGTGTACTAAGGTCGAAAAGTGATGACAAAAGTACCCAAATACATTTTTGAGGCGTTGACCATTTTTTCTGTCCATCAGCCATTAGTGTTGTTACGTGGCTGTTAGACTTTTTCCACGTGGCACGCCACGTGTACCTTGACTGTCACGACGTGGAATTTGATTACGGCAAAAATACTCAAACTTTAATTAAAGTGCCCCTCGTGTACCCAAGGTCGAAAAGTGGTGACAAAAGTATCTAAATATGTTTTTGGGGTGTTGACCATTTTTTCCGTCCATCAACCATTAGTGCTGCCCCGTGGCCGTTAGACTTTTTCCACATGGCAGTACCTTGACTGCCATGATATTATTAGGTAGGTCATTTTCCTATGAATTAGGCTTGAAGGTGGTCCGATCCAACACGGTCAGCTTCCATGGCCCCTTCCTTCAAAAAAGAAAAAAGCTTCCATGGCCCCACGCAATTGGATTTCTCTTGCATCTTTTCCTCGTATGACCATGAGAAAGAAGGAAAAGAAAAAAAGAAATGAAATTTATACTCATTTATATTATAAAAAATTACATCTTCTCTCCTTGAAGAAAGCACAAGTCTCTTCACCATTATAGTCTATAGTCAACATAATTTAAGTAGGAAATTAGTCATAATCTGACCTCAACATCCCAAATGGTTGACCTCAAAAAGGCTACCAACGGTAGCATGCTCCAACTATTTTGGCATATTAGACATAATAAAATCATTTCTCTTATCAAGTAACCACACGACGTGCCATATCTTGGAGTCCATTTCATTCCCTTATCCGGCGGCCTCTAGCCCTCTTGCAAACAATTCCTAAACTTGAAAAACACTACTCCAAATGAAACTATGCTTTGTGTACCTAATTCGGCATTCAAATAATATGTATCTCAAAAAATATATATATTACAACATAACCTCGAAGCTTCATTCACAATAACATACTAAGTAGAGTGGATCAAAGACTTTTGGAAGTTAATTGATATGTTGGAGGGTAATTCGGTGAGATCGACGAAAAAATGTTGGTTCATTCTCATAAAAAATTATATGATATCCTTATAATTTCTACAACATATAAATTGTGTGTTCTCTTTTATTTATTTACATAATACTATTAGGTAATCGGTATACTTGAAATATCCTATTGTTGCATCTAGGGGTGAACAAAAGAAACCGTAAACCGAATTTTTAACCGAAAACCGATCAAACCGATACCGATTAAACCGCAACCGCTATTAAAGCGGTTAAAACCGAATATACCGAGAAAAAAAAAACCGAATACCGAATTAGGTTAAAATGGGGTTTTCGGTTTTAATGTGAAAACCGAACCGCTTACCCGGTTTTACCGCTTTAACTAAATCTAATATTATATTTACCATACCTATCAACACGTCAAAAAGATTTTTCTTATCTAATCTCTCGGTGTAATATTGTGTAATATTAGTATTTAGTAATCCGTTTATGTGTAATAATTTATAATATTAACATTTAGTAGTATGTTTACGTGTAATATTAGTAGTCAGTTTATGGAGATGTGGATATTAATTTAAAAGCGGTAAATGTGGGCAAAAAACCAATAATACCGCAACCGAACACCGAATACCGATTATACGGTAAATGCGGGTTTCATCTTTAAAAATAGGGTATTCGGTTATTATTTCTAAAATACCGAAATGCGGTATTCGGTCTATTATTTGTCAAAAACCGTACCGAATACCCGCTTGTTCACCCCTAATTGCATCATCGCTATCTAAATCCTTATATTTACCAATCAATAGTCACAATGCAATTAAAACAGAGTATCGGTATCCGTATCCGCATTTCTTCACCATAATGCGTATACTCAATCGCCGGCGCCGGCGTCGAGTTCCTGCCGTCTCCGACTCTCTTTCGATTTCACGACTGTCGTGAAGACGTCCACTCATTCGGTTAGGGATGGGAGCTTGTTTAATATTTTTAGGTATTTTGTATTTACTTCTTAATTCGTATTTTTTTTTAATTTCTTTTTATTGAGGGGATTCAGTTTGGATTTAAAGTTAGAATTTCAGTTCGATTTTTTTTTTAAAATCTTTCGTTAATGTTTTTTTTTTCTTCGACTAATTATATACATATTAATTTATTTTTTTGGGGGCCCCCAAAAATTTCGGGGGCCCAGGCCGGCCCTCCCTCTGTATACCATAAACCAAATACCATATTAAGATATTGGCCCCGTTTGGGATTGCTTATTTATAAGTGCTTTTGCTTTCTTTTTTTTTTTTAGAATTTTAAGTCAATATTTGTGTTTGGTAAGTTAAAATATAAGCACTTCAATAAAAAGTTTAGCTTTTCTATAGGCAAAATTTAAAAGCAGGTAATAGATGTTTTTGCTAGACTCTACTTTTGCTTTTCTTCTTCTTTATCTCCATAAATAATTTTTTTGGTGGTAAAAGTACCAAAACATATATTATTATTGCGGTTAAGATTTTAATTATTTTTTAAGTAGTAAAAGTATCAATCTTTTAAATCCATATTTTAAAATTATTGCGGTTAAAGTACCAATTCTTTTTTGGTGGTAAAAATACAAATCTTTTACATCCATTTTATAAAAATTATTTCGGTTGAAGTACCCATTCTTATTGGGTGGTAAAATTACAAAAAATATTTTATTATTGCGGTTAAATTACCAATTATTTTTAGCTGGTAAAAGTACCTTTTTATATTCACATTCTTAAATTATTATGGTTAAAGTACAAAAAATTTTGGAAGGTAAACGTATACATCAAAAAATAAATACATATTATCATTGCAGTTAAAGTATTAAATCTTGTAGTTGGTAAATGTACTAACTTTTTACTGTGGATCGAAGAAATATGGATGTAACAAATTGGTACTTTCACATAATTACCGTCAATTAGAAACACAAAAGGCACAACAAATTAAGAAATGTTTTTATTTTATTTATTGAAAAATTATATTATTTAAATTATTATTTTTATTTGTTATATTAATATTGAGATTTAACTAATATGATTTTTGTCTACTTTACTTACCAAACTATAGGGAAACTTCTAAAATTGACCTCCAATGCACCACAAATTGTTTTGTTACACCTCAAGTTTTCATAATTCTCAAAACAACCTTTTCAAATTTCATGTACCAAAATACCCCTGCAACTTGTCCATTTTTTAGGTCACAATTTGTCCATTTAAAGACGTGATATGTTCATTTTTCAGGACAAGTTAAAAGGGTATTTTGGTACATGAAATTTGAAATGGTTGTTTTGAGAATTATGAAAACTTGAGGTGTAACAAAACAATTTGTGGTGTATTGGAGGTCAATTTTAAAAGTTTCCCAAATTATATTAGAACTTTTTTATAAAATTAACTGTCTTTTATTTTGATTAACTAAACAGTGCATTACTTTCTCTGGCAACACTTGTTCTCACAGTACTTTTTGGATTTAAAGTCAGAATTTCAGTTCGATTCTTTTTTTTTTTCAAAATCTTTCGTTAATGTTTTTGTTTCTTTGACTAATTATATACATATTAATTTATTTTTTGGGGGGCCTCAAAATTTCGGGGCCCGAGGCCGACCCTCCCTCTGTATACCATAAACGAAATACCATATTAAGATATTGTACATACGAAAAAATACTATTAAGATATATCATATAAACGTCATATAGATAGACTGAAGCATAATCGGGAATACTATCTAAATATATAAGTTACTTTCGATTTTCCTATGTAAATGGCTATTCACGGTGTGACAAATCATAGAACATGGACAAGTAATTTCCTCCAAATGCGTCTCAAGGGTTTTCACTTTCTATGGCGTCAAATAGAGCGAGATAGTCGTAGTATCTATACCCATTGGCCTCCGGCAACATGTCGAGTTCACCGTAACAATCATCGAAAAAACGATCATCCACTGCCGAGGCCGGATGTGGAGGCTGACCTCCATATCCTCCGTCAGCGAGAGCAACATCGTTCATGCAATCGGACAGAGAAGCACATTTGACTTCATTTTCCCACTGTCCCGCGCAACTATTAGCTGAATCGCCGACGGTGTGGTCGGTGATTTTGTCGGACAGATAGGTGTCGCAGATGTAATGAACAGCGTCCGGTTGTTCGTTTAAGAACAGTTCCGGCGATGCTGTGTCTTCATCGATCTTGCTAGCAAAGACGAGCGAGTACAAGCTGTCGTTTCCGGCAGCCTCAGTGGTGCCATTGAGGACTTCGTTTTTGCTGCTTTTGCATGGGGCCTCGGACGTTGATGGTTTTATTTTGTTCCCTTTTTACATCGCGACGTACTGTTTTCACCATGCAAAAAGAAATCATTCAAGAGGATAAATGAAATAAACAAACGAGAAATTGTATATGTTATATATATATATATATATATATATATATAATAGATAATAAAAGCCTCATTGGTGAACTACAATTAAGAAGAGCTAGAGATACAAATATATAGTACTCTCAAACTTCATAAACTATTTAATAGCAATTATTAAGAGAATAAATAAATTATTTATCATAACTAATAATAATTATAACCTTTTTATAATCATTCTAATAAATAAATATCATGTATAAATTAATATTGTTGGGACTAAAGAATTTTATTAAGTTTATTAATTTATCGAAAAAAAAATTTAGTCATGTTTATTAGAGTCGGGACCATACAAAATTATTATCTTATCGAGTGTTAATTTTTAACGAAATTCTACTGTATAATGAAATTTGAATATTGAAATTATGTGTTTGCAAATGTTTGGCAAACTAAATAAAAGTTAAAGCACTTTGTTGATGAAGTTATGTAAGCTTATGATTTCTTCTTGTGATTTTCATTTTTTTCTTTCTTTCTTTCTTAACCATGTTTATGTAACTGCAATTATAGCTATATTATACATCATCACTTTAGCTTATTTACAAGATGTCATGAGATATATATTAAAACTCATTACCGGTTTTATTAATCTCTTGATTTAATTTATTTATTTTGTCTTTTTACGTTTAACATTCAAATTCTAAAATTTTAAACAGGCTAGTTCCAAAGAAAGACTCACGAGATTCTTGAATTCGTCCTCGTAAAGAGTGATGGAATCTCCCATTTCCAGCCCATTCTGCCTCACAAAATTTCCTGTTGCATTGTCAATCACTGATTATTATTATTATTATTATTATTATTATTATTATTATTATTATAACGTCATTACTCATAATAAATGTGAGAATTAATAATATTTTAATTTTGAATCAAAATAACCAATTGGGGTTTTTACCAGTATTTTCAAGCACGTACATTCTGCTCTTGTTATTTGACCAATACCTTATAAAAAAAATGAATAACATAGGCTTAAAATTTTAATAATACAAGAGAAAAAAAATACTCATATAATTTTAAAGTCGTTTTAAAAAACCTTACTTGTATCTTAAAGACCATTGGTTGTTGGAATATATGTCTTTGATCACTACTGGTGCACCTTCTTTGTCGCCGATGATCGGAAGTTTGTTCTCCGCCTCTCTCTGAAAGTGAACGTAATATTGTATAATTAATGTTACAAAATTAATATACCAAACTTATTATGGTTTATTAATATCATACCATAAGTGTTCCCATGAGACTTCAATTATTACACTATTTTGGTGCGGAAGTGTGACACTATTCACAACATATACTATTTATTTATTTTATTAGTAAAATAATCAAGTAAATAAAGAGAAATATTGATAATGTGAATATATATATATTATTATTAATAAAATTAATGATATTGCAATGAGAGATGTAATAAATTTTGTAATAAATTTTTGTAAAATTAATGATATTGCAATGAGAGATATAGTGATATTTAGTTTTTAAATATATATTTTAAAAAGTTCAATAGGTGACGATGAAAAAATAGTCAAGGCTACTAATTGGTCAACCAAATAAGAGGAAACAAGTAGAAAATAGTAAAATACATTGTTTAGATATTAGAAGTCAATCATAATCACTTTTTGTTTTCCCTAAAAGGAAAAGTGCAAACAAATAAAAGAAGAGAAAGTTTCCAAAGCAACAACATTCAATTTCAATTCATGGGAAAAAGACAAGGACTGGTCTCAATCTCACCTTAGGAAGAACAATCCTTCCCAATGACCCAACGTCGCTCTTCTTCAGCTCCTTCTTCAGCACCATTCTCAGTCTCTGCCAGGCCCATCGAATATTATTATTCGGTATCATCGTTCAAACCCCACGATGTATAAAAATTGAAAAACGCTCACCGTATGAGTAGAAATGAAGAAAAACAAAAAAGAATAAGTCCAAAAGCTTAACCTTGTTGTCAGGAGAACAGAAACTGTAGAGATCAATGTCCTTCTCAGTTTGAATATCGGCGCTGTTATCGCTCTCGTTATTTTCCATCGCGACGTCTGTGGAAACCGACCCCTTAGTATTACTAGACAAAGAAGAAGGAGAGTGCGAAGGTGAAGACGAAGACGAGGAATTCGAGCAGTGATGAAGAGTGGCGGAGGGTTTGAGATTGGCTCGGAGGTGACGTGCCATTCTGCGCTTGGTGCGCGCGAGCTTGGCCGTCCAAGCACCCAATACCCTCTTCTTTTCTGCCTCCGACAGCACCGTCACGTGATGGTAGGCCGGCAGGAGGCTGTTACCCGTCACCGGTGGCGAGTGAGCGGTGAAGTATTGCACGTGCTGAGCCGTGGCTGAGGCGTAGTTCGGGAAACCTTGGTTGTTCATGGTAGAGGCGTTGCAGCTCCGAGATTGTAGCAGTGTGATTCAGAGAGAGAGAGAGAGAAAGAGAGAGAGAGAGACTGCTTTGATATAATGATATGGACAGGGTGGTGGAGGAACGTTTCGCCAGTGGAGAGAGAGCAGGTGTTGGAAAAGCAAGAGAAACGCGTCCATAAAGAGAGAGAGAGAAGGGTCTCCGGTGGAAGAGCATTGATGACAAGTGGCCGGAGATTGGTGGGTTGGTTCTGGGGATGCCCATCTTACCATTCCCAGAGAGAGAGAGAGAGAGGACAAAAACACGTAATGCGAGACCTTCAAATTAGTTGGCGCTACTAGACTGCTAGTAACCTCTTTGTGTGCGTTTCAATGTGAGGGTTTACCACAAGTTTGCATACACATACATATATTAATATGCATATATATATATATATACATAATTACATATATGCTTCTTTTGTGAAACCCTAGTATATATGTTGATCAGCTCGCTCTGGCTTGTTCAAAGGCTGATCACTGATCGGTTCCCGCTTTGTCTCGCCCAATCGAGAGCAGTGTATTAATATATATAGCTTAAGCTTTGAAGAGAAAATGGCGGGGCAAATGTCATTTAATGTTCAAATTCATGTATTCCGACCACCAATGATATGCATATGGCTGACACACGGGAAAAAATAGCAAGGATAGATTTTGACTTTTTGACATTATATGAGATTTCCTTTACTTTCACATGACTTATTATACCAATTTAATTTAAGTTAGTAATATATACGTGGATAACCGCGGCATGAGTATCTAATGGTTAATTGGGGGAGCATGAGCTAAATGGAAAACAATAGTAGCAAAGTATTTAGCGTCACTTTCAGTCATAGGCGTAGCTAGTAATGCATTAGCATACGCACGTGCATATGCTGACTAATTTTTAAAAAAATTACCACTATATACTAAGCATAGTTTATAGTTGTTGTGACTTTAGTTGATATTACATATATGCTTATTTTTATACTGTTTATAAGTCTTTATATCCGTGTATATGTACATTGATTGTTTCATACTTAATTATTTATTATTGAAATACATTTGGCGGAATATTCGGCAGTGTCAGCAACACACTCAGTACTTTCGATGATGTCGATGAAGTACTCGACGATATCAGCGACGCATTCGGCGTTTTTTGACGTACTCGCGGTGTTGGCGAAGCACATCGTGTTCTCGACGATGTCGACAATGTATACTCGCGCATCACACACATTGCCAATTACGTCAGAGACACAGCTGAGATTATCGAGTGTGTCACTGACACCGCCGAGTATGTCGCATAAACTTAGCACTAATTTTAGTTTAGTGGCAGAGCTCAAAGTTATACTGAAACTAAAATATTAAGCATTTATGCCGGAAAAAATATGTATTGAAATATACTTTCTACGATGTAAAAATGAGGTCTTTATGCTGCAGTTATTTCTATTTTAAAATTAGCTAAGTAAATTTTTCCCTCCAATCATATATTTACTTCTGAGATAATTAATTAATTAATTAATTAACTATCGAGAATAATATTTTTTTTTACTTTCATTATTAAAATTATTTTTGTTTCACTAAATTTTTACACTAATATATTACTAAAAATCCCGGTTTTTTATATGGTGCATCACCCGACACGCAAAGCTGGCTCTGCCACTGCTTTAAGTGGGTTGATCCACTTTTCCATCCAATTTTTTAATTCCGTTAGTAAATTGCCTACGTCGCAATCAAAGCAAGTCCATACGACATTGTTACGTGACTAAGTGCTATATATGTGGCATTTCCATGTGGCAAATAGAAAATATAAACTTTTTTCTTTTACATTTTTTTTATTTATAAATATTTATTTTTATATTTATTTTTACAAAATGTATAATTAAGTTACATGAATTGTTAATCGGGATTTTGAGTATAAAAATAAAGAATTAATACTTACAATTTCGATTCCATAAGTTGTTTGATGCTGCGTTTTCATTTCCTCGATTCAGGTTTCTCAAAAACAAAACCATAAAGTTATTTTTATCGGTCGTCAAGCACTACTAAGCGATCAATAAGCTAGTGGTTGCTAGGATAGCCTAGTGGTAATTCCACACTACCTCCAAAGTGGAGGTTGTGGGTTCAATCCCCACATGCAGCAAAGTTGCCTTAAAAAAAAAAAGCTAAACATGATTGTGTGTAGACAATATGCTAAAATATCAAGCATTCAATCAAACATTATTTTACATTTCTAAAAGTTAAAACAATACATAACCATGTTCTTATATTATTTTTATTTAATGTGCATCTTTTTTTGATAATATTAATTACTGAAAAGTCAACCGAAAAATAGTAGAAAAATAACTCTTCTCGGCTTAAGGCGTGACAAACAACAAATGATAAAAACTTAGAAGCACGCCTGATACTTTCGTAAGTCAATTTTTATGCATTCTCTCATGAAAAAAGCAATGAAAATAAGTCCTCAAATTTGGCTAGCGTGTATAAACTCATATTGTTCTTATCTCATTTATATGTAATGATTTTATAAAAAAAAATCATTCTTTTACTTACGAATGAATTTATTTTATCTCAAGCTTTTTAATGGGTTAAATAGAAATCTAAAAGAGAAATCCTAAAGTTTTGAAGCATGGACGAGAAAAGGGAAACCAAATTTGAAAACAAAGTGAATGATGAATTAGAGAATCGATATATTATAAAAGAAAGAACTCACAAGTGACACGACATCATAAATTTTAAGAATGAATTTCAAATCTATATATTATAAAAGGGAGAACTCACAAGTGACATGAGATCAGAAATTTCAAAAATGAAAGAATTTTAATATTTTAATAGCTCATAAGAAACAAGATGATATACAATTCAAGAATATAGAATTTTTTAATTTTTAAAATTTTCAATTTTTTTTACGAATATTATAAAACGAGGAACTTACAAATGATGTGGCATCATAAAATTCAAGAATGAAGAATTCTAATTTTCTTTTTCATAGCACACGAGAAATAAGTCACTACACAATAATTTAAGAATAAAAAATTCTAATTTTTTTAGTTTACAACTTTTTTTACAAATAAAACCATGCATTAAATAACTAATACATTTGATCTTGATGCTACTTATAAATGAATACGTTTATTATTTGTTGCGATTTAAATTCTAGTATCTCATCCAATTGTTACTTTTGCACGTTTTGACTGCCATTTTTTCTTTGAATGAGGTGACGTTATCGACCAAGGTTACAATGCACTCTTGCATTACTAGATATATCAGCGTAAAAACATGTGACAATATTGGCCAAGTTTACATATGTAAAGGGGTAAGCATTTTGCTTCTTATAGAGTTTGAACCCGTGACCTCTCCTAGAGGTGAGTAATAGTAGGTGTTACCACTAAGAAAAAAAATCAAACAATCTTAGTTAGTGTTGACTTCCCTATCAATTTTGATTCATCTTCCCTTCTATCATACATAGTAAATTAGTTTTCCATTTTTTTAAATTTTATTTTATAAACTACTTATCCATTTAGTACCTTTCTTCATCCAATATTAAATACTAATTCATTACTCTTTTATTGTTATTATTGCCACGCTATTGTTTTTTTTACTTTGTCTTATTCATGCTATCTCTATTTATTTTAAGAGATAATAAATTAAAAAAACCTCTTGATATACACTTGCCGAGTCGACAATAAAAGGGTAAGTTGGTAAATCTAGTAAAAGGAGAGAGCAAAGCAGAACATGCAACGTTTGTTGACGCGCACCATTGGGGGAAGACAAAAGCCCCAACACGTGTAACGGTCTCGCGCGTGTCAACTGCTCAAGCTGCCACCTTTCCAACTCTACTCTCCTTATAACATGCATATCCCAACCCTGCAAACAGACACAGAAATCTTCAACAATGGCAGCCAAGTTCCTCGCCAAAAATACCCTCTTCGGCTTCTCCAAATCCTTCCCAGCGAGCTCCAGCCTCTCGCTCAGATCACCACCACCAAGACCCTCCAGAGTCTGCTTCACTACTTCGGCCTCTAAACACTCAGAGGTACACATGAGACTGTATATATATGTGTATTATGGATGTTTGTATATGTGAAACGTGTGTGTGTTGTGATTTTCAGGGCCGAAATGCTGCAGAAGAGTCGCGAGACTCGAGGGCCGACAAGGCGTACGGCGACAAGACCGACAGAGCGGAAGAAGGTATGAAAGAGAGCGCGAGAGACATGAAAGAGTGTGTGAAAGACTACTCCGAGGGAGCGAAGGAGAAAGGCAAGGAGGGAATGGCCAAAGCGTCGGAGACGGCCGTGGAATACGGCGAGGCGGCCCAGGGGAAGGCGCGGGAGGGGAAGCAGAAGGCCTCGGAGGCAGCGAGGGAGCGAGCGGGAGATTACGCCGAGACGGTGAAGGGGAAGGCGAGAGAGGGGATGGATAAGGCGTCGGAGGCGGCTGAGAGCGCGAAGGAGAAGATGAAGGGGGCAGCGGATGCGGCGAGGGAGAAGGTGAAGGAGACGGGAGAGAGTGCAAAGGAGCGGTCGATGGACACCGCCCACGCTGCCAAGGAGAATACCGACGCTGCAGCGAGGAAGGCTGCGGACTCGGTGAAGAGCGTGGGGGAGAAGGCGAAGGAGACTGCGCAGAGTGCTTGGGAGACTGCGAAGGAAGCAGGGCAGAAGATCAAGGAGACGGTGGTCGGGACGGCCGATGAGGGCGTCGAGGCGGCTAAATCGGATAGCAAGGGTGCGGGAGGGACGTACATGGACGAAGACGTCGTGGACCTCCGCAAGTCAACGGGGAAGAAGCACTCAGACGAGAAAACTCATTGAAAAATACTCATTAGTAGTTTGCACTGTTTTGAAGCGCATAAATAATGGTAATCATGAAATGATCATGTTGATGTTAATCCCCCTTTTTGTTGAGATAGTACCAAATAAATTTGTGGTCTTACATGTAAATCGGACCCCTTCTTTTTTTCTTTTCTTTTTTACTTTTATCAAATCCTATTAGAGAGGTTGATCTATTTTATTTTTCTTTTTAGAAATTGAGGAGCTATTAACTTGTACAGTTGTACTTTTGTTAAAAATTTAACATTAAAAAATAAAATTAGTATTGGGTTTTTTGGGATTTATCTCAATCTTGAGCAGATATCTCGGGATATCTTGGAATAGATAATTTAGACTAATACAAAAATTAAGAAAATACCAATTTTGAATTTTCTCAAACTTTTGTTAATTTTGCCGCATAGGATTTTAGCCGATCTCATTTCGATCCGTGCAGCTTCCGGATCACAGCTCTAAATTTATTGAGCCTTTACGTCGCTGCAAGAACTCTATAGTATAGAGTCTATACTATTATATAGTTAAAGAAACATCTCGTGGGATTTACTAAATCCTCCTATTTAATGAGTTTTAGGTTCTTAAGACGTTAAGACGTCTAAATCTGAATGCACATCTGATTATTAAGATATTACATCTTAATCCGTCTAAATCTGAATGCACATATGATTATTAAAATATTACATCTTAATCCGTTTATATCTGATTATTAAGATATTACATCTTAATCTCAATGACTAAATATCAAGTCTGTTTTTTAAGATGTTTTTTAAGATCTGAATGTAGATCGGAATGTAATTTTATTATATAATATTGAGTAAAAATTATTATTTTATTATAAAATTTGAAAAAATACTTATAGTAAAATAAATATTAAAATAAATTATTAAAATATTTGATATAATATTAACTTTTAAATTAGTAAAAATATTTAGGATTTTATTCATATCATTTAATAATATTATATATAATTTTAATTAAATTTAAAATTATTTGTCAATAGTATAAATTATTTATTCATATATAAATAACGAATTTAAAACTTATATGATTAAACGTAATTATAACTTTTTTTATAAATAAATTAAATTGATTATTTAGTTAATTATTTAATTATCTACTTAATAAAATAATAATTATTTTTAATTTAGTTAATTTTATCAAAAATTCAAATTTCATAGTTTTAAAAACAACATCAAAACTATAGCTTCCCACCTATCATTGGATTCTTCTCGTCGCAAGCTTTCCGATGATATATTATATGAATCAATCCGATGCTTGGAAAATAAGTTATGGAGTTTTGAAGTTTTGAGGAGGAAAGAGAAAAATATTATAATAAAAAATAATAAATGAAAAACACAACGTGAGTAGTAGAGAAAAAAAGATAGACATGTCAGTAATTAATAGGAAGAGAGAGAAATAATAGATCTTAATGTTATTAAGACTTTGTTTCACATCTTACGAATAAGTGCTCATTCAGACTTATTAAGACTTTTTAAAAATAAAAAACAAATGCACTTAATCGGGCTAAATCTATTTCATTAAGATTAAGAGGCTTAATAAGTGCAAACAAACACACCCTTAGGTTTTAAATCGGTCTAAGTCTATTAAATTATTTGATTAATAATAATTAATTATAATTTATTCATAAAAATTTACCGGTACTTGTTAATGTTGATTTATTTTGAACACGGTAGGTCTATTCAGCTTGTAGTATCATTTGAGTCCAATATTAATTTCAGGCATTAATATATCGAGATTGGTTATTTCACTTGTCTATCCTTACGCAGAGTTGATCCATGAAGATGCCGGGATTCATAGGCGGAGCTACATACACACGAGCGTATGTACGTGCATACGTTCAAATATTAAAAGAAAAAAATTATTGAATTATTGTATTTGTGTTGCTTAACTCAACAAACTTTATAGTGTAACTCAAACACATTATAATTTTTAAGACATTTCCTTTGTTTTTATGAATAAGATATTGAGGTTTATCTCTTTTTATTTTTCTTAGTCACACGTATTCCTATTATAATTATCTTATAATTATCGTTGATTTTCTTATTCTTCTAGAGTTATTATAGACAACTTAGTTAAGATTTTGTTACTCTGCTATTTTTCTTGATATATTGCAGAACACGATACGTAGCGTTTAAATTAATGAACGAGATAAGAAAATTGATTGCACATTTGCTCACTAAAATACGGGTTTTGACCCACTTATAAAGATATAGACAAATAAATCAAACATAAAAAATTAGATGCCGTGTAAAATAACTTGGTAAAATTTATAATAGTTATACAGTGCTTCGACTGAACAAAAAAAATGGCTCCGCCACTACCGGGATCGGTTGTGTCACATGCATTTTTCATGATCAACTCTACCATGTATGTGTAGATGTCACAAATAAAAGGTTATTGTGAATTCTTCATCATACTTTGCTTTCTTCAGTAGTGATTCGGTGTGACCCCATAGAATTTCACAGTGTTGGGTACATATTCAAATAATATGCTGATAGTTGGAAGTCTGTAGTAAGATATCGCTGCCCTAATCTACTAATGCGGTGATCCTAAAGTTAACCTAATAACAAAAACGTTAATTTTATTTTACTGATAACTTATACCTTATTCATCTTTACATCTCGAAAAGGAACACATATCATTGATTAATTTGGCACATATGTTATGTCGATTTTTTGTTTCCTTCTCATATTAAAATATTTAACTACCAAGTATCAATGGTTGTAACTTGAGTGTGGCGACACATTTCATACTCTTCTCTTATTGAAGACTCTAAGTGTATAGCCATGTGTGGACTGGGGTGCAAATAATACCCGGAAACCGAGTAATAATCCGAATCCGGATTATTACCGGATACGGGTACCGGGTATTAAAATTCTAAAAACCGGGTACCCGGTACCCGGTTTATTTTAATTATTATTTTTCTTTAATTTTTTAGGGTTTCTTTCTTTGGGTTTGTTTGATGTACTTGTGCTTGATGCGCGAGACTATGTTTTTTTTTTATGCATTTTAATTTTTAAAAAAATGAATGTATATTTAAGATATACTTTTTTTTTTTAAATATAGAAAAAAAGGTAGTAAATCCGGGTAGTTTCCAAAACCGGGTACCGGGTAGTAAATCCGGGTATCAAAAACTAGATACCCGGATTTTTGGGTACCCGGATTTCGGGTACTGGGTCCGGGTATCAATTTTTGGATACCCGGTTTCCGGATCCGGGTACTGGGTACCTCTAAAAAACCAGGTTCCCTACCTGGTTTCACCCCTAGTGTGGACTCATGGTTCCTCTCAAGCTTTCAAGCTTTGGATTCTTTTTACGGTTAATAAAAAAGTTATTACCATGTGAATCTCTCATAGTATGAGTCAATCCTGCTAGTTCTCGTAACTAGCTAGTGCTTATATATTTGAAGAAAATTTTCTAAATCAATGACTCTTCATTGTCTTACAAACATATACAAGTCAATTGCAAGGTGTTAAATTAAATGTCCATATTTACCATATTTAAATTTCACAATTTGAAAACTAGAAAGATTCCCTAAATGTGTACAAAATTGATAAATTCGGAAGAAAACGAGCATGTATCGTAAATCTTAACAATATTATATCATCAACAAGAAAATTTGAAAAAAATAATAATAATGCCTTTTTAGGCATCAAATCGGAATGTGAGGTATTTATGCCTCAATTTTTTAAAATCAAAATTGCTAGGTATGTAGCTCTATTATCCAAGATTGTCGTTTTATACCAAAAAATTAGTGGATAGGTAGCTCGATTATCCACCGAAAAGAATAAACTGACAACGAGTAGTTGAGATAATTTATCGAGAACCATCGAAAAGCAAAAATCGAGCCGATTATCCACCGACAGTCGAGAAAACTTAACGTTTTCCTAGAAGTTAACTAACTAAGGGATAATAGCAGTCAATGAAGTTAACTAACTAAGGGATAATAGCAGCTACAATAGCCAAACTTTCAAGACTTGTGTCGATAAAAGTCCAAACTGAATTTATAGCCGTAATAGTAGCCAAACTCGATCAATCTATGGCAAGTACCAATTCCGTTCAGTCAACCCCTAATAGCCGTTAGTCTCTCGCCATGTCACTTACACGTGGCAAGCACACGTATCAACAACACCTGCCACATTATATAATATTAGTTTTTTTTTTCATCAAATCAAATTCCTAAGTAAATGATGATCAGGGTCATTTCAATTATTTTCTTTAATATCTTTTTTTCTAAAAAAACTTGATTTAAAACTTATTTCTCTCTTTCTTCACACAAAAAACCCACAAAACCTTTCTCTGTTTCTTCTATCTTTTTTTTTAGCACACTAAAGTAAGATTAATATATGAGCTTAATCTCTGCAAATGTTCTTTTTGAGGAATCTATACAAATGGGCAAAAAGAGAGGGTTGTATCTTGTCCTCTCAGATTAATCGAAGAGACGAACGAAGAGGGGCAGAGAGAGGGAATCAGTGGTCCTCTTACGATGGGTTGCTTTGTGACTACGGCTTGGCTCCAATCACCCACGTATCTAGAAGCATGTAATGGGTTGCGCCACCCAGGGTCGGCTTCACCACCAGGAACGTCGTCGTAAGCACTGTGTTTAGGGTTTATCTCGAGCTTGAACAAAGATGGAAGAGGAAAAAAAAAGAGAAAAGTGAGATCAACGAGGTTGATGGAGAGTTTATATAAATCAGTTTTTAATCTTAATATCCGAATTATAAATAAAATTAAGAGGAGCCAAATATACTCATTATTAGTTTAAAGTTTTGTATTAGGTTTTTCTTTAAAAAATAAATAAATAAAACAATTGAAAAGACCCGGTCATCATTACTTTAGGGTTTTGATGTGATGAAAAAATATTAATATTATATGACGTGGTAGGTTTTGTTGACACTTGTGTTGGAAATTGGATCTGCTCTGATACCAATTGTTGGGAATCGCATCTCGAATCCCGTGAATATTATCGCAAAATGTGCGTTCAAACCGTCCGGGTAATATTTAAAAAATTATTTTAAAGCAAAAAACTTGTTAACCGTACAACGGATCGAACATCGGATAATAACCATATATCAAGATCTGATAAATATTAAGTAATTTAATATTATAAATCATTATTAATAATCTAGTCTATAGGAAATAAATAGAAAGTAGTAAATGGTTGCATTTATTAACCCAATGCATAAGGCCGTACCTCAATTGATGACTTCCGGCTACGCGTTGAACTTGGCAGGGCTCCGCCGGTGCTGAGGGAAACACCCGTGATCTTCCGGGATATTCTCCTGGATTCCTCGTACTGAAGCGTGGGCTTCGCCGGCAGGAGTCCGTCGCAAATTTTAACTGATGGTTCTTTTTAAGCTTCCAAAGAACGTCTCTTAAGCCGAACGAGAAAAAGGAGGTCAGCAGCAAAAAATTCGCAGACTTTAAACAAGAGAGAGAGTTCGAATTTTGCTCTGGGAATGTGTGAAAAATGTGTAGAATGAGCTCCCTATTTATAGGCTCAGGTTGTAACAGAATTGGAGAAATTCCCTCCCTATTTTTCGAATTCTTTATAATTAAATATGATTAACCATATATGAAGATCTGATAAATATTAAGTAATTTAATATTCATAAATCATTATTAATAATCTAGTCTAAAGGAAATAAATAGAAAACAGTAAATGGTTGCATTTATTGACCCAATGCATAAGGCCGTACCTCAGTTGATGACTTCCAGCTGCGCGTTCTAAACTTGGCAGGGCTCCGCCGGTGCTGAGGGAAACACCTGTGATCTTCCGGGATATTCTTTTGGATTCCTCGTACCGAAGCGTGGGCTTCACCAGCAGGACTCCGTCGCAAATTTTAACTGATGGTTCTTTTTAAGTTTCCAGAGAACAACGTCTCTTAATCCGAACGAGAAAAGGGAGATCAGTAGCAAAAAATTCACAGCCTCTAAAGAAGAGAGAGAGTTCGAATCTTGCTATGGGAATGTGTGAAAAATGTGTAGAATGAGCTCCCTATTTATAAGCTCTAGTTGTAACCGAATTGGAGAAATTCCCTCCCTATTTTTCGAATTCTTTATAATTAAATATGATTAATTATTTCAATCTAATGTTCTAGATCAAATCTTATCTTAATCCAAAGGATCTAATTAATCAGGGATTTAACTAAATAAGAAAGACTTGGTAAAATCAAATTCCAATCTTATCTACTTATTATTAAATTAAAAAATATATATATATAATTAAATTCAAAAACTAATTATCTAGATCCAACGGTTGAGATAAATCTTAAACCGATCTAATAGATCAAATTAATTTAGGATAAAATCAAATACCTTAAGACTTGGTAAAAGCCCTAATTCGATTTTATCCATATTATTATTTCAAAAATTATATATTATATATATTATTAATTAATTTCCAATCCGACGGTAAAGATTAAATATTAAACCGATCCAACGGATACAATTAATTACATGAATTCGAAAACCCTTAGCTTGGTCACCAAACTATTAGTTTCGAATTAGGGTTAGGTAAAAAATCAATTATCTCAATCCAAGTCTTATCATGCTAATATGAATTAGTTCCTTATTCCTTGGGCTACAAATCGATTTACACATATAAATATATATATTTAATTATTATTAATATAAATCAATTAATTATTAATAAAGATATTAATAATTAAATCAAAATAATTAAATTATATTAATATCTACTGATCTCAATATCACATTTAAATTTCATGGTGCAACACCATCATTTAAATTTGTGACATGTTAATTAAATTCATAGTTTGCCGAAACGATCACGAACTTAGATATTCTCTAAATCACATACCGTACGTCGAAACGAATCAGTTCTAAAAGGCAAAGTTTCTTATAATTTAATTTCCAACAACTTTCATGTTGACAGAAAATCCAAATTCTACTTTCTTTTGTCAGTTAACGGTTAAATCAAAGAACAATCAAATCAACAGCTCGGATTCAAGATCATTCAGGACTTAGATCGAATATCCATTTGATCATCTACTAGTGACTCAACTCCAAGTTATTAGTGATGGTCTTATATGATAACTTCCGGAGTTTAAGTCAAGTCCAGTCCAGTATGAAGACACTTCATACTTAGTGCACTTCTAGTGAGTATGACACACACTTAATCCCGAATAGGATTATATCACTTAGTCACATTAATGACCTTATACGATTAATGAGCTTCCACCCAGTTAATCAGGTCACAGACATTTTAAGTTCATTTATTATGATTATTAATTCTTCCTCACATTGACTTGGTTGTGATAATAATAACATAATTGCATCCTTTATGAACTAAGGAACAAACATTCTATTTTACTCTACCAGAAACTATAATAAGATTAATATAATAAGCACAATCTTCTATTCAATGACTTGTCATAATCTTTTATAAATAGGATAAAACAGCTTGTTTAAGGACACATGTCCTTAAACTTCTGCTTTCCACGTGGAAGTGACGTGGCAAGAGACTAACGACGGTTAGGTTCGACTGGACGGAATTAGTACTTGTCACATATTGATCGAGTTTGGCTACTATTACCGTTATAAATCTAGCTTGGACCTTTATCGGCACAAATCGTGAAAGTTTGGCTATTTTAGCTGCTATTATCCCCTAAACTAATTACCATCCATCGGAGTTTAGGTTTGTGGGTATGGTCCCTTTGGATATCTCTAACAAAGACATCATAAATTTGAGAATATTTACTTGTATTAAATATTAATTAGATCGGTTGGTGTGGACCGTCGTGCTCGGTGTCTCTAGAACCTCGGTGGTGGAAGAAGATGTGGGGTGAGGTCTCCAAATCCCGCCCAAAGTAAAGCACTTGATTTAGAGGACGTGGTTCGAGACCCTTCCAACTTTTGGCGCACTGAGTAGGAGAGGGGTGGATTGCTTGCCGTTTTGCACTTTTTGTGTGGAGCTTCCGGAGGATGGGCTACACATGACTTGGGGATATGAAAGAGAACAAGCAATTTGGCGAGCTTCGACGTTACACCAGTAGGCTGAGAAAACGAGTGATCCCTATGAAAGATTTTTGTTTACGGACAATAGATAGTCTTTCATTGGAAAACTTGGAGCTCTTTTGCGGTCTCGTTTAGGCTTCATGGACGGACCAATATATTAGACTCTTTAAGAACTATTCCAAACGACCAGAGGTGTGGATCGAAGAAATAGTGAGATGGTTTTCTAGTTTCAAAGAAGGTGCGCGACGCACGGACTCAGGACCCATGGTCGATAAACTGTCAAGGCAAGTCTCTTGGATCGGGGCGGAGAATGGGGGCCTCACCCTCAATGTGGACGCGGCATGGGTGGAAGATCACGGGCATACATCGGTGGGCGGTGAGGAACCACCGGGGCACAGTCGTTGGCGTCACGGCCGCAAATATTGGTAAAGTGGATTCGACCCTAACGGCGGAATATATGGCCATCCTCCATGGCCAACATTTCGCTTACGAACGGGGTTGGCGAATTTTGATGGTGGAATCTGATTGCTTTTGTGCAACCCAACTCGTTAAGGGACGTGTTTTAAATAGTTTACATGGTCCACTCAGAGCGAGCATCGAGGCCTTAATTTTGAAAGTGGTGTCGTTAGGCAAGGTTAGGTGGATACTTAGACATTGTAATGAGGTCGCGCGCGAATCTTTTAGCCAAATATCGGTTGAAAACCACGGATTTTTGGTCGTGTAATTGCCTCAGAGTGGCTAGAAACTCATGTTCAAAGGGATTTAAACCTCTGCCCAGTTTAGTGAATAGAGTTTTTCCTTAAAAAAAAATATTAATCAGAAAAGTTTGCTTAGTTTGATAACTTACTTATTGAACTAATTTTATTCGGTATGTAAAACAACAATCACTTATTGTTGGGACACTTGTTGGTATATGGAACCGCGTATTGATCACGTTTACTACATAATTTTAAATTTCAATAGAAAGACAAAAGTGGGTTTACAAAGTTGTTGTTGCCTTGAGTATTATTTATAAGAATAATCAATTATGTGCTCATAGATCATCGTACTAAGGAAAAATTGTAGCAAGATAGGTAAAATGATTATTTCACATGTAAGATAGGTCAATGATTATTATATTCGAACTTTTGTGTTTCAACTAAAGCAATATTAATGCGTCGAGTATTTTTTGAATTTCCTCTTGTAATTGAAGTAAGTATTTTCCGAGAAAGCTTACATCAATGTATTCGACTTTCCCTATCAAGTGAGTATTCAGGTCCCAACTACGATATATATATATTTACCAAAACTCTTCACGAATAAAATAAATATGTATAACAAGTATGATCCCTGAATTATATTATGCTCTGAATGTCAATGAGTCCCGTAAAAAAAGTATCGTCAAACATTACGACTAAAAATTTATGTGCTTTTTTTTTTTTAATGGAAAATTGATGTCTTTCCATTCTATAATGTTGCAACTTTGTTCCCTAGGTTTAAGAACCGGAAAACCAATAAAGGCCCGATGGTCTAATTTTAAGAGTAAATTGATAATTCGTAAATATACTGATAGGGTCGTAAAATTTTAAAAATCATCAAATGATTGTGTCTTTCGGGTTTTACAGATACAGTGGTGAAAAAAAAATTATTTAGGAATATTAATTATAAATCTCAATTGTTTATAGATATAGTTAAGTAAAAAGGTGTGGAGTTTTTGAGTTTTATGAGATTTTTGAGGGTTTTTATTGGGTTTATATAGATTTAATTTACTTTAAAATCAAATAATTAAAATCTATAGATCACAAGGTATTAGGATTTTTACGAGGTTTTGAGTTTTCATAGGATTATATGTTTTTACCATATGAAACGGGTTTTCGTACAATTTGTACTGAAGTAGTGGATTTCGCCCGACAGGCTCTCAAAAATTGCCTAGGTACTCGTAAGGTCCGAGATCACAGCATCGTGACAAAAAAAAAAAAAAAATTGAGCTCAAATTATATTCCTTCCTTAAGATGATCACAACTGAATCATTATCCTAACACCCTATTTGACCAATTACCCTTACGTAATTCTAATTAGCATTTAATATTTTTATGGTTTGCTTAATTATATAATGTCAAAAAACAATTGTACTAATTAATTCATACCAATACAAACGAATTATACCAACATATATATCTGTAGTTTCTTTTCTATGGAGTGGTTGCTCATATAATGTTTCAACCCTACAAATTCCAAAGTCGTCCCAAATGGAAATATGTCAGACTGAATGAAGTCTCCATTAAAGTATTGATTTTTTACTCAATATAATATTCAAAGGTATAATATTGGAAGGAAGAGACTCAAGATCAATCAACAACACAGTCTGGCTTCAGATTTTCTCAGCTCCCAAACACCTTCTCTTCTTCTTCTCCATTATGGGGGTACTACTACTTCAATAATTGTCGCCATGTTTCCTCTTATGTTCACAAGAAAAGCAACCGATCATTCATTTCGCACAGTACTAAACCGCTTGTGATTCAGGCAGTTTCCAAAACTCACCCACAGATTGGAAACGATGAATAAGCAGAATCCAGGCCTGTTTGGAGGAAATCCCAACTGGATTATGATGAGTTAATTCCATAAATTGGTAGCCTTTTTTGGCGTATTGAGATTTGATCTCATGCAAAGCAAGATCACTACATGATTATTAGGTCACATATATATAAACAAACCCTCCGTTTTGCAGATTCTCAAACCCCAAACACCGACACGTACCCCAACCCAGTGTAACGCATATCTCCATATATAGACAAACCTCGCCCTCAAGGAAAACCCCACAAGAACACAGAGAAGAAGAGGAAGAAGAAGAAGCCGTTGAGTTTAATGGAGGGCGCGAGAGAGCAGCAGCAGCAGCATCAGACCCGGAAGAGTCCGCCCGGGCAGACGGAGCTGCAGAAGTGCCCGCGCTGCGACTCCACCAACACCAAGTTCTGCTACTACAACAACTATAGCCTCTCGCAGCCGCGCTACTACTGCAAGGCCTGCCGCCGCTATTGGACCCATGGCGGCACGCTCCGCAACGTCCCCGTCGGCGGTGGCTGCCGCAAGGCCAAGCGCGCCAAGACCGCTTCGGCGTCGTCCTCCGCGCCTGCCGTGGTCCCTCCCTTGCCTCCTGTGTCGGCTGATCCTGCCGTCTCCGCCTCGCAGTACAGCTTTGCCGGCGGGCAGTTCCCGTCTTTCGCCTCGATGCAGGCGTCGTTCGGACACCCGCAGTTGCTGACTGCTCCGGGGACTTCCTCCCCTCCTTCGGCGATGAGTCTGCTGCAGGGCTTCGGCGACATCTCGGGCTCCTTCGCCGCTGCACAGCGGGACCAGCTGTTCATGAACGTCGCTTCGAACAATCAACTAGGTGGTTTCTCCCACCACGGTAACGATCCCGTTGCTTCTTCCTCTTCGCAGCAGGATCCCTGGCCTCCGCAGAGCTTCGGGAATTACGCGCCCATTTGGAATATCGGCCCCGGCAGCACGGATACGAGCACTTCAGGGCCGTCTCTGCGCCCCAATCAGTGGCCGGATCTTCCCCGATCGTACGGCTCTCCTCCGCCGTGATGTTGGTACCGGATCTTAATCTCGTCGCAAAGAAAACGTCAAGAATATTAGTGTCGTGTAAAGAAGTCGCTTAATTAGGATTGCTCTTGACATTAATGCATACTTTTTTTGTTGCATATTTTGGTGGAATAACACCATTGATATTTAGGTTAGAGAGAGTTCATGTGGTGTGGGTATAATTTTATTTATCCATTGTGAGAAATGTGAAGGCTATATATATAATATATAAAGGGTTTCTTTCTTTTGGATCGTTCTTATCCAATATATATATTGATTATTATTATCTAAGTTGGGTTAGGTTAATTTTGGAGCTTTTGCTTCATTAAAGTTGATATATACTTTTTCTTCAAAGCCTTGGAGCAGCTATTAATTCGTTTGCTAAGTTGGCTAATTAGTAGACTAGGGTTTGTGATGGATGTCCAAAAGCTAAAGCGATGATGAGAATACTGAATATATTAGATAAAAGCGATATTGGTAAATAATAATGCATGGATTGGATTGGATTGGATGGAAAATAGTTAACATAGAGAGAGAGAGAAAGAGAATTGGGTTGGACAAAGGTGATTGGTCCTTACGCATGTGGCTCACCGACCATTTAACTGCTTTAGTGTATATCAATATCAACTTTATCGTTCAACTTGCTTTATATGTATATATTCGCTGTGTATACGCATGTATATGTCAGTATCTCTATATATGTATGCGCATCACTGCATGATGTGTACTTCAACTTTACTCTTTAATTTTTGTTAATGCTGAAATTTAGATTAGCCGTGAACCCGATCCACAATTCGACTCAAGACCGAACTATGTAGTCGAGTGAGCAGTCAAATATGAAGTGTCTGATCGTCTTGACAAGGGCGAATTTCGTAATCGTTATGTTACTAACATACTATGGTGCTATATATTATATATATGATCACAACCATTGAATGGTTGTAAAACCATGCATGCTTCGATCGACGTAAGGTATTTGAAACTTAATCAAGCATTCAGTAATATGTTATGAATTATGATACATGATTAGATATAGGAGATTATATATTGGTCTAATTTTGGCTAGGGGTAATAATTTTTGCTTAGTGTCTGTGTCATGTCTTCATCGCCCCCTCCGCAATGTTTTAATATCGTATTAGAAGATGATGAGACTCGAATATGTTTTATTTATTAATCGTGTCAACTCCATTCAACACATAATTTAGTTGATCCTAAAATGATTATGACACGCTAATTCATCTTAACTTAATGTACTTGATTTATTAATAAAGATATAATAAAAGATTTTAAAATGATTAACATGATTATAGATTCATCAACTTGATTATAACATAATTTATAAAATAAAGAAGATAAATTTAACACAAAACAACAGGATTATAACCATGCATGTCTAACAATTGAGTCTCATATTGAATCGAGATGTATTTAAATTCGACCCAAATCTATTACATACATCATGTCGTGTCTCTTGTTCGGCTCTAAATCACGACCACTAATTTGGGCCTCTTAGAAAGAAAAAAAAATCATATTTCAAGAAAATAGTATAGTTTGATATACATATACATATATATGTATTAATCCAAGTTTATTGGTTAATTACTAAGATAGTCATGAAAAAAGGGTTTATTAGCCTTGTTTTTGTTTTTGTTTTTTTTTTTAAGGGTTAAGTTTGTTCATAACCCTTCAAGCAAACCACTATATTATTATTAAGATCATAATAATCAAACTAGCAATATAATAATGAAAGGAAGTTGTGGAGGTCGTTATTGTGGTATCTGAGTAAAAGCTAACACATCTTTGGTCTGCCATAAATGGATATTCTCTGTCGCACTGAATTAATTATAATAAATTAGTACCACTTTTTTTTCTTTTTCTTTTCTTTTTAATGAACATAGCCCATCAGGCATATTTGCTGCCATAATTAATATTCTCATCCTCGAAATTCTGTACTACTAACAGTATAATCAATATATTTGGTGCTTGGATTAAACTTTTAAACTCCGAATTATGTACTTATAACAATATGTTAGCCAATCGTTTACAAAATAAATTATGAAGTTAGATTTGCTTTCTTGTTTTTGCTTAAACAACATATTGCCAGAATACTTCTTTATTTCTTGATCAGTCAAAAACACATGTTAAGATTTTGTTTTTCCCAACCATTTAGTCTTTCATAGAATTATTGAAATTAAAATTCTATATGATTTGAGTGGTTATAGTAAGAATTCGGGAAGAGATTCTCTCAAGGCTCAAGCTACTCCGGCATGTTCTTGCAAGTTGGATATAATATATATATACACACACAGGGGAGGAGCTACTTAGGCCCGAGCGGGTGCGGCCGCCCCCACTTGATTCAAACGCATGATTTTTAATTAAAATAAATTATACAACTTTATCAATATATATATATATATATAATGTACCATTATTAGACAAAATTGATATTCTGGTGTAGTGGGTATCTAAGATCAATTTTGACTCTACCCTCCTAGGAAATCAAAGTTCAATTCTCATCACACTCATTTTTTTAATATATATATATATATATATATTTATGGTTTCTCTATTTTAGTACTAATCTCTTAATATAAAGATTCTTTTATTCTATACTAAGTAATAATAATTTTTATACAATTGTATCACTAAATTTTTATCGATTTGTAAAAATTAATTATAAAAAAATACGTTTATATCATATCATTCATTACACTTAAATAAAGCATAAGATTGATTTCTACTCCCAAAATGTTCAAAATTCTTAAACCGCTCTTGTTTTCTTCACAATTTGACTACTTCTCTCCCACTTTTCTCTCTCAGTACTTCTGGGACTATGTTCCTCTTATCGGCCCAGCGCTCGAGTCCCTCAACCCGCCTTTTTCATCATCCACACAGATTGATGGGTCTATGCCATTTATCTTTATAAGTTGTGGTAAATATTAGTAGATTGGTGATTCCCATGAAAATTCGTAGTTGAGGTTACAGTTACGGGGATACCAACCTCACTATCAAAGTTAGTAACCTTGATATTTTTGTTGCAATGATATACTAACACGAGTATTTCCACAATGTTTTATTTTCACTCGCGTGTTTCTTGGCAAAACTTCACAAGAGGTACTCATCGTAGTATTGCTTTATGCTAAAGACACTTATTTTGGAGTTATTTCGTCAAAAGAAAATACATATTCTTAATATAAGTAGTATCAAATCTATTCTTTTAAGCTTAATCAAGCGTGCAGTTCATACTTGTAAGATTTCGTTTAACCGTCCAATCTCATGCTTGAATTATCTCATTAACGTGTGTGATTGCACACCCTTATCATTTCTTGTTTTCTCGGCTCAAGTGCGTGTCACCTAAATGGAACAAGAGGATATTTTTTTATTTTCTTTTTATGATCCGAATTCTTAAAAGTTTATCACGGAATAAAATGATGCTAATTTTTTATATCGACTAAAATTTAACTAGGCCGATTTCTTTTGTGTGTTAATATTCGGCAGACTAAACATTAGTAATATGTAAATGTAATTTTGGCTTTGGAACGAGAAAATAGTATCAGAGAATAGCACATATACAAGGCCGTGTAGGAGGGAGGGCGGAGTAGGCTCGCGCCAATAATAATGATAAAATTCTAAATTTAGTAGCCCCAAATATCTTAATTTAAGGGCTTTAAGTTGAACGATTTAGCTACATTGTTTATCGAAAAAGATATATGATATCCCTGAAAGTCAAATATACAAATTTAATTGGTACTTTTGTCATTAAAAACGCTAAACAAATTATATTTGAAGAAATAATTATTTATTATACAAATATCTAATGTACTTTTGCATCAAAATATTTAGAAAGAGCCTTAGTATTGCTCTTTGACTCAAGCCCCGAAACTCAGAGTCACATCCCTGCATATATATATATAAAAACCAAGGACATTTCTGTATATATATATATAGATAGAAATGTCCTTTGTTTTGTTTTTTTTCTTCTAATCTTTGAGAAAATTCAAGAGCACGGTCTAATGATCATATTGACTTAAATCTATTCGCCATTAGAAAAAAAAGACACTACAACAACAACTAGTCGATATATGTAGAGAGAGAGAAAGTCCACAAGTTGCATGGACATGGTATCACTTTGTTAGTTAAAACTTTAAATAAGACAGTGAAAAGTAATGTGAATTGTGAAGTGATCAAGGCATGAGCAAGTGGTGGCCCCACAAACGTCCATCAAATGTCGAGTCGGTATGGGATCGTTGGACCCACCTCACCATCATTTGGACTCGGTCGTTTCGTTTATTGACTCGACTGACTCAACAAAAGTTTTATTTTCAGAGAAGACTAAAGAAAAACAAAGATTTCGTGTACAGACTCATTCATTATTGTGTCGTCTCATTCCCTCCCACGAACAATGATCTCTTCTTCAATCTTCAATTCGAATATTCCTTCGTTCGATCAGAAAAGCGTTAATGATCTCCACGTGGCAGTTCCTTATACGGTTGGCCTTGTGACGGTTTAAAAACTTCGGTATACTAGTCACTGTAAAATTAAACTTCCACACAATTTGCGGACTTTAGCATTGTGTGTTGTAACAGTATTTCATACAATACAATTAACCAAGAAAGATGATCATCTGCTCTAATTGTTTAAAAAGAGCAACAGAACAGGTGTAGAGCTGTGCACAATTCGTCGCCACTCACGACGCGACGCGTCGCGACGCCTACAGTGCGAGTCGCGACGCGTCGCGATTCACGCGGCAAAAGTCGCGATTCGTCGCGACGAGGAGGGGAAATCGCGACGTGTCAGGGCTCGATCCGCGTCGTTGATCGTGTGGCTGAGATGACGCCACGTCATCGATCCGAGAGGAGTGAAAAGTTGTGTTTGTTGGTGGCGAAAATAATACAATTTTTACCCGAAATTTATTCCCCAACCACAATTATTACCCACTTTACTCGAATTCCAACCCTAAAATTTCAAATTTCAATATTTTTTCACCCACTTTCTCCTCACAATTATTCACCCACTTCACCCACCACAATAATTATTCACCCACCCCACCCTCTCCTAAAACCCTATAAATACCACCTCTTCCTCCCTCATTTCCTCACCAACAATCTCTCAACTCTCTCTCAAATTCTCTCAACTCTCCAAGTTTTTTCCACTCTCAATCTCCAAAGTTCCAAAGTTCTAAAGTTCCAAAGTTCCAAAGTTCCAATTTTCTAAATTCCTAAAGTTCTATCATTATGTCTCGAAGAAGCGGCGGTAGTTCCGGGGGTCGAAGGCCGGCCAGGAATTTGCAACCCCAATTTCTACAAGGGGGAACATCAGACACTTGTCCCGACAGCTACATTCCCGTTAGGCTACCGGCAGAACTATTCCCTTCCCCTCACAATCCAGATTATCCCGACGATACCGTACTCTAAGACCTAGTCTAGTCCGGGCGGTGGCCCAGCACCACGCCAATCCCGACCGTGTGCCCCCAGAGTTGGTCGACGCGGTGGCTCAATGTAGGGGGGGGGGGGGGGGGGGGAATAACGATCCTTTTTTCAATCTCATGTTACGGGAAGGTGCCGAATACGGAGCTCAAGGTGCCGATCCCGACGAACCTCAAGGTCCCGAGGATGCCGATCCCGACCAAACTCAACGTCCCGACGATGCCGATCCCGACGACTATCAAACGCCGCCCTCGATCCGTGGTTCAAATATCGGGGTGTACAACCGCGGTTCTCCTCAACCTTCCAATCAAGATAGCGGTGAAGCCTCCGTTGCCCGTCCTCGACGAAGTCGACGTCCTTCTACCGGGTAATAACCTTTAATCCTTTTTTTATTTCATTAATTATTAATTTTTTATTAATTAATAAGTTAGTACTTAATAATAAATAATAATTAATAATTAATAAGTAATAAATAATAATTAAAAAAAATAATTGAAAAAAAATAATTAATTTTTAATAATTAATAATTATTAAATAATAATCACTTGAAAGTCTTAGTATGCTCTGTGGTTGCGGTTCCGACTGATCTTCCACATCAGAAACGATTTTCTTGAGATTTAATTATCATTTAATCATATTATCTTAATTAATTAATTTCGTTTAATTTTTTTTACGATAAATATTATAGTTTAATTATTTTAGTTTATTTAATTAATTTGTCACGTATCTTGAAAGTCTTAGTATGCTCTGTGGTTGCGGTTCCGACTGATCTTCCACATCATAAACGATTTTCTTGATATTTAATAAGTTAACGGGATTAAAAATGGTAATTTGTATGTGTGGTGATTATTATAAAGTTCTTAATGGAATACGGTGTCTTAGAAAGATTGGTTTTTAAATAAGGTTTGCTTTGCAATCTCCTCCAAGCTAGCCTGGGAACCTCGGGGAGTTCTGTCTAGAAAAGCTTGGGCATAAAGCGAGATCATAGCATCCTTTCCAGTTGATCTGGCCGTGGAACCTCGGGGAGTTCCGTCAAAAAGAGCTTGATAATGATTTCCACACATAGAAAATACCATTTTTAATTTCGTTAACTCTTTTAATTAACTATATGAAATTTAATTAATTAATATGATTAATATTAATATTTAATCCATGTAAAATTAATACCCATTTTTATTTTGTTAACCTTTTTTCTCCCGTATATTTTTAATAGGGAAAGTCCTCCTGCCTTGTTGTGGGGACGACCAAACAAAGCGAAGGTGTGGGATTATTTTCACGAGGAACGACGGGTGGAGAACGGTGTTCGAATCAAGATCGCCACGTGCAAGAAGTGCCATGAAACCCTCGATGCGTTGGGGGACAAAGGAACCGGCTACTTGACGCGACATAAGAAAGCGTGCTACGGAGACGGTAACGAGGTAAACACAGCACAGGTAAGTGCTCTTACCACCGAAAATTTACGGAAATGGACCCTCGAGTGGTTACTGTCTACGGGCGCACCGATGAGTTTGGTGGAAAACCCTGCGCATACACAATATATGCAAAGGGTTAATCCGTCTTACGAACAGTTTTCCCGTACGACATATACCAGGGACATGGAAAATGCTTACAAAATGAAAAAAAATTATTTGGTCAATTTTTTCAAAATGTCCAACATTAACGTTGCTTTTACCACCGACTTGTGGAGCGGTCCGAGTCTTAACGACTATTTGAGTCTGACCGCCCATTACGTCGATGAGAATTGGGATCCATGTCAAAAACTTTTAAACATGTCACCATTCGAGTGTCGCCATACCGGCAAAAACATTTCCGATAAATTAATAGAATTATTCAATGATTGGGGTTTGCAAAATCGTATCATTTCTATTACGTTAGACAATGCCGCAAACAATAACGCCGCTATTACTATCTTAGAAAATAGTTTGCCCGGTTCTCCTTTTCGTAATATTTTACATCAAAAATGTGCTTGTCACATCATTAATTTAATTGCTAGAACGGGGGAACGAAATATTTCAGGGCACGTTGACAAAATACGCGGCGTTGTCGATTGGATCCGGCATTCTCAAACCACCGTTAGGTGGAGACGATTTTGTAAAGAGCACAATCATAAAGCTAATAAGTTTGGTTTAGACAACAATACACGATGGAACTCTACATATCTAATGCTTTCAGTTGTTTGTAGACAGAGATTACCGTTAAGCGCTTTCCTCCTCACCGAACTAGAGGCCTCGGAGCGGATCACGGAGGCAGAATGGGAAATGGCCCAGAAATTCACCCAATTCCTTAAACCTTTTTACGCTGTCACTTTAAATTTTTCAAACCAAAAACAACCTTCCTTGAATCATGGTCTTTCGGGTCTTTACGAAATTACAAACACTTTTTCTGAATTCGCAAATGACCCTGTTATTTCGCCCATGATTGAGGGAATGGTTGCAAAATTCAAAAGTTATTGGGATCCACCCCCTTTTTCGTATTGTTTCGGTGCTATCTTGGATCCCCGTATTATGTTTACGTTCGGGCCTTTGATGTCAGCAATCGGGACAAACTTAGGGGTGGATTACACTGATTATATTAAGGTTGTTAATGAAGCTTTTTATGAACTTTACAGTGAATACGACCGGCGGTTCCCACAGTTCAACGTGGAGGCGGAGCAAAGGGCAGTTATGGAAAGCCCAACCAAGACCGGCCTAGCATTTGTCCGGAGACTGAAGCAAAGACTGGATCGCGGAGAAGCATCGGGATCCGGTACGCCACCGGCACGAGCGGAGGAAACGGACGGTGCCCCGCAAGAACTGAAGCGGTACTACGGCCTGCGGATCGACGAGGACTCCGTCGAGTTCGATGTGATTGGATGGTGGAAGAATCAACGGGAAAGATTCCCGATATTGGCGAGAATGGCGAGGGATATACTGTCCATCCCCATTTCCAGCGTTGCTTCGGAGAGCGCGTTCAGCTCGGCTCAGCATATAATCGACGACCGGAGGGCGTCAACAACTCCCACACACCTCGAGCAAGCGGTCGTGTTGAACGATTGGATGTTCCGCAACCCCACCATCGCCCAACGGTCCGAGCCAACCGACCTAGAGCTTATGACGCAAAGGTTTAACGACTGGTTCCCCGAGTGACGCAATGTAAACGCCAATATGATGTGCTCTTTCCTCTCTTGGTTTTATGTCCCTAAGGAGGGTTTTTCAAGAGAGGTTTTAGTGAGGCATCTTGTAATATTTACACTGAATATTTACAACTTCTTCCACCATATTGTAATATTCACAATGAATAATACAACTTTTTTTTTAATATCTTGTTTTATCATATTTACTTATTTGTTTTAGAATTTTAATAATTATTAATATGGTACACATTAATACTTATTAACATATATTACAACTTAAAAATTAACTTATAAATTAAAATTAATAATATGTTACACAATAATAACATACTAAAATATTAATTTTGAAATAAATAAAGTTTAAATAATAAGTTTACATAATTTAATACTTAAATTCGGATAAAAACTAATAAAATTAAACATTGAAAACAAAAAATAACTTTTGCCGCAGCCCTTTTTTTGGTCCTTCCTCGCTAAATCGCGACCACGTCGCGACGCATCGCGACCAGCCACGCCACGACGCATCGCGACCGGACAACTCGCGATTTTGGCGACTTTAGTCGCGACCCATCGCGATGCAAGGGTGTGCAGCTCTAAACACGTGTGAGAAAGTACATATAGCCAAGGTATAAAATTTCGGGAATTTCGCATGAAAATTTACTCGAAATTCGTTTTTCCGAGAAATGCGGTTCGAAATTCGTGCTTTTCTCTGTCGTTTTCAAAAATTTAGCGAAATTCGCATGGGCACGGGGGTGGAAAATCTCTTATCGTTTTGCAAAAAATCATATTTTTGGTAGATTTCGGCAAAGTGAGTCATCCCCATTCCACAAAATCCTATGACCCAAAGAGCCCAAGCCCTTGTCCCTAATATTTGGTATATAAACATCACTAAACTCTTGTCATCTATCAATGTGGGACTTTTTGTTATTCATTCAACTAATATCATACCTTCACACTTAACATACACATACACTTCACCTAATAATTTAACTTAATATTATACACTTCAAATAATATTATAAACTAGCATACATATTAACTTCACCTAACATACATATACACTTAATATACATATTCATTTAATATTATACACTTCAACTAATATTAAATTTGTTAACATACATATACAATTAACATGCATATTCACTTAATATTACACACTTAACATACATATTCACTTCACATAATAATTTGACTTAATATTATACACTTCAACTAATAAAGTGACTTAATATTATACATTTCACCTACATATTTAAGTTATAAACGTGTTTTGTTGTATACAATTATGTCTTGTATTTATTAAATATGTAGTTTTGAACCTATATAAATTTCTTGCTTAAATACTCAAATATTTTTTACAAAATATCCGTCGAAAACCCCATCGGCATGCGGTATTTCCATGAAAAAAGTGTGGTATATGCAGCATGCCCTTTTTTTACAATTTGCCCATCGACATACCCATCGGCAAGCGATATATCCGTAAAATGGAAAATGTGAAAGGGCATCGGCAAGCGACATTTTAACCTTGCATATAGCCAAGGATGTAGGATTAACTAGTTGTCCCTATTATCGGTCCGATAATCAATTTTCCATGATTCTCGATAAATTATCTCAACTAATTGTTGTCGTTTTATACATTTCGGTGGATAATCCAACTGCTTATCCAACAATTTTCCAATGTAGAAAACGATAATCGAGCTATTTATCAATAATTTATAAAATAAAAATTGAGACTTAAATACATCTACTTCCGTTTTAATGCATTTTGATATATTATGCATGTTAATGCGTAAAAATGGCTTTAACTTAGAGCCGGATCTACGATGCGGGCCCGAAGCTGGACACGGCAGACATGTAGATAGTTGAACGCAGAGTCAACGCGGGATGACGGACGATCGTCAAAGATGGAGGCGAGTCCTTCCTCTTTGGCGAGCCTCCGGGCCGTTCTTGGCGATCATTGATGAGCTTCCCTCCTTGGCGAGCTTCTCGTCTAGGCGAATTCTCTGTCTTGGCGAAGCTCCAAGGTGTTCTTGACGAGTCTTGATGATTTTCCTTCCTTGGCGAGCTCTCGTGGCGAGGGAGGACTTGCATAAAAGGGTAGATCGGGCCCGAAACTCGTGGCTTATGGTTGGACGAGGCTGCCTACGTATCTCAGTTTAAGAGAATCAGGTCCTACGTAGTTCAGGGTTAGTAAAAGGTGGATGATTGACGATATGGTTTGGCTCGTCGAAGATGCCGATGTTGGCGGTGCGGGGGTGACCATCGCCAGTAGCGAGGGTATTACTGGCAAGGGTGTCGCAGCAGACGACGCAGGTGTAAGCGATCTCGTATGACGAGGGCCTTGACCGGCGAGGGTGGACTTGGCCGACGCCTGATGATATATCAGGCGAAGCGTATGACCACATCAAAAAAATTCTCTGGCGAGGCTAGACTCTCGTCGACTTCTGAGCTCTATTCGGACCTTTCTTGGCTAGCTCCGGGGACGGCTAGGCCGGGCCGGAGGACCTAAGGGAGAAGGCAAAATTGCAGAGAGAGAAAGAAGAGAGAGAAGCTCTGGAGGAAGTTGTGAGAGAATGTGTAAAATGAGGAGGAACCTCCTATTTATAGGTAAATGGGTGAACCACTTTTCCTTGAATCGGGGGAATTAATGGAGAATATCCTCCTTTGGTGACCAAGGAATAAAATTGCCTATAGCGTTGCCAGAGAGGGCTTTCCACGACTCCTTGTCGTGGCGAGGGGCTCGTCGGTGCTCCGTAGCTCGCCAGTAGTGTCTTCCGAGTGTCCGCGAGCTTGTATAATGACTCCGAGGGAATCTAGAGGACTTTCCGAGGATCGTTGTAAGCTCGGATCTCCTCGTCGTGTGCAAGTATTGTGAGTTATTCCTTCGTCAATGCCGATGGCGAGGTGGCTCGTCAGGGCGAGGTGACTTGTCTGGGGACCTTGTCAGGGTACCTCGCCAGGATACCTCGTCGGGAGACCTCGCCAGGAGGCTCGTCGGGAGACCTCACCGGGAGGTGCCTTTTTTATCAAGGGCTTTGTCTTCTTGGTCTTCAGGGCTCCGGGCCTATCCAAATGCATTGGGTCTTGGACCTTTTGCCTTTGACTTCGTCAGTTGACTTTGACTCTCACCAATGGAGCCCAAATTTTATATGTTCCGTAAAATGCATTGTTAATAAAACTACGTTGAACTGAACTGATAATTTATTAAGGAAAAACTCAAATTGTGAGATCTAGTATTTTTAGAGCCCTCAAATTGAATATAAATAAGTATTTATTCTATTTTTATTCCTAATTAATTTAGGATTTTTATATAAGGTAATAGGAAATATCTTTGATATTTTAATAAAAAAAATAATTTTTTCTATGCTATTTAAAAAGCTGCGAAAATATTATTTAATTACAGCTATATTTATACCTAATTAGGCTAGGGTTTTAGGATATTCTCTCATTCTTTACCTTGCCTTCTCCTAAAACTTAGAAATCTCTCTGAGAGAAAAAGTGAGAAATACTCTTTGTGTTCATCTTCTTATCAATCCAAAGGTTCTCAAATCTCATATCTAAGATATGATATAGTTTATCCTTCTTGTTAGATTATTAATTTTCGTAGTGAATTTTTGACGACTTTTTCGAGATTTTTATCTCTCAAACTACAAAGCGGTTTTGGTCAAATTTTAACCACTGCTTTGAATTGGCTCATAAAGGTTACAGATTTAATTTCAAATTTTTCGGAGCTATAAATCGCTCGAATTTGATTTTTTCAATTTTTACTTTTTAGGGAGAAACCGAAAAAGTCTGCAGAGCAGATTTTGATTTTAATTTTTAGAAATTCATAGAGTCCGAATAAGGTTTTTTATCTGGCGATAGATTTTGTGGAGAAGTCAGTTTTAAGCATGTTTCACGTTTTATGAAATTCGAAAAGATGCCGGGATCTAGCCCGAAATCGTGTTTTAGTATTTCTGCCGAATTAAAAAGTTAGGATATCGCATAGTTGCAGCCTATTTCTGAGTGAGTTATGCCAAAAATATGAAAGATTATTTCGCATTACATCTTTCATATTTTTGGCATAACTCACTCATTTTTTGTCTAAAATTTATAAATAAACACCCGTTAGAAAGATAAAATATTTATCTACAACTTTTTAGTTTTACGTTTCATCATAAAAAGTCATTAAGTATATTAAAATTTACTCGAAACAAATATTTTGCATTAAACTAATGTCCAGTTTTACGTTGTATTTGAAATATCGTATTTTTCTAAAACTGATTTTACAAAACTTAAAACACTAAAGTTGTAGATCTATCTCTTATCTTTCCAACCATAGGTCTTGCATAAAATTTGGACAAAAAATGAATGAGTTATGTCAAAAATACGAAAAGTGTGCATATAGAGGAGGATAACTCTCTAACGGTCAAGTGACGGAAAACACGAAAATATCTAACGGATCAAACATTAGGTACATTAGCCGCCGAAAATAAACATTGGGTACATAATCCGCAGATGATCAAACATTGGGTACATTAGCCGCAGTTTACCCATTTTTTTATTTTTTTTTTCAAAGATATCCACTGATACAATTAAAATTGAGTTACTCAATCTTTCAATGATAATTCACATATGAAACATGCAATTTACCGTTTTACCCTTTAATGCGTTTCTTCCTTAATCAAATCGGCAGACCCGACCCACTAGCTGAGCGAATTGGGCCACTACCCAAGGCGCCCAAACATAGAAGGTCCAACAGATTTCATGATTCTTTTTTACAATAAAAAAATTTGAAGCCTAGTTTATAGAGCATTGACGATCCAATGGCTGAAATGAGGCTTAAATTTAAGTTAAGATGGTACATGTGGGTCACTTATCATTTTTTTTTTAAATAATTAGGGTTATTTTTTATTTATAAAAGTTTCAATATTTTTAAAAAATAGACGATCAAAAGAATTAAAACTTACATGTTTATGTGATGATTTTTTTTATGAATATATTGTACAATTTTCTTATGTGAAACTTAGTAAAATGACCAAATGAGGACTTATAGTGTAAAATGACGTGCTGTGTTTATAATTATCTACTTTCATCTTTCTCAATTATATATAAATCAATTGTGTAGACTTGTTTATATGGACACCACTATTTTTACAAATTTGTTTGACTTTTTGTTTTTAAATGGTCTAACTCAAGTGTAAGAAATCTTTGGTCTGCTACTAAATTTTTCTGTATGATTTTTATAATTTTAATGTCTTTGTTTGTAAAAAAAAATTCCAAGGTCTACGAAACAATTTCGGCCCCATGTGCCGTAATTCTGGATCCGTCACTGCTCTTATGGCCGATTCTGATGAAAAACCAGAGACTGAACAATGTACAAATTTAACCATTTTCTTGTTCGAAGTATTCTTGCCTTTGTTTCGATATATGTTTTCGCCACTAATTTTTTGCCATCCTCTAAACTTTCAATCTGCAACTTCTTTCGGAAGCCTTTAAAGACGAGTAGTTGTTGATGAAGACGACGATGAAGAAGACTTGAACACCTCGTTCCACACCAGAAGTGATGGAGCACGATCATGGCAATCAAGAAGATTGTGAAAATTGTGCATATTCATGCATAAATTATGGAGCACAATTATGCAAACAAAGAAGATTACCAAATCATGCCTATTGATTTATTTTCTTATTTCATTTATTAAGATATGTGATATTTATATTTATTTTCTTTTGATTCCTTATAGCTATTTTAGGAAATTAAGTCTAGCCTACGTGTGTCTTTATAATGGTTCTCAATAATTGTATGAATCAGTTTATGATGAATTAAAAATTGATATTTTGCTTGAGAAAGTCGAGTTTTATCTCGCAAAAACGTGTTCTTGTATTCGCTCGTATTTATCTCTACATCAAGAAAAAGACCCCAAAACACGACAATAAGCTCTCTTTCTCAACCATGTCTTTCAAAACCGCCGAATCAAATGAAACACCTGACACTGTTTTCCAGTTCGAATCGTCAAGGGAAATTCAAGTCCAAAAAAACAGCAGAGCAACGACAACGCTTGAAACTGAGACTGACTTCTCTAAAGATGCACGGGCAATTCGCAAGAGGGTTCTGAAGCAAGCCAAAGCCGCTCTGAAGGGAAAAAGCCGGGTGTGCGTAATGAGAAGCTCTACAAAAGCATTCACAGCTACACCAATCACAAGGCCAAGTTCCGGAGAGAGCATACTGTTGACAGTGAAAAGGCTGGAGGCTCTCACGGGCCTTTACGTGCCTCGGCCCATATAAGAGTCACGGCTAGATTTGATAACCAGCCCGACATATGCAAGGACTACAAAGAGACGAGATATTGTGGTTATGGAGACTCGTGCAAGTTCATGCACGATCATGGCGATTACAAGTCGGGGTGGCAGTTAGAAAGGGACTGGGACGAGGCCAAGAAGATCAGAAACCGGAAATTGGCTCTGGGAGCCGAGGGCGATAACGGAAGTGGACAATCCTGCAAGTATGTCAGCTCTTATTTTTATGAATCATCAGCTCTTTATCGAAAGGATCATTAAAACTGATGAACTTTAAAAGTCAAAGTAAGTTGGACAAAGTTCGATTTCAACTAAAATTCGATTGCTTGCAATATAATTTTAACAAAATGATATATGTCATGAGGTTGACTTCCATGGAGGTGAATCTTGTTGATATCACTAGTGGGTTAGTAATGAACAATCTTGCTTTGTTACGAAGCTATGACCGTATATTTAAAGTCAAAAGTCGTCATTTCTTACATCATTTATGAACACTTACATTAACCTTTTGAGATATTGCGTGTTGACGTTTAAGTTTTTTAGAAGGGCCTAGCAAAGTGTATGAATTTGCAGATCCTATACAATCAAACAATATTAATAAGGTACTTATCGATAATTTATTCCAACTTTCCAACTTTCCAACTTTCCACTTAATGCATAATAAGGTACTTATCGTCGGCGTAGTCCGGTGAGTAAGGCCGGTGTTACGGGCAATTCTCGGAATTGATTTTACGGATAATTAACTAAAAGAAAATTATCAAATTAATTTTCTTTTATTAATTGTTTATTTAATCATATCAATTCAAAATCCAAAAACATGTTCTGGAGGCCCATTTTCGCAAAACAAAGTATCCCGGTGTTCCTAAAAATATGAAAACACCAAAAAACGACATAAAATTTGTTAAAAACAGACGCGGGACGAGCTCGGGGCGAAAAAACACTTCGGAAGCACTTTGGTGGGCCCCGCATGCGCAGCAGCCCACCAAATGCTGCCACGTGGCAGGCAAAAGACCACCTTGCCCTTGCCACTCGCTCCCTGCCACCTCAGCAAGCCACTTGCAGCCTCAAATTACCCCTGGACACGTGTCAGCCAAGGAGAGAGAGGTGCTTTGCACCTTCCTTACACACTGCGGACGTTTGCCGCGCGTGCGGGCGCGTCGCCTATCTGATGGACGATCCGACGGCGGCGATGGCTTCCTCTCACTCTGAGGATCAAAATTCATATAAAATTTGCACCCAGGGGCTTCCCGAAACTATATTTATTTGCTTCCGAACCCCTGCCTCCTATTATAAATAGGAGCCTCATTCACAACTTCAAACACAATTCAAAACCGTCTCGAAACCTCTCGAGCTTCTCTCTACCCTCTCTATACTCACCTCCCCTTAAAATATTATACTAATGTTGGGCGTCAGAGGTGAATCAGGGGGTAACCCCCCCTGTTTCCCTTGACCTCGGGTATTCTTTTCTCAGGTCAAAAAAGAGGAAGTTAGCGGAAGCCCTGGGGAAATCCCTACACGGTTTATGACCCTCCTGATAGGGTCTGTTCCTTGTTGTGCTCGGTCTATCTCACTGTCCATTACGTGGTAGTGCAGATAGCCCAGGGACACGGGTCTGAACCCACAATTCAGGTTACAGGGGAAAACCTGAGGGAATTTCTCTAAGATCCTTACCACCAAGGAATCACCCTGAGGGGAACCCCTGGAGAAAATCCCGGGACGATTGATGACCCCGCCTGTCCTAATTCTAGCTCTGTGCGGAACCCGTTCTGTCTCCCAGTCCATATCTTTTATAGATATCGTGACTTTGTGGACAGTTTGTAGGACCCAGACTAGGATCAACTTCACAGGCCGAGGGTCCAATCTCCTAAGATTCACTGTTGGATCAAACACACTCTCCCGTTCGTGGGAACCCGATCCTCTGAGGAGCCCGAACCTGTAACCCGGGCCTAGTCCATTCCTGGCCTTGAGGTAACAGGTAGTGCGTATCCCCGGATCGCCGGATCACGAACGGCGAACGATACGTTTCGATCTCAGTGCCAGGAACTTCGCTCGGAATCCGTATCACACACATCGAGAGAGGGAAACAATCTGTCATCCCCGCAATAGGGCCAACAAGCCCAACACAAGTCAACAAGAGCCCGCCACGTCAACGAAACGACATTGGGCCAGGCCCAAAATCAACAACTTGGGCCTCAATAGTGTTTGATCCAAAAAACAGCATCAACAGCCGGCATCTCGGGCTCCAAATTTTAAGAACCTCAATTTTATAGACATATTATTGTACAAGGAGCTTAGGTTAAATAACCAACTTGATAGTTTAAAATTGAGAAAATAACCATTGTTTAGTTAATATTTACAAAATAGTCAATTAAAGATATTAACTATTATAAAAATAGTCATATTAACCATTATAACAATATTAACCATAGACAAAATAACCAATGTTTGGCTATTTTGCAAATAAAAACCATAAGTTTGCTAAAATGCAATGTAAACATATGAATGCGCTATTCATTATAATTTTTCTATTGTATATTTAATTAAATATAAAATATTTAATTTTTAATATTTTAAGGGCTCAAAAAAATTATTTAGTCTAGAGCTTTGACTAAGTAAGACAGACTCAGGGTCGGGCCTACTTGTGATTAAGCTGGAGCAGAAGAGGACCTAACATGGATGCGAGACCGTTAGAAAGATTCTTTTATATTTTATTTATTAGATATCTATCATTGAGATTGAAGATTGTTAATTTAAACCGCGCACCAAATACGTTCTTTAATGGTATTCAAAGCACCTTAAAAATCTCTTGAAGCTATTACAAGAAACCCAAATACGATAATTCTTAGTTTAAATAAAGGGAAATACAAATATAAGCAAGACAACTAGCATGCGCTAATAAATACCGACATTAAAGGAAATTGGAAAAAATGAATTAAAGTCACAATAAAGTTAAAATTTGGTACATTTGTCGTAGATATCGCACTTGAGTCTATGCTGCCTCACTACAACGTATGTACATTTGCCGCTAATAACGCATATATAAATGATATTTTGTTTGTTTGAATTCGATCCATCGATCCGGTTGGCATAAAATTCGCCACGATTTACCATCCTCTAATTTAGAATAGCCACTACCGGGCGAACCTCGACTACTCGCAACTCACATCGTCTTATGTCGTATATGCTTTATTTATTTTTTTACTCGACGACATCTCAATTTAGGTACATATACTTAGTTGTGACGGTTTACACGAAAAATAACAACTAAAAATGTTTAAATGTAGCCCTAATAATATTTGCCACTAAAAATCGTGTTTCATGACTTTATCTTCCGCAAATAACTTTTTTTCTTCAACTGACGATTCCCATTTTAAATAAAAGAAATTTAACGTTTCGTGGCCATCCCATTACAGGATACGTATAATTGTGGCATATCATATGTAAATTAAAGATAATATAGGATATTAAAATAGGTCACTCAGTGCATTTGAATAGATAACATGTACAAGACGATGGAATTTTATTGAGTTCGTGCTTTGTCTAATCTAAATCTTATCGGTTATAAGTTGATATTCGACCTAATTATATTCCTTTGAACAATTACATACATCATAGAGTTTTGCGTAGAGCTGTGCCTGAAGGGAGGCGGAGTAGGCGCCCGCCTTTAGTAAAAAAAAAACAAAAAAAAAAATTTAGGGGCCCCCAAAAATTAAATTTAAGGTTCCTAAAATTACTTAATTTAATTTTTTATATATATTAAAATCACTTAAATTAAATTTAAGACCAAAAAAGTATGATCAAAATCACTTGACTTTAATATTTGTACCCCTAATTCCCAAAAAAATATAATCAAAATCACTTAACTTTAATTAAAATCAATTAACTATAATATTTGGGCCCCCAATTCCAAAATTAATTAGGGCCCCTTATTACTACTTTACTATATAATTTCCTCACGTCATTTATTCCCCTAATCCCAAATTATTTTCTCTCTATATTAAAGTATGAACGTGCCAACCGTCAGGAAGAGAGCGATCGATGTTTTGAATTACATACAAGAATTGGATTGTAGTTATCCAAATGCTTGGATTGCCTACCGAATTATGCTAACCATATCAGTCACAGTTGCACATGCAGAAAGAAGCTTCTCGAAGTTAAAATTGTCTATCGAAAAAGACATGATCGAGAAACTCTATTTTGCAGAGTTGATTAATACTTTTCTAAAACCACTAGACGTGTTTTTTTAATGAGAATTTATTTATATATAAATATTCTATATAACTTTGTATCAAAATTAAAATTTGCAATTACAGCAGGGGGCCCCAAAAAAATTCCTCGCCTACGGCCCTGAAAGTCTCAGGCACGGCCCTGGTTTTGCGATCCTATTATGCACACACACACATGCATTACAACTTTACAAGCCATATAGATATTTTTTAATTATATCAAGATTTTAATGAACCATTTTTAATTGATGTTAACTTGTCAAGGGAAATTGTAACGCAATCTATGTTAGGGGTGAAACCGGGTCGGGTACCCGGTTTTTTTGAGGTACCCGGTACCCGGATCCGAAAACCGGGTATCTAAAAATTGATACCCGGTACCCGAAATCCGGGTATCTAATTTTTTATACCCGGATCCGGTACCCGGTTTTGAAATCGGATTCGGGTTTTCAACCGGAACCGGGTTTATACCCGGATCCGTTTGTTTTTTTTAAAATATTATCTCAAAATAAACATTGTCTCATAAATAAAAACATATATCTATTGTCTTAAAATTACAATGCATAAAAAAAAAAAAAAAACATAGTCTTGCGGTTTTTTTTTTCGTTTCCGCCATCATTTTTTCGTTCCACGCATCAAGCATCATCAACATCAATTGTAAACATATGAGATGACAATAATAAAAAAAAAGTATTACAAGTCAAATAAACATGAGATAAAAATAATTAAATAAAATTAAAGGAAAAAAAATAATTAAAAAAAAATCGGGTATTAAACCGGGTACCCGGTTTCTATGATTTCAATACCCGAACCCGGTTTTAAAACCGGGTACGGGTACCCGGATCCAGAATCCGGATTCGGATTCGGGTTTTAAATCTGGATACGGATTCGGATTTTTACCCGCTTTTCGGGTTTTATTTTCACCCCTAATCTATGTTACACATTTCAATGTCATATTTATTTTAAAAATTACTTAATATGTTTCGCTCCATCTCATGATATTTCTGGCATTGCATCAACAGACAAATCCAAAAAAATATATATATATCCTAAGCTGAATTTAAAACCGAAAGCATTGGTTTACCGAAGCGTTCACTGTGGATTTTTTTTTTTTCATTTTTCAAATCAATTGATGCAGTTTAAACCACTGCTGGTTTTTGCAAAACGGTACAAATTACGGTTTTAGTTTAAAAATCCCTTTAGGTTGATTTTATTGTTTTGAGGATACGTATTATATTTGTTTATACAAAAATACTGTTTTTTCTTCATAAATAAAGTGTTGTAGCAACTAATTGTAACTAAATGTTATGTATGGTTATTGTTTCTATTTTGCTAATTTAGAGTTTTGGTAATTAGATTGATTAAGCTTTTAAGTAGTCAATCGATTTTGAAAAATTATTGAGTTTAAATTATCGTAATATGGTTATAAAGAGAATTTAAAACTAAATAATTGGTAATTAGTGAAAATATTTTTTAACCAAAAACAGTGTAGTTTTCTAGTTTAAAAGTGAACAAAATGGTTTTTCAGCACTTATAGTACTAGAAGCGAATTGAAAACTCAATTATTCACCTCTAGCGATCGTTCGTAGATCAAATAATTTGTTGCCACGTCAAGTTATATTCTACAATTTAAGTCTTTTTTTTTTTTGAGGGAACAATTTAAGTCTTCTATCTACATGAGTGAATGTATATTTGGAAATCGAAACAAATAAAACCCACCTATGCATATGAAGAACGATACAAATAAGACATGGAACAACAAGGTAATACTGAAAGACATAAAAAAGAATATAGTTGTGGTCAACGACATATTTAAACAAAACGACATGAAAGCAATATACAATAAATATTTTAATAACATTCATATATCACGTACTAAAAACTCATGATTAAACCGCAGGGTTTAAACCAAGGTATTAAATTTCGCGAAAATCTATGGAAAAGTCGATCGATTTTTTTTTTCCGGAGAAATGCGAAACGAAATCCTTTTCGTTTCGCTGTTGTTTTACCAAATTTCGCGAATTTCCCATTTTGCTGCCCCAATGTCTCATTTTTGTGAAGGAAAACGCGGAAAAGTGGTTCGAATTTCCCTAAAAAGCTAAAATTTTGTGGCAAAAATACTAATTAAACTTTTGGCAAAGATAATTATGTTTACCGACCCCACCTCGCCACGACCGGACACCAGCGAAGTGCGCGTGTGGTGGTGCATTTGTGTGAGTCCTCTCTCATATTAGCCCTTATCCCAACTCTATGGTATATAAACCATTCAAAACTCTTGTAATTTAGTAATGTGAGACTTTTTGGTATTCAACTAATCTTATACACTTCACTTCACTTACATATTCACTTCATCAAATTAATTGACTTAATATTATACACTTCAAGTCTTCAACTAATAAAGTGACTTAATATTATACATTTCACATATATATTTAAATTAACATATGTTTTTGTTGTATACAATTATGTCTTGTATTTATTAAATATGTAGTTTTAAACCTATATAAATATCTTGCCTAAATACTCAGAAATATTTTCCAAAATATCCTTCGAAAACCCATCGGCATGCGGTATGCCCATGGAAAATGTGCGGTATTTTTGGCATGCGGCATGCCCCTTTTTTTTTATTTTCCCATCTGCAAACGATATATCCGTAAAATGGAGATTGTGAAACGAAATCGGCAGGCGGCATTTTAAACCTTGGTTTAAACCACTGATGACAAAAACCATGCGTGGTCTAATCTTAGTTTAGACGGTGGCTAATATTAACCATATATCGTCTAAACTTAAAAACTTTCACGTTTGAACGACGGAAGATATTCACGCCGCGGCTAAATTAATTCTAGCCGTGGCGCACATATGTTCAAACGACGAAAGGGTTTTTCTATCATTGTGAAGGTCCGTGTTTCGATAAAAAAAATTAAGTTTTTTTTACAAAGCATATTTGCCGCGGTGAGAATTGTTCTAGCCGCGGCACACATACCTTCAAACGACGGAAGAGTTCTCCATTGTTTGAAGGTTTGGATAATAAAGTATAATAAAAATTGTTACTGAAGCAGATCTCGCCTCGACCTAACAAAATTTGAAATTTGAAACCGTGTTTCAATGACAGTTTTTTTCTTCCGTCATTTTAACCTCTATCTTCCCGACATATTCCACATTATTTATTCATTTAACTCATCTTCTCTCTCTTTTTTCCTCTTTGATGTATCTTCTCTCTATTTTCCATTCTTCTTCTATTCTCCTCTCTTCTTCATCTTTTTTGTTTCTCCCTCCTCGCGAAAATCTTATTTGACTAGTAGAAATAAAATGGTTTGCCAGATTTTGAAGATTTCATAATGGATTTTGGGTGGAAACGGTTAACGGACATTACAAACTGACATATCATATAGATTTTATTATATGCACCACCAATTGACATTACAAAGTACAAACTACTTGCTATCATTCTAACAAACTATCATTTATCCTGCAATTATCATTTCAGTTACCATCCTTAGAAATTAGTTCAAATCGTTTTACTCTCACAAATCTAAATTCTAAATCTGCACTTCAGTACTGTTTCTTGAACTAAATATACCACTGAACACTTTCCATTAAAGATAACAAAACTTATCTCTTCGTGGAAGGTTGCCTTGATTCCGGTCCTGAACGGCTGTTGTCGGTCCATTGTTTAAGCTCACATTGTCAACCAACGAAAATTTAACCGATATTCGAAGTGTAACTGAAAACTTCTTTACTTCTATGTTTTTATCAAGAGCAATAAAATATCCATATTCGCCTTAGGATATATCCAATTCCGTCCTTGCATTGTCCACAAGCCGCATCTTGACACATAGAAAAAAGCCGAGTTAAAATTGAAAAATAGCTATCAAAGACGGAATTATATCCCAAAAGAATTTAGGATTATAATCGGAAATTGTTTTTTAATATCGATACAAAATCCAGATATACTTTTTCAATTCTGTTTTTGGATTCGTCTCCGATTAATTAGTATAGTGTTTCTAGATTGCTTGCATTTGTTGGCGTCGACCATGTAATAATGAACTAATGGGGTTGATTAATTTTGAAGTATCTCTTAATAAATAAATAAAATTATTAAATAAATTACCAGGAGCAAAGTTATTAGTCAAATTAATTCAATTTTATTATTATATATAGATTATGATAAGCTCGGCAATATTTTTCAATAATTTGCAAGTATTTTCGCACATGTAAAAGCTGCCTCAATGATTACAAATAATCTGAAACACAACTCATAGCGTCATACCGCACTGGTATGTTTAAGGAATATTATCTCAATAGTAATCTATATTCGAAACAAGTTGGTAATTTTAAAATGTATGAATGCAATTCACACTTCAATAAAGTAAGGGAAATTTGTTTTATTTATATTTATATTTTTCATATCAATATATCCTCTATTCTAAAGCTAAAAAATAACTTCCTTAATGAGATGTAATTACAACATCTTCTAGTTTTTCTTTTAAATTAATTTAGAAAAATTAAAATATAAACATAGATCTTTGTCTTCTTGCAGTGTACTTATGATACAGTTAGGATCACTACCTATTACGAAGTCTCGTATAACAACTAATAACTAACTATAAACACAAAGTATTGCATAAGAGTTAGAATTATTTAAAATTTATTTTAATAATTAATACGAATTTATTTTAAATTTTTAAAATAAATAAATTAAAAAATAAATATTTGAATTCCAAATTAAAAAAAAAAATCAAATTTCAAATTTAAGTATAAAAAATATTTTTCAGTTTTCAAAATAAAAATTCAAATTTCTTAACAAACGTTACTTTGATTTAACCATATTAATAATTTAAAATAATTTGAATTAAAAAACATTAACCAAATTAACAATTCGATTTAACATACAACACGAATAAATACGAATAAACCAATTAACATACATTTACAATTCGAATTAACATACATTTACACGAATAAACCAATAAACTTACATCTACAATTCGAATTAACATACATTTACTTTCGGGATAAATCTTAAATCGTGCAACCGGAACTTACCGTGACAATTCTGACCAAAACCTGCAACTGCCGGCCACAATCCACCTATTAATAGCTTCGTATCGTCAAGACCTTTCCAATGGTACCAAATCTGCGTCAATCGGAGTTTCAGAGAGGGAGTTATGAGTGTTTGAAGTTCTTGGTAAGAGAGAAAACGGGAGAGAGACATAGTGCGAAAATGGAGGAGAGAGAGAGTATTTCATCGAGATTTGATCGAAATAAAGCATTTTATCCTTTTTTTTTCGTTGGCTGATTAATAACAAATTAAAAATTAATTTAAAAATAAAAAATGAATTTTAATAGGTTGAGTAGGGGTGTGCAAAATAACCGGTAACCGAATTTTAAAATCGTAACAAAAAATTATCCGGTGTAAAATAACCGTAACCGATTTTTTTAAAAAAACAGGTTAAGGTTAACCGTATCCGGTTTCAAACAGGATAAGTTTACAGGTTATTTATTTTTCAAAGCAGGTTATTTTAGTAACAGGTTTTTGTAACCGGTTTTAATATTATTATTTTTATTTAAATGTTTTAAAATTAAATTAAGTAGAGTTTTCTCTCTTTCCGTCAAAACCTCTTCGACTTCTTTCTCCTTCTTTTTCTCGCCTACCCTTTCTTCTTTCCTCCTCCTCGACTTTCTTTCTTTCTTTTTCTTGCCTAAACCCCTCCTTGATCTTGTTCATTATCTATTATTGTTATGCTTCATATTATTTATTCAAGTTTTATTATTATTGTTTATTTGGACCGATATGTTTGATCATTGCGATAAACTCTAGTGAATGCTATATTTTTTTAATAAAAAACAGGTTAAGGTTATTAAACAGGTTAATTATATTTTGATAACCGGAAATTAGGTTAACTGGTTTCCGGTTAACCAGTTTCAAAAACAGGTTAAGGTTATTAAAACATGACTAACCAGAATTAGGTTAAGGATACCAAATAGTGAAAAATAAGCAGGTTAACCGACCGGTTGCAGCCCTAAGGTTGAGGGACAATTTCGGTAAGGAGAAATTAGTTTTCAATGCCACATCATATTGATTGGCTATTTTATTAATTAAAACCACATGTTTGATAAATGTAAATTTAAAACGTTGAAGGATGGTTATCTACTATAATTTCTCTTTAAAAAAAAAAACTGTGATAAAAGTACTTAAGTTCATATTTTTTGGAAAATTGGTAGACGTTATCAATTTTTCCGTTAATTTTTTCTTCTATTTTTTCGCCAATGGACTGGTGAAGTCAAAGTACACAAATCAAACAAATAAGCTCAAACGATCAAAGCCACGAATATCAAAGTAGCCATGTATGTGTAAATACAAATTCTTGGAACATCAACAATGCAAATACTTAATTTCCTTCTGACTTTCTCTCTCGAATTCCAGTTCATATCATCAATAGCATCGCGATTTGCGCATGATGTCATCACTGACGGTAAAAAAAACTAACAAAGAAGTGGATGAGGTCTACCGATCTTCCAAAAAAAAACAAAAAAACTTAAGTTTCTTTGCCACAATTTTTTAAATTGACTCTATGCGGCTGCGCCATTTCTAAATAACTTAAATACTTTTACCGTTAATAACCCTAAAAACTAACTAACTATAAAGTATAAACTCTATGTATAATTTAAGCCATACGTAGATCATAGCTGTTGTACGAATCTATTGACATGTCAAAATACAATATTTGGGATAATTTCACATATATAATTTATTAGTCCTCGCTATATATATAGGAGAATATATCTGCAGCCTTATCTGGACTCCCATATTTCATCGCTCCCAAGAAACTTACAAACCACTAACTTTAGTCTTTATATACAGTTCGTACAAACAAAACTAGGGTTACAACTATTCCGACATAGTTTACAGCGAAAGACAAAACAAAAGAAGAAAAAGGAAACAAATTAAACAAGCAAATAGTAATCTCTACATTACTAAATATATCTCTTAGCTTGATTGCCTTCCAGGGTTCCACTACTATAACCAATATACGTGATTCAACTTTCATCTTTGACTTTGACACTATGTTACGTAAACAAAACATAACTGCGGATTATCGAGTTCGCGATCCGCACCTTCAAATCAATTAGCAATGAAACAAGTGCTTTATGATCTTTTTTCATTTTCCATGTTGATTTTTAACATGATTCTTCAAAATGGTGATCTTTTGTCTTACTTAATTTGAGTCGGATTTCATTATTTTTCTTTTTCATCCGAGCACATTTTAGCCTAATAAGCTCAAATATAAAGTTAAGCACTTAAATTATAATCGGCAATGAGGAATTAACCCACGACCTTATAAACACTACTAAGTCTTTTCCTTTTTCATGTGGATTCGTAACTAATATCAATTGTAAGTTGAGAACTTGTGATTAAACAATTAAAAAAAAAAAAAAAAAAACTTAAGTAGAAAAGGCAACAACATCATAATTAAACATGAGCTTATATTAATTAAGTGCCTGAGTTTGAAACAACAAAATCTCCCCTCTTCTGTACTAATATACCAATTTCCCCAACAAAAGGCAGCAGAAACAAATGAAAAAATTGTTAGTTTCTCATCATCTGATCAGTATCACATTGATATGATATGAGGACCAACATTAACATTATACCCCTCAACTCAAGTATATATCACACCCAAATATTGACCTAATTAACAAGAAATACATGATTAGATAAGAAACTAATAAGGAAAATATGTCATGCAAATATATATACATACCATCATTGATAAATAAACCACAATTTGACTTACTAAAGCCCTCAAGTATAGTACCTTTGTGGAAAATGATGCCCTTTTGGATGAGAAGACTGATCAAAGGATCCGAGGTTCCTCTCAGCGCAAATCAGGATTAAGCTCTCATCAACCTTGATTACCAAAAACATAGAGGCTGAATATTAACTCCTTAATTTGCTGCTGACATGATCGCTCCGATCCCACCTCTTCTCATCCATGCATATTTAGTATAGTATGCCCATGAACCGGAGAAAGGAAAGCCTAAATAAAGACTACGAAAAGCCGAAATGAACGGAGAGAGAGAGAGAGAGAGAGAGAGAGAGAGAGAGAGAGAGAGAGAGAGAGAGAGAGAGAGAGAGAGAGAGAGAGAGGAGACGGGGAGGAAGATTTTGGGTATGTCTAGATCAGGGAAGGGACTGAATTGGACCCGAGATTTGCCGGATCGTGCCAGCTGGTGCCGCCGACAGACGTCGGGTTTGTCCAGTAGAGAGACGGATCCGATGATAACCCAATTTGGTCCATCTGGTACGGATCATCGCAGCTGCTCGCTGTACCGCCATGGATCCAGTCCAGAGCTCTTATTCCTTGCCCATCTTCCAGCTTCATGTCCTTATTATTCCCCATACTGGAGTCCATATCGGCTTCGCGGCCACCACCAACACCGGAGGTGTGAAGCTCATCATCAAACGGTGCTAATGACTGGAAGTTCCGCAACCCTCTAGTTCCGGGCACGTGATCTTTCAGCCCGCCGTTGTTGAACTTCGATGTGAGCAAGGACGCTATCGCAGGAGATGCCGCCTCCGTTGAAGCAGGCATGGGAGTGCCGAAAATGGATCCGTAATTCATCAAACCGTTCAGGTAATTAGTCTCATTAGCACCGACACCAACGCCGTTCCCAGACGACAAAAACCCTAACCCTAGAGAACCCAACTGAGGCTGCAGTGAGACATGGTCATACCCGGAAGCAGAAGTGCTAAACCTAGAGAAGGGAAGGATCATGTCACGATTGTAAAACAAAGATGTCATGCGATGGTGATTCGAAGTACCCGGAGACAAGTCGATTTGCGAAGTAGGCGCAGAAGGGTGCGAGTTTATGACAGCGCCTAGGTTGGATGAGGAAGAATTCGGCGAGGAGGAAGAAGTTCCGTTCGTCGAGGGTCTCTTGAGGCGCTTGTTCTTGCGGCAGCCACCCCCGACAGGAACGTTGCGGAGCGTGCCTCCGCGCGTCCAGTAGCGCTTGCAGGCCTTGCAGAAGTGGCGCGGCTGCGAGAGGCTGTAGTTGTTGTAGTAGCAGAACTTGGTGTTGGCGGAGTCGCACCTAGGGCATTTTTGGGCTTGCTGTTGTAGTTGCTGTTGTTGATCTTGACCCGGTTTCTCCATTGCGGCACCGCTCAGTATACGGGGATCTCCTGCGGTCGGAGAAGACATGCTGAAGTTGTTGTGGCTCTTGGGGTTCATGAGAGCCTTTTGGTGGTAGGCATTTGATATCATGTGCTTAACATTATTGTTGTTGTGGTTGTTCTGATGAGAAAAGAGAGAGGAAAAGGAGAGAGAGAAGTGTTAGTGGTGTAATATTAGGGTAAAATAACAACACAATAGAGATATTCTCTTCCAAGAGCTAGGCAACAAAGCAATGGGGTCATGCTTTTTTTGTCTAATAATTGATATATAGAGAGAGAGAGACCTGTGGCCATCCATTAGTAGTTGGAGTTGAAGAGATGACTGCCATCTTCTCATCATCACAGTTCATGATGCCCATTAACATGATTTTTTTTTTCTTATTCTAAATATATAGTTAATAAATTTATCTAGTGTTTAATTTGGCAAAGAGAATAATCATAGGAACAAAGAGTAAATGGACAAAGAACAGATGGCAACGCGAGTCTCTCTTTAATTAGGGTTGAAATTAACTGAAGAGCAAGTACATAATTAATAATTATACGAGAGAATAACATGTGATTAAGATAATGCTTTAATATTGATCGATTTCACGTGATGGGTTCGAATCTAAATCGGATTAATATGATTCAAACGAGATTAAATTAAAAAAGGGAAAGGAATAAAGGAAGACATTCGAAATCCAAGAAGAGGACAGATAGGTAAAGCAGCACTGCGGATGAATCTTTGGTAGGTTCGAGGAAGCCAGAGAAACAGAAACTAGTACTACTGCACATTCCACAATATATATATATATATATATATTTATAGATATACATCTACTTATATTATATAATTTAGAGTATATTATCTGAACCAAGGTTCGCATTACCGACGATTATCGTCGATTATCGACGATTATCGAGCTTACCGGTAGTTACCGGTAAGTTACCGGCTATAATACTTACCGTTTTATCCATTTTTCGACGATTATCGAGCTTTTCGATAAACCGAAGATCAACCGATTATCGCTATTTTTAGTGTAAAAATTTGATACTTTTCGGTCAATTAAAAAAAATCAATTTTTAGAGATTTTTCGGTCTTTTCGACAGCCAATGACCAAATTTTATACAATTTTCGAGCTTACCAGTGAAAAACCGAGACTTTTCGGTCTTTTCGACAGCCGACGACCAAATCTTATACGAAAACTTGATTTTCGAACTGGTAAGTTGCAAATTTTTCGACAAATTATCATATTTTCACTGATTAATCGATTCTTGGCATAAGTTTCAAAAGTTTTGATTTATTCATTTTTAACCGAATTTCTTGGAATTTTTTGTAGTTTTTGATAAATTAATGACATATAATGTTAAATCTATATGAATCAATCATTTCTTCTTTGATATGTACTCATTTATACGATTTTTAGGGCATTTCATGTGTTAAAATATAAAGAGTTAGTTTTATATGAGATTTATGTTTAGAAATGAGTAAATCTTGGAACTTTATCATCTTTTGTTTATTTTTTTGCATTCTTATGAATATTTTTTTATGAAAACATGTTTTGATGACTTATTCTATAATTATTTTGTTAGATTTAGGTTAAATTCGGATTATCATGCTTGTTAGGCAAATGTATATAAAGTTTTGAATTTAGGAATTTACTCGAAATGTGCATACTTTGTTATAATTTGTTGATTGTATAGGGTTCAAAATATTATATTTCCAAAGAAATATGAATGTTTGAGCTTTTGATTTCTTGAGTTCTTGAATTTTTAGATTACAAGACTTTCGTGTAAAAAGTCTAAAAATTCATATTTTTTAATTTTTGAAGTAATTTATTCAAATTTTTATGTTTCTATTTCATTAATTATTTATTGACATATTAATCTGTGATTTTGGTATATTTTATTTGCATATTTGAGCTTAATTCGGATTTTTTCATAATTACGGCAAAAGTCTTCTAAGTTTATCTTTTGTGATTTGTGAGGTAATCTCTTCATTTTTTTGGTGTTTTCTTTGATAAAATATTTTTTAAAAAAATAATATGAAATCTTAGTGTAACTTATTTTCATATTTGAGATTAATTTGAATTTTCTCATAATTGCGGCAAAAGTCTTCTAAGTTGATGTGATGAGAATTATATGTGTTTGTATATGATTATATATATATATATATGTTTGTGTATGAAACTGTTTTTTATATCATGACATTCTATTATTAATTTATTAGATAATAGAATAGAATCAATAATTATCATGACATGCTTTTATTTTTGGTATTTTTAAAACATTATTTTAAATTGGGCAAATACAAGCTTAAAAATTTTATAAGTTTTCCGTCGAAAAGTATCGAAAAGTATCGATAATCGGTAAGCTACAGTATTATAGGTTTTCCGTCGGTTAATCGGTAAGCTATCGATTAATCCGTCGAAAACGGTAATCGGTTTATCGGTAACATCGGTAAGTTGAACCTTGATCTGAACCATAAAGCAAAATAAAAATAAAATAAAAAAACACATTCCATTTTGTATATGTTAAGGGAATCCCTAGACCTACCTAGCCCGGTAGCCAATGCATTCTCATATATCCCACTTGTAAGCGCTGCACCTTTATCTTTACATATGCACATTATTGATATACATATATGATATATGCTTTTCTATATATATATACTCTTATGGATGATTTAAGTTTTTTTTTTTAATTATTATCTTCACTAGTTAGGGTTGGTATTTAGGGTTGGACACAAGATACAAATCACGTGATTACGACACGATATAAATGACTTTAGGTATAATCGTATCTAACACAATTAGCACATCTAAATAACTGTAAATAGGTTAGGAATATGATGAGGGCCGGCCCAGCTCTTAACGGGGCATTGAGATGATCATTAATATGAGGTGTTTTCTTAAATTAAAAATGGTAAAAAAATATTAAACAAGAGAAAAATAAAACAAATAAAACGAGTAAATTTTATTTTTTTTTTGAAAGGTGAAATAGAATCACAGCAGAAGAAGTTATATAAAAAGGAATGGAGTAAGCAAACACTAGCTTTAACAATGTAATATTGATAATTTACCATACTATATTGAGTAGAGTTTTGTAATTTTTCAAGGCTTGATATATATATATATATATATATATATATATATATATATATATAAATGTTCAAATAATACTCTAAAATGAACCTTATTTTAAAACGGAGCGTTGGGCGACAGCCTAACTCACCCATATATTAGGCCGGCCCTGAATATATGATGACACGATGATATATTAATTAATAGTGATCGGTAAACACAATATTCACTCTACATATTTGATGTATTTTTATTAAGTGCCTTAATACTGATTATATGTGAAATTTTATGGGTTTTTTTTAATATTATTAATAATGTTGTTCAATTGATGATCATATAACATTGATTAATTAATTATAAATCTTACATGTTTTAATTACTTTTTTTTTAAGTAGTCTAACATAATTGAAGAAAAGTCTTTCAATGTAAGTACCACCATCAGTTTAATAGGTCATCGAATAAGAATGTAAATTCATTATAAAATAATTAAAACTCGGCCACGCCCACGAATACGAGATCAAAAATGCATCCTTTACCTGTCTCCAAGAATAAACCTGTCATTTCGTTGAGACATCACATTATAGGGCTCTCGTGAAGCATATATATATATATATAATATATATATATCATCGCCTAACGTCCAAAAACATGGGGTATATTTGATTAGAAAATTGCCATTCAATTTTTTTATTTTTTATTTTCAGTTTCCTAACCAAACTATTTAATAATTGCCTCGCATAACAGGTACAATATATGGTGCAATTGATATTGCGCTTATTGTATATTATACGATATGATTATATAAATAAAGCATTATACATAGAAGAAGAAGAAAACTCGAAAAGTGGCATAGAATTTGTTGTTATAATATTATAATAATTCACAGAAAAAATAAAATAAGTGTCAATTGGCGAATTAAGGTGCTGATAGTACTCAACCAATTTTAGGCATGATTCATGTTGTACAAAAGATAGTTTTAGATTTAATAAATAATGCGTTTAGATTATATTGTTCTTTTCTTTTAGTAATTATGCGTTAATTTTTTGTGAATTTGATAATTTTAGATTATGAGACAGCTAATTTATTATTAGTACATCTCATTTCTCTTCTAACAATATTAAATAAACTTGGAACCGAAGTTACGAGACAAATGACACTAAATATATTATATATATATATATATATATTATATATATATATATATATATATATATATATATGGTTACAGAATTAGGGAATATCGTATATTTCTGCAAGGGTGATCAACATCGCTTATTCTTACCTCATTGTTAGTAATTTTATGGTTTTGAAATTTATTTAGTTTTTTATTCACAAATATATGTAAAAATTACAATTTGTCCAACATATAATTGCAAACTGTGAATTAAATCATTCCATATTTCTTCTTTCGTTTCTTTCAGTATTTTTTATTTTTTTTAGTGTTATGGTGTGTGTTGAGAAATAAATTAGATTAGAACTAATATTATGTAATTAGTTTAATAAAGTGAACAGTGATTAGGTTGTATATAATGTTATTTAATGAATGAAAACATCAGCCATTCAAACCCACATTTGTCTACATGGTATCAGAGCTCGGGTTGGGAGCTTACCGGAGCGGGCTGTGGTGGTGGTAGCTTGCCGGAATTCCGTGCGGAGGAGTAACTCGGCAAGGGCAGCGGTCGCTCGGAGTTAAGGTTGCGAGGCTCGAGGTGAGTCCGAGGACTCGGAGAGCGTGGAGAGAAGGTCTGGTCGCGTTCCAGATCTGATTCCGAAGAGCTGGGATCGATCGAGTGGAAGCTAGACCTGATAGCTTCTGAGAAATCGAAGGTCGAGAAGGTCGAAGAAATTGGGAATCGAGCACGAGCTGGAGATTCGCAGATTAGGGCTTGGAGTTCGGGAAGAAGCTTGAGCACTGGGAATCGATTCAGACTAGGAGAATCTTGGAGCTGGGATCAGTCGAGGAGAATGGGTCGAAGTCTTTCGATTGGAGAGGAGAAGCCGAACCTGTCAGCGAGCAATCGAAGAAGAAGCTCAGTTGGGTTGCGATTGAAGATCTGATGACGTTCGTCAGAGGTTTTCCGGCGACCCAGCAACGAAGGCAGTGATCGGAGAGATTCCGGCGAGCTCGACGGTGGTCGTCAGCGGTGGAGCAGCGGAGAGGCAAGAAGGTGGTTGAAGGAAAGGGAAACCATCGAAGAGAGAAGCTGAGGATTTTCCTTAAAAAAAAAAGATGAGAATTAACCCAACGTGAAGAGAAGAAGAAGATCGTGAGTGGAGAAGAAGCTTCGATCAAAGGAATCGAAGGCAGAAAAGACAGAGAAAGGAAAGTCTCTGTTTTTTGGTGTTTTTGCGTGTGCCTGCGGGCAAGTCATCGTGCCTGCGCCCAGAAAGGAGATCCTCGAGGTCATTTTCTATTCTTTTTCGTTTATTGAACTTTGATTGGGTCCGGGGAGCCATAAGCTAGGATCCGGCAATTAGTTCATAGAAAAATAGGATGGCGGCAACTACTTCAAAGAGGATGACACCGGAAGAATTGGTCGAGTTCTTCAAATTCACTAGAGGATTTGGTATGAGGCGGAAAAAGACTGGAGAAGCTTCGGGTATGAGGCTTGGAGTAACAGTTGGAGTAAGTGGCAGTAAAGTCCACAGAGAAACTCGACAGTGCTACAATTGCGGTGCAATCGGCCATCTGAGATCGGCATGCCCAAAGACAGCGAAGGAGATAGAGTATGGCATTTGTGGACAGTTTGGAGGCCGTGAGCGTGGTAGCAGGGGTGGTTACAATGGTAGCCATCGGGCACATTTGACACTTGGATACGATAAAGAAGAAGATGCGGAAATGCTCGCCATCGAGAGTGAGGTTCGCGAGATGTTTAGAAACTTCAGGTTGGCGAAGTATGCAAACAAAAAGCGCTCAGCTGAAGAGGGTCCCCCCTATGCGAGTAAGGTTGAGAAGTTCATAGATTCTTATAGTGGCGAGGTTCTATCTTCCAGTCATGTTACACGAGAAAAAGATTGGATAGTGGATTCGGGTGCTACTAGGCATGTGACTGGCAAGGCGAGTGAGTTCACTGACTATACCCAACTAGCAGTCCCTGAAAAGATACAAACTGCCGACGGCACATTCCAACCTGTTGTTGGAAAGGGTGTAGTTGAGTGTACAGATCATATGACGTTGACAGATGTTTTGCATGCTCCATCGTTTCCAGTGAATCTTTTGTCTATCAGTGCCATTATACTCCGGTTGAATTGTAGAGTGATGTTTGACATTCCCAAGGTGGTGTTTCGAGAAAAAGGAACCGACAGACTACTTGGAACTGGGACTTGGAGTAATGGTTTGTGGTACATGGACCGAGGAGGTATGGATGCGGCGTTGGCGTCCATAGTAGAGAAAGAGAGCATGAAGATTTCCGGCAAGAGTGCGGAAGACAAGTTGATGTTATATCACCAACGGATGGGACATCCATCTTTTGGAACCTTGAAGGTGTTATATCCGTCATTGTATGAAAAGTCTGACAAACGGAAACTCGTATGTGATTCATGTGAATTTGGAAAACATACCCGGAGCTCTTATGTTAGCTCGGGCAGAAGAAGCCTTCACCCTTTTGATTTGATTCATTCAGATGTATGGGGACCATGTCCCACTACTTCAATACACGGGTATCGTTATTTTGTGACGTTTATTGATTGTCATACTCGTGTTACTTGGTTATATCTGATGAAAAACAAGAGTGAAGTGCTTACATGTTTCAAAGACTTTCACAAAAGGGTACAGACTCGTTACGGTGCCGTGTTGAAGGTTCTAGTATCTCGGTATCATTCTGTGGTCAAGACACTGAGGTCGGATAATGGGACGGAGTACATCAATAAGGCCTTCAGAGAATATCTATCCCTATATGGGATCGATCATCAGACTACGTGCCCGTATACCTCAGAACAGAATGGCGTTGCAGAAAGGAAGAACCGACATCTTCTCGAGATAGCTCGTTGTATGATGATCGAGAGGAATGTTCCAAAATACTTGTGGGGGGATACCGTTATGACAGCTAGTGAACAAGATGCCATCAAGAGTGCTGGAAGGGAAAACACCGCGAGAGATGTTGGGATTAGGTACCGAAGGACTCGTTCCCAACAAAGTCTTTGGATGTGTGTGCTTCGTAAAGGACAACAGACCAACGGTCGGGAAATTGGATTGTAGAGCCATGAAGTGTATCTTTGTAGGATACTCTCCTACTCAAAAAGGGTATATATGTTGGAGCCCTGTCGAGAAACGACAATTTGTGAGCATGGATGTGACATTCCGTGAGCATGAGTCCTACTACGACGTGCCTGTTTCTTCTCCCTTTGGAGACTCGCATGATACGCGAGAGGGGGAGAATGGTGGCAGTGGCCCTAGTTCCAGACCATCCACGGTGACTGTGGTGAGACGTCCAGTTTCATATGATTCGAGCTCGGAGTCAGAGACTGAGGTGATAGAGGTAAGAGGAGGTGACAGAGGTCAGACTCACGGGGAGAGCTCAGGGTCAGAGAGTGACGAGGAGACTCATGTGACTGACGGGGACCGAGATCAAGCTCAGGGGGAGCTGAGTGCTCCGACAGAGAGGAATGCGGAGAGAAGTGGAGGTCCACCTCAGGGGGAGCTGAAGGTGTATACGAGGAGAAGGCGACGGGATCAGGCAATGCCTGAGCCACCTACACCAGTGGAGACCACGTTGTGGAGGAGTTCGCGGAGTAATGCGGGACGCCCTCCGAACAGATACGGCTACGACATTGGAGATTATGTCTCATATGAGAACTTCGGGGATAAAGCTCGGGCAATGTTCACGTCAATGGATTCGGTCACTATTCCCAAGACATGGCAACAAGCAATGGATTCGGTCACTATTCACGTCAATGGATTCTGTCACTATTCACGTCAATGGATTCGGTCACTATTCCCAAGAAGTGGAGGTCCACCTCAGGGGTATAGTCAGACGTATGGCATCGACTATGATGAAACATTCGCACCGGTGGCGAAGATGAGTACGGTGAGGACTCTTGTGTCAGTGGCGGCCAATCGTGGATGGAAGCTGCACCAACTTGATGTGAAGAATGTGTTTCTTCACGGAGACTTGTTGGAAGAAATGTACATGGAGATACCGCCGGGATTTGAGACTCAACAGACGACAGGAAAGGTGGTCAGGCTGAAGAAGTCATTATATGGCTTAAAACAATCCCCGAGAGCCTGGTTTGATCGATTCAGGAAGGCTATGATAGACATCGGATATCAGCAGATCAGAGCTGACCACACGGTCTTCCATCAGCGGCGAGGAAATAGGACCACTATTTTGGCAGTGTATGTGGACGATATAATCATCACGGGTGATGATGAGGGTGAAATTACTCGGCTGAAGGGAAGACTCAAAAGGCAGTTTGAAGTGAAGGATCTAGGGGAGCTGAAATACTTCCTGGGGATTGAGGTGGCTCGAGGAGCGAAGGGAATAGTCCTAAATCAGAGGAAATATGCCCTAGATCTTCTTACAGAAACTGGTATGCTAGGATGCAAGCCTGCGGCGTCTCCGATTGATCAGAAGACCAAGTTGAGTGCCGAGTCGGGGAAGCCGGTTGATCGTGAGAGGTACCAGAGGTTGGTGGGCCGTCTGATATACCTGTGTCATACTCGTCCGGATATTTCATTTGCTGTGAGTGTGGTGAGCCGCTACATGCATGATCCGAGAGATGGACATATGACAGCAGTATATCGGATTCTCCGATACTTGAAGAGAGCTCCGGGAAAAGGGTTGCTCTTCGAGAAGAACAACCATCTCGAGGTGGAAGGATTTTGTGATGCCGACTGGGCCAGTTGTGCTGATGATAGGAAGTCTACCTCCGGGTATTGAATGTTTGTCGGTGGCAACTTGGTGTCGTGGAAGAGCAAGAAGCAGTCAGTCGTAGCAAGGTCTACAGCGGAGGCGGAATACCGAGCGATGGCCTCCAATGTCGCGGAGTTGTTATGGTTGAAGATGCTACTGAAGGAGCTAAAGATGGACCAAGGTGCTCAAATGCAACTATGGTGCGACAATCAAGCGGCGATTAGCATTGCCAACAACCCAGTACAGCACGACAGAACCAAGCACATCGAGATTGACCGGTTCTTCGTCAGGCATCACCTCGATAGCGGAGAACTAAAGCTGAGCCACATTGGTACACGAGAGCAAATAGCAGATTGCCTCACGAAGGGATTGGGCCCTATTGACCAACAAAGATTATGTAACAAGATGGGCTTGATTGATATCTTTTGCCCATCTTGAGGGGGAGTGTTGAGAAATAAATTAGATTAGAAGTAATATTATGTAATTAGTTTAATAAAGTGAACAGTGATTAAGTTGTATATAATGTTATTCAATGAATGAAAACATCAGCCATTCAAACCCACATTTGTCTACAGTGTGTATTGCAATATAAACTATACTTTTGTTTTAGTAAAGGACGGAATCTGCCAAATGATAATAGAACTTGAATCAGGTTTATTTTCACAATATTTAACTTTGTAATTTGACTTTGTACGTGCTATAATAATTCAAGAAAAAAATTTATTGAACCCTCCTTGTATACAAATTCATGTTCCGGTAGTGATTAAATGTCTGTCAAAATAAAATATGTGAGTTTAAGCCTGACTTGGCTGAACTGAGACTAGCAGAATCTCATACTAGCAGAACGGAGCCTAGCAAAATGAAGACTAGCAGGATGAAGACGGATAGCAAGAATGACGGACAGAAAGTGAGACGGACAGAATAAAAAGACGAGCAGGATTGCTCAATCACAGACTAACAGCTCTGTTCGGATAAAAGACTAGCAGCTCTGCTAGTCCACGCGAGAAGTCAATGAAGCTATTCTTGGAAGGTGTCAAACTTGAAGAGCAAGTTTGGATATTTGATTTAGCTTCCTGATTTGTTAGGATTCGATTGTGATTGTAGAATATTTGATTGATTGTATTTTAGGAAGTTTCTTTTTCTTGCTAGGGTTAGTTGTTGCCCTCCTATAAATACTAGTGTTAGTGTTTATTTTTTTATAACTCCATTATTATAATTTTGCATTCGACATTAATCAGAGAAAACCTTTCTCCCAAATTTCTTTATTGTTGTTCTTGGTTGTTCTTTGGCTACAGATCATTTAATTGGAACCAACAAAATAAAAATAAAAATAGCAGTCCAATATGTACAAACATGGCGAAGTAGTGTAGGAATTGAATAAGTGGAATGAAATAGCAAAGTTCCAAGAGAAAGGGACAATACTACAATAGAGCATCATGTGGTGCTCTCTATATCTCAGCCTCAGCCACAGATCATCAGTAGTGAAGTGAAGACCACGCTAAGGATCTTCAATTCTCTCTCGTTCTCACATTACACCTTATGATAAATTAATAAATTTATATTGGCATTTTATTAATTTATTTATCGAAGTTCGAGCCTAATAAATTTCAAAAGTAGAAGAGAACCTTATATTGTCAGATGAGAGTATAGAACTATTAAGGTACAGAGCCATGTGATGTGCACTGGCCACTGAGGTACCTTATACTTATAAACCCCTAATAATATATATAGGAACTAGGAAGATTGGCTTTATGTTATCCTGTTTTTGTAAAAGAATTGATTAGTACTATCTATGTCAACAAGATGCATATTCTTTTCGATAGCTCATTCATTGGAACTCCAAAGCGTGCTTGGCTTGGAGTAGTCCTATATATTGGTGACCTCGTGAGAAGTTTCTCAAGGAGTGTACGAGAGTGGACAAATCACACTGAAATGACTCGTGTTGGACTGTGAGGACTATCGTCAATTCGATTGTGCAAGGAAGACAAAGCACACTAAAAAGACATGTGTTAACTCGTAAGGACTAACGTCAATTCGATAGAGCACCCGGGGCTTTACAAATATTTTACATATTTTTTGAATAAAGTGTATAGTTTTATAAAATAATATAATGGTGTATAAAAATATATACAAATTGCATAGTGTTGCCAACAATATAAATATTTTTTTTTTTAGATTTATATATATAATATGTTAAAGCAAAGGCATTCTTTAGGGAACAACGGATTTTGTAGTATTTCAAGGGATTTTCTCCAAATTCCCTACGACCCCATCATTGTTCTTGGGCAGTCCCTCTCTTTTTTGTTTGCAATTTAATCTCTTCTTTTTGTAGCTAATTAATTAAAAAATAATTGTGTGCTGCTCTTTTGATAGACCAGCCACATTTGGTTAATAATTCGAAATAGGTGATACACATATTAGCATGTTCTGATGATTTTATAAACAGAATAATCCGATTATAAAATAATAAAATGGAATGTGCATGTCTTTATCCACGACACTAGCTACTAACTAATTGTACTCTCTCTTAGATTCTTCTCAGAGGGTTGAGAGTTTTAAAATATATATTGTATTTCTTAGAGTTGGCAAATTAATGTCACATTTTATTTTTAGCAAAGTACAGCAGTGAATATTTACTTACAGATGGAATAAAATAATTATTTCAAACAGGCAGGAAATCAACTCGCATCTAGGACACCCTGCTCTATTAAGTATTGCCATGATTTTGAATAATTTTTATAATAATCACAGGTATAAAGAGAAAGAGAACTCACTAATTATTGAGATGATTCTGACATGTAAGTATTCTATTTTATACCAAAATCCGAAAGTACCACATATTTCCAATCTCTTTTTTTAGCGACAATAGTACCCAAAGACCATAAATCAGTGTCGAGTGTCGAAGTTCAGTTTTGACCATGTCAAGTTAACGTATGCTAATTTACATATAAGCTTACGTTGGTTGTGGTTAAAAATATTAAATAATTAATATTTTGGAGTTAATAAAAGACATGCATGATATATATAAGTTATAGTTGGTGTTACTTTTATACATGAGAATTATTTTGCAAGTATAAAACAAAATTTTAAGTGAAAAATATATTTGTACATGATTAGAGTAAAAACACTACCTGCTGTATAGGAATAAGATGCAGTTGCTTTTATGTTGAAAAATACCCTTATCATTGCAATAGTAATTTATTTATAAAACCATTATTCAGAATGACCAATTTACATGTTTGTTGTGATGCTATTCATACACTTTCTAATAATTTTACAATGAACTATTGCAAGTTGAATTCATTTTAATTACTCGGTTGGAATCTTTTTAATCATATTGTGTGAGAGGACATGCACATGCATTTCTACCCTACTTGTTTGCTTTGTGCTTTATGCATTTCAGAGAATGGGAATGTACTTCTCAAAAAAAAAAAATAGAAACTTATCTGACGACAATAGAAAGACTATCAGTACTGTCACCTTGATTATCCTTAAAAAAAATTATAACTAAATTATATAGGTATAAAAGATAACAAACTCTATGTATGAATCAAGAAGATTTCATTGTCGACTGGAAATTGCATGCATCAATTATTTACCGGGGCAGCCAACAACACTGGCTATATATATTTGCAAATTGAGTGGTCATCAAAAAAATAAAAATTGCGCCAAACTACTAATTTGCACCTTATACGACGGTTCTCAACATGAGCATTGCTCCGTTCAAAAACAATAAATACGATACTGGTATAGCAGTTCTGACAGAGCGTATCATGATGATGACGTGATATTGCCACCGTGTATGTGTGTGTATTTATATATATACTGTATATATAATGAATAACTACTTGATTGGATTAATAAATAGGAAAACAGGGTGGGTGAGCGAGCGTGAGAGACTTATGGATTGGGAGTCAATGCGACGGTGGAGGTGGGTTGTGGGTCCCACTGGATCAGCACACGCCGTTGATCAGTCACTCGGCACTGCGGTGACCACTCGCACCGCCACAGGACATAGAAGCCCTACACGCACGTTAGTACGCCTTTGCTCTCTCTCTCTCTCTCGCTAGTGTGTGTGTGTGTGTATGCGATCTTTCTTTCTCTTTGGAGAGAGAGTGAGAAAGAGATTGGTGAAGATTATTATGTTTATGGGGACCAAAGCATCACATCCATCACACAAAGCTGCCCACATTTATAATTAGCACCCTAAACAATGTTCACACAAAGATATCTCGCTTAACCATCTTTTAAAGCTTCATTCCTTTCTAATCTTCGTCTATATGACCATCTCATAATATAGTTTTATCTCCTTTTCCTTTATTCCAATTATTATTAGAATAAATGGTTTCGTATAATACTGGGTGCGTTTGGCACACCTTATTTACCCATGTTTTTGCTTTTAAAATAAACTAAACCGTTTTTTAGGTGTTTGGCAAAATTGTTTTTCCAAAAAACACAAAATCGATTTTAGATTTTTGTACATGATTCGTAAAAGATAGAATTCGTAGCTTTTGGTTTTTTCTAATAACAAAAATACGGTTTTAGTCTTTTTAGCCTAAATAAATTTTTTTACCAAACGCTAAATTAGTTTTTGTTACCAGCAACAACTGTTTTATAAATAATTTACCAAACACCTCTCAGTTTTTTTTTAAACAGTTTGGTTTTTAAACTAAAACTAAAAACAATTTTTTGTAAAAATTATGTTGTGCCAAACGGGCCCACTATAGGTATCATTTGTTATCGAGTTGTGTGGAAATTTTTTAATTAATCATTTTCTCTCTTACGCTTATTTTACTTAATGATAATATTCGATTTTGGTGACTTTATTCGATAAAAAAAAAAAGATGATAAAAAATCATTCTTCATTAGTCATTACACGCAATTCATGATAATGAGAGGTAGTGTCATGTTGAGCCCGTTTGGCACAGCTTAATTTTTACAAAAAATGTTTTTAGTTTTTGTTTAAATAACAAATTGTTTTTATAAAAAACTGACTGGTGTTTAGTAAATTGTTTATAAAATAGTTGTTGCTGGTAACAAAAACTAAGTTACCGTTTGGTAAAAAAATTATTTAGGCTAAAAAGACTAAAATAGACTAAAACCTTATTATTGTTTTTAGAAAAAACCAAAAGCTACGAATTCTAGCTTTTACGATTCATGTACAAAAATCTAAAATCGATTTTGTGTTTTTTGGAAAAACAATTTTGCCAAACACCTGAAAAGCGGTTTAGTTTATTTTAAAAACAAAAACAGGGCTAAATAAGTTGTGCCAAACGCACCCGTTATATGTTAATAACTTGAGTATATGTCGGTACCATTTACGCAACTGATGAGTAGTTTTATCGAGATTGTCTCTAATTATTAGTTTCCTTATGTACGGTCCTAATTACTGCTTATAAGTCTAGTCACCCCGTAGCCATGGCGCCAAGGGCGGATTTAGTGACGGCCGAACGGGTGCGACCGCCCCCCACTTGACTTAAATCTGTGATTTTTAATAAATAATTATATACAATTTTATCAATATATATTAAATGCATCATAACCAAACAACATTAGTACTTTGGTGCAAGGTTTAAAATGTCGCTTGCCGATTTCGTTTCGCAATATCCATTTTACGGATATATCGTTTGCCGATAGGCATGCCGATGGGCAAATAAAAAAAAAAGGGCATGCCGCATGCCGAAAATACCGCACATTTTCCATGGGCATACCGCATGCCGATGGGGTTTTCGACGGATATTCTGGAAAATATTTTTGAGTATTTAGGCAAGATATTTATATAGGTTTAAAACTACATATTAAATAAATACAAGACATAATTGTATACAACAAAACACATTTTTAATTTGAATATGTAGACGAAATGTATAATATTATTAGTTGAAGACTTGAAGTGTAATATTAAGTCAATTTATTTGATGAAGTGAATACGTAGGTGAAGTGAAGTGTATAAGATTAGTTGAATACCAAACATAATTATTTTTGTCGAAAGTTTAATTGGTATTTTTGCCACCAAATTTTTACTTTTTATGGAAATTCGCACCATTTTTCTACGTTTTTCTTCACAAAAACGACAACGACATTGGGCAGGAAAATGGGCATGCCGCAGGAATTTCGCGAAAAATGGTCAAACGACAGAGACAACCGCAGGCTTTCGTTTCGCATTTCCTCGAAAAAAGAATATTGATGGGCATGCCGATGGATATTCGGGAAATTTTATACCTTGCTTTGGTGTAGTGTTTATTTGAGAATATTTTTAACACTCTCTCTCCTAGAAGACCAAGGTTCAATTCTCGTAAACTTCATTTTACTAATATTTATGATCTCTATTAGTACTCGTCTCTTAATATAAAGATTCTTTTATTATACATTAAGTTATAATCTTTGTATAATTATATCACTAAATATTTTATCGATTATTAAAAATTAATTATAAAAAATATTTTATTTATCATTGTATTCTAAAAATTTCGCTTTAATTTTTTTCATCCCCTCTTGGCAAAATCCTGGCTTCACCCCTACATGGCGCTGTAAAATATATATATATATATATATATATATATATATATATATATATCTTAAGCATCTACTTTTAGACAGTCCCCAAAATACAACTCTTTTCTAGGTACCGTATTATTTTGTTTTATTTTTTTTACAAAATCCGGATACGAACCTGTCCAGGTCCGGGAAAAAAAAATACCGGACATGTCCGGATCCATATTTCCAAGATTCCTGACAAACTCTCTCTCCTCCCAATGGCTCTTTAATCAGGGCCGTCGATCTCGCCCATCCGACGGCCCAAATTAAAAGAATTCGTTTTTTTATATATTTTTTAAAAAATATCCGGATCCGTATTTTTCCGGATACGGACATGTCCGGATCCGTATTTTTAAAAAAAAAATTGTGATCCGGAACCGATATTTTGGGGACTACTTTTAGACTTTATAAATATCTCTCTTTTGATAGATCGGTCGAAGATATTTTGGTATATGCAAGTGTAGGTTTCCAATAATGACTGGCGAGAGAGGATAGTGATTACTCTTTCACAAAATACATATTCCATCTGATGACCTGCATATATCTATTTCATCACCTTAGAATTGTACTGATTCTGTACTATTAATATCTTAAGTAAACAATACGATGTATATATATGTTAACATCAAGCTCCAATACAAAACGGGACCCACTAGTATATATAAACACAAAACAGACGTGCTATCTAGTTCATGATGATGGCCCATGTAGGTCAGTCAAGTTCATCATAACGAGATGAAAGAGAGAGAAAATGTAATGTGAGTAGTTTTTAATTTTTATAGATATTTGCGGTTTTTTTCGTTTTTTTAACAACAATATTACACAAAAGTCACTAAATCAAGTCGGAATTTGAATTTAATTTGTCAACGTCGACTTAACATCTATTAAAATAGATATAAACATCATCTAAGTTAATAAAAATATAAAATTACTAATCTTTTGGAGTTTAATGGTAGACTTACACATGTAATTTCTCATGTAGCAAACCGTACTTTTGGGTAATTGGGCCTCAAACTGTTTTTTGGCCTTTTGATACGGCTAAGGAAAAGCTTGAGAACTGTTGGAATATTTTTGGAGATCAACACATCCAACGCTTGAATCACATGAACATATTTTTTTTATTATTATATTTTGAGAACCTCGAAAAACAACTAGAGTTCTACAATGCAAGTATACGGCAAGATATAACAAGCGTTATTTTGAGTTGCAAAAGACATTTGTAAAGAACAAAATAGGTAAGAAAAACATCTCTGAACATTTTTATAGACATAGAGAGGGGCGAGAGGAAGAGTATCTCTGAGAATTCAGTTTCAAAATCAAGTGGATATTGAAACGAATTGAGACATTTTAAAAAAAACAAGTAAATATCATTTCAAAAAGTAGCGACCTTTCATAAAAGGATAATTAATGCTTAAAATTGATCAATTTTATACGACTAAACCGCTCAAGAACCTCAAGAACGCCTATAAGACACCACTAGTGTCCCTACACCCACGTTTCTGATCCCGAGCTAGCGACACCGGCAAAGTTGGCAAAAACATCAAGCATATAGTCTCACTACATCACTTCTACCGCACACATCCACATTGTTAAGCGAACTCATCAATATTGCAGCTTTATTTTAACACTTCGAAATTCTTAATATTTAATGAATGTAAGACTCTTGTCTCACTTACTATCGTGGCCTAATGGGTAATCATTTCAACAAGAATATATTGGCGAAATACAAAATTTTATGCTTATACCACAAATATCTCGAATTTTTTATATATATATCAGGTCAGGCTGAACTTTCCACATTAAATGACAAAATCAGAGAAAAAATTGTGAAGCCAATATATATATGCTCTTATTTCTCCCCTTCGTTTATTTCGTTTATAGTGTACGTACTGTTTTGTATCTGTATGTGGATATATAAGTTTATAATTTGGAAGAAGATGACATAAAATAAACACCTCTCGCAAAAATAAAAGGCGAAATACCATTTTTTTTTTTTAATTTATCTTCTGGGATTATAAGTACGAAATGAGGAGTAGGACATACCTAAAGCTATTTGCATGTGCGTGTATTTATTTATATATATAATATGTATCTATATGATCTCATGAAAATAACATGATTGATTAAATTGTATTTTTTACGGTCTCGCTCGGGATCAACATAAATTAATAATTCGTTCAATTTATAAGATAATAATAATTAAAGAAAAATATCTAAATCCTACTTGATAATTAAATTAATTGTTCACTATAAATAAAAAAAAAGGATAATATTTTACTCTATTGTGATATCACCTGAAACAAAAATAAAAAATGACATAACTAATTTTATAATCTTTCTTAAATATGAATCGAAAGTTTTTCTAATTTATTTTTTAATATACATCTTTTTTAAGTACGATATTCCTTTTAGATTGTAAGATAGAATACAAACTCGGATCAATTTATATATAATTGATTATTGGTTCAATATTATTATTGAGGTTTGATCAATAGGCATAGGCGGAACCGGGATTTAGGCTTTGGGGGGTTGGTATGAATTTTTATTGTAAATTAAGGGTATGAATTTGTAAGTTTTGAAAATTTAAGTACTAAAAATGAACAAAAAATAATTTTTGGGGTGGCTTGAGCACCACTACCACGTCAAAGGGTAGTTCCGCCTGTGTCAATAGGTATTTCGATTCGATAATATATTGATCATATTAGAATTGATATTTTTTTGAACTAATTAATGTACAATATAATTACTAAATTGATAAATTTATTATAATATTAACCCACATATATTAGATTATGACTTCATAATATAATAAAATTGATAATCTTCCTATTATTAATGTATTATTAATTTATAATGCTATACTGTACAACCACGTATGTGATCTCAAATACCCATAAAATACTATCCGATTAAAAACTATGATATTATTATTATTATTATTATTATTATTATTATTATTATTATTATTATTATTATTATTATTATTATTATTATTATTAGGGTTAATGACGGCAAAAATACCCAAAGTTTGATCAAAGAACCCCTCGTATACCCAAAGTTTAAAAGTGGTGGTAAAAGTACCTAAAGTCACATTTGGGGCATTGACTACTCCATTCTCGTAACGCAGTTAACTTACCTGTTAACTCTTGCCACGTAGACAAACGTGGGTTGCTGACATGACAATTTTTTGCCACGTGGACGAGCCCAATTAGGGGTTTAATTCATTGTTTTGTCGTAAATGAGGCTGATGTGAGCTCGTCCACGTGCAAAAAATTGTTATGTCAACAACCCACGTTTGTCCACGTGGCCAGGGTTAACGGGTAAGTTAACTGCGTCACGAGAATGGAGTGGTCAACGCTTCAAATATGACTTTGGGTACTTTAACCAGCACTTTTAGACTTGGGGTACACGAGGGGTTCTTTGACCAAACTATGGGTATTTTTGCCGTCATTATTATTATTATTATTATTATTATTATTATTATTATTATTATTATTATTATTATTATTATTATTATTATTATTATTATTATTATTATTATTATTATGTATGACAATGATAACACAAGATGTTAAAGTATTATATATTAGGAAATTAAAAAAAAAAAAAAAACGAGTTTGTAAGTACGTAGAGCAAAAAAGAATCTATATAGCTCGGATGCTTTGGAGTGTAGCTTGTGGCAGTTTCAAGAGCCGCCGGTTCCGTGGGCCCCAGGAATGTTGACTGAGAACACTCGTGAGACTCTAATTCCTTCCATGTTCCTTCAAAATCATATTATTCTATAATTGTTCCTTATATTCTTTGTTATATTATGCACTAAGGAAATTTGCTTGTTTAATTTATATTTTTAGTTATATAAAAATGTATCTTCCATTTTTTAAATCAGCTAAATAGTTATTAAGAAAATTCAACTTAGTATATTTATAACTATATATGTCATATTTCAATTCATGTATAAACTCTTATGACCTCTTTTTGTATGCTCCACGCGGTAGTGATTCTTGATGCTTCTGGCATTAGAGCCTTTACTACAATAATGATATGATTATAGATCAAATTATTTTGTAGATTTGATTTCACTTGCTTGTCTACGGCTCCTTTGCGTATGCTCGGGGTGCTATTGCCATGCTAGCAGGGCCGGCCCTGAGGGTATACATGGTAGGTCCCCGCCTATAATAGATTAGTAAATTGGGGGCCACACATGGAAGAAAAAAAATTGTATTGTGTTAACCTTTTAAAAATTAGGGGCCCCAAAATCAGTCTTCGCCTAAGGCCCCGACAAACTCAGGGCCGGCCCTGTATGCTAGTATGTATTTGGATTTAAGTTCGTTTTTGTTCTTAAAGTTAAATGTATGACCATGGTGTTAAGAAATAGTGGCACTTTATATTCTCCCTCTTGAATTTCGGGCTTAGAATAAACATGATCAAAATGGGCATTTTTATAAGGCCCACTATTTCGTGGGCTTTTCTGATGTAACATGATCAAAATGGGCATTAAATGTTGAAAATTTGGTGTAATACACTACATAACTCGTACCTTTTCTTTCAAATTTGGTAATCTTGCTTATCAATTCACAGTACAAAATCATTTTTGGAAAATAAAAATGAAATTTAACGTGGATTTGCTTTTAAAATCTTGAGCTGATATATACCAACATATAACTAGCTAGTTGATATTAATGGAGAGAGAAAAAAAAATCTTGGAGATGGTACTTGAAAATTGGAACAACATTTTTTTCGAGAAATCGCTTCGACATAAGAATGCATTGCACTTTAACAAGTTTGTACTAAACTCGCGAAATCGAGTCGTTTATTCTTGATTTGCATATTTAGAGAAGAAAAAGTCTTACAAGTAGTATACTTTATATATTAGTAATATTTATGTATATTACTATTCATACTTAATTTAACTCTATATTTTTTATAGTTTTATTTTAGTCCCTACTTCATCATTTTATAATTATTATTATAATTAATTTAATAATATAAATTATTATAATTATAATAGTAGAAAATTATTATTAACATACAATTATTAATAAAAAACAACACATACTGATACAGCTATTGATAAAAGAAATACAGAATTAATTATAACACATACATCATCTCCGGCAATATTTGAGATATATTGGTCAAAGGCCATTTAATGTAATGTTAATTTCTAATATAATATTTATTTATATAATTATAAAGATATAATATATATATTTATAATCATTTTATCAAACACAAAAAATAATTATAGATGAAAATAAATGAAATCAGTTAAAAATAAATTTTGTACAAACTTACAAATTAGAGAGCAAATGTGCACGGTCTCACGAGGCCACTGTATTCGTGAAAAATTAATTCGTCTTTGTGGGAGAGGACAGCGAGCGGGGCCTGTCTGTATTGGTTGAAAGAGTGGCAATATGTGCAGTGCAGGCAGGGTACGAGCGTGTATAGGAGACGACCACACCTCTCCTTTCTTCATTGATTTACATGTCACTCGTTCACTTAACGTCCGTACTGCTGATGAACTGTAAGTAGGCCCTACGCCCACGTGGCCGTGTCCACCAAAAGTATGACAAACACATATCATCTCATCTCACCTAATTCTCTACTGAACTATGATACCAATTACTATCATATCATGATCACGTTCCTCACAAACTTATATATATATATATATTGTGATCGGTGAGATGTTTAAGTTCGAAATGTGAGAGAAAATCTAGGTGTTTAAAGGGAAGAATGCCGTAGAAATGATAAGTGATTGCGTTACCGAACAATCCCGTGAGATAACGCGAAGAACACGCGAGTCTGATCTCTCGTCGATCTGCGTCTAATCCTTGACGATTTTAAGTTTTTACGTTATTTGTTGCATTTTTTAGTTTTGACTTTTCTCTCATCTAAGTTTGTTTCTCATTCCTCCTTTTTTTTTAAGACTTACTATATTTATTTGATGAAGGATAAAAAAGGAGATCATTATTTGGTTAAAAAAACATTTTCCCGACTTTCATACATAAGTCTACATCACAGGCTTCCGCACGCCATGGTTATTTCGTAGGGGCTCAAGTAACTAATAGGGATATTAGCGGTGTATGTACTAATTTTAGTTATTATTGTCAACATTAAATCACATTGACAATTATAACTGATACAAGCGCAACATATGTTTGCTACTTTCGCGAGAAATACCCATAATTGAATGAACAAAACCCTTATGTTTTTCATTTTCTAATAAAAAGGGGATCATTAAATGTAGTCCACGTGATCCATGAATATTCTAAGATATGGAATACTCTTCCACCAATACAAAGGTCCATCATCCATGTGATTCCGCAAGCAAGCTTTGAAAAACTCACTTAATTATTTGAATGGAGCTTGTAAATAAGCCTCTCAAAGACAGATTCTGAAGCTGAAATCGTTGGATCATGAAGTATACCCCACACCTCCAACAGATAGCGGAGGACGTACACCCTATTCGCAGCACTGAAGCCTTAAAGGAAAGAAGCCTCAGAACTAGTCTAGTACTACAAAATGGGGACCAATTTTTGTCCATCAATCCAAAAACAATAATGCCAAAACCCCTTTTTCTTTGAGATAATATATATATATATATATATATATGAATTATCTGATGAGTGTGGAATATAGTTCCCCACTTTGCTGCGAACCCAGTTGGCCATACACCCAAAATGCTTGAAGCTCAAAACAAATTAGGAAACGTGGCAAAGCTATAATTAGATACTCTTATCCAAGCTCGTGGCATTATTAATAGGCCAAAATGGTATAAATGTGTCGAACGATGATAGGCTATTCCATTTCTAGTTTTTCGATGCCTCACTTCTCAATGATATATCAAGCAAGGGATTGATAATTTTCAAGGGGAAGTTTTTGGAGTGCATGAAGAGACGTCGCAGGGGCTAACTTTTATTAACTCAGGTGTTCAATTTTGGCCTGCATCACTAAATTGGAGCTCAAGACTATATAGTTACACGCACATGAGTTAATTCACTCTTGACTTCTGAAGCCTAAAAACCTTGTTTTAGCATATATTTACATACCGTGTTCATTTTATTTATTTATTCGCTTTTGTCTATGCTTTTTCGTAACCAAAAACTTAGTCCTTCCCTCGATTAATTCGAGTTCTCGAAGGGCTCCAAAACCCTAATTTCGTGAGTCAATCAATAGGCATTCATAAAGTTATTCGACCAAGTATTCGGAAGCAAATCAACACTGATAATTCGGCTACGTTGTTCATCTTAATAAAATATTATATATATTTTTATATGATTAAAAAAAATGTTAATGACGGCGAAAATACTCAAAGTTTGGTCCAAGAACCCCTCGTGTACCCAAACTTTAAAAGTGGTGGCAAAAGTACCCAAAGTCGCATTTGGGGCGTTGACCACTCCATTCTCGTAACACAGTTAACTTACCAGTTAACTCTGGCCACGTGGACAAACGTGGCTTGCTGACATGACAATTTTTTGCTATCTGGACGAGCCCAATTAGGAGTTTAATTCGTTGTTTTGTCGTAAACGAGGTTAATGTGGGCTCGTCCACGTGTCAAAAAATTGCTATGTCAGCAAATTACGTTTGTCCATGTGGCCAGAGTTAACGGGTAAATTAACTGCGTTACAAGAATGGAGTGGTCAACGCCCCAAATGTGACTTTGGGTACTTTTGCCATCACTTTTAGACTTTGGGTACACGAGGGGTTCTTTGACCAAACTTTGCGTATTTTTGCCGTCATTAACCTTAAAAAAAAAAACCTAAATATGAGCGGTGATATTATTGAGAGAAAGAAAGGTGTCAATTTCGACATGCATCGATATGCTTAAGGCATAAAATATAAGTAGCTAAAAACCTACTTGTACTACGACTCACTTCTTAAGTCTAATTGTAATAAAAAGATAAGTTAAACTAATACTCTTATTCGTTCCACAAATTGTTTCTTTTTCTAAAGAGAGAGAGAGAGACAGAAAATGGAAAGAAAAAAAGAAAAAGAAAAGTGGCTTTTGTTAATCTCGCTGCATGATTGGGTTAGGGTATTGTAGATATATCTCTTATCTTTCCAACCGTAGGTCGTGCATAAAATTTGGACAAAAATTGAGCGAGTTATGTCAAAAATACGAAAAGTGTACATATCACTCGCTGACGGTCAAGTGACGGAAAACACGAAAAAATCTAACGGAATAAAGTTTGGGTACATTAGCCGTCAAAAATAAATATTGGGTACATAATCCGCAGAAAAACAAACATTGGGTACATTAGCCGCAGTTTACCCTTTGAATATTAAGATTTAAATTCGTTTAATAAGACCTCCACAGAGCTCAAGATACATAGGCAAAAGAATTTATTGCATTAATTGCTGTTTGTTTTGGTATGCAACGTAATACTCAGTTGTTGTCCTTCCCAGCTTTAACCCTACAAACAAAACACTTAGATATATATATTATATATATATATATATAAGAAAAACATTTAAATGATTTTGCTTGCTTATTTCACTGTTTACCTTGTGGTGAACAAAAAGGAAAAAGAAAAGAAATGGTGTTTTTGTGGTCCTCACTCATAATACTCCTTCGGCTTCTTCTTCCTCCTCCTCTTCTTCTTCTTCCGCTGTGTCTTTTCTTCCTGACTACAATTATATGAGATATATATATAACACCAATACATTCACACATGTATATATATGCTTCATCTCTCTTCTCGCTCTGCTAATTGAACTTCTTCTATATACACCGCACTCTCTCACCTTCTCAGTCAATGGAGCCGAGCAAAGCGCAGGGAAAGCGGAGCTTCAAGTGCAAGACGGAGGCGGAGGGAGAGGAGGAGGAAGAGGAAGAAGACGAAGATGATGTTTCGGGGTTTTCGGGCGGCGGAGACGAGTACATGATGATGAGGAAGAAGAGACCGATGACTAGCTCAACCCGGGGTAGGGGATCGGGATCCGGTGCGGGAGGGTCCACGGGGAGGCCCGTCTGCCAGGCGGACAGCTGTAATGCTGACCTGTCGGACGCCAAGCACTACCATCGCCGCCACAAGATCTGCGAGTCCCACGCTAAGGCTCCGGCGGTCCTCGTCGCCGGAATTCAACAGCGGTTTTGCCAGCAATGTAGCAGGTACTAAACAAAACCCTAATTTTGTGGAATCTCTGGGTTGGATCCCATTCTTGCCTATTCAATTTGTTTCCAAAATCAGTGGATATTAATATATATATATATATATATATATGTATATTATTAAATCACAATTAGGATCTTTCTGTTTTTGGGTAATAATTTACTTAAGAGTTATAGGCTAGGTTTCAGTGTTAGAAAAGGAAACATCATTTGATATTATATATCTCATGGATGTGAATTTCTTTCAGACCAATGATGCATTGAGTGTTTTTCTTTTTTCTTTTGTGGGGTTTGTTTCTTTTTTCTGAAATGGGAACAAAAAACCGTTACACTTTCTCCAATCAGATGAACCCTAATTAGTTAGAAATAGAAGATAACCATCTAATATTGGATATTAATATTTTCAGTCATTTAGGAAAGGAACACAAAAGAACTCACTTTATTCATTCAGTTCTAACTCAGTGTGTTTGAGACTGACTTGATAGTTGATACTTATCCATATTTCGTAGCATTTACAATCACAATAGTAACATTCCTAACATGTCACATCCAAGGCCCAAGCCATCGGTTTCCCAATGTTCTTAAAGTGCTTCTCTTCGTTTCACAGCATTTACAATCTACTATTTATTTAAGTATTTTGTTTTTATTTTAAAATGAATAAGTAACTAGAAGAAGAGTAATTCATTATCTTTTTAAACACTTCTAACTTCTAAGTTTTTTATCTTTTCATGTTGGGTTTTTAGCATACACGCTCGAGATGTTGGCTCCATAAGTTTTATGCTCGCTTGATATTAATAGGCTCTGATACCATATTAAATATCATACGATTATACCATATAGCTCTGATACCATACTAAGTCCTTTTATATTTTCATGTAGGGTAGTATATAGCATACCCTTTCCAAATGTTGGCTCTATTGGTTTTATTCATTCTAATAAGCTCTAATACCATGTTAAATATCATCATATTTAAGTTCTTTTTATCTTTTCGTGTGGGATTTTTATACCCTCTTGAGACGGGTGTATTGGTAATCCGTAATTCTATTCAGTGTTTGATCTTAATGAAGTATGATGTGATTCTACCTTAAAATCAACTGGCAATAAAATAAGTAATTCTTGGACTTAGAAAATGCTGCTAAATCCATTTATCTTTTCTTGTGAGATTTTCAGCACACTTGCTCGAGATGTTGGTTCTATTGACTATACACACTCGTTTGATCTCAATGAGTTATGATACTATTTTAAGAAATATAGAATTCTAGTCTAAAATTAATGGACAATTAGAGGAATAATTCATGACTTTAAGTGCCTCTTATCCTTTCATGTGAGGTCGATTCTTAGTATACGATCCCTCAAGATGTTGACTCTATTGCCTCTACTAATCTTTACTGAGTTGTTAAGTATTATGATATTCTATCTTAAAATAAATTAGAAATGAGGGTAGTATTTATAAATACCTTTTTTTTTTCTATGTGAGATTCTTATAAACATAGTTTTGTTGAAATAAAACATATGTATATGAAGTTATTATTTCTTTATCGGTTTATCGGCTTATGTTTGAGGTTTTACTATTTTGGTTTAAGGTATTACTAAAAAGAAAGAAGGTAAAGTTAAAGAGTGTTGGACATAGAAGGGAGAGCTCTTATTATATAATGTGGCCTCAGAGTAATAAGAATAGATTTTTTTAAATTTTTACAATGATATCTCATAGGAAACTCAGTGATCTAATCAATGCGATTCCGTTACCGATTTTTATACTAGATCTATAGTGCGTAACACAACATTAGAATTACCTCCAGCAATTGATCATGTTGCTTGAAACATATGCATGCTTCTAAATTCTCTCAATCTCTCCACAAAACTAAATTATTTTATATATAAGATGTGTGTTTCGGTTTAGAATTTTTATAGAAGACCGAGAATCAATGACCGAATGTTGATTGCGAGCCAAAAAAAAAAAAAAGGAGTTTTTTAATCACTTAAAGGTCTTGCAATTCCATATAAGGCAACATATTATATATAAATATTAGGTCAAATATAATCACGGATCATTAGAGATCATGTTGACAATGATAAGTACTTCATGTTAATTGGTTTTGTTTTCAAAGAATATTTTATAATTTTGAATTCTCGATATATAGCTGGTTAATTTATATATTTTAGATCATTAATTAAATGTTAGTTTTAAGAGGAAAAACAATAACCGAATTATAAGTGGGCCTGGTATCGAGATTGATATTAATGTAAAATAGAATCGGTTCTTTGTATAATTTGTGGTATTTGGTTTTTATTTTTTCTAAAATTGAAAATACGGACATCAAGGGTCTTAGAAATTTAAGTTCGATGCGGATCGATTAGGCCTCCTTAAAGACACTTCATTTAGGAAATTCTAACACAATCTTCCCATCCTTCAAGTAACCAATCATTGTTTGATGTGAACCGCCATATGTGTGAGCTTCAGGTTTCATGGGCTACCGGAGTTCGATGATGCGAAAAGGAGTTGCCGGAGGCGACTGGCCGGGCACAACGAGCGGCGGAGGAAAAGCTTGTCGGAGATTCACAGAGAAGGCCCCAACTAAGGAAGACTGGTTTTGAGGGAGAATTTTAGTTAGCGCGCTATTAATTAATCTTCCCATAAAATTGATCCTTTGGCACTGCATGCATGGTCAACCCAAGCGTGCTCTCTCTCTTCTGTCAAACGTTATCAGCTTAGACTTAGTTACTACTAAGCCAATGAAGGCTCTTATGTCTTGGACAATCTTTGACACTATTTTGGTGATTGTTCACAAACATGCCAAACTATTTCTAGGCTTTCAAATTAATATTTGATGGGCTTCTATCTAATGCTCAATTTCTGTACTTCTTATAATTGACTAAATAAAAGTCAGACTTGGTCAACTCTTGATATATAATAGTAACTAGTACGTGCAAGCCTATTTATTCTCTTCCCTCGCAGGAAAATGAGTATTAGCTTCCAAAGAAGCCTGTTATTACTTCGGTCGAATGAGGTCAAAATTGTCCAAACGGGTCTTTCGGGTAAGGGATAGGTATCTGAACATTTTGGTTTATATATATATATATATACTCACACACACATTATGATCGGATACTTGGACCTCCATGTCTTAACTCTATTTTTTGTCAACCGATCAGGATGAATACCAAAGATAGTCTCATTTCGGAAGATTGGGTATTTGGTGCTATTTTTTTTATAATAAGCGGAATATCGCATTTAGCTTTTTTTTTTTCATAAAGAAAACCGAATATACTATTTGAAAAGATGAAAAACTGTTTTTAAAATAGTGTTAATGAGAACAAAAATACCCAAAGTTTGGTCAAAGAACCCCTCGTGTACCTAAAGTTTAAAAGTGGTGGCAAAAATACCCAAAGTCACATTTGAGGAGTTGACCACTCCATTCTCGTAACGCCGTTAACGTACCTGCTAATTCTGGCCACGTGGACAAATCTGTTTTGTTAAGTGTAATCATTAGGGGTTTAATTAGTTGTGTTAAATAGTATTAATTAGGGGTTTAATTCCTTGTTTTGTCGTAAACGAGGCTGATGTGGGCTCGTTCACGTGGCAAAAATTATTATGTCAGCAACCAACGTTTGTCCACGTGGCCAGAGTTAACGGGTAAGTTAACGGCATTACGAGAATGGAGTGGTCAACTCCCCAAATGCGACTTTGGATATTTTTGCCACCACTTTTAAACTTTGGATACACGAAGGGTTCTTTGACCTAACTTTGGGTATTTTTACCGTCATTAACCCTGTAAAATATATTCAATATTTGGTATTCGGGTGCGCTAATATCGAATGACTCATCTTATTGATTATTACTAATCATAAGGCTATTGATTATTACTAATATTATAACAAAACTATTTTTTTTTTCCTGGTTGGTGAGTTTGTAGGTTTCTTGGCAAAAGTACAGCATGAAACCTACTAAGCTACTAGTCATGTAATGGTATGTAACAAAACTTAATAATAGCATTGTTCTTTGAATATTATATATATATATATATATATATATATGTATGTGTACGTACGTATTGAGTACAATCTTATAAAAGACAAGCCCTATATTGCTACATCATGATCGAGGGGTCGTGCGAATCTAGTTCTCAACGCGGAATTGAAGTGGAGCTTTTGTTTTAAGTTATGAAAGAAAATACGAATGGAATTAAGAAAAAGCAAAGTGGAGAAGTTGATGTCACTAAAAGATCGAGGCGGCTCAACGAAGTGGATGGGGGACCGACTCCAACGTAAAAAGTCACTTTTGAAATGAAGAAAATAAATCTAAAAGGTTCTCAAGTACAGACAAAATCATATTATCGCTAGAAAAGAATTACTAAGTAAAAATAGTACTAGATTCTGTTTAAAATAAAATAAAAATAGTGCCTAATACTGTAAACTCTAATTTGGTCTGTCCAGCACTCAGGCCCGGCTTACCTATTGGGCAATTTGGGCAGCTGCCCAAGGCCCGCCCACTTGTGATAAAGGCCCAAACCTAGCTATAAATCTATCAAGTTCAAAAAAAAAAAACACAAATTGGTATTCAATAATTAAACTTGGTCGGCTAATTGCAAGGCCCATCATATGAGTGCAAAGCATTTTGCCAAAGCCCGTGACATGTGGCTCTTTAATCAATCAAAAGTTTTGGAATAAACAATATAGATTTTTATTTATTGTCATAGACTAGTACACAGTGTACTACTGTACACTATTTTACTCGGTTTTCTCTCAAAACTATATGTTCTTGTTTCCAATTTTACTCATTTCCCTTCCAGATGATCTATATAGATTTTATTTGTATAATAGGTTCTTTTTTAGGTGTGAGAACTTCAAAAAAAATATAAAAAAAAGCTACATATATTATGTATTCTTATTAAAAAAAATTAGTTTACAAATAATTGAAAAAAAAAACAATTTTTGAATTTTCGCCCAAGGCCCCCGAAACGGTTGGGCCGGCCCTGCCAGCACTACAAAGCGTATATCCCTCTCAACCGTCGGGACCATAAACGAGTTGGCCAACGATTTTTCCTTATAGGCTGCTATGTCGCGTATCATCATGTCGTGCTGGTATTTGAGCAAGAATCAGCACGAAACCTACTAATTTACGAGTGACAGTATGTTACGAAACCTATTGGCATTGTTCTTATAATACAGAAATAAAAATATTGTAGTTGAACTTAAATCTTGAGTACATGACCACTTCATATATTTGGCACAGCCGCTACATTTGGCACTCGGTTACAATATGATCGTTAATTTCGTCTAAATTAGAATATATTTATCGTTATTAATCCTACAGATAATTATCACTTTGAGAGTAATGTGCGAAGACATACGTTTAATAATGTGGTGATCTCAATCTCAAATTAGGTCTATCCAGCACTAACATGATTGTTAAATCCGGAGTGCAATGTCATCATTTAATTGGTTAGAACTCGGTTCGGCGAGTCGCGTCGCTAGGCGGGAAAGTCAATTAAAGTTAGTTAGACGATAGATTCTATAAATAGGATTGAGCTACTCTATTAATGTTGATGTACACAATACAATCATGCAACTCTAGAGCGAGAACAATTTCAACAATATCATTGTTTATCTATATTGACATCAAGGTCGACGACGAGGATCAGGTTTTTCTTCTGTTATGATCGTTACCTCCGTTACAAGACGTTCTACGATACTCTGAAGTTCGAGGAAGTACAGACGACCTTGATGTCGAAGGAGCGGAAGCAAGGAGGGAGGAGCATGAGGAAGAGCTGTTTATTCGAGGAAGATCAGATCTGCCTCAACAACGAAGGAGATCGGAGAGGAAGGACTGTGATGGTTTGTGCTAAGTTTATGTTTAGCGTTCATAGAGGCGGGGACCGACCTGCCGAAAAATGAGACATGCATGGGATTTTTCGGGATCTTGGCGTTATTTATGGCTGATTCTAGCCTTTATTTCTAATTTTTATTATCATGATTTGCACCTTTTATTTCCTTTATTTACTTCTCCATTTAAGGTATTTGTCTCTTGTTTTAGACTCCTTCCTTCATCCTCTCTTGTTCGACCTCTATATGTCTCTTGTTCGACCTCTATATGTAGAGAAGAGATTGATGCATTTTCTTAGCTTGGATATTTTTGATAAATAAAAGTCGACATTATTGTTGCAATTTGCGGTTTTATTCTTTCCGATAATCTCTCGCTACATCAGTCATCAGTGACTGGAAGCCAAAGCACGGAAGTTTAAAATCAAGAACTGTCCGGAAGTGCTACAGGTTCCATAAGGAAGGGCATTTCAAGCGAGATTGCCCGCATCTCAACCAGCGCTCGACCAGGTTCAGAAGCATATATAATTTTTGGGGAGGCATCGATGGCTTCGAATGGGTACGACAGTGCTAATGTTCATATGGTCACTCATTTCGATACTATGAACGAACACCAATCAACACTTATTGGTGATTACGAGTCTAACGGAATTTCTCGTCATTTCTTAGCCTTTCAATTTCGTATTAATGAATTTCGGGTGTATAGAATAAATAAAATGATAAGATATTCCAAACAGAACAGCAAAAAGACCTTTCATTTTATGATTTTAATGGGACTAAGATAACAATCAACTTGCAACTTACATCTTGCATTCTTTTCAAAGCAAAGTAAACCGGAAAAAATGGGGCTAAATTAGATTGAAAAAAATCACATCGGAAATTGAGAGTCGAAATCGAATTACTAAGCTAGTTGCAACAAAATTTGAGCTGGGAACCCCCCAGCTTTGTGTTTTGGTAATCGCAAAAAAGAAACTTAGAGGACTTTAACATAGAGCCGTTGTTGTTATTACCGGTTGACGCCAAGAAGCTTCATGGCTAGCTCCCACGTGACAATGGCTGCTGCGTTAGCGGGAAATGCCCGAACTATTGTGGGACCCAAACCGGTGTAGCATCCCTTTAGCCCGTCCCTCTTATAAATCTAACAACAACAACAACATCATTCGTATAACTTATAAAAATTTCTCGATATAAAATGATAGAATAAAAAGGGCTAGAGATACTTACAGAATTCAATATCCGGAAAGGATTTCGAGAAGAATTCCTGTCTGGGGATGTTTGAATTATAGTCTTAGCCACATCCAAGGGCAACACTGCAGACCAGCACTGCAATAAGTTTGAAACTATTTAGTCAAGAGCGTGTCACGGACCGTTACTTTATCTATGTATATTTATGTAATTTAATTATGCTTAATAATATATTTGTAGGGTTAAGTTATGCAAGGTAAGTTGTAAAGTTGGTCTTATTTAAGAGATCCTAAACAATGAAATGGGAAAGTCAAGTTTTTTTTTTTTCAGCTACTTAGTATTATAAATTACCTTAATTTCTCTACAAAATATAAGGTAAACACTAAGCACCATAGGGTAAAAAGATTTCACCGGTTCTACATCCGTGACAACATCCATAACTCAAGACCGTAACAAAATGCAGAACCTAGTCGTAAAAAATATCCCCGTGTCAAATCTAAGTTTGATTAAGCTTATTGATTTTAGACTAATAATCTGTTATATTTCGCAGAACCGTGTGCCTTTTTTTTTTCATTCCTATTGTAGAAATCACCTCGCTGTTTAATTTTTATGCATATTATTAGCGTAATAAGTCATTCATTAACGGGATGAATAAGAATCAATAAATGCTGGAAAATACATTAAGTAGAGCACATACCGCAATACCTCCAAGTCCGCCACTGATGATTCCAATTCCCACGTCAGCTAAGTTGCTTTTCTCATATTTCAATTGTGAATGCATATGATATCGCACATACTCGTAGACGGTAAAGAAGACAGTGTTTCCTAAACACTCCCTCAACATTGTTGCGGAACCTCCGCGGAAAATGCCCTTAACCTGCAAATGCAAAATACATAACAATTAAGTGAGTGGCGTCAGATTTTCCCTTACATTTTTCTTGTTGTGCAATTTGCTCTCTAGAATGAGTTTTGGTTCAATTTTCCCCCTGAACTTTCATTATGGCACATGATTTTCCCCTCTAGATCTTCATTTTAGTGCAAAATGAAAATACCCAACATTAATACAACTCGGTATTAACGTTTAATTAATAGTAATCTTTTTTACTCACTCAACATTTATAAAGTTTAATAAGTTTTTCCTTGATAAAGTCATGTAAAAGCAACGATATTTTGTGCTTTGTAACTCCGACAGTATTTTGCACTAAAATGAAAGTTCACAAGGGAAGATGCAATAGATTGAAAATTTAGCGAGAGTAAAGTACATCAATAATAATTTCACAAGGCCGAGTGTATCAAAGTGAAACAAGGTGAAGTTTGAGAAGCAAACTGCACCAATGAGTAAATTTGAGGGAAGGTCAGTGCCAAATCTCTCTTTACGATTTTTCCGAAAAATAAATAAATAAATAAATAAAATCAGTTTCTCACCCCTTCGCTTCGTAAAGTCCTTGCCGCACAGTCAAGAGGACTGCTATATCTACTGGACAATGGAACTGAAGAATCTGTGCCCTGAACTTGCATCCTACACTGAAGAAGAAGAAGAAATCAATGAAAATAATAGTAAAATTGAAACTACATTTTAGTCTTTATTACCTTCATCAACTCCGAAGGACACAATACAAAACTAATTATAGCTCCCGCATAAGCAGCAGATGGAACTATCACACCTAGTCGAGGCTTGTCACTCCGGGAGCTTCCCTTCATGAGCACCACATGAAAGGACATAAGCGTCATTATTCAATTTATTTATAAGTTCTCTCATTTTTGGGACACCACAACCAAAAAGAGGATAATGTACGGAAATTTTAAGAACAAACTTCCGTATACCTGCAGTCTTTGTTTCATCTGGGAATATATACCAAAAGCAAGGGAGCTCTCCAAAGCGACCCCAATAAAAGACGGTGTAGCCCCTCTATAAAGTCCTCTGATCTGCCACCAAAACCATCATCAAATTTAAGAGATTCATGAAATGGGTTTATAAATTGGCATTCATTTTAGACTCCAAATTCTTTGAATTCAAAAGGAAACAGAATATATTTGAGTTTCAGCTCCATATTATCGGTTCTAAGCGGAGGATAACACGTAACATATGTGGGAACAGACATTAGACTGTACACATTGCTGCTTCATATGAGATGATACTGATAGTCTATTAGGACCCAAAACTCGTATTCGAAGACAAAATTAACTACACAAATGTGATGAATCCCCTTTTCTTCGTTACGATGCAAAGAACAATAAACATTTCGGAACTTTCTTGTTAGTACGGTCGACTGCTTTTTAAATAATTCCAAGCAAGACAAGACAAAATAAATCATAAAACCCCTGACAGACACAGTGATGGGCAAGACTAATAAACCTTAATGTTTTAGCGTTTCGGTCTCCTCCCAGCACCTATAGGAGGAGACCGAAACCCTAAAACACACATGGGAAAGACTAAAATACCCATAACGACAAAACTGATCGAAAGACCTCTAATGACGAAAATAGCAGAAAACATAAAATGACTAAACTTGCGAGACAGAACAAATCATAAAACCCGTGACAGCCACAGTGACGGACACCTATAAAAGGAGACCGAAACCCTAAGATACGCACAAGGAAAAGACTAAAATACCCTCAATGACATAATCGACTGAGAGACCCGCAAAGACATCAAATGACTAAAGTCGCGGGACGAAATGACCGTGCAAACTTCCTCCGACATACGGGGATTTCGAGTTATAAAATAAAATTGAGAAGCATACTCCCTCAGTCTTGAGGATCCTAGCAGTGCAGTGCAAAGCACCTCTGTACTTGATCCCATGAGCTTCAGTATTGTGTTTCTGCAGCTTCACCTAGAAATGACCCACCATTATAAAATAACCATATAAATGACGATCAAGCTCACTATATCTCGTGCTTCACTATCTTTCACTGAATCAAATTTCATCATCTCTGTTTCATAACTCAAGCAGCAGAAATCGATGGCTAATCCATGATATCATTTTGAAATTGAAATTGAAATTGAGGTGTATGGAAGAGAATACCTTAACGGTGTCGAAGGGGTGACCGGTGAGGACAGTGGCGACGCCGGCGAGTGATCCGGCGACGTACTGGTTATAGGGCGCACTGTCTCCCATCGGCTAACTATCGCCGGCGACAATCATATTGTCTGCGTATCTCTAATATATTCATGTTTAAATTTAGAACTTGATTAAAAAGATACTTGAATATGATTTATTTTATTAATACTTGATAAACTATAAATTAAAATAAATTTATACAACAGTGTTAAGAGAATTTAGTGGTCAACTCTCCGAATGCGATTTTGGGTATTTTTGTCACCATTTTTAAACTTTGGGTACACGAGGGGTTCTTTGACTAAACTTTCGATATTTTCGCCGTCATTAACTCTAATATATATGATTTCCAACAATTTAGAAGGTCTTTATAAATTTGTTGTTGAAGTTTAATTAAGCTTAATCTTTTCAATTTAATCGTACCAATAATATCAATTTAAGAATTATTTATTATATTTTTATTTTAATGTTTATTTTTACAAATTGTAATACTAAATATTAATACTCATTGTTAAATAAATTTGTGGTCTTATTCTATGAATTGGGTGCACATTGACAATAATGAATTGGACCGAGTTTTGGGACCGATTCGAGGCCTGCAGAGAAAGAAACGTTGCTCGTCAAGCCCGTCACGTGCATCACGGGCATCTCAAGTCACGCGAAGTCAAAGTCCCGTCAACATAAATCAGGAGGGTCTTGAGTTCAAACTTCACGGAACGCAAATATGTGTTTCTTTACACGTGTAAACTTGATCAATAGTATCACATATTCTCACTCACATTAGAACGATATATTCCCATTCAAAATAAAAGTTCCATCGACACAAAAAGTCTTTCTATTCCGTAACACTTCTTATTAAGAAATCTTGGATGAAAGTAATTGACATTTCATTCGAACGAGTAATTTTGCATAATGTTCCGAAAACCCAATGACATTATATGTAGGAACGCCAATAGAAAATATCTTTTAACACTTTATATTATTTTAGTCCAAAGCCGACCCTATTCACAAACATTTTAGGCGATCGCCCAAAATTTCCGCAATATAATGAAAATTATATATATATATATATATATATATATATATATATATATATATATATATATATATAAGGGAGCTTAAGCTAACTAGCTTTTTTAAACGTTTAAAATTGTCAAAATAGCCACCGTTTGGTTAATATTGTGCCATAGCCAATAAATAAACCACATTAACTGATATAAAATGACACATCTACCCTTATTATTAATAATAATTAATTTGAATTAACAAATTTATTTAAAATTTATTTTAATAGTTAATAATTAATACGAATTTAATTTAAATTTTTTAAAAATTAATAAAATAATAAGTTAGCAAAAAATATTTGAATTCCAAATTTAAAAAAAAAATCAAATTTCAAATTTAACTATAAAAACATTTTTCAGTTTTTAAAATAAAAATTCAAATTTCTTAACAAACATTAATTTGAATTAACCATATTAATAATTTAAAACAATTTGAATTAAAAAACACTAACCAAATTAACAATTCGATTTAACATACATTTACACGAATAAATACGAATAAACCAATTAACATATATTTATAATTCGAATTAACATACACTTACACGAATAAACCAATAAACTTACATTTACAATTCGAATAAACACGAATAAACAGAAATTACACAACAAAACAAGAGGAAAAACTCGTCATCGAACCAACGCTGCCGCCCACGCCTTCCGACCCATCGCCGCCGCGCTCCGACCCAATTCACATCGACCGTCGAAGCCATATAGGCGTTGGCGTCGGAGAGAGAATTTCCCTTTATCATCGACGGTGCATCACGGCGGTGCGATCGAAACGGTGCCTATCGAGATGTGAGCGTTGGCTATGGCGGATTGGAGGGAGAGAGACAGAGTGCGTCGTCTATGGCATATTGGAGAGAGAGCGAGAGCGCCGTGATCGGTGATCGAAATTCGAACATCCTCGGCGCAGGAGGGGCTGAATCCAATGACGTCGACGATCTCTTCGTACTCTTCCTAGAGCTTGGTGACGCTCCAATGCTTGGTACCCTACAATCAGAGAAACCCAGTAATCCAAAACCAAACCTTTCAATCACAACAACAAGAATAATAAAATGCTAAGCTATATCATACAATATTCGACGAAACAGAGGAGTCAAAATTGAATTTGACCTAGGAAAAACAACCCCAGAAAGAGGAAGCTTCGCGGGCGTTGCAGAATCGGAAATTTTCTTGGAGGCCCGTTCGGTCGTCGACGGGAACGGGAAGAGCCTCAGACCTATCGTGTTAGTTTCTCACGAGCCGCAGAAGGAGAAAGAGAGAGTATGAAATATGGGCATGAAATATTCAAATTGTCAAAATAATAGCTAAAATCATGAAACTTACCAACAATAAACCACATTCATACGTAGAGATATTATAGGAAATATAAAATTAATTAATATTTGCAAACTTTAAAATATTAATCAATAAATAATAGAGTGAATGGCAATATGGGCATAGAGAAATTGGTATTTAGCGCCACATCATCTAAACTGGCTATTTTAGAAATTAGAATGATACGTTTGTTAAAATGCAATCTAAACGTAGTAACGTGGCTATTAGCTATAATTTCTCTTAATTATGCATTAAGAAAACTAATTTAAATTTCATATGAAATTCTGATTTTCGTTAGTCAACGTAAATGCTCCAATTTTGTAATCTTCCACTTGTTCAGGGGTCAGAGAATTTCCTAACAAAAGCCATCTTCGATTGCATCGGCTAATAGCTGAGAAAAATATAGTGAGATTAAAATCGACCACTCATACTTTAAAATCAAATTTTTAACTTGGATTCTGTAGTGTTGTTTTTTTAAGTTGATATTGAATCATGATGAGTCCAAAAGGTTAAGATGATCCTCTTTTTGCCTGCACTGAGAAGGACACACCAAATAAAATAATCTGAAAACTATGCTAAGTTCGAAATTTCTTATGTTCTCAGCTTTTACTTTCTCACCCACGTACGTATTTCACGAAGTAAATTCAAAATAGAAAGCGACCCTTCATCACCTGGGTCTATATATAAATAAAGGCTCTTGAGGCCAAAGTCCACAGGCATTCCATGGCGATGGGTCGTTTCAGCGATGACAGCTCATTCGAGTCTCTCTCCTTCGCCGGCCTTGTATGCAGCCAAGAACAGAAGCTTAAGTCCCCTCCTCCTCCTCCTCGGAAAAAGCATTCCGATTTTGTTTTTCGTCAGACCGGATATCACGATGGGGCTGCAGATTCGAGCAGTTATCCTCCGGCGGACCTGCTGATTTCGAACGGGAAGGTCATACCTCAGGCTTTCGTGATTCAGCGGCCGAGGATCGTCGCTGCCAACCAGCCCCACCATAAGCAGAGGAGGAAGTCTGTAGGCGGTAAAAGAGGTCAAAGGGAAGAGTCAAACAGAAAGAAGCGGAATCCGAAAATGGAGCAAAATGATACATCGGATTCGGGGGTTGGGTGGAAAATATTCAAGTCGTTTGTTTCCCCTTGCCGGGAATGCAAAGCCATTAAGCCAGCCGTGAAGACACAAACGACACGGCGAGAGATCTTCTGAGTTGCATTGACTCGAAGCAGTTTTTTTTTTTTAATAAAAAAAAAGGAAAGAAAAGACAGCTAAACATAATTCATATATTTATTATGACTACTTTTGCTTAAGATTTATTCATAGTTACTTTATTACCCCAGAGTTTAACTACGCTTTAAGTTTTTTGTCTTTCTTTCCTTCATGTATTTTGGTCTATTTAAAAGACCCTGGATCAATGAAAGAGTAACCAAATTATTATTCAGTAAATTAGCTTAAATTCTATTTGAAGTTTAAATCTGGACACCGTAAGAAAAAATAATTCATTAGTTCTAAAACCCGTGACAAGATCCACAACTCGGGATCATCACACACAAAGATACTAGACTATAACTACGACTCTAAGTCAGCAATTCTCGATGGCGACGAGCACAAACCACTCCAATACTAGTTTTGCCAATAAAATGCAACTGTGGTTCCTAAAATAATATGTAGCTTAAAATACTTGAGTAACAAATTATAAGCCAACAGTAATTTTCGAGTTATAATAATATAATTCACAATAAAGCTAGCGTTTTTTTTTTTTTTAAGAAATAGAGATTTTACTGATAAATAAAAGGCTATTACAGTGCACGGACAGAGGGCGGTTTAAGAACAGCCGGCCCACAAACCGGGCTGGCCGTCTCAACCAAAACTTAACACAAAAGAAAAGAGGAAAACAAGAAATTTGCTCGTTAAAGAGAGCCTTCTCTGTGGATTTTAGATCATTCTGATTCAAAACAAGTAGGATGATGTTTTTTAATGTCCCCTTAAATTTAGAAAGCGAGTAGGATGGTGTTCAGAAACAGTACATAACGTATCCTTAAAACAAATCAAAACATAAACTTGCGCAATGAAAAAAAAAACACACAACGGAACAAACCTCGTAAAGTGAGATGATTTGACGACATCCTAGAAAACGTCCAGTGAGAGAGACTTCTCTGCAGATAGCAAACTTTTCTGACTAGTGTGACCTCGAACTTCAAGAACTCATGCCAGAACTTGCCTGCTCTCTCTCTCACTCACTCTCTCTCTCTCTCTCTCTTACTGGTCACAAATATGAATTCATTCATTGGATGAGTACAAATAAACAAAAAATAACGTATCCTTAAACAAATAAAATAGAATATGAACATAACCAGAAACAGAAAATTAGCTCTTACCGAAAAATATATGCGAATAAATGTTTCTTCACGTATTGCAGCCTGTAAGAAACATTTTCTCTTTTCAAGTAGTTGAACCTCCACAGTTGCTTCTATTCACAAACTCAGCAATTTCTTTCCTACAACAATGCCCTTGTCCTCAGTACAACTGTGCATTAAAAAAAAGGCGTTAATTTCTACTAATGGCCGCACTTATAAATTTCATTATAAGAATTGATCTTATCAAATACCTCGAAGCAAGCAAGAAAATAAGTTTAAGCATCAGATAACACAGACACGACAAAATTTTCTCAAAGAATGGTTTCGTTTCCTATCAACTCTAACTTCCTCCAATCAATTGGAGTTTATAAAGCAATTTAACAGCAAACAATAATTTTGCATATTCAGAGAACAAAGATAATCACTAGATCATGAATGAGCTAAGAAACCTTCAAAGTTCAAGGGTGTTACTCTGATAGGACCCAAAACCCTGAGCGATCCCGGTCTTGCCCTAGCGCCTATATGTGAGAATAGCCCTGTCATACTCCGTATAGGGCAGTGTCTACATTGGGATACGTGTCTCCTTGAGGTTTCCAACAATCATCGTGTCGTTTGTATCGCAGTCTGGTCCTGAAAACCTGAAAATGGCAATAATCTTCCTTTCAATAAAACAAGCTTGAAGTAAACTTGGAAAATTTGAAAGAAAGAAAAAAATGAATCTCAACTAGCACAATCAGTTGAATATAGTTAGCCTTAAACACTGTCTATCTCAGATTGAGATTCAAGAGCCATCAATAAACAACAATAATAATAATAATGAACGACATTTTGTGCGCAAGTAAGAAGTGAGATAACAATAAGAGTTAAGTAATATGATAAGACCGAGTTCAGTCAAACAGAGAACAATGCTATACACTATCCAAACAGCTAAACAATGAAATGCCAGGAAAAAATGTTCGTTTATTGATCAAAAGAGAGCCGGAGATGATCTCGGCAGAATACACTTAGGAAAAAGAATCTGATATTCGAGAAAAGGTATTTGAGAGATCCCTGAACCATCCCAAGATCCTATTCACACTTCTCTCAATACCTCACGAGCTAGTCACATACCGAATTTTCCCTAACCACCTAACAATTTTTATCATGACGAAACTACCCCCTAATCTGTATATTTGCAATTAACTTCCTCCCCACAGTTTCTTGCTAACTCTTTGAACATTTCCAGCAGCCCATAGATTCCCCTTGTCCTCAAGGTGAGAACATAGAAAGTAAAGCTACATGTCTGCAAACTCCTCCAAGGTAAGCATCTGATGGAAGCAATCCCATCCAAAGGATAAGAACCGATGAGTTGGCTCGGAAGCTGTTCTGCCTGTGTAAGCTTGTCGAGCCTTACGAAGATTGGAAAACTTAGTGGATGGCCGACGTATCGTGCAGCTCAAGTTTATACGCTGCAGACCTATATGTTTCTGCACTGCACAAGGACCATAGAAGCAGGCTGCAGATTTTCATTCAGACATTCAGCTAGCATCTGCTCACGCTTAAAGTAAACGTTGTCAGCCACCAAAACACCAGCATACACCGCTATTTGTCGACTGTAATCTCCAACTTCTGTTGCGCCATGAGAAATGTTTCGTTGAGCAAATCGAGTATGGCACCTCAATCCTCCAACAGCTGGTCCACCGATTCCAACAGGCAACAGCTTTACCAAGCATCCATAGCAAAAGATTGGCAGTGGGTCTCGGCAGTCAGCGGTATGTTATTGTTATGTCCTCGTGTTTGGGATCGAGTAACAGGACGATTTCCCCTCTTTGCTTCCCTTTCCGTCGCCAGAATTTTCCCAGGCTTCGCTGGAATTTCTTCTTCGCTGCCTTCCAGAAACTCGTGAGACCCAAGTCTGCCGGATTGCCCAGGAAGCTGCCCTTCTCGCTGGATTCTTCCCCTGGTTCAAATCTGGCAGAATTTTGACCCACAACCCAAGAGAGAAAACGAACGAAATTTGAGAGAGAAAAAGCTCCAAAACCCTAATCTCCTTTTCAGAGATTAAGACCTAAATTGGAGGCTGCCTTTTTATTTAATTAAAGGGCCTATATATAGGCTAGCAATTCGGGAAAATTCCCTAAACAAAAACGCACAAAAATAGGAGTTTCGAATAAAAATGAAACGATAAAAAGCATAAATAAATAAAACGATCCTCGTTGGACGACTCTAGCCACTCGTTGAGGCGTCCGTGATCTTCCTCCGCCTATGATACGTCAACCTAAATCTCGGGTCCGTATCAGTTATGAGAAAGGTTATAGCAAACTTGTACGCACGAGCCACCATGCGATTGACACCTATGAATGACAATCCATCTGTGGATGGTATGTCCTGGTTCTCTTTTACATCTTCTGCAACTTGTACAACTTGTACAGTTCAGTAAACAAAAAATAAGCTTAAGAAACTCCTTTTATGGTCCGATCCCAAGCAGAGCTCAAGGGAGTCGGGATTCTCAATCTTCCGAGTCCCGAGCGAAGCGAGAACTATGCCAATCCCGGGCGGTGCTCAAGGGATTCGGTGATTCTCGGGCTTTTCTGGGTTCCTTGATGGGCGAGAGCAGCGCCGATCCTGATTTAGGGTCGAGGGAGTGGACCGTCCTTGGTCTTTGTACCTGAAGGGATGGACAAACTTGAACTTAGAGGAGGGGGGAGGGGGGCCCTCCAACCCTAATTTCGACACTCAACATTAATCGGGTATTTTTTATCGAGAATGTTAGCAAACAATGGTTTTTTTCTTTTTTATAACTCGAGAGAATTTTTGGAGAGAATTTGCCTTTACATTAGAGCTTGAGAGCTTTTTAGCATGTTTTTTGGCATGATTGGACTTGCCGAAAGTGTGAAATGACCTTGGGTATTTATAGGAGTGGTGGGTACTTTTTGGAAAGGTAAAAATGTAATTTTAAGACCCTTTGGGGCACTTTCGGAAGCGCGTGGAAGCGCACGGTCACGCTTCCAAAGTGTTATCTAGGCTTTTTATCCGAAGTACCTCGCTTCCGTTTTTATCATTACTTTCTTTGGATTGATCTTTGCTCGACTCACCCAACTTGTGTTTGGGTTGACTTTCCAGAGCGGGCCCGAATTGACTTTTTCGACTGGACTCGTTTGAATTTTCGTAGCAGATCAAAGTTGACTTTATAAGCCGTGCTCGGGTTGGCTTTTCGAGTCGGGCCCGAATTGGCTCTTCGTACAAGGCTCGGGTTGACTTTCCAGAGCGGATAAAGTTGACTTTTGGACCGAGCTTGGGTTTACTTACCGGAGCGAGCCCGCGTCGACTTTTTGGACCGGGCTCGGGTTGACTATTCCAAGAGGGCTCGAGTCCTCTTCGTGGGCTTTTTCTCTGTTTTGGGCATTTGGAAGTTTGTTTTGGGTCGGGCCGTCGCTTCTTAAGCTAAAAAAAAAAGGGCATAACAAGAGGTACTCGGTGTTGAGGGGGGGATACCGCCATTCTAGTTTGTAGATCGAATGTACTTGTCTGAATAAGTTCCCGGAGTAGGAGGCTACCGAAATGTAGGGGTGACAATTTGGGGCCGGACACGAAGCATGAAACGGTTACGACACGATTTAAATGGATTTGGGTCCATCCGTGTCGAACACGATTAAATAACGGGTAAACACGGCACGAACACGATAGCACGATAGGTCCTAATTACACACTATTAAGAAGAAAAACGTTGCATTTTATGCATTTATATATGTTATAAAGTGTTTTACTACTTATATATGACAATTATATTTTTCTAATTTATTAATTACGATAAACACGCTATTTAAATGGGACGGGTCTGGGTCTCATCTTCTAACACGATTAATAAATGGGCCGGGTCTGGGTCTACATAAAATAAGTAAAAAAAACAATTAAGATCTGGCACGAACACGACACGCAACCTGAATTGTCACCCCTAATGGCAGGTGCGCGTGCCTTGTAGGTAGTAATTTTGGTTGGTATCAATTAGAACTTCGAGTGGGACCGAACTTGGACAAGGGGCCGAGCCCAATGATTTTAGTTGCCCGTGTTCGACGGCACCGCCACGAAACATTGAAATTCCCGCACAGAGCACACTGGGACCCTCGATGCATATCTGTAAGAGTTCAAGCGGCTGCAAGGGCGTGTTATGAAGTTGTTCAAACGAATGAACTTATTTCAATTAAGATTCGAGATTTATGCGGAATACCAATTTCCTACTGCGTTTTACATAGCTACGGTTTGTGCAGAATATGCTCGGAAGTAGAAGCCAAGCAGTTGATGCTTTGGAGAGAGAGATGTGACGGGACCCACAAATAAAAAAAATTAAATTAAGATAAATAATAAATTAAAGGGAACTTAAGCTAAATAGCCAACTTGATAGTTTAAAATTGACAAAATAGCCAATGTTCGATTAATATTTGTAAAATAGCCAATTAACTATATTGACCATTATAACCATATTAACCATTGACAAAATAGTCAATGTTTGGCTATTTTGTAAATAAAAACCTTAAATTTGTTAAAATGCAATGTAAACATATGAATATGGCTATTCATCATAATTTCTCTAAATAAATATATTTTAAAAAATTAAAAAATTATCAAAAAGCCACAGGGAAATGACACGTGGCAATCGGATGACATAGCCATGCAACATGGTATTCTTTTGACGGCCACATGGATGATTATTAAATATATTTTTAAAAATTAAAAAATTATCAAAAAGCCACAGGGAAATGACACGTGGCAATCGGATGACATAGCCATGCAGCATGGTATTCTTTTGACTGTCACGTGGATGATTGACTAACAGACATTTGTCAAAATTGGACGGAAATTAAAGTTAACCCAATTTACGTAATGTTGTGTACTTATGCCGCTATTAAATGAGGGTTGGACATATGCTGACGAAGTTCGACCAAAAGTTACGTACTTATGCCATGATTAACCCTTTAAATTAAGGGTATTATGTCTTTTCACCACTTTTGTCCCCAGGGTTGGCGTCACGTATAAGCGCTAATACCTAGCCATAAGTGTCTTTATGCTTTGTTTTGATATTTCTCCCTTTGCGTTACGGTGAGCTTCTCGATCGTGCTCTCGAAGGAAGGTCGTTTGTATTCTCGATTTGATTATCATCGACAAGGGGATTCATCTTTACGGTGGATTCTCGTTGGCCAATTTTTGTTCTTGAATGTTCTTGGATCCAATCGGATAGATGCAAAGCCGACCTCCTCCACCTTCAGTTTAGCGAAAAGCCACCCCAGACTGCGACAACTATTGGACGAAGAAAGTTATGGTCGAGCTTTTCCGCAATGAAAAACACACTGGGGAGAAGCTTAAAATTGAGATTATGCCTCTAGACGATTGTAGGCGTGTTGACTCTTAGATAAGCAACCAACCATGCAAAAAATTGAACCTTTTCACAAACCGGGGCTTTCCAGACTACTTCGAAGATAAGCGTCCGTGAAATTCTACAACGCTATGGATGCGACTTTCTTTGAAAATCCGTTTTTCTTTCCCAAATCCAACTTTCACGGGGAGAATCCTAAAATATCACATTTTAGGATATATTACTAGACTCGAGACTTGACTTTCCACTAACCAAACCTCAAATTGTCCTTATTGCCCCCTACTAAAAATCAAATAGACCCAAATGTCGCATCAAATGGGATCACAAACTCCGAGCGAACTTAAGCCATTTCACGGGGAAACCATTCATGCGGCAAGCAGTGCACATTGACACATTAGCCCAGAGCCAAACCTGAACTCCACTACTATTGCAAACCACTCAAGTATAGTACTGATTTCTGACACTACTTGTGAGCTTGAGATTGATGCCTCTGATTAATGAATCAGATTTGCAAATTGCTCTATGGAAACGTGTTAGAAAGAAAAGAAGAAGAAAAAAAGCGCATCCTAAAATAAATATGTAACTTCGGTAGTATACTTTATATAAGTTATGGTCACTAATTTTGAACAGACCGGAATCCATATTACATTAAAGAAGCTCTCTGAATGCCTACTTGCAAAGAGGTTCTTGAAGAAGAAACCCTGAAAATTGGTACAAAAAGTTTCTCCTACTATTAAACTAGCACTGAAAATTCCTATTGATTTCACAACCAGGTCGCCTACTTGCATTGTACATGAAGAGACAGCGCTGTTGCAACGACAAAGATAGACGTTGAATAGTACCTTAATGACCTCGAGAGTCCTTCAAATCTTAACTTTGATATGCTTAAGTTGTGGAATCTGAACACCCACAAATATGTTGTGATCTCAAAGATTGGTAGGGGCAAAATATAGCAGTCCTGTTTCAATCGTGACTTCTAAAGTTAGCAACCTAAACAAGTGGACACATTCTTGATCCTTATAAGAAAACATAAGCATTAGTTTATTTGAAAAAGTGGCTGAGCACAAACCACAATGAAGTGGTGTTTAACAATATAAAGACAGCATAGAGACTTTGAAGGATTAATCCTTATCGATGCATGATAGGTTTGAAGCAATAAAAACGAACACAACGTGAAGAGCACATCACCAATGCAATGACGTGAATATCTATTGCTAGTAACCGAAAAATACCAAACTCGGTCAGTCCTTCGAAAGCTATGACGGCTCTTCTCCAAAAGACATTCAACTATACAAGAAAAATCAAATGTATCCAAAACTCTAGATGCTAAGCACTTATATAACAGCCCACACTCTAGCTTCCCCAACAAGACTAATAAAGAAGTTTGTCAACAAGAAAAATGGGAAGCTTCCTCTACAAGACAATAAAGGGAAATGAAATCTAAAAGCATAAAAGAAAGAACAAATCAGCCGAAAGACCCCCAGTACCCTTCCCTTTGCGCCTATAGACTTAGAGGGGTCTATCAATGCACCAAGTATTTTAATCTTCGAGACTTCTTGATTATGTTTTCAGTCTTCATTTTCTGTTTTTTGATAAAATGTGATTCATGATTTGTGGCCTATTATTCATCTTATAGGTATGATTTCAATTCTTCTAACAAAGAAAAACAAACTAGTTTAAATTCTCGTTTAATGAAAAAATTGTTCAATTAACAAACCCATGCCAAATAATCCCACTCTTATACGAGGGCATACCAATGTTAAAGGAGCCTCGTACAGAATTAATTGCTATCATCTTACAATCTATAAATTTTGTGTGAGACCTTACAAAGATTTAGCACTAGGATAGGGCTTCCACTTTGCCATATATTTCTGCATAGCCCTGCAAACAAAAATAATAGTAGTTGTTGAAATATTAGAGGATTCGGTATTAAAGAACAGAGCATATGAATAATCAATGCATATCATGTCTAAAATCAATCAATCACCTCAACGAGCTTGTGTATCTTTCCACGTGAGGAAGCAAGATATTGTTGGATGGATTCTGTTGAAGTTGGTACAAGTTCAAGCGGTAAGTTAACAAGTACCTTGTCAACTGCCTTCTTAACTATCTTATTATGCGCACCCTTGCTGAGAAGACCACCACGCCATTTAGGTTTCAATATTTCTTTCACTAGTTCTATCAGAGCAGCACGCAAATGCCTGAGTTCTCGAGATTCTTTAGTCTCGTTCTGCTCCACAATATCCTTTTTCGCGACAACATTATTCCCCGACCCTCGGTTTTGATGTTGATGTCTTATATCACTGGTTGCTTCGGTATCTATTAAGGAAATTGAGTCCAAATAATTTTCTTGTTTCCTCATGGGCCTATAATCCCGGCCAGAAGAGGTTCCCACAACCTCAACTCCATTTAGTTGCATATCTCTCCCGTGGAGTGTATTATGAGAAGATACAGACAATGTATCATCATTGCGCGCCAGGCGGTTGATATCAGAAACTACCTCACCATTGTTTTGATGAAATGAGATCTTCTCGATTGATGACCCTCGACCATAGAAAGAAGATTTCAAGGATGTATCCCCAACCTTAGGTGACTCAGGACTATCACAAAGGGGATCATACATACTTTCTGGAACGGATAGCATAGAGCGAATCAATAAAGATGGTCGAAAGGGGATTGACGGCTCCCAGTTAGTTGACGAAATTTTCCGCTTTGTTGTGGGTAAACTATCCAATTTAGAATCAGGAAAGCGAGAAGAGAAATTGAGCAAGGAAGACGATACTGAATCAAGACGAGTTGTGCCCATTGAGGGAAAGTTGAACGGCCGCGAAGATCCAGTCCAAGATGAAATAGTATTCGACGATAGTGCACCTGTAGTTGAAGAAGATAGGCTTGACCCAGGAGCGGAGAAATTCCTTCCTAGTGATTGAAGTCGATAATTGTGTGGGGGTAAAAGTTGGAAGCCAGCTACTTCCTCCATGCTTCTCGACAGAGAAAATGAGTTCCCGAACTTATGACCGGACAAATAAGCATTCTCCGGAATAAATCTATCCTTGAATAAAGAGCTGTCTCTATAAGCGAGAGAGCCATGGTCGCCAAATTCATTTTTCGACCTACATGGCCTCTTAATCTCACTTCCCGAGTCCTTATTGGGGATAGATAACATTTCGTCTCTCTTAAGAGACTTAAATTTAGGCATTTCCGGATGAGGATTAGGCATCTCTGATCCTGCCCCATGTTCTATTAAACCTGTTACATGACAAGCCACCTATTAGAACCATCATAATAGAAGGCTTATATGCAACTTGGAACGTACATAATATACTGTAAACAAATCTGAGGACTAATCGTAAGTATTTCATATAATCTGATTTAGTTTATCAGTTTGTTTCCTCTTTCGAGACTTTCTATAAGGTTCCAAGTACTACTATTCTCAATATACAAAGACTTATGATATTGTAATGACTATTAAATTCCTCTTTTTTACAAATGTACCTTCATGAAGGTCTTCTTTTTTACAAACTGCAGAGACATCTCTCTCCGCCTGTGGTAGAGCGTTCTTCGCGCGATCTTTAACGTGAAGGAACCGACATGAACTACCTTTGATGCACCAGCCTTTAGCATAAAAGTCACAGACGACCCCTCCCGTCGGGGGTTGGTTGGGACTTTTCTTCTCCACATTAGAGGAGGGATTTCTCGGGTTTCTACCCGATGCATCAGATCCGAAAACCCTAAAATTACGAATACAACCGTCACCACACAAGGCACGAAAGTAAACGGAGAAGCCAATGTACTGGTTCTCCGAAAGAAAAAGCTCAAAAACAAAGTGAACTCCGTCACCCAACCTCGACTCTGTTCGGCGATCTTTATCGCGGGCTTGCACGCCTGCTTCCTTTCCGTCATCCATCGAAGGTCCCGTCACCGGCTGATCAACCACCGAGTCGCCGCTTCTTGCAAGATCCACAACTCTCTCTCCGGCAGACGAACCAGACCCCAATCTCCCATCACCAACCTAAGATTTCACGAGCAGTAAACTTCTGTCTAAGCTCGAGATCACACAAAAGCTTCAAAACCCTAACCCTAGCCCGAATCTTCCAAAGCCAATCAACTCGACTATCAGCAATTCGAAATCGATTGATACGAATTGTAAAAAGATTCAGAGGGAGAAGGAGATAGAGAGAGAGAAGAAGAAATAACTGAAATACCTGAACGGCGTCGGAGGGGTTGACCAGAAGGAGAACGGAGTCGCCGGCGAAGCGCTCCTTCTCCGGCGAAGAGTCTGCCATCGGAAAAGGGAAAACGGCGGTGGGAATGTGAGCCCCCGAGCCCGAACGGAGGCGATTGAGCTAGAGAGAGAGGAATGAATCACTTCTGAATTTTTATAGGGACCACCAAACCAATTAATTTTTAGTTAATTTTAGGGGCAATTAAGAGACTCATTTCAAGAAATTAGTCTCTTAATTAGATTAATTACTGTAAAGATAATTTGGGTCGGTCTCCGTCCTATGCTGTGGCGGCCACGTGCAGTGTAGGGGGTTCCAAGTGGCAATGTTTACGGCTGTTATCATCACTGCACTTTTTAAAACATTGGCTACTTTCTTCGTTATTAAAAAAAACTAGTGGACCAGCACCCCGCTTCGCGGGGTGACATTAAAAATCAATTTTGAGAATTTTTTTTCTTGACATTTTAGTTTTATAGACCAAAATTATAAATAATAATAATAATAATAATAATACTAATAATAATAATAATAATAATAGATTAGCACGTCGATTATTGTTTAGACCAGAAAGATAGAAATACATATATAATTCTATAAAACAAATCGTTGTAACTAAAAAAGTTTAGAAGGTAAAATGAGTATGAATTTGTGTCATTAGTTTAGACTCTGGCATAATACATCTAATTCATGAAATAATTGAAAGATTTCAATCACACAAATAAAAAGTAAAAAGATGATCAGGTGCTTCGAAGATTTTGGTAAAGAACCAAGAAAAATAACAATTCAAATAGAATTAGAATTCGAATTTTAATGCAAGTTTGATCACATTTTTAGCTGGCCTCTTTATTTGTTTCTGCAAGATTTTCCTAAACGGTCGATTGGGCTTTTTGTCACAAATATTATACAGCAAACAAATTTTATACTATAAATTATTAGGAAAAGCAACCTATAAGAAATTCCAAGATTGATTTGAGAAAGAAAAAAAACAATTCACAATATGTTAAATCTCACTTTTAAAATATTCGTTTGTCCTTAAAAACAAAATTTTCCTTTCTGACAAAGTAAGGAAATTAATAGTTTCAGTTAAGGTAAGGACAACAAAATTGAAAATAAACATAACTGTGATATCCATTCCGCATTAAAAAGTAAAAATTATATGTTTTCATTTCAAATTTTCCTTTAAATAAACTTACATAAAAAAAGAACTGAAAACATGTCATTTAATTGACTTAGGACACAAATAAAATTTAATAACTTAAGATTTTTTTTTAGGTCTGCCTTGTGTGTTTGTTCAACAAATGTAATACCATCTTCTCTTAGAAGACATCGAATATAACAGCAAAATACAAAATATTTAAGAGATCACCAAAGAATTTATAAATTGCATATTTTTTCAAGCTAATTTCTATTGGACATATTCATGTTCTTTTTTCTTATCTAGTTTATGGCCTTCTTATAAGTAAGTGCAATGCGATGTTTTTGCACAACGACAAAAAATAGGATCTTAGAAAGAAATATATTTCCAACCCTACAAATAGAACAAAGATAAACCAAGCCTACAGTCCAACGACTTGAAGAAATATCTTGTAAAACCAATCTTGAGAGTAGCTGATGGCAAAAGATCAATCATGCTTAGAATTGATTTTGTGGCGCGTAAGCTTCCTGGCGTTGTTGAAGAATTGATTTCTCCAATCCGATAATGTGCCTATTCTTTAAAATATTTATATATATATATATATATAACATAAGAATTAAAATATTAAAAATACTTTAACTCAAATAATATTCACAATAGCGAAAACTCAATCACAAATGCATCGTAGTACATAACCAATATGTCTCACTCTCTTTTTGCACATTTAAAATCCTATATTATGACCAGAAACAAAATAGAATATTTCAACTTTAATTGATTGAATGAACAATTAGATATCAAAAATTACAAATCGTAACACGAAGCTTTATTTTATCTATACACTTTCCATTGTGGTATCAATAATTATGTCAAATTATATGAACAAATTTTCTTATGGAGTACAGTTAATACTTTATTATCCCCGTTCAAATGAGCTCATCGATCAATTTTCTATTTTAAATATGGCTTCCGATTACTATTATTTGGTTTAGTAAGGTAATAACTTGCTATATATGGAGAAAAAAAGAAGTATTTAAAGCTTAAATTGCGTATATTCTTAGAAAAAATTGTGATCAGCTTGATAGATCAAATTACAAAACTGCATGATTTATCTCTCATGTTAAAATTTATAATTTATCACTATCTACATGGGCAAAAATAATTAGTATATGTCATATTCTAAGTTACATTTAGCCAGTATGTATCATATGTCATATTTAATATTTTTTTCAAAGTGCTTCACTCACCTAACAAAATCTTCAAGCTCCCTGATAGCAATTACTTTCGTTGTAGTCTTGCCACTTTGTTCGTTTGCTTGTCATCTCATCACCGTTCAATTGAATATTTTCAAGGAAAAAAAATGATAAGAATCCTAAACAAATACTCAACAATAGTTGATCTTCTAATATTGAGTCAAGCTTAGCTCTATGTGTGGTACGTAGGAGTAAAAAAACTTATCAATAGTTGGTCAAAAGGTGGTGGCTTACGTGTACATGTGGTGTTCCTCAAAGAGATGCTACATTTATCACCAAAGAGATTAGAGCCTAACAATAGAAATGTGACAGTCAAGCTTATAAACCGATATGAAAGAAAGTGAATCAAATGCGGAAAAAGAAATGCAGGGATATGTTTCTTACAAATATGGAACTTTTATCGCAATTGAATTGGCGTCGAATTTCCAACTGGCCTTTACAGTCTATGACATCGTAGCACTTTTCGACTGTACAACAAAATGATATTTGAGATTGAATCTTCGACTCGAGCAAAAACAAAAAATTAATTCTAACCCCTATAATCAATCCATAAAATTCAACCAAACTTGAAAAGAAAAAAAAGCATACAAAATTCAAACAAACAAAAAAAAGTAATTCAAATCTACTCATGGAACTCGATTTAAAAAAAATAATTCAAATCTATTCATGGAACTCGATTTAGGAATCTAATGTAATCTACTTGAAAATAACCAATAAAAGAAATAAAAAAAGAAAAACTTTGAAAATCGGCGACGAAGAAGAACGGATCTTAGTAGAAACTAAAATTCATTAGGAATGAAACAAAAATACTTGCAAAATAATATGCAAAGTGAATTGGTCTTCAATTCTTTAATAGGAACACAGAATAATGAAAAACACTCTTGAGAGAAAAGAAATCGAAAATTTACTTCTTTTTTACATTTAGTGAAAGCTCTTGCAATATTAGATACCACCTGCATCTAAAAGCTCCTATATTCTCTTATTATTATTTTTATACCTTCATACCGTTATGCACATCTGTCAATTTATATTAAAAATAATTAGTGACTAATCAATGTAGGAACAATTTTAGAACAGAAATAGTAACTAAGCTGGAGAGCAAATGAGACATGATAAATATCAACCTATAACAAATGACTTGTTATGATAAAGAAGTTACCATAATGAAACTCATTTTAACTACCATCGTCATATTTAAATAAGTTGTCAAATGATATTTAGCTTTGAGAAGATGCTTCTTACTTTAACAAAGGTTATATACCATAACCATTTTCAAAAGAGGCTTCTTTCGTAAATATAATGAGACTCTTGCCATCATTATATTGATTTTTTATTAAAATAATTATAAAGTGTTTGAAAAAAGGCAACCAATAGATACTCCAGTAGTTTTGCATTATTTCATTACGTCCTTTTTTTCATTATTTTACTATTATAAGTTGCGCAAATAAATTTAAAAATAAAGAAAGTTCATTACAATTCCATATAACATATTTAAGGACTAACAAATAGACCGTTAAAAAAACAAACTAAATACCAAAAATTATAAAGATAAAAAGCCTCACCGAATAGCGTGAGGAATCGCCGAAGAAGGCGAGTTAGCAGAGAATCAAATGCTAAATTAATCATATATTAATTAAAAAGAATATATGTATCTAAACTAAATAGTATGGAATTTGACCCAACAATAATTACTTGAAGGCTCAGTTTAAAGAGCTTGAAAAAAAAAATTGCAGCAAAGAAAATTGACAAAAAAAAGTACATGCCAAGATTGAAGCGTTGCCATTTGCAATCACTCTCTCTATGTCTATTGGATGTGTACTTTTTAAGAAATACCATATATTATGAACTTGCAATCACCGTTACATATGGATGACGAATAGTCAATATAAAATGTAATATTCCACAGTAATAATTACAAAATATATCCAATTTTGTAAACGACCATCCAATTTACATGACAATTCAAGAAAAACAACATACTTCCAAAGCACACTTTATTTGTAGTGGAGATACGGATGACTGATACAGGACAGAGGTTGGTAAGGTGGTTACCTCAACATTTAAAAAGAAATAGAAAGAGATTAGCCTGATTAAAGAAGAGATAAAAAGGAATGATTAATTTGCATAATATATACGTTCAGTCAATGTATATTTTTTAATTTTAAACTTGATGTGTGAAATCCATTTTATAATAATACCATATAGCGGAATCATTAATACTTTATAAACTTGTTATATGCATAAGATCTGATTAGTCATTAATTAAAACCGGAAATACTTCAATTCCAAAAGCAATCAAATAGTGTATCTTCTAAACATTGTAAGAACCAGTCTAATTCAACCGAAATCACTAAAATGCAAAAAAAAAATGTTAGTATATAAAGAAATTGCAACAAACTTATCAAAGATGGCAACTCGAGGTTGGAGATGGCGGAGGAGATTGTGACAGTCACAAGAAGTAGGATCCGTCAGAGCTGCTTGAAGATTGGGAGAGCGAGATGGGAAAAAAATAACTACACAATTAGTAAAAGATAAAATCCAATATCAAAATAAAGAATTTTGAATAAACTTTGATTGTCATTGATTTCACTCAAGCAATATGCGTGGATAAGAAACATATTGAAATGTTGAATTAAAAAATAAGACCTGATCATACCTGCTTGCTAATGTAGCTGAGATAGCAAGCCTTTTTGGCGAGCTTTCTCTTAAACAACTTGAATGCTTAGTGGTTTCTTTCCTAACTCAAATTTTTTGAAATGTTTAGGTAATATACTAAATAATCAGATAATATGTTAAATAGTAATACCTAAAGATTAGAGATTTTTGTCGGAAGCGCCGAGAAAGCTCGTCGGAGATCGCATGAAGAAGCAGAACTGTGAGAAGAACAACAGGAAGATAGAATAAGCAGGGAACATAGTGGACACATTTTAACCAAAAACTCTCCGATACACATATTTCGGAGATGCGACACCGGAGAGGTTTGCTTTGAAAGAATTAATGTGGGAAAAAAGAGACTCTTACAACAATTCTGTAATTTTTTTTTTTAAGGAAAACAATTCTGTAATTGAAGCATGTGAAATCACTAATAAATAACTGAGAAAAAAATTAGTAGATGAAAAAATTTAGTACATGTACAATTCTGTAACAGTTTGGACGTATAGAATTGAAGTGTTCATCAATGACATCAAACGGGCATCGAGATGAAAAATTAATGTTAAATTATTATGGTTCATAAAAATAGTTTATAGGGAAAAAAGTAGAATCACTCCCAACTTTATAAATATAAAAATCATTATAGAACTATGTATAGTTCTCTTGAACTTCCCCACGATTATACTGATAGTCCAGTAAGCATAATTGTAGCATTTTCATCTACTCGAAATGCAAACCAAATTCTTGACTAAGAATAAATTCAATCAAAAATATAATCTAAATTATTAGATGTTATTTCCTAATCTGAATATTTAAATTCAACTCAAATGTAAACAAAAAGATCATTTCAAAATACAATTTAAGATTTAAATTTAACTTAAAGTACTGTATAATCCAAATATACTTCTAAAGTTCAATCCAAATTCAACCAATCCAATTATCCATTATCCAGAGGTGCATCCAAATAGGATGATCTAAATCAGAAAATTTAATTCTAATCCAATAATGATAAAAAAAAACTATCGAACTGAAGCCGATGATCAAATTTTGAAAAAATCCTAGCAAGAGTTCATATATTTTAGAAAGAGTGAGACTGAGAGCGCATTAAAAAGAATAATCTAAACGCTAAATTATAAAGCTTATGTGAACGTGTTGATTAAGTTTTTTCAAATCCAATATGTAGCATTCTATCAGCGTCAACAAGAGCAACAAAAGTAACTATTGAAAGTAAAGTGTTTGCTTGTTGCAAATGATTGATAACTACAGGAAGTATCAGACAGAATAAGATTATGCAGAAACACTACGGTGAACATAACATGATAATAAACCTAAAGTTTTGCTAATAAGAACTATACCTAATGTTCCTAATTTCTAGACTTAAAACTGTATTTAAGTTTAAAATAAAATTTGAAACATAATTAGGCACTAATCTATCACTTATATTCATTCATTCATTCCAACTAACAGTGATAATGTATTTCCTCAACCGTCCTTACCGAATCGTCCAAAGCGCTATGAAAGAATCCATTAACAAAAGGATAAAATGAAGAGCGTAATAATATATATATATATATATATGAAGAGTCTATTAAAAACTAACTCAAAACGATTATGGTAAGAAACAAATACCTGAGCATTATTTGCTAAGCATAAACATCATATCCATAATGGACTCTGTGAGATAGAAAAAATTATACAAACCAAAAGAGTTAGCATCTGAGTCCGACTCTCTGTTAGTGTTCACGAAGTTTTCATAAACAAAAGACATTGCAAAGGAAAAATTACGAAAGAGAAGTGAAATATCCCAAAATTTAGAAACATATCTTGTAAGGATATTACCGAATTAACAACATTTACAATGAATGAAGAGCGGGCGAGAATGCATCATTCTGATGAAGAAAAGAGGGATTTGGCTGGGAAAGAGAAAATAGTGAACTGATGAAGGAGGAGTTTCGTTGATTAAAGAGACTCACCATTGCTGAGCGATAGGTAGGCGTTGGAGATGAGTGGATGTCGAGGGTCGGACTTGCGCTGGCCAATGGAAGAGGTGTCGGATTGTCTCCAGGAAAGGATTCGCATGCCCGATAGGAGTCGTTTGGGACCCGTAACCAATTTCGGCTCAATCGAACCATGCATTTGTACAAAACTAAAAAAAAAAATTAAATACAGAAATCAGAGAGAGAAAGAGAGAACTCGTGTTAAACCCGATAGATGGAATGGAAGCAGCGGTGAAGAGTGACAAAGAGAGACATAGAGCGATGAACGTGGGTTGGGTCGCTGGTCAAGTCAGAGGCGAGGGCTTCATCGATTCTTCAAATCGAACCACACAGTCACAGAGAAGAGAAATCAACTGTTATGAATGGAGGAGAAGAAATCGATTCGTGGAGAATAACCGTTCACATGCTCCGAAGAATCGCTTTGGAAGAATGAGGAGACACGACCTCTCTTTCGAAGAGGAAACAGTTCAGAAAAGACACGACGAGCGAGAGAGCGAGGAGTATGCAATTTCAATTTTTTTGGTAATTAAAAATAATTCAAAAAAAAGAGAAAAAAGAATGAGGTAGAAATTGGTGCTTTTTAGACCCTGTGTTTATTTTGCTTTTATATATATATAGATTAATGAACCCATGCCGCCGGTTGTCGTATGTTTGCTGCTTGCTACTTACTTCGTTGTAATTGGCGTATCGTAATTGTAATCGTAATCGTAATTGATTGCAGTGTTCATTTTTGTACCGTTGTAATGAAAAAAGAAATGTTCGTTACATTGTTTAGTAGGACACAATATACAATGTAATCAATAAATATTTACCAAAATACTATCATCAATGTTATAATCTTTAGGGTTAAATATAATGAATTTCACCCAAAACAAATTTGATCAGTTCCAAAACAAATTCGATCAGAGTTTCACCCAAAACAAAATTTAATCCTATCAATACATCCAAATTTAATGAAAAAGCTAACAGAGGTTGTGAAATCAATAGGTCGAATACTAGATTTACCTTCAATGAGATTGCTGATCGTCTTGGAAATAAAATGCTGTACTGTAGTGAGAAGTTGAGAGCAATTTTGAGAGGGGAATAACACAGGAGAATAAATAAATTGGGAAGAGAGTGAGAGTAGACGAGGAAGCGTGAGAAGAAAATGTGGGAGAGAGAAAGAGTGAAAAAAGTGGGAGACAGAAATAGAAAATAAAAAAAAATTGGAGAGAGAAAATCCTAAAAAGATGGGAAAGTTGGGATATTTTGGTAAAAAAAAAAAATTGTAATCATGATTACGGGAGTTGGAATTTGTAATCACTATTACATCAAAATAGTCCATATTGATTACAATGTAATTAGCTATCGTTGAATATTTTTGTAATCGCAACTAAACATCGTAATAAGTAGTTGTGCTTACTACGATTACACCCGATTACGTCCAAGTGAACGGGTTAATCACTTAAATCTGTTTTTATTTTTTTACTTGAATAATCTGTTTTTATTAACCTCGTTATATATACCAAGGATCGAAATTTCGTGATTTTCGAACGATTTTCGAGCGATTATCGTTGAAATGAAGCTTCTCGGTAAGTTATCTCCATTAATCGTTGCCGTTTATAGTTTTCGCGATTTTTCGAGTGAAAAAGTTAGCTACTTATCGAACAAAGTTATCAAGAGTAAATTTTCGAAACGTTAGTTACTTTTCGTTCAAAATTGGAAAAGTAAAACCATAGTATAAAATCTACTTTTTCTCGAGAAGCACCAATTTTTTCTCCCTCTTCAGCTTGCTTCTCGCCCACAGCTGAAGACATTTTTTACCTTTTCAAGATAATCAATTGGAGAAGTGCACTGATTATCGCCAGCTTTGGTGCTTCTCAAAATCTCCACAAACTACGGTATAAGTACCAACATCTTTTAATCTCGAAATTACAAGGTATTTTTAGGGGGTTTTTTTTCCTTGATCTTGAGTGTTTTGAAAATTAAACGTTGCATATGTATGAATCATGTCAAATTTTCACAATTTTATTCTATATTCGTAGTAGTTACTTAGAAAACTATTAGGTTGAATAAAAGTTTAAGTTTGAGTTTCATACTATTTTGATTATACATTTTAGATTTTCAACCGAATGTTTGTTGAAATTGATTTTTTTTTTAGGTTTACGATGGAATATAGATGAATTATAATGGTTTGAGTGATTTTTTTTTTTTTTTTGCAGATTGGGGTGATTTTAGGGTTTGTCCGAATTGTTATATAATTGCGGCAAAACTACTTTTTTTTTTGTAATTGTTGAACTTGAGCTATATTTTAAATTTGTTTGATGTAATTTATTTTTTAGCATCGTATATAATTATGAAATTGTGTGTTTTACAGATTTTATTTAATAGTAAATAACTAAAGAGAACATTTTTACTTACAAGTTACAACTTATAATTTGTAAATAGTAATTGTTATTATAATTTATTTGTATAAAATAATTGTTATTTGTAAATAATAATTTGTAACTTATAATTATAATTGTTATTAATATATTATAATTGTTAAAATGATAATAAGTTAATAATCATTCAATCTATATAATCATTTGGTTACATTAATATGAGACTTTTTTTATGACCTGTGTTATATTTTGTATGAGACTTTTATGTTTATATTTTGTGACATTAGTATTTTATGTTATATTTTTAGTGTAAAATATGTATGAAAATATTTTATAGGTTTTCCATCGATAAATTCATCGATAAACGATTAATCCATCGATAAGTTTCGATAACGGCAAACGATATCTTTTATAGGTTTTCCATCGATAAACGATTACTCGTCGATAACGGCAAACGAATTTTTTGGCAAAAACGGCATTCAAATCCTTGATATATACATATATATACACACACATTAATAATCTGTTTTTATTATATAACCAGTGTTTATTCTTCAATAATTAAAGAACACTTTTTTTTTGTTAATTAACGAAATACCCATTTTGTGGAAACTTTTTAAGAAACTACCCATTATGGGTAGTTTTTTACACATACAATAGGTAGTTTTTTAAAAGATTTGACACAAAATGGGTATTTCGTACAATTTTCTTTTTTTTTAGGGAAATTAAAGAACACTTAATAACCTGTCTTTCACATATATCGATCTATTTTTAATAATTGTAAAACAGTTTTTAATAAACCGTTTTTTATTAATAATTATAAAAAATTATTAGTAATTATAAAATTTACAAAGTAGTTAACATGAATTTAATTAGTTAAATTAGAATGAAAAAATAAATAGAAAAAAGGAGATTGTATTATTAATACAGTTGCATGGTTAAAACTTTTCCCCAAAAACCTTAATCGAAACAAAATCATGTTGAGGTAAAGAAAAAGAAAATAATCATGACACAATTACTCGATACCAAGGTTCGAATTTTCCTCAATTATCCTTCTTGTCCGTAGTCATCGGCAAATATTCCATGTCAATCGACTATCCGTAAAAACAGTGTAAAATAACAAAAAAGTTGATACTTTTGAAATTTTTTGCACTTTTCAACAACTTTCGGCAAAAGTATATTCAATGCAAAAAAACTATTTTAGTATGACATTATTTTATTTGAGTATTTACATATTGGAGAGTGAGACTATATTTTATTTAGATATGTACTTAAAAACTATATTCTTAAAACTACTAATTGTTTTTCATCGATAATCCTCGATAAGTGTCGATAATCCAACAATAATCATCGATAACTGTCGGTAACGATAAGCTATAGTTTTATTAGTTTTCCATCGATAATCCTAAAAAAGGGCAACCGATTTATCGACAAAAACAACATTTTGAACCTTGCTCGATACTACATTTTTTGTAACTAATTTTAACAACAATTCATCATTTATAACAAAAGCGGATAAAAACTGTTAATGCTGAAAAATGGATCAACAGTAAAGCGGCCCAGTCTTGATTTTGGGTCGGGTCCAATGTCCGCTTGGCGGTCAAATCGGACTTGAAACTAATAAATATACACACACACATATATATATACTGATATTACTTTTTAATCACTCGCATTTCAATTAATTGATCAGTTAATACCATTTCAAAAGGAAACAAAGGATTTCCATTGCTTTTCATCAGTTAAGATAAGCCTTATTCTACGCACCAGAGAAACTTATCTCTGCAACACACATCATGTTTTGGTACAAGAAAATCTCAACTCACAACTTGCTCGGGATAACCTCCCGAGGCTGCTTTTCACCATAGTTGGTTCGGGTTGGCTTCCGGAGCAACTCTTGCCTTTCGGCTATAAATTTGGCAAAACGAGAACCTTTGGCTTCTTTCTTGTCGCCTTCTTCAAGAAGTAAGTGAGGAAGGGGAGGGGGCTTCGGAGAAATGGGCGGCATAAGCGCCCAGACAGCGGAGAGCTGCTCGTTCGGTTGGTCAAGAATTTCGAGCAATGACAAGTCCTTCATGTCTATTTGGCAAAGCAAATATAAGTATATAACAGATGGAAAAATAAAAATTCAACAATGCTTTCTCACTTGACATCAACATTACAATTTTTATACTGAGTAAAAATTGAAAGCCAAAAACTGAATTTAAGCATTAGTACAATGTTAATTTAGTGTTTTTATTATTTATTTGTAATTTATAGTCATTCTACTCCTAACATTGATTTTACTATATAAGAAAAAGGTTTTGTAACACGATTTTTTTTTTCTTCTATTAAAGCCAATTTTAGCATCTTCTTCCATAAAAACCAGTTTTCCAATAAATAGCAGGTTCCAAATTTGGATTTGGAAAGATCGAGCATTAGTTGTTAGTGTCAAAATTATATATATATATATATATATATATATATATATATAAACACACACACCGGTTTCACCTCGAACTCTTGTAGTGCATGTTTATCTTGCAGATAAGAAAAAGGTTAAATATTGACTAACCTTTGGAGAACTTGTATATCGGGAGCAGAGCCCAACAAGGAATGCTGAAGTTCAGATGTGGAATAACTGTTCCTCCACCGTGCCTTGCATTGCTGAGTCAGGAAATCGCTTTAGGGTATCAATCAAGGTTTTGAAAGGCGTAAATAGGACCCGAGGCGTTTTCCCGCAGTAGCGCAAGGCGTAAGCCTCAATAATAAGAACATAAATTCATAGAATTGATAGCAAACAAAACATAATTTCACATGAAGTCCATCAAATTACTGTTTTTAACTGCATGCCTCAAACGTCTTTTAAAACCATGATATCAATTAGTCCCAACAGTTTCATATGTATTTACCGCTCGACTTTGAGCAGCTGTATGAAACAGACAGCACAAAGAAGTTTGTATTGGGTAATTCCTAAATAAAATCTCTTCATAGAAACTAATAGTATTGACTAGCATCCATAAATCAGTTTTTCATACCTGGTTACAAGTCCGATCATATGGCCACTCAGATTTACAATAGCGCCACCGCTGCCACCGGGATGGACGGCAGCAGTTGTTTCGAGCATCACTGGAAAATGATGTTGCGAGTTTTCAGGAGGACTGAGTTGATACAGCGGAAATTTAGCATGGACTACTTTTGCAACCACTCCGGAGCAAACTGACGGGAAGAAACCTAATAGAAATATCGAGCTATAATCTATTAACATTACGGGCACAATATACAACATAATTAAGATGTGGATATAGAGATAGCTCAAGTAAAATATTTAGCAATTGGGTGAGATAAAATCATTTTTGGCCGTTACTATGAAGCAATAAAATTCACGATGACATTAAGAGGACAACAATTCCAATATAGGACACCAATGAAAGCGTCATGACAAGCCAATGTTGTGACTGGGAATTTTTAGCTCATCATGAGACTCAGAGTATACCCTTTGGCCATAATCCCGCCCCACAAAACCCACCCGTGCGAGTTGCGACTTCTCTCTCGCTTTCCCAAAGGAACAAAGACTAATGCAACACTGGGAGCCATATAAAGGTCTAAGGAAAGCCGAAAGCCCATTATTGTTATAAACCTATAACCCAAACTATTTTTTCTTGAAATTAGATTTAGGGGAAATAAAATGCAAACTTTGAGCATAAAACCGGCTCAACAAAGTCGCTAACAAAGTGCCCTAAAAACCAACAAATTAAAAGAATAATTGCATTTTAAAAATCACCCAAGTAAGAGGAGGAGGATTGTAACAGCTAATCGCAAATAAATGACTAGGTAGCGAGGTTCATACCACACCGGGGTCCGAATAATCCATGACCAATAACATAAGCCTGGGATCCCACAGAGGGCCTCGAGAAATCCATAACAATTGGAAAAATCTTATCTGGGACACGCTCAAGCTGCAATAGGGCAACATCCAAAGGACCTTTGCAAACATATATCACTCTTGCATCGCACCAAACCCAAGAGTTGATTTGATCCAAACGCACTCGTATTTTTTTTCTGCTGCCTTTGGACGCTGAACTCCACTTATGCCCGCCGGGTTCACCGCCTACGAATGGATCTGTCATTCTTTTGCCAAATCTCCAGGGCTCGAGAAGGTGGGCATTTGTGAGTATGAGGCCTCGATCATTGAGCACAACCCCAGATGCCCAAACTCCGTCATCCACAGTGATAAGGCAAACAGAAGCCCCGGCCTTTTCAACTAATAAAGGAGACGATCCATTGTAGATACCGTTCTCCGTGATTGGTGGGTCTACTTGCAGCAAGTCACTGCAGGCTTTAGCAATGGCTTCCCATGGAATCACCAGCTGTTACCCAACACTAGAAGTTTCGGATGATGTGTTAACTAGAAGTTGTACAATGTGAACATGGACATGTGTGTTTTCGAGTCACCTGAATTTCGGCACCGCTACTCCTCTGCCTCAGTGGTCTGATCAATATTCCGATAAGTTCCGCTTCGTCACCAAAAACTGGACCTCCTTCTGTGCCTGAAAGGCTTTGATTCCGTAAATAAAATATTAAATATTGAAAGAGAAGAAAGAATAGACAAATTAATATGTGATTGCTCACACCGGGAAGGCACCGTATGTCAACCATCAGTAATGATGTGTAAGGTGAATGCGGCGGATAGCTGTTGGCAATTGATCCCACTGATATACTGATTCATTAATGAAGCAATGTCAATAAAATAATATATCAAAAGACGAACAATTTAAATCCCATGAAATCACAACATTCAACGAGATTTTATCAAGAATAGGAACGTAAAAGTCGTAATATCAAAATGAAGGTAAGAGTTGTAACCATAAGAACGTAAACAACCTATTAAAAAAGTGCACTGGTGAAAGAATTCCGAAAGGCGATCCCACTGCGAGAACCGAATTCCCCTTTCGATTGGAAAGCGATATTGATATATATGTCGCGCCCTGTACAAAATAACCCATCTATTACCCTCATAAGTATATGCAAATTGACATGCAAAGAAATTTGATGTATTTATTTAAGAAAATAACCTAAATACAGCCAAATAATTTTTACCTTAGAAAATAAAGAAACTTTAAGGACGGCAATTCTAGTAGTTGCTTTGGCCATATGATATATATTTACCATCGCTGCAGGATGTACCTGTTTCCATATTTGGCACACTCAACGTAAAGAGAATGTTTGACAAATTGACTCCTTAAAAAAAAAAAAAAAAGTAAGAGAAACAAAAGTTAGAATGAAAAAAGTTGTAAAATTGCTTTGCTTCCTTTTTCCGTGATGAATATGAAAAGTAGAGGCGAAAGACGGATACGTAACCCACACCATGAGCACGAATCCCACTCGGCCTAAGAAGGAACTGGCGGAAGTTCGCATGTCTAGGCTTAGGCGATTTCATCTAATTGCCTATTAGCTACTTAAGTTTATTTATGTTTTTAGCCTTGTCACGATCTAGCTATAATTAGGTCTTTTTTTATCAATGAGATTATCCCCAGTCAAATCAATAATTTCTCTCACGTGGAGGAGGGGCTGAGTCTTTGGTAGTGCATTGTTCTTGGCATTCTCGTTGTTTAGTGTGCTTGAACTACGGTATGACGGGTCCCGTTACGAGATCGAAATCACGGGCTGTAATTAGGTTTCAGGGATTATCTCTGGATTATCTCTTTAATTTTGGAAAAGAGAAAGAATGAAAACTCCGACATAAAACTAACCTGCATTTGGGAAGCAGTTTTAAGCGACTGCGACCCACTATTGGCGGAAGCTAAAGACCAACCAACCTCCCAACCGTGCTCTAAGGAGCCCGTCGAAGATTCAATAAGTGATTTGAGAGCACTTGCTGATGTGGGAACATCAATCTGCATAATGTGTTCTGAAGAAATAAATATATTTACGAAATTACTGCCTTCAACATTAATCACATCAACAATATTTATGAATTGCTGGCATGCATCATTGACTACGGATAACTACAATAATATTGATCATTTTCCAGAATTTTTGAATAATAACAAACGAAAGGAGTAATCAAATGCTTACAAGTTTCAAACACTGTGCTTCATGCCATCGAGCACCTCCCTTTACTGTGTCTTCATCGCCATTTTCAGACCTCATTTCGTCCTAAGAAACCCAAAACAACAAAATGTATCACGCTTATCTGATGCAAAGCAAAAACGCCCAGAATTTATCGAATCGTGGGACCAGCGTATCGGAAAATGACATAAGCATTGTGAATTTTGAGAGGAAACAACCCAATAACCACAGTTTTCTAATTTTTCGACAATTTTGGGTTTTGGCTTTTATTTTCGAACATGTTGTTGATCTTGATTTTATTAGGGCTTTAATATCCTCTATTTGTTTCCATTTTTAAATCGTAATTTCGGGCATCGAGGTAGTATAAATAATTTGTATCCATTAATTTAGATCAAAGTCAGACCCTAGTTGGTTTTCCCAACCGCAGTTTTCCGACTTCCCTATAACCTAGCCTACATCACTACCACTACAAGCCAAACCCGTAACAGACACGGAACATACCTCGATCATGATATCAATTTCAACCCCGGGAATGAACTCAGGCACACCCTGCCAAGCAAAACACGAAAACCGCAGCAAACTCGAAATCAAAACATGTACCAAATCGCAATGACAGTAAACCAAGCAAGCTCATCGAAATCCAATAATGTCTACCGGAGAAGCTTCTCGGTGACGCAACGAGAGGAACGGCTCAACAACCGAAGCTACAGTGAGAACCAGCACCGAAAAACGATCTCCACCGCCGGAAATTCTCTCCACAGAAGCGGAATCGAATAGGTTGCTCGGCAACAGAAATCCAGAGGCCGATAGAGTAGTTCTTCCGGAGCTAACACACAGAGTTTCAATGAATCAACAATTGCTTCAACTTGCAAGCGATTATAGCAACAAACAAACAAAAAATCACTCACTGGTACTGGTGAAAGCCGTGGTTTCGCATTTTGAGTCCCTTGGGATCCTGGATCATCGACGATTGCTAAGCGCTGAACGGAAAAAGCTGATTTTGACAAGCGTGGAAGAGAGAGACTTACGGGGCCTTGAACTCTGACCATGGCGGCGAAATTCCTGGCAAAAGTGGCGGTTTCCGGCGACTCCATGACGAGATTTCAATCCTTAGCTCGTCAATATATGAAAGGGGTGTATTTTTTTTCTCTTTTTTCCTTGTAATTTTGTCATATGCGATTTTATATTGAAAATGAAAATTAATTTATTAATTTAACAGTAAAGAAAAGGCAACAGTGAAGTGACGTCATATTGTTGTGACCGATGTAGATAAGATTGTTAGGAGAGTGAGACCGCGTCCTATGTGCAAATAGCGGCATAAATACTTGAAGTGTTTGAAAATTGACATTAAGTTCTTGGTAAGGGCAAAAGCATCTCAAACAATCACAACCCGAATTGTCTCCCGTGATGACCCGACCCATTCAATATGCAGGCCTAACGAGTTGTGGGCCGGCCCGATTCACCCTAGCCCACTTGACACATCTAAATTGGGATAACAGTGAGAACTAATATTTTGTTATATTTAATTTTTTTTATAAGTACAGTAGAACCTCTGTAAATTAATATTGTTGGGACCGGAAAAAAAATATTATCTTATCGGATTATTAATTAACATATAAATTAATAATTTATGAATAATTTTTTTTTAATCAGCTATATTATATAAACATCTTTATTAGCAAAAAAAATTATTTCACTTTATTATATCAAGAATACTAAAGTATCAATATTAAGAACAACAGAGACTATTATAATTTAAAAAGATTTTATTAGAGTACCAATGTCAGAAATATTAAAGAGTCCAATGATTTTAAAGAGCAATAACAATAGCTTCTTAGAGTAGTGATAATTAAAGCTATAATAATTACTATAGAATCATATTTTAAGGAGACTCCATGATTAGTGATGTAATGTTATCTTTTTATTTAATGTGATTTCATAGTTATTTATGTTATATTTTATTTATAGTGATTTTATAATTATTTATGTAATTTTTTTTATATTGAATTATTAATTTATATATCACTTGTGACCTATATAGTTTCTAAAAAAATTATTATCTTATAAATTTAGCGAATTATTAATTTAGCTAGTTAGACCCAAGTCAGGACCGGATAAAAATATTATTTAATCGCGACTATTAATTTATCGAGTATTAATTTATGGAGGTTCTATTGTAATTAAGTTGACCCACCACATTCAATGTGCGGTGTGGGGTAAGGTGGGTTTTGGAAAAGCCGTCAAGGCCAACCCCGGCCAATGAACCCAAACTCATGATGTCGTGGGACGAGAATGGTTGGGCTTTTACGGGTTGAATTTATTAGATACTTACAAGATAAAACGGGTTGGGTCTTAAATCTTTATAAAGTTTTACGGGTTTTTATGGAGGCATTGTATAATATGATTTTGCGGGGCAATGCGGTCCTTTACTTAGACTGTTTGAGTTTGCTCGATATTTCCTAATACTTACTTTAAAAGTTGAGTAATATAATACAAATAAAATTTGTACGCATACTTAAAAATTTTAATCACATATGTAGAAACTCGATAATAGAAGTTTAAAATAGTTCGAGTGAAAGTAAGAACACAATAAATTATTCATAAAATAAATAAATTAAGTTACTCCTTGAACTACATCATCGAATTTAACCACAAACTATCATCGAAATACCTACCAAAAAAAATATAGTTCGAAATTTTAATAAAGAGAATTATAATTGAGTTATGAAATCTAAATGAGTGAATTTAAAAATTAACCACTGAATTTTGAAATTGATTAATTAATTATAAAATTGATTAATGAATTATGAAACCAAAAGTAGTGAATAATAAAATTGATTAGTGAGTTATGAAGTTGATTGGCGAATTATTCAGTGAAAATTAAAATTAAAAATTAATATATGTTGAAACGGATTAGTGAATTTTGAAATAGAGAGGTTGAATAGTTAATATGGAAGTGATTAGTGAGTGATAAGATTATAATAAGTGATTTTGAAATTAATTATTGAATAATATAATTAGAACAATGATTTATAAAAATAATTATTGATTATGAATTGTGAAATTGAAACTAGTGAATTATGAAATTGGTAAGTTAATTATGATACTATAAATGAAATGAGAGAATGTTAAAATTGATTGCCGAATTTTGAAATTGATTAGTGAAATTAAAATTGTTACATAAAAGAATTAAAGAACTATGTACAATATAAATAACAATTAAATCAATAGTTTGTGATAGAAATATAATGCTTTAAATTCTACAATTATAAGATGCATAACCTAATTTATGTTCAATATAACTTAAATATTTAATTTATCTAAAACCATAGTTAAAATGTATTATTTTATGTAGTAGACCTATAAGACGAGTTTAAATGAACCTCGGGGCAAGTTTAAGTGGGTCATGGTGCAGGTGAGCTACGGGGCGAGTTTAAAACAACTTAACGAGAGTGCTTTCACATGTCCCTCTCCTATGAGTTCATGGATTTTTTTTTATATATATATATACTAGTGGACGGCACCGTGCTTCGCGCGGTGGCGCTTAATTATTGATTATAAAGTTTAAAAATTATATTTTTTAAATTTATTAAATTATCGTGTATTATACTTGAATATTTTAAATTTAATAATTAATTATCGAAGAAAACTTGGTAAATATAAACATCGGATCGCTTTATAGAAATAGTCATTTCGTTTATTCTATCTCTAACTTGATGAAATATATCACCGCTTAATCAATTCATTTAAGTCGTAATATGAAAACTAACAAAATAAAATCTAAAATAAACTCATTTCTTATAATTCATAGATATCGCTATAGATTATGATAAGTATGCTAATTACATTTTTTAGATTATGTGTTGTAATAATTTCTGAATGGACTATAATGTATAAATTCATTTCTCATCAAATTAAAATGACTTTTTTTATTATTATTATTATTCCGTTATTATGGTATTAAAAAATAAAATAAATGTGTAATAATTCGTATATCATGTCTTGATTATAAAAATATGCATTTTATTATTTAATAAAATACAACAACTCCAATGCCAAATGTATCAGGAAATTTAATTCCCTTTATTTAATCACGTATACTCGAAATAGCAATATGACCACATATTAATTAAGGTAAATTATATTAAGTATGAATGTTTTAGAAGAAAACACAAATCAAGTTCATTGTGTTTGAGTGATTTATCGCGGTTGTTAAAATAATTACTAACAAATCTCTTCACATAATTTGACTAAATGATTTACCATGCTAAAAAATACTAATAAATCTATTCAGAAAATTTGTCTAAATTTTACTATAGGATAAATTCTAAAATCTAAGCTTAAATATATTATGTAATAAGCACATTTTAATCCGTTATACAGACTTACATATATGTGTAAGTTTTTTTTTTTTTAAATTAGGTTATGTAAATTTGATTTGTATAAATAAGGAATTTATAAATATATTAAGTTATGCAAACACGTTTTTTTTGTATAAGGAGGTTTTGGAAAAACAAAAATTGGATCGATTCAGTTTCTCAACCCTTTGCATAAGAGGTTGAAAGTCTTGGAACAAAAAAAATATGAAAGAGGAATAAAAGACCATTAACAAACATTAAATATCACACTAATCAATTTAGCTATTAACGAATGTTGGATAAAAAAGAACTGAAGTAACAAATGAAAAGGTGATATGAAAAACCACAAAATAAATACCATCATTCAAGCTTATTTTTAATTAGAAAGAAAAACTAAAATCTAAAAATTTAAGCCATAGAGTGTATGGAAAACGATAATTAATAGAGTGTTAGATTGATATTCTTTATAAAAATTAAAAATCTTACATTCTAGCTTTCTGATTTTGCCACATCATCTACTCAAAACTGTTAATGGATATCACCGTGTTACGCACAATGGCGAAAAAATATTCTAATAATGAGTAAATATAATGCGTGTTGTAATCGAAATAATTATATCCAAAGTAATCTCAATAATCATAGATTTATTCATGTAATGTTATCGTAAATATTTTTTTTTAAATGCCTTAATAAGATTCTATTTACAAAATAAATAATCTAAAAACAGAAGAGTCCATCCAAATTTAATAAAGTAAATTGTTAAACGGGTCGTTGTATATAAATAATGAAGCATTACGTATAGGTGAAGAATAAAACTAAAACAAAAATAACAATAACAATATTAAGAATGACAAACTGATGAAAATTATTTGCAAAGACAAATCTAAGTACAAAATTTGATGAAGAAAATTAAAAAAAATTGATAAAATATATTTAAGATGATTTTTTTTAGAAACTAACAGAAGTGAAAATCACATTTTAAATATTTTAACATCTTTCAGTAGGCGACAACCGCTCCGAGAATTACGTCATTGTAAATATTAAGTATATTGTAATACAAAAAATAAAAATATTTTTTTATCATTGTTATACAAAAAATAAAAATAATTTTTGTATCGTGTGTTGATTTTGACAATATATACTTTCACAAATATGAAGATTAAACATAAGCAATCAACTACAAAACCAAGAATTCCAAAAAAAAAAAAAAAATCTCCAAAACCAAGAATTAAAATATACATTTTTTTATTGTATGTCGATTATGATAATATACTTTTACAAATGTAAATATTAGCATAAGAAATAACTCCAAAACCCAAAATTTCGATAAAACCTCATCTGGATTAGAGAATGCACATATAATCAAATACTCTAAATCTAATATAATATGGCAATACCTTTTAACATATTATATTTTGGATATGGTGTCTGTAAATTGATTTGTATATTTGGATTTAAGGTTTAGAACATAAAGAACAAATTCATTAATTTGACTTTGTGTTGTAACTTTAAGAATACACTATCGAACTCTGTTTAATTTTACTATGTAATGTAAATAACGATTTATATATATATATATATATATATAACATGATATAATATGTGCACCTAATAAACGTAGAAAACACATATAACATGTTTAATAATATAACTAATAAGGTTTTTGATAATGTGCGTACAGTATTGTTCATTAACACATTAAAGAAATGCAGATTAAAATGTTAAAATTGTATATTTCTGGGTAAGCAGTTTTTATTTAAAAAAAATGTGTGATATTTATTGTGATGAATTAATATTTATATAAAAATATAAATTTTTAATTCACAGTTTAGACAAAACTGATTTAAACTGTAAGATTTTTCATAGGAAGAAATTCAAAAACTCTTGTATGGGCATTTAAACTTTTTTAATTGTTAAATCGTTACAATAATAAAAGAAATTGAAAAGAATAATCTATCTAGTCAGTGATTATACAATCAACGTTTGTTGGCACAAAGTTCATCAAAGAAGTAATAAGATTTTCATGGTGCAAAATGAAGTAGAAAAAACCTGTAAAATTCGTACTACATCTAGAGTTGAGACTTAGAAAACTTGGTTGTCTTTACATATAAGAAAACTCTGTAACTTACATAGAAAAAGTCGTATCGAATCATCGTCAGTTTTAGATAGGGAAATGAACAGTTGATGGTCACTGCAAAAGAAAAAAGATAAAAGCAACCGATGGTCATTTAAAAAAAAATTATATAGAAAAAAATTACCAATGGGCATTATAAAAATAAATGTTAAAAATTAACGACGAAAATAAGAATAAAAAAATAAAACAATACTTGTAAATATACATATAATTAATTATTTTACATATAAAAAACTCTTTAACCTAAGTAGAAAAAATTGTATCGAATCATCACCATTTGTTGGTAGATAGGGAAGCTTCTGTGAAAAAAGGAATCGTCTCACTGCAATAGAAAAAAAAAAAGAAACAATTAAAATGAGAAACAAAATACCTTCCATAATAAGATTCATCGCATTGCATCAACTATATGTGTATAGTATAATATAGGTAACGAAAGTTTAGCAAAGTAATTATGGTGACCTTTTCTATTCTAATAAAATATTGTAACCATTCTACAATAATATTCATAAATGATATTCCCTTATGTATCATCATATCGGTTAGTCTTTATATGCATTATTGTTTCTCAATAAAATATTGTAATAAATATAGTAACTGAAATTCTCTATCTGTATATGCATTGTGCTAACTCACACAAAAATAAAAATAAAAAAAACTTGAAAAAAATGAATGCTAACGTGTGAATTCATGTAGATAACAACTAATAAGTAAGAAATTAATTGCAAAAGCACTATTTCTATGAAAAGAAAACATCAAAATTCTAGAAAAATAGAATTCTCAATTCCCTCTTGCTACAACATGCCATGTCATCTACATGTGATTTTGCTTTTATATATATATATATAGATATATAGATTGAGCAAAAATAAATTGAAAAAAAAATCGACAGGAAAAAATCAAAGAAGGCAGAGATACAAAACCTAAGGCCTTATCGTCTTTTCATATTTACACTTTACAACAATATTTTTAACATATCTAAAACGTCTTGAAGGTCAACGGGCAAAAAATAATATTACGTAATACTAGTGATGAAGTTAATCGAGAGTTACCGTGAAAACCAGCGTGCAACCGATGTTGGAAATTTCTTCGAGGTTGAAAACGTCACGGCTTGAATCGCGCATATGATCACTTTCCTAATAGTGTTTTGAGCACTCAAAAACGTATTTGAGTCTGCTTGAAAGAACACCCAAGATAAGACAAACCTTTGGTCGGGAAATCGCAAGACGAAGCGAAGTTCCGATCGTAAGCAAGAATGCGTTTCTGGATGTGTTTTCAGAGAGTGAAAATGATACAGAGAACAGAAGTACGTTTCTGTTTCAAACACGAAATTAAATAGACCCAAAAACAGTTATTTCATGAAGGTAGCAACCCTTCAAAAATGACAGTTATTAGTCTGAATAAAGAAAATGAAAAATGGTCAGAAACCGCCCCCCAACGGCTAGTAACTGCCGACCGACACGTGGCGAGGCGAGGCGAGAATCGCCCGAGACCGAAGCCTACGCCGCTCGCCCGATGCCACGTGCTTAAGTGCCTCAATTGCGCCTACAAGACGCCACTAACGCCTCTACGCCCACGACCCCGATCCCGAGCTGGAGCCGGTGTCGCGAAAGCGTGAGGTGACATGGTCTCGTCACCTCGCCTCCACACGGGATCCATGTGGCACACTTATCACTATGCCACATGTTGAGCTCGCCTCATTAATGTTTTCCTTATATATTGCACAAAATTTTTGTATTTAATCAATGTGAGAGTTTCCATATTCCCACACTCACTCTCCACACAACACATTACACTTCACATTTATTAGACCATTTATTGGTAATTTATTATGAATAAATTCTAACAGCCGATCCGCATTTTTGCTGCATGAGGAGTTCCCAACGCACGTTACTTGTGTACGTCGCCATGCGCATGGCTTATGGCGCCCTGCAATTGAGGAGCCAGCCACACCTTGCGCACAACATGCGTCCGGAAAAGATCCAACCGCGCCTTGCAAATGGCTGTTTGGCCCCGACAACGCTTTGGCGCATGCGAGCAAACTCCAAGCTTGCTCGTGAGGCCCCAACCATGGACTCATTGATTTGGCAGGCTCACGCTTGACACGTTTATTTTTAATCTATTTATCTATTTCTTTTTTACTAGTAAAATTATTTTTATTATATTGTCATATGCACGTTTATATAAAAGCATAAAAAGGTCTCGATGGGTTTTCTCTACGCCTCACGAGGTGTAAGCCTTTAGGCAAACCAAAGAGTAAGATTTAGTAATAAGAATCAAAATTCATAAAATAAGATATTATCTAATAGAATTAATAAAAAAAATCACACAAAAACACATTTTTTTTATATAAAACACAAAATCACAAATAATAAGTCTTAAAATAAAAATAATAAAAGATATTAAGATTTTAGTATTTATGTGATAAAGATAAATAGAAGGGAAAAAATACATTTTTTAAGTTTTTTCTTCAAAATTTTAAAAGTTTTTAAATCTGATGAGTATTTTGTTGTTTTATTGGTCTATTATTCGTTGCTCTATTCTAACTTCACTTCACCCTCTTCGTCCCCCCTCGTTACGCCAACCTATCTATTTCTTTCTAATCCAGTTATCGCGCACCATCTCCAGAGTCCCAACAACCAAAAGCCCTTGTCCAGCAGCAAAGTAGCCCTTGTCCAGCAACTTTCGACGTTCTACTTGAGGTGAGTGTTGAGTGTGAAGCCTAATCTACACGGAAGCGTTACCGAGACCCGACACGGAAGCGAATTTTTTGTATTACGCATTATGTAGCGAGGGTATTTTAGTCTTTTCACACGGGTTATTTGCCCTAGGTTTATTTTTCGCTTATAAGGCTCGTAGCCGTCATTAGTGCGTTTTGTAGTACAAATTGAGAGAGGCGAGATTGAGGGTGTAACCAGAAACTCCGATTGAGAGATTGATAGTGGATCGAGATTTACAGGCGACAAGTGGACGTACCTCCTACATTGGGAGCGAACCACTATAATTCTGGTGTCGATTTCAATTTCGTTTATTGCTTTTATCGTTTTTCTTTTTTCGAATTGGGAATTAGGACAAAAATTCCTAACAGTTAGCGCCTCTGCACCTCGATTCGCAATGTGCATTTGAGGCGCACGCCTCATCCACCTCAACTTTTTTGAGGTGTACACCTCATCGAGGCTGGTTTGAGGCGCGCCTACAAGGTGCCAGATGGCCGATTCGCCTCGAGGCGTACACATTGTACATATTATTAAACCTTCATCACCACTCACCACAATTATTAATGATAGCACAAATTAATTGAACCAATACTACGAAAATATTTTTAGCAAAAACGGATAACAAAAGACTAGGCATTTAATACAACTCAATTTGATTCAGGTATTTGTCACGTGACAAGTGTACGATGTGGCAATGCCACGTGACAGTCAATTGGACACCACGTTATGACCAACATTTGTTAAAAGTCTGGCAAAAATATGGACGAACTACTCTATTAGTAGTTTTTCCGTTTTCTTTTTCCGGTACATGCCACCTCTTTTGACTAAAGTTTAAGTAATTTTGTCATAATTATCTCATTTATAAATATTATTACCTTTGTTTCTGGGAAGTTCATTTACTAAACTCATTAATCCTAATCCTTTATAGTTTGACACTTATGGCTTGGATCGGATAAAAAATAATATCAAATTTTCTATTTTCTACCTTAAAACAAAATTCTTTTGTTAAATAGGATATTCCTAGTAAGTCATTAATTTATAATCTCGTTAATCGTATCCTCCGAAGTCGGACTTGTGTTAATAACCCGATAAAAAATGGAAACATTTATTTTTTTTCATCAAAATTGAAATTCTCTAATGGATTATCTTGGTTTTCATATAAAACTACTATTAATACAATCTAGTATATCTAAATCAAATTATTTTTATCGTGAAAAGAATTAAAATGTTTTGTAATCGGCTATTTTTCATCATTATATAGTCTGATATGAGTGGGAGTACATTTTCTAAACAAGTTGAAATCGCGATCCTTAAAAGATAAAAATTAAGACTTTTAACAGCCCATATTTTTTACTTTAAGTCGAACTTGCCGGACGAACCGGGGCAAGAATGAAACAAGGAGCAAATAACTTAGCCTACACTCCACATCCCGATGTTTAAAGTGCGCATGCAAGACGCCACAAGAGTCTCAACGCTCCCCGCCCCCAAACCATTTCTCTTGACTAAACAATACACTATATAGCATTATACTGCCATACACTGCAAGTGACAAAATACAATTTTAAATTGGTTCGTCTTCAAGACTCATTTTCTCATTGTATGAGACGTGTGATTATCGTCATTTAATTTTTACTATTTCACGCTCATTGCTCAAACATTAACATTAATTTTCTCACAGGTTTTAATCATGACTAATTCATTCTTTAGAATTGCAAAAAATAGTCGAAATACAATCATCTGCCATGGTCAATAAATAAATACATACAGATGTGACAACTAATGAAATTGAAACACTCTTCTTTAGATGTGCGTGTATCTGTTTCTATGACATATATGCTAAGCATTTTTTTATTTACGGCTTAATTATGTGGCTGGACAAGTCCCTCGTTCGATCATGACCGCGCTCCAAGACCTCGTGAGGAGGACTTGGAAGGACGCCTGAAGTGACAAAAAGATACATGTCTCGTCAAAGACGGTGCACGGTGTTCGAACCAGAGTGTCAAATTGCCCGAAGCGCGTCAAATTGGCAACACGCCCAAAACTATTCATATGCCAGTATATATGTATAGGTTGATCCAAAAGCTCTTCCTTTTTTTAAAAGAAAACTTGGCAAAAATATCAAAAAGAGACCTCGATCAAGAGAGCACAACGAAAAAGCTCCCTCAAAGAAGACGACTATCCTTCTTTCGGATAGAAAACTAACCTAAATAGTCTATTTCTCCGACCTTGAGAAACACTTTTCTTCCTGACTCTGCTCTTCCCTAAGTCTTCCGAAGAACCTACCAATCTAATAAATACTTGTAATATTGGTAAGAAGTTATAATGAAATCTCTGTGGAGTAGATACCTCGTAAATAGGTCTAATTAAGTAAAATTCTCGCTTGTTCTTTCGCATTAGTTTACCCCTACTCTGTATTTTTAAACATTTGATGAAAAACGCATTAAATAAAATGTTAGTAAGACTAAGATTTACCTAAAACATTTCATTCTTTCACTATTATTATTTTCTATATCTGTTTTTCTATAATTGAGAAGGCTACATTCACCAATTCTTGTGGCTTTTAGTTTAGAGAGAAAATTACATCCCAGTAGTCAAGTCAACTGTCAATGTAAGCCAGCGATAAAAAAAAAAAAACAATAATAAAAAAAAACCTTAAACCTCATCAGTGGCATAACATGATAGACAGTTAGACATTAAAAGAAAAAAACATGTGCAAAATTCAGGTCCTTACACACATATCCAAGAAAAAAAGGACCCGTATGCAATTTCGAAGAAATACTGTTTTTACAAAACTATCCCTGGACTCACACGTGGCGTGCAGTCATTGGGCAAGAAGCCTCGCCAAACCGTATGGCCGCGATACATTGCGTGCTACGCAGACATTTTAGCATTCTTTCCCAAAATCACCAAAAAATAAATTTGGAAATAAAAAACAAAAATAAAATAGAAATTCGGTAGGAGACTCAGCACGAGGCGCTCTCTCTCTCTCTCTCCTCTTCTTTCTCTCTCTCTACCCTCTCCGCCTTCTCTCTCACGACGGCTCCGCCTCCTCCTCCTCCGCAGTTTCTCTCTCTAGAACTGCGACCGGAGCTCTCTCTCTCCTCGCACTGCCCGGCGTCGCTCGATCCTCGTCGTCGTCGCGAGTTGCTTTTGCTTTTGCTCGAGCGAGAATAATGCCGGCTCAGAAGCGCTCTCTCGGAGCCTCCGAGGATGATCCCATGGAGGCCGAGCTTCAGGAAGGCCGTCAAAGTCCTGAACGGAACCACCACGACGGTGCGTCTCCTCTTCTTGAAATTGCGTTTCCTCTGAATCTTTTCGTGGTTTTGCGTGTGTGCGTATGCGTGGTGGATTCGTTTGAGACGTTGTGCTGATTCGCGCTTGTTCTTCGACGGTGTACGGCAGATTCCGATCGGAGCCCTTCTTCGCAGAGTAACGGCAACAAAGACGAGTGAGTTCTCTTTCGCTCTCCTTCTACGTCGTTTCTTCATCGCCGTCTCGTCGTCGTCTTCTTCTTCTTCTTCGTCTTCTTCTTGTGTTTGATTCTGGTTTTCGAGTTGTACACGATTCGGTCTGATTTACGATCCGTAGTGTTTTGCTTCGTTATTTTCTCGTGCAACGATGTGTAATCCATCATCCATGGCGTATATGATATATTATTCTCTCGGATTCTTGTGCTCGCTAGTTTAATGGTTTGAGTTCGCATCTCTCGATCATTTGTGGCGTGTTATAATTCATATGCAAGATATATACTATGCATGAAAGCTCGGGCTTCGTTCGTCGTCTGTGATTACCTGCTAGTCACTCCATTGATGACCTGCTCGCTTCTGCGGGATTTCCATGCTCTTCTGATTAGTATCAATCGTTGTGAATTTATTGGTTATGTTTGAAAACTATGAAATGAATCGTTGTGAATTTATTAACATGGCGATTCTCCTCTGCAATATGTTTGATCAAACTCTTAGCTCAGTGGAACTCTCATGAAGGGAGTACTTGCTTTGCTTAACTAGTAAGCTAATGGAGCTTCCTGTTCTTCGTCTAGTCCTGCTGTGGACGTTATGAAGAGAGAGTGTAGCTGTTTTTTTATCTTCTTCTTTTATCCCGGACTCGTTTTTCTTCTCGTATTTTCAATGCATCGGGTTTTTCGTTGTTGCTTCTTCTACTGCCTCTGCTTGTTTAATATGCTGTTTCTCATGGCTTCAAAAGACATTGTAGTCTAATTTGTTCGGTGTTTATATGCAGATATGTCACCGTGAAATTGGGCGAAATACGCAAGGAAGTCCAGTGCCCTATCTGCCTAGGTAAAATTCAGTGCCACACTTCTATATTTATTAGCCAAAACATAAGATTTCATCCTTCCTTGGAAGGACTATTTTAAAGTTTGCTGTACTTGTAAAACTGTAAGGTTATCAAATCTGTAAGAACAATACCAAAATAAAAGGTTTCAAATGTCGATCTCTTTCGTATTGCAGCCAAAAGATTTATGTGGCCTCACTATTCTTAGAATTAATATAATTTTTTATGTATATTATCCCAATATCTTGTACTATTGCGCTAATAGTCGCTTGCACGATTAAATAATGTCCTAAATATTAAATTACCAAAGTGTAATCCGGCATGCATAGGCGTTCTGTGCAAAGCTCTTGCCTTAGATTATACCTGAACTGTTTGTCCAAATAGTATACTGTAAGTAAAATTGTTATGGTTCACTACAGAGAAAACTTGTTGCATAAGTCATCTCTAGGAAGTCAAAGTTTATTTGTACCATGTTTTGGCAGAAAAACATGTTATAAGATGCTTAAATTGTTATTGTTTATCGGCTTGCATGCCACATTCCTATTTTGATTTGATTGTAAATCGCCTACTTATTAACATCCTATTCTTAAATTGAAACTTCTTTCCTGATTTGGTATTCTTTACCGATGGTAAATGCCGTAACAAATGCTTTGACATGTCGTCTACTACAATTTCGGTACTCGTGATCATTCATTAACTGTTCTAGCTTACTGAAACTGATAATAATTTACATTTACGATGAGCATGCAGGGATTATCAGGAAAACAAGAACTGTGATGGAATGTTTGCACCGATTTTGTAGGGGATGCATAGACAAATCAATGCGCCTCGGGTTAGCAAAGAGCTCCTTTAAGAAAAAAATTAAATTAAGAACACTAATATGAAATTTCTTGCTGGTCTTTTATCCAAAAGCCACTTGAAAGTCAAACTTAATTTCTGCCAATTGTAGGAATAATGAGTGCCCTGCTTGCCGCACACATTGTGCTAGTCGCCGATCATTGAGGGACGATCCAAACTACGATGCCTTGATCGCAGCTCTGTATCCAGATATCGACAAGTACGAGGAAGAGGTACTGTAAGCATCCTTTGTCATATTAGGAACTCATCAAACTATGGTGATACATAGATAGGATCCAAACATTGTTTCCAACACAAATTTTGGCCAACGGAAATTCGTCAATATGATAAATCTTTTTTTTTATTATTATTATTACCATGCAAAGAAAGAAACAATCCCGACCTCTCCTTCGAGAGCAAAGTCCAACGCTCTCCAAACAATAATAAGAAAGCAAGACAAAACAAAACATGAACACCGTGACGGCCCAATGCTAAGTGCTTATAGGTGATGACAAAACCCACAGGACTCAAATCAAGAAAAAACCAATATACCCTTTATGACATAATTAACCGAAAGATCCTTAATAAGATAAATAATGGTTGACATAAAAGGACTAGACCCGCCTTGCTGGTAAGTGATCACCGGCCTATCATACATCGATCTTCTTAATTTGTTGCAACTCTACATCAGGAACTGGCTCTTCACGAAGAGGAAAAGGCTCGTAATAAGCAGGTGAGATAGTTCAAGTTTCACTACCCAGTCCAAACTTGTTCTTGCTCTTGTGTACTTTACTGGAGTAAAGATTATTCTGAAGAAAACTTGTTCTTGAAATTCAGATACAAGCAAATATAGCCCTGACTCTACGGAGGCAATCTGAAGCTTTGAGTAGGAAGAAATCAAACGCAAAATCTACAGCTGCTGCGTTCGCAAGGAGATCTCACGGCAGTTTTCGGAACTTGAGGGGTAAGAGAAATCCACGGAACTCTGTAGAGAATCAAGGATCTTATGAGAACGAGGAAACAAACGGAATCGACGGGAGCAAAGATTCGTCCTCCGCGGACGAGCGAACAGAACAAAGACCAAAACGAATCCGGAGATGGGGTGGGTCCCGAGCTGAAAACGACGAAAATGACTCGGAAGCAACTAGAGAGACTGTCTTTGCCTCTTTGGCTCTCGTCGGCAGCTCGGAGAGGCTTGCGTGGGGAAAAGGAGGTATGCGCAGTCACACGAGACATGGCAGCAATAGTAATAGCAGTGGCAAGAATTCTAGGAACAGCCGTCTCTCCAAGTTGGCAGATTATCTCCGATCGTCCGAGGAAAACAGCAGCGAGGTGAATCACTAAATAAACACGCAGATTCATACGTATTTTCCCTTAGTTTTCCTAACGGGATATATCATTTTCTTTATCCGCTTGTATAACTGGCTAAATCACCATTCTCTTTTAGTTTGTGCCTCAGTACGATATCAATCTCATACTCGTTTCTCTCGACGACAAAGTAACTCCGAGCTTGCAACAGCCGTACCTCTGCTGCGCTCGCTCGCTGTCAGTTAAACACTTATCTGAGGTAACATACCGGCTTTTCGAAATTCTCTAGGTACTACCATGAACTGAACTTGATCAACCTCTTCACGTGCAGTATGTTGCCCGCCAAACTTTGTTGGAAGCCGATGAAGTTGAGATACATACTGTGGAACTGCCCGACGAAAAATCAAATCCGTCGACATTAATGAGTGAAGAGCTCATGAAATCCGCTGTATCGGAATGCAAAGGAACGGTACGAGTTTTGGAGCAACAAACTCTTGCAGACCTGAAACCCGACGGGCTCACTTGCGGGTACCTGGTAAGCTCCCGTTCATAATTTTTTGCGATAGTTTTTGGCACAAATTATATATGGTATGAGTGTAAATAATCTTTCACGAATTTAAAAGTTGCATAAGTTAACTCTCCTAATCTAAAATATGAAAGTAATATAATTAAATTGATTTGAGTAAAAATAATTTTTATAGTTTATCATGGTCATTTATAACAATTGATAATACATTACCTTATCATTATGGTAATTTGTTATAATTTCTTTTTTTTTTTAATAAGATATTCTAATTTAAAAATAACAAGCATATATATTTTAAAATCTAAATAACTTTTGTTAGTTTATTATCTATGATTATGTAGTAAAATATTATGATTTACAATATAACAACCCTAAATTATATTAAAAACTAAAAATAACTTGTAAAAATTACGTTTTTGTCCATCATTTTCTTAATAGACTATCTTCTTAAATTAAGAGATTATTTGCTTATTTTTTTATTCTTCAAAAACTGTTGGCAAATGAAGTGTAAATTTCTCGGAAAATCTTTTTTTTTTTTTTAGAAAGGAAAATTATATTTTTCACCAGTTTGTTTATCAAGCTCTCGTGTGAATGAGTAACTTTGGACTAACTTTGTCTTTGTATTATTTGACAGCTTCTAGCCTATCAGAAGAAGTTGACCTCAAATAGTCAGAGTTGACCTTTTTTTTTTGTGTTGCATATATCATACTTATGCTTGTTTAGTATTTATAGGCTTAAAATCTCTAATTTTTAGTGAACACAATTTATGAATTCTTGGGGTTGTAATATATACGTGGAGATTTTTTGAATTGGTTTTATGGTTTTTGTGCTTTTTCCACTTTACAATACCCACTAATTTTGTACTCCCATTTGGCGGGAAAAATATGCCGAATAGATACATTTTGGCCATTTATAGGAGCTAAACCGGAACTGAGTATCAGCTTTTGGCTGTTTTAATTGGGAATTAGGCCGGTCTGGTTTTTGAAAATAGTCTTGTCCGAAGGTAAACAATGGATTTTTTTCTTGTTCTTGAAAATATTACAAAAACCAAAAATTACATCAAATTAAAGATATACATATCGTCCAAAGTCCAAACCTCATCTATATACATGAAATATGGTTTAAATGAAACTCGAAAAGACTTAAAACTATTATAATTTAACTTTTAACTTAAAAAGTTGTTTTAGAACTCGGAACTACATCAGGACCGGACTTCTTCTTCTTTTTTTTTTTTTTTGCCATGTTCTAATCCCCAGTTCCCGGTTATAAGATATGAAGTTATACACCCACTTTTAAGATCAAACCATGCTGGGATTGGGACACAGCTGGACTTCGAGGTCAAAAAAATTACCAGTTCGTATAATAACGGGCTAAAAGCGCCTTGTTACATTTAATTTGTGTCTCTCGAGTCTAGACGTCAATCTTAAACCATTTTATTGATATTGAACATCCATTTTTATTACTTAAAAAAATGAAATTTAGTTTTTGAGTGTCTTCTTGTGCTAATCAAATTATAAGTTTTGCCTTCGACTTGATTTTAATTAGTGATTGATCAGTAGATGACATGAATCACACTAGAACATTTCATAAATGAAAAACCGTACGATCTTTGAAAATTATGGCAGTTTAATGCTATTCAAGAAAATACAATCTGATCTTTGTAAACCTAATGATAATATTATAAGTTATAGCAGAACAATATTAATTAATGATTTTTTTTTTCTGGTTTGGCAAACTGGCAACTTGAAATGGAATATAGAATATAGATCATGATCACTAATGGCTGTTAATATTAAAGGTTCTCACATGCTTGATTTTCAAATGTATCCCCCTAAAAAGAATTATATATTAATTAGAAGTCTTAAAAAAAATAAAACTAACCACTGATTGAGCAATGAGTTTGATCCTCTGCATTCCAAATAATCCTGTAAATTCAGAACCCTAGAAACCGGATTTCCGGATATTAAAAAAAAAACAGAAATCAGAAATTCTGGTTCCGGATTAAAATTCTGCTTTCGATTTACCCGGATCCGTTTTTTTTTTTAATAATAATAATAAAAAAATGGTATAGCTTGCTTGCTGCTCTTTCTATTCATTTTTGTTACATGCATGCAACCTTGCAGCGGCAGGTAATCCTGTTAATACAGTAGAAAATACAGTTCCGATACTGAATTTACTCGGATCCGGGTAAAACCAGAAACAGAAATTTCTGGTTCTGTTTTTTTCCGGAACCAGAATTTCTGGTTTCTGTATTTATCCGGAAAAGCTTTTCTAGTTTCGTTTTTGTACTGTTTTTTATTTTTTATTTTTAATTTATAAACTGTTTCTATATAATTGCCTAATAATAAACTTTTTAAATTTAAACTCGGAAATGAAAAATGTTAAGGTTTTGCATCGGTTATTTTACAAAAACGGCCAAAAAGGAAACCGTTAAAAAAGTAGAGACGCTAAATGAAAAATACCTCGTTTACTCATTCATTCTTCTAAAAAAGTAGAGTTCCATCGGATCAGCATGTCGACCGGTATGCAACACAAATGAACCGGGTAAATCGCTTACTCATTCATTCTAAAAAAGTAGAGTTCCATCGGATCAGCATGTCGACCGGTATGCAACACAAATGAACCGGGTAAATCGCTTACTCATTCATTCTGCTGCTGCAAGGGTGCATGCATGCAACACAAATGAATAGAAAGAGCAGCAAGCAAGCTATACCATTTTTTTATTATTATTATTATTAAAAAAAAAAGGATCCGGGTAAATCGGAACGAGAATTTTTTGGTCCGGAACCGGAATTTCTGATTTCTGAATTTTTTTTAATACCCGGAAATCCGGTTTCTGGGGTTCTGAATTTACAGGATTAGCTGCAGGTTTACGTTTTAAGTTGTAGTTACACAATAACACAAAGCAAATTTAATAAACACATGCAGTGTAGGTGTAGCAGGTTAACGTTGAATGGCTGTGTAGTTGACTTGCTTGACTTTTTGCAGGTTTACGTTGAAATATTAAAGAAATGTGCATGCAATGTTATCAATGCATCACTCGATTCTTATACAAACACCACATTTTTTGCTCTATCATTTCACACAACTCTCACTGTTTCACACAACTCTCAAGTATTACTAAGTTCTCAAGTTCTCAAGTATTACTATGTCTAATCCCTACTTCAACCTTTTCGGTTCGGCTTCGGCTCGTCTTGAGGGGCCCCAACCTCCTTCCACCAATCCTCCACCAACCGGTGGCTTTGCCGGCTACCGAGGACAAGGCTTTGGCGCGGCGAGTAGTAGTCAACCGGTTCAATATCACTCGTACCACGATTCCTTCGTCCATCAACAAAACAGTCCGAGAAATGCACCGCCTTACAATTACGGCGGTCTTCCTTCCAGTCAACCACAACAAAATCAAAATCCGAGTGAGAATGTTTTGGATTTAAATAACCCATATTCCGGATACACAAATTTTATTATAAATGATGCGGATACCTTAGACTTCGACCCGGTGGTCACCCGAGTCCCCCTAGTGGTTCGGACGACGCCGAGAGAAGAAGAAGACGACGAAGAGTCCGACGATGCTACTTGGGATTCCCAAGAAGAAGGCAACTCCCGAACCGGCCGTCACGACCCGGCCAACGAAGGCGATGCCGATGACGATGACAAGGACGAGGAAGGGGACGACGATGCTGGCGATGAGGAGCCGGAGCCGAAGGCCGAGGTACCAAGGAGATCGCGACGACTAACCGGAGGCCATCCACCACCGATTCCACCTTCGGCCCGGAGAGGCAGCAGAGCTCCACCACGTATACGGAAACACAAGAAGCTCACATCGGAGGTTTGGCAAACCGACTTCGATCCCGTTTACGAATACGACTCCGCGGAGGGTAGAGAAATGCGGTATGCGATATGCCGAACGTGCGGTGGACGGCTCAAAGCTTACTCCGACACATATAACACATCGTACCTACGAAACCACGCATCAAATTGCAAGGAGAGGCACAACCAAGCCTCCGAGGTACGTACTCTATCCTTAGAAGAATATAGGATGGAAGATGCAAAAATGATTATTCGTGACGATCTTCCGATTAGCTACGTAGAAGCTCCCGGTTTTAATAAATTGATGGCTAAGGTAGCCCCTAGAAATTATAGGCGCGTTTCACGACATTGCACTAGGGCCGATATCATTAAATTTCATAAGGAACAAAGAGAGGCGTTAATGAACAAATTAAATAACGTAGGTTATCAAATTTCGTTAACGTCCGATTGTTGGAAAAGTAGTGCTAATTGTGATTATATATCCGTAGTTGCGCATTTCGTAGACAATGATTGGAAATTACAAAAACGCATCATAGGTTTTGGAGCTATGCACGTTAGACACACGGGGGCTAACATCGCGCAATCGATACTAGGCGTTTTAGGAGATTGGAACCTAGGTAGCCGTGTCATTTCAATTACCTTTGATAATTCTTCGAATAATAATGTTGCCGTTGATTCTTTGCGTATTGAATTAGCCGATTTTCGTGCGGATTATTTTCATCAACGTTGTGCATGCCACATTATTAATTTAATTGTGAAAGCGGGCATGGAAAAATCGGACCGTGTATTGATAAAATTAGAGAGGCCATTAAATTTTTAAAAGCATCAAACGAAAGAGTTCATAGTTTTAAACAAGTTTGCATTAACTACGGTGTCGAATCACGATCATTTTCGGTCGACATGCCGATCTGATGGAACTCTACTTTTTTAATGGTAGATACGGCCATTCCTTACAAAGATATTTTCACGCTTTGGATAAACGGTCCGGAAGGATTTAACGAAGAGTTTTTAGAAGAATGAATGAGTAAACGAGGTATTTTTCATTTAGCCTCTCTACTTTTTTAACGGTTTCCTTTTTGTTTGTAAAATAACCGATGCAAAACCTTATATAAAAACAGTTTATAAATTAAAAAAAAAACAGTAAAAAAACAGAACCAGAAAATCTTTTCCGGATAAATACAGAAACTAGAAATTCTGGTTCCGGAAAAAAACAGAACTAAAAATTTATGTTTCTGGTTTTACCCGGATCCGAGTAAATTCAGTATCGGAACTGTATTTTTTACTGTATTAACAGGATTAATTCCAAACAACGATAAGCCGATATTATATTTATTGATGGGTGACGTCTTTTTCGGAACAGTTTGTTGATGAATATTAAAAAAAAATATACTATTTATAGGTGATTGTTGTAATTTTATATAAAAAAATATACTAGTAATTTATTATAAATATAGAGTTACGATTGCATTTTTTATGAAAATTAAAGATAATAATTTATTACTGAGGAGAAAATGAGATTTTAAAAACTCTTAATTTAATTAAATACTAAGACTTTATTTGCACTTAATAGACATATGAATCTTAATATGTCAGATTTAGAGCTAGAGCAATTATTATCTTTATTTTAAAATTACTAGATCTGAATGAACTCTTATTCGGTCATATTTAAAACAACGTTTGAATAGCATTAAGACTCATAATTTATCTTTATTTTCCTTAATTATTGACATGTCATCTTGTTTTTTTCTTCACAAATTTTCACGTATTGTTTGATTAATTTACAATTTGTTTTTATTATATTTTTCTTCCTCATCCTCAAAGCTTCAAAACTCCGTAAAAAAAATCGAGCATCGAATTGACTCATATAGATTATAGTATATCATTGGAAAGTTTACGACGAGAGGAATCCAGTGATATGTGGAAATATATTGTTTTTATGATATTTTAATAATGTGAAATTCGATTTTGTTTGATAAAAATAAATTAAAATAATAATTAATTTATGAATTAAATAATTAACCAAATCATCAGTTAATTTATTTATAAAAAATTATATGAATATAATATTTAAAAATAATTTATCTAATTTGTGAATTACTTTCTTATTAAAAATTTTATACTAATTACTTTTTTTATAAAACTAAATTATGATTAATTAGAAAAATTATATAATATTATTTATGTAATTTTTAATATAGTAAATATTTTTGTTATTTTAAAATTTTATACCATAATTAAATATTTTAAATTTCATAATATTTAGTAAAATCTTAAGTATTTATTTATATTAAGTATCCTATAAATTTATAATAGATATGAATTATACATTAAAAAAGAAGTAAGAGATAGAATTACGTTTAGACTTGCATTCATATCTTAAAAAACAAAGAGACTTAATTAATTCTCATTCAGCTCCTCTTAATTTTCATTCAAATTTAAATATAACCTCTTCAGGTTAATTTTTTTGAAAAAAAAATTATACCTAACCTTCCTATACATAATTCTTCTTAACATTCATATTTAAATATAATCTCTTTGGGTTAATTTTTTTGAAATAAAATTATACCTAACCTTCCAATACATAATTCGTGACACTGCCCGCTCGGGCATAATTAATTCCACCCTTGCCCATATCGAACTCTGCAAAACTGAATTTGTCGCCGGATTTGATTTCTCTTTCAGATCCTCCGGAAAAACTAAAAAAACATTTAGGGTCGTTATCACTGATGAGATTCAACAAATATGCCACCACTCCATTTGTGTTCACAATCGAAACGACACTAATCAATCAGTTTATGTGTTTCAGTTTCAGGTAAACTCCGATAAATCCTCGGATAAATCAATCAATAACTAACTAGCTAACTTCAGTTAATGTGAATATTTTTTAATCTTGTCATTGATAAATTTAATCAATTTAGTTAGGACCCTTCTTTTAGAACTTCTGTAATTAGTGACACAAAGTGCCACCTAATTAATTAACTCGGTGGGACCCTTCTTTTGGAATTTTAGGATTGCAATATCAAATGATGACAAGGCCTCTCTTATCAATATCATAGACCGGGTCTCACGTGGGACCCGCGATGGCATCCGACGGTCACGTGACCCTCTCACTCTCACCAGAGCTTATCTTCTTATTTAATTATTCCATAATGCTGATAAAACAGATAAGATCGACACAACACACCATTATTGAATGATCAACATTATTATTAAAAAACAAAATTGTAAAACACACAAGCCATATAATTATATATATATATATACATACACATCGGAACAGTAATAATATCGCATCGATCCCGACCGTCCAACACCTGGTTCATAGATAGTCAAAGCTCGAAGTCTAGTTAACGACACGTCATCAAACAGCAAACACTAGTTCACGAACGAACACCCTGACAAACAAACCGGTCACTGACACGTGGCTACTAGATGCTAGGCAAACGCATAATTACCAAAAAGGACGATATATTTACACGCGACGATCCGGATCTTCTTCTCACGCGCCCTCAGTGGTGTTTGCTCCTTGTCTCCCCACTGTAGAGCCTACAACAACAAACAGTTAATTAACCAACACATATATGCGTGTGTCCCACGCGCCGATCTAGAGGAAAAGCTACCGGAATCCGAAACCACACCCCGGCGCGTGACTACACGCGCTTCCGTCTGGTCTACAATTTCCCTGACTGTAGCAGTTTAATTTTACGGGTTTACCCGGATAAAATGTGTATCAACCGGTATTCCAAAGATTAACCGGTAATCGAAGGACTTTACGAGCATAAGAACGTATATACATACATATATGGAAAGATATATATACCAGTCGTAGACAGTGGGGGAGTTGGGGGAGTCGGGCTTGTCGAAGAGGTGGGCGCCGAGGCCCTTCGTGGCGAGGTTGCTGCCGGGGTTGAACACGCTCCGCCACACGTTGTCCGCCTTCCGCGCCGACAGCGGCGTCTTCGGTGTCACCGGCGTGCCGGGGCTCGCCGGCACCGACACAGCATACACCTTCCCGTTGCTGCTGCTCGCCGCCGCATCCCCATCAGCTGTCACACACACACATATATAATAAAACCGAGACTGCGCGAGAGATATATAGATAGTATATACATATATATATATATAAATATAAATATAAATATTACTTTTGACGGTCAAGGAGTGGCTGGCGATCTTGCGGAGCTTGCCAAGGCCGCGTTCAGGAGATGGCCCGGCAACGACGTCGTCCCACAGTTTGTCTAGCAGAACCATGTCTTCTTTCTTGGCTAATTTATTTCTGGTTCGTCTTCTCTTGTACTGAGTGATGATAGATCATATATATAGTGGAAGATAGCCAAAATATCTTGGAACCCTAGAGCCAAGCTTTCTTCTACCTCCATGTGTCAGTTATATATATCTATATATTTAGATGAAAGTCTCAAGAGAAACTGTATTATTATGATTACATATTAGGTAGTATTTGAAAGGAGTGTTGATGATTAATTAAACTATATTTGAAGTAATGATAATACGCTATAAGGATCAATAAATTATAATAAAAAAAAAACTATAATAATTAAATTAAAAAAATAGATGGTAAAAATATTTTATTTTATCAGAATAGCAAAATATTTTTAACCATCACTTACATTTTACGTGACATGCTAGGTCATGTCAATATATCTACAACGTGTGTTACGTGTCTAATATTTTTTTTTCTAAATTAAAAATATTGGTAAGAATTAAGATCAAATATTTTTATTGTAACTAATATACAAAAATTAAGTTCACGTCACATGATATGTAATAGATTGATAGTATTTTATTATACTGAAGTAAGATATTTTTATTTTTAAGCTTTAGATTTATATACTAAAATAATATTTTAATTGAAATTTATTAAATTGTTTTACCGCTATTATTTTTATATTATAAGGTGATGAGTATAATTCTTGATTATGTCCCTACTAAATGATTTTGTCGTTTATAAGATACAGTGAGGGAAGCTCAGCGATCGCCTTCTGTAAATAGAAAAAATTGGGAATATGGGAAAGAGATCCGATGACTAATGGTAATGGATAAGTATGAAACCATGGAATTGTGGGACCCATTTGATAATATCTATGGACTATGATTCTATCTTATAGCCACTCTCTTGGCCTTATATGTCTTATAAAATAGGATTATTTAGAAATGGACAGCATAAAATTATATAAAAAAAAGTTAATGACGACGAAAATACTCATAGTTTGGTCAACCAATCCTTCGTATATTTAAAGTTTAAAAATTGTGGTAAAAATACCCAAAGTCATATTTTGGGAGTTAACCACTTCATTCTCGTACCGCTGTTAACTTATCCGTTAACTATGGTCACGTGGACAAATCTGTTTTGTTAAGTGTAATCATTAGGGGTTCAATTAGTTGTATTAAATATTATTAATTAGGGGTTTAATTTGTTGTTTTTTCGTAAACGAGGCTGATGTGGGCTCGTCCACGTGGCAAAAATTATTATGTTAGCAACCCACGTTTGTTCGTGTGGCCAAAGTTAACGGGTAAGTTAACGACGTTACGAGAATGGAGTGGTCAACTCTCCAAATATGACTTTGGGTATTTTTACCACCACTTTTAATCTTTGGGTACACGAGGTTCTTTGACCAAACTTTGTGTATTTTTGCCGTCATTAACCCTATAAAAATGTGGTAAAAATACTTTTTTTTTTAACGAATCGATAGACTTTATTTACTTTTTTATTACTATTTCCATCAGCGATGACGTCAACAACGCAAAACGCGATGCTATTGAGAATATGAATAGGGAATTCAAGAGAGAAAGTGAGGAGGAAACTAAAATTTTGCGTTCTTGATGTTTCAAGAACCTGTGTTTACATCCAGGTTTATTTTGATGTTTCTGGGTTTGATTGTTTGAGTTTTTTTGTTTGATTTACGTTAATGTCATCACTGACGAAAATAGTAAAAAAATTTAACAAAAAAATAAATAAAGTCTATTGATTCGTCAAAAAAATTAAACTTAAGTACTTTTATTCTAATTTTTTAATTAATACTATGCCGCCTATTTCTAAACAGTTTCAATACTTCTACAGCTGATAAACCCCAATATAAATTCCTGAGAGAAGATAAGATTTATGGGTTGCTTCAAGACTCTCATACAAGCAGTGACGGAACTAGGAATTCTTAATTGGGGGTCCAAAAAAAATTTCTTATTATTATTTTTTCAATACTTATATATAATTATATATACAGTTATTTTTAATTTTTTTCTTATTTTTTTTCTTTCAATACATATATTAATATATATATATAATATTTTTCTTATTAGTTTTTTTTGTTACTGTTCAATATAAATATATATATAACGTTTATTTTTGTAAATTAAAAACACTTTATAAATAAACCAATTGGTGGTGTTGCTGCATGTTAAATAATTGCATTATTATATATATGTAAAATTAATGAATGTTTTAATTCTCAACATCAATTACAATATTAAAATATTATATTAGTTGTTATGGGTTAATTTTGTAAAGGTTATTTAATAAAGGAAAATTATTTAATTATTTATTTCTTTATTAAATAAACTTATTTTTACTAAATTATTCACCGGAAGCCCGTTTTTGAAAAATAAAGGGTCCGGATGATCCCAAAAATATCAAAACACCCAAAATCGATATAAAATTTGTAAAAAACGGCCTCGGAAAACATCCGGGACCTCCGGGACACGCCGGGAAACACCCCGGCGGGCCCCGCAGGCCCCCAAGGGTCAGCCGCCACGTGGCAGCACCTCTGCAGGCCTCCCAAAGGGCAAGACCCTGTTCCGCCATGTGTTGGCCATCTGGTGGGCGAGGAAAAGGGCTGACATCAGCCCTATGATGACTGCTGACGTCATCAACGTGGATAGCAAGCTTCCAAGCGGCCAGCCGCCTTCTCCCGGCGCGTGTGGGCGCGTCGCTGCTCCGATTGGCGTGATTTTGGCGGCGTTGGATCAGCCACATCCTGAGGATGCGAAAAAAACATATAATTTTGCACCAGGGGCTTCCCGAGTCAAAAGATATTTGCATTTGAATCCCCGGGTTCTCTTATAAATAGAAGCTCGGTTTCAGTTAAACGGTAACTCATTTTCTCTCAACGGAACTCGACCAAATCTCTCTCTATACCCTCTATAACTCGCCTCCCCTCAAATATCACTCTAATGTTGAGCGTCGGAGGTGAATCAGGGGGTATCCCCCCCGGTTCTCCCTGATCTCGGGTGTTGTTTTGTCCAGGTTCTGGGAGAGAGAAAACACATTTGAGCGGAAGTTCTGGAGAAGATTCTGGCACGATCCAAGACCCTCCTTGCCAAGGTTCTAGGTCTGTGAGGTGCTCGTTCTATCCACTGGTCTTGTATCTCCGGCAGATATACAGATTACGCGGATAGCTCGAGGACCCGGATCTGTCCCCGTGACGCCGGTCGAGGGTCTGATCCACCAGGGTTCACTGGAGAGTCGATACCGTGACCCCCCCTACGCGGTGGCAGGAATCCGTTTTTGGTGTTCCGAACCTGTAATCCGGGCCAGGCCAAGTCCTGGCCCTATTAGCAACAGGTAGTGGAGTTTACCACGGATTTCTGGTCGTCGAGTCAGAGGAGGGTCCGTTCGACTTAAAGGTCCGGAGCCCAAGCCCTAAAGTCACAAAAATAAACGAGACGACATTGGGCCCGGCCCAACACGAGCAATTGGGCCGCTGAATGTTTGAGGCATTTTTCTGCATCTAACATTTTGGCGCTAGAAGGAGGGGCACACGAGTTTAAGCCTCGAGTCCCTACCAGCACATCCAACCACCGCGGTCGCCCTACACTCGCTGCACCGAGCCACCACGAGCTCGAGTTCGCATCGACAAACACCGCCGCATCATTGCCGGTCGTCAAGCTCCATATATATAAAACTTCCTCATATATATATCCCTTTATCATATATATATATATATATATAACAAAACAAAGGTGATCAACGACCAAATCTGATACACCATATATATATATATCATTCACAAATATACATATATATTATACATATATAAGTAAATATATATTTATATACGTATATCAATACACAAAAAAAAAAAGAGGGCAGGTCTTCGGCAACGACCAAGCTTTCCTCGTCTCCGCACCGGAAAACTCGTCACAATAACCGCCAAGGCCGCTCAAACATCCCGGCTTCACGCCTAAAACTTTCGTCGAAGGCTCGTCGGCGACGTAGCTTGCTCGCACGTGCGAGGCCCTAGCCGTGGCACCACTGCCCACCATGGGATCGCCAGCTAGCCGGACAGCTCTGCACACGTCGCCGCACCCCAAGGCCACCTCCCAACATCGCCGTGAACCGCTTCGTCGCTGCCAGTAGCCACGGTTTCGCGCACGATCAAGGAGGAAGCCCGGTCAGCATCGCCTCTGCACGCGCCGGTGAGCTCCAAGCGACGACGGTGGGGTCGCTACGCCCTTCGCCGCCATCGCTGCGTCTGATAACGGAAGCTTGAAGCCCCCACGACGCTCCATCTTGCACGGAGAAGCTCAGCCGCCCAAGTCCCACGCCAGGAGGTCCGGCCACCAACTCGCTAGCCTAGGAACGCCGTCGTCACAGCAAGCTCGGTCGACGGCGAAACCCCGGCGGTCGCATTTCTGAGGGAGGCTCCCTTCGTGCTTCTAGGGAAGAGGAGAAATAAAAAAAAAAGAAAAAAAAAAAGAAGCCTCTGATCGTCGAAGGAGAAAAGAGGAAAAAAGAAAAAAGAAAAAAGAAAAAAAGAAAAGAAAAGAAGCCTCTGATCGTCGAAGGAGAAAAGAGGAAAGAGGAAAGAGGAAAGAGGAAAAGAAAAAGAAAAAGAAAAAAAAGAAAAAAGAAAAAAGAAAAAAGAAAGAAAGGGAAAAGGAAAGAGAAAATAGAAAAAGGGGAAAAGAAGCAAATTCCCACAAGACTGCTTTACCATCTCTAAGCCGCGAAACTTACCACGGCGTGAGCCCCGCATATCACGCTCGGCATCACTAAACGACTTCAAATATTTGCTCGATCGTGTCAACGACCCCACATTTCATCTCGATCGTCTCAACGACCCCACCACCTACTTCTTCAAAGATGTCAGTCAACCTCTCCAATGACACCACGCGCGGCCCCACCGATGGTGCTGCCTTGAGCGCCGGGACAGAAAGCCCAACTCAGAGTCAGCCGGCGGCGAGCGTCCGCTCAGATGTCGCGAACGACGCGCGATTATCACGACTAGAGAATAGTCAGTTTCGACTAGCGGAGTTAATCTCCAGATACCTCGGGCTCAACCATGTCGTCGATGACATTCTCGGCGGAGACGAATCCCCAGATCCGGAGCCGACGCAAAGAGACAGTCTCGAAACGCGACGACAACACGCCCGAGAGGACGCCCAGTCACTAGGACCAACCGAGTCTCGATCGACCTGGAGGTCTCACAGCCCTCGCCTCTCTCAAAGCACCCTGGCACCCCAAGACGAGACAGCCGTCGCTGCGCTACCCCTGACGACGGCCCCATCGGCCGTCCCAGAATGGAAAAACGAGCTCGAAGCACTCAGAAAGGAGATACGAGAGCTCGCCGCCGCCAACGGCTCAAATTCAACCGTACGAAGCATGCTCGAAGGGACCATATCCCCCCTCGCCGACCACGTGCTTGCGGAAGCAATTGTGGGAGATCTCCGCTCCCTGCCAAGCTTCGTCTACGACAGAAGCGGCGACCCGACATACCACTTGGTCCGATATCAGACCACGATGCAACTGAAGAAATGCTCTGTTTCCACGATGTGTCAAGCATTTTGCCTCACTCTCGCAGGCCCAGCCTTCGAATGGTATCAGCGACTCCCGAAGCGCTCTATTAATTCATTCGAAGAGCTAAAAGAGAGTTTCCTCGCTCGATTCCCATGCTCGCTGACACGAAAAAGGGAGAAGTCCTATTTGTGGACGCTCAAGCAACGGGAAAACGAATCCCTCCAGACGTACCTGAAAAGGTTCGTGGAAGAAGAAAACAAGGTCGCCAGCTACACCGACGATGATGTTGTCACCGCTGTGATTGATGGCCTCCCAGTAAGCGGCTTCGCGCGGTCTCTTGTCAAAAAGAGACCGACCTCCATGGCAGAGCTAATGGCATGAGCCACACGAGACATTTCGGTCGAGGAGTACTTCGACAACCGAAGACAAGTGGATCGAGAAAATCGACGTCTAAACGACGACGAATCTCGAAGAAAGAAACGCCAACCAGGCACGTCGCCATACCTCGACGACCGATCTGGGAAACGATCTTGGGGTGACCTCACGCCACTGAACACCTCTCCCGCGACAATCCTGAAACTTCATGAGGAAAAGTTCGTCCGTCCCTCGCCAATACCGGAGAACGCCAGGCGGAACCCGAACAAATATTGCAAGTTCCACCAAGAAGTCGGACACTCCACCTATGAATGTTGGAAGTTGAAGCGACAGATTGAGAACCTAATCAAAGAAGGTCAACTCGAGAAGTATGTGTCGGGAAAGGCTGTCGACAGCGACACGTCATCCGGCTAGCCTCCCAGGGCCGCCAGGAAACCACCGGCCACATCTCTCCGAGTAAACCCGTACCTTGCCTTTTTATTTCCTTAATTCCAAGAAGTACTCACAAAAGTACACTGATCTTGTAAAAAGTGCTCCCCGAAGCGCAAGTTTTTGCTTTTTAGCGTGGTATCTATAAAAAATATATTATGAATAAAAAGAGCTCTCATTCTAACCCCGTTTTTACGAAAAAAGAAAATACGGAAGGTCATCTCTCAGGAGAGCTCCTGAAAACGTGAATGGGGGGATATTTCGAAAGAATACCGACTCCGCACACGCGAAAACGTCACTGGCAGGTTATCCCTGAGACACCCCCGTGCACATACGGCAGGTGATCTACGGGGAAGCCCCCACGCGACCGTGAAAGCGTACGACGGTAAGGTAACTAGCGAAACACCCTCATGAACGTAAACAGAGTGTTCATCCCAGAGACACCACCGTACATCTTTCCAAAAAGTAAAGACCAAAAATCCCCCTACGAGCAAAGATAGTTTTCCACAAGGCAAAGCCTTCCGCAAAACTGGGGGGTTAATGTTATGGGTTAATTTTGTAAAGGTTATTTAATAAAGTAAAATTATTTAATTAATTATTTCTTTATTAAATAAACCTATTTTTTACCAAATTATTCACCGGAAGCCCGTTTTTGAAAAATAAAGGGACCGAATGATCCCAAAAATATCAAAACACCCAAAATCGATATAAAATTTGTAAAAAACGGCCTCGGAAAACATCCGGGACCTCCGGGACACGCCGGGAAACACCCGGGCGGGCCCCGCAGGCCCCCAAGGGTCAGCCGCCACGTGGCAGCACCTCTGCATGCCTCCCAAAGGGCAAGACCCTGTTCCGCCACGTGTTGACCATCTGGTGGGCGAGGAAAAGGGCTGACATCAGCCCTATGATGACTGCTGACGTCATCAACGTGGAGAGCAAGCTTCCAAGCAGCCAGCCGCCTTCTCCCAGCGCGTGTGGGCGCGTCGCTGCTCCGATCGGCGTGATTTTGGCGGCGTTGGATCGGCCACATCCCGAGGATGCGAAAAAAACATATAATTTTGCACCAGGGGCTTCCCGAGTCAAAAGATATTTGCATTTGAATCCCCGGGTTCTCTTATAAATAGAAGCTCGGTTTCAGTTAAACGGTAACTCATTTTCTCTTAACGGAACTCGACCAAATCTCTCTCTATACCCTCTATAACTCGTCTCCCTTCAAATATCACTCTAATGTTGAGCGTCGGAGGTGAATCAGGGGGTATCCCCCCCGGTTCTCCCTGATCTCGGGTGTTGTTTTGTCCAGGTTCTGGGAGAGAGAAAACACATTTGAGCGGAAGTTCTGGTGAAGATTCTGGCACGATCCAAGACCCTCCTTGCCAAGGTTCTAGGTCCGTGAGGTGCTCGTTCTATCCACTGGTCTTGTATCTCCGGCAGATATACAGATTACGCGGATAGCCCGAGGACCCGGATCTGTCCCCGTGACGCCGGTCGAGGGTCTGATCCACCAGGGTTCACTGGAGAGTCGATACTGTGACCCCCCCTACGCGGTGGCAGGAATCCGTTTTTGGTGTCCCGAACCTGTAGCAACAGGTAGTGGAGTTTACCACGGATTTCTGGTCGTCGAGTCAGAGGAGGGTCTGTTCGACTTAAAGGTCCGTAGCCCAAGCCCTAAAGTCACAAAAATAAACGAGACGACATTGGGCCCGGCCCAACACGAGCAATTGGGCCGCGTTTGAGGCATTTTTCTGCATCAACAATAGTGTATTAGTGTGTTTGGAAAGTAAACTGTAAAAGCACTTTGTCAGCCAAAGTCTTATCTAAGACTTATCAAGTCATACTGTTTTACCTCAAACCCCACACCACTTAAATAGAATAAAAAATTAAAACTCATCTTCTACCTCATTTTCTTCTTCGTGATTTTTATGAACCAGCTAGACCCAGAAATAAATCATGTATAAATAACTCAAAAAAAGATGGGGGGCCACTCGACTAGGTTGGGAACACGACGGAGCCGCCGCGAAATCGACTTGAACTAGCTCGGAAATTCTTGGAGGGGCCACGGCCCCTTTTGCCTTTGCCGTAGTTCCGTCGTTGCATACAAGTAAGCATTTACCTCAATGTAATGTGTGAAGCTTCTATATATGCTCAATAAATATGGTAAAATAATACAATTAGTATCACATTAGACGCAATGTATGTGAAGTTAATTATACATTCATAATCGTATGCTTTGTAAGAGAGATTTGTACCATTTAATTATTAGTTGCTTTTTGCGTTATTACAGCTATCGATTCTATCTTAGGCGTATAATCATAATTATTAAAATTTAATACTCAGTTTGTTCTCCAAAATCAAATCAATTCTCACCCAAAAGCCAACATACGCCAAAATCGACATCAAGTACGTTTGTGCCCTCCAAAAAAAAAAAAACGTTTGTGTAAAAATATATATATTCGCCTGAAAGAAAATCTCATCAATAAAAAGTAAAAACATAGGCCTCTTTTTTCTTCCTCTAGTTTTTTTAGCTTACCCAAAATCTAAGTTAGAATAAGTTACGAAAGTATGGACAAAAATTAATCTAACAATGTTATCGAGTGCATTGTAATCTAAATTTATTTTCTTGGGAGCCCCTAGATTTTGGGCCTTCCCCTATACCATAGGCCTATTATGCATGTATTTTAGTTATAAATAATTATAACTAAAATTACTAGTGACATATATATAGGGGCGGAGCCATAACTTTAATTAAGAGGGGGCGAAAATTACTTAATAAAATAAAAAAGTAGTACTTTTGATTTATGAAAATAATTTATTAGGATCTCTATATGTAGAGCTGGGACTCGCGGCGTCGCGACAAGTCGCGACCGAGTCGCCAAAAATCGCGACTGTTCCGGTCGCGACGCGTCGCGACGCCGAGAGTCGTGGTTGTTCGCGATATTTTGTGATTTTATAGGCTATTTTTGCGGCAAAAGTACCTGGTTTCTTGAAATGTATTTTTTTTAACTTTTTACCCGAATTTAATTTTAAAACTTTATTAATTATTTCAAAATTATATGTAAGTAAGTTAATTATTTAAATTTGTTATCTACAATGTATTTTTTTCAAAATTAATATTAAAGTTTGTTATAACTTATTATTTTGTAACATATTAATAATATTGATTTTTATTTTTAATTTTAAAGAAATAACATATGTTAATAAATATTAGTTTGTAACATACTAATAATTTCAACAAATTTACTTAACATATAAATAAATACGAAAAGACGAGATATTTAAAAAAAAAAGTTGTATTATTCATTGTGAATATTACAATAAGGTGGAAGAAAGCTGTAAATATTCAGTGTAAATATTACAAGATGCCTCACTAAAACCTCTCTTGCAAAACCCTCCTTAGGGACATAAAACCAAGAGAGGAAAGAGCACATCATTGGCGGTTACATTGCGTCACTCGGGGAACAAGGCGTTAAACCTTTCAGTCATTAGCTCCAGTTCGGTTTGGTCGGACCGTTCGGCAATCACCGGGTTGTGGTACAACAAATCATTCAACACCACTATTTGCTCGACGTGTGTGTTGGTGGTTGACGCCCTCCGGTCGTTTATGACGTACTGAGCCGTATTGAATGCGCTCTCCGAAGCAACGCTTGAAATGGGGATGGACAGTATATCCCTCGCCATTCTCGCCAATATCGGGAATCTGTTCCGTTGATTCTTCCACCACTTTATGACATCGAACTCGCCTGAATCGTCCTCGAACCGTAGGCCGTAGTATCGCTTAACTTCTGCCGGTGCGCCCTCCGGTATGTCCGCCCGTGGCGGTCCCGTGCTGGATTCCCCTGCTTCCCCGCGATCTATCCGTTGCCTGAATCTCCGGCTAAACGCTAGTCCCGTCTTCGTTGGGCTCTCCATCACTGTCCTTTGCTCTTCCTGTGCGTTGAACTGTGGGAACCGGGCGTCGTATTCACTGTACAATGCAAAAAAGGCTTCGTTAACAACGTTAATATAATTCTGGTAATCCACCCCGAGGTTTTCCCTGCAGGCTAACATCATTGCCCCCCAAGTAAACGAAAAACGGGGATCAAGTATAGCACCGAAGCAAAACGAAAACGGGGGTGGATCCCAGTAAGTTTGGTATTTTGTAATCATCCCCGGAATAATGGGAGAAATACTAGGGTCATTTTCAAATTCTTTGAAAGCACACGTAATTTGGTAAAGACCCGAAAGACCGTGGTTTAAAGAGGGCCTTTTTTGGTTTGAAAAATTTAGCGTAATAGCGTAAAATGGTTTAAGAAATTGGGTAAATTTTTGGGCCGTTTCCCAATCCGCCTCCGTGATCCGGTTCTGTGGCTCGAGTTCCATCCCAAGGAAGTGGTCTAACGGCAGCCGCTGTCTACAAACAACTGAAACCATTAAATATGTAGAGTTCCAACGTGTATTATTATCTAAACCAAACTTGTTAGCGCTGTGATTGTGGTCTTTACAAAACTTTCTCCACCTACCGGTGGTTTGAGGATGCCGGATCCAATCAACAATGCCGCGTATTTTATCAAGATGGTTAGCAATTTGATGTTCGCCGGTTCGTGCAATTAAATTTATTATGTGACAAGCACAACGTTGATGTAAAATATTTTTAAATGGCGAACCGGGCAAACTAGATTCCAAGATTAAAATCGCGGCGTTGTTGTTTGCGGCATTGTCTAAGGTAATGGAAATTACCCGGTTTTGTAAACCCCAATCATTAAATAATGCAATTAATTTTTCGGCAATGTTTTGCCCGGTATGACGACCCTCGAATGGCGATAGGTTTAAAAGCCTTTGACATGGATTCCACTCGTCGTCTACGTAATGGGCGGTCAGACTCATATAGTCGTTTAAACTTGGACCGCTCCACATGTCGGTGGTAAAAGCGACGTTTATGCTAGACATTTTAAAAAAATCGACCAAAAGGTTTTTTTGCATAGCATATGCGGTTTCCATGTCTTGGGTATAAGTTGTACGGGAAAACTGCTGGTACGTCGGATTATTCCTATCCATATATCGGGTATGGTTGGGATTTTCGACAAAACTCAGCGGCACGCCCGTAGAAATTATCCATTCGAGGGTCCATTTCCGTAAATTAACTGCAGAAAGGGCACTTACCTGTGCTGTGTTTACCTCTTCGAGCTGCCCGGTCGGGAAGCATGCTCTTGCGTGTCTTTTCAAGTATCCGGTTCCGAGGTCACCCATCGCGTCTAGTACTTTGCCGCATTTTTTGCACGTGGCGAGTTTGATGCGTTCGCCATTCTCCAACCGCCGATCTTCGTGAAAAAATTCCCACACTGGGGCCGTGTTTGGTCGTCCCCACGCCAGGGCCGAAGAAGTTGCGCTGTTAAAACAAAGGAATATTACATCGGATTAATAATAAATTAAGTATTACAAAAAATATTACATTTATTAGATCTTAATATTAATCATATTAATTTAATTAAATTTCATATAGTTAATTAAAAGAGTTAACGAAATTAAAAATGGTATTTTCTATGTGTGGAAATCATTATCAAGCTCTTTTTGACGGAACTCCCCCAGGTTCCACGGCCAGATCGACTGGAAAGGATGCTATGATCTCGCTTTAGGCCCAAGCTTTTCTAGACAGAACTCCCCGAGGTTCCCAGGCTAGCTTGGAGGAGATTGCAAAGCAAACCTTATTTAAAAACCAATCTTTCTAAGACACCGTATTCCATTAAGAACTTTATAATAATCACCACACATATAAATTACCATTTTTAATCCCGTTAACTTAAAAAATCTCAAGAAAATTCGTTTCTGATGTGGAAGATCAGTCGGAACCGCAACCACAGAGCATACTAAGACTTTCAAGAAACGTGACAAATTAATTAATTAAACTAAAATAATTAAACTATAATATTTAAGGTTAAAAAATTAAACGAAATTAAATAATTAAGATAATATGATTAAATGATTATTAAATCTCAAGAAAATCGTTTCTGATGTGGAAGATCAGTCGGAACCGCAACCACAGAGCATACTAAGACTTTCAAGTGATTATTATTGAATAATTATTAATAATTAAAAACAGATTAATATTTATTAATTATTACTTATTACTTATTAATTATTAATAATTAATTATTACTAAGAACTAACTTATTAATTAATAAATATTAATAATTAATGAAATAAATAAATGAATAAAGGTTATTACCCGGTTGAAGGACGTCGAGCACGTTGAGGACGGGCAACGGAGGCTTCACCGCTATCTTGATTGGAAGAACCGCGGTTGTAAACCCCAACATTTGAACCATGGACCGAGGGCGGCGTTTGAAAGTCGTCGGGATCGGCATCGTGGGGACGTTGAGTTTCGTCGGGATCGGCATCTTCAGGGCGTTTAGTTTCGTCGGGATCGGCACCTTCGGGACCTTGAGCTCTGTAATCGGCACCTTCCCGAAACATGAGATCGAAAAAAGGATCGTTATTTCCCCCCTAGATTGAGCCACCGCGTCGACCAATTCTCGGGACACACGATCGGGATTGGCTTGGTGGTGGGCCAACGCCCGGACTAGACTAGGTCTTAGAGACCGTACTGTATCATCGGGATAATTTGGATTGGGAGGGGAAGGGAATATTTCTGACGGAAGCATAACGGGAATGTAGTTGTCGGGACAAGGCTGCTGTAGAGGGCGATTTTCACCACCCTTTTCCAGTCACAAAGATAGTCACCAAATAACAAACAAACAACAATAATTGATGAATATCTCTGTTTAATTATATTTTCCTAAATGAGCTCGGTTTTATTCCATTGAATAGCTGGACAATTAAAGGAAAAGGATAAGAATAGGATATGATTTGATGCCGCACCTCGCCGGCTTCAGCGAGGCTGCCTACGTACCCGGTATACCGGGATCAGGTCATCACGTAGTTCAATGTGGTTAGCGTTATCTATCTTCTTTCTCTCTGCTCTTTGCTCCCGGGCTCTCTCCTGCTCTCTGCTCCCGGGAGCCTTCCTGCTCCTTGCTCCCGGCTTTGCTCCCGGGCTCTCTCCTGCTCTTTGGTCCCGGGCTCTCTCCTGCTCTCTGCTCCCGGGAGCCTTCCCGCTCCTTGCTCCTGGCTTTGCTCCCGGGAGCCTTCCTGCTTCTTTCTCCCGGGCTCTCTCCTGCTCTTTGCTCCCGGGCTCTCTCCTGCTCTCTGCTCCCGGGAGCCTTCCCGCTCCTTGCTTCCGGCTTTGCTCCCGGGAGCCTTCCTGCTCCTTGCTCCCGGGCTCTCTCCTGCTCTCTGCTCCCGGGAGCCTTCCTGCTCCTTGCTCCCGGCTTTGCTCCCGGGCTCTCTCCTGCTCTTTGGTCCCGGGCTCTCTCCTGCTCTCTGCTCCCGGGAGCCTTCCCGCTCCTTGCTCCCGGCTTTGCTCCCGGGAGCCTTCCTGCTCCTTGCTCCCGGCTTTGCTCCCGGGTTCTCTCCTGCTCTCTGCTCCCGGGAGCCTTCCTGCTCCTTGCTCCCGGGCTCTCTCCTGCTCTTTGCTCCCGGGCTCTCTCCTGCTCTCTGCTCCCGGGAGCCTTCCCGCTCCTTGCTTCCGACTTTGCTCCCGGGAGCCTTCCTGCTCTTTGCTCCCGGGCTCTCTCCTGCTCTCTGCTCCCGGGAGCCTTCCCGCTCCTTGCTCCCGGCTTTGCTCCCGGGCTCTCTCCTGCTCTCTGCTCCCGGGAGCCTTCCCGCTCCTTGCTCCCGGCTTTGCTCCTGGGAGCCTTCCTTTTCATGAGGGTTTTTGTATGTATTTCTAGGCTTAGGGTTTCTGCCTCCCTTTTCCCCCCTTCTCCCTTTACAAATGAGGTTTCTCTTGCCTTTTATAGAGTTTACATTATGTCCTCCTTGCGTCTTTCCCGCCTTTTTTCTCTTTAATCATTCGCTTCCCAGAGTCATTTGAGGGAAGCATGGTTGATCCCTGCTTTATGTCACTTCCAAGGAGACTGTTATTACGGGTAGGTGAGCCTCAATAAATGCGCATCTCGTCAATCGTCATTCGGCCCTGCAAGCCTCGTCGCTGACGCTTCTCATTGAGTGAGTAGGTCGGCTTCATTAAATGCACGTCCTATTAGTCGCCATTCGGCTCTGCATAGACCATCATGACGAAATTCCTCGTTAAGCGTGATGGGACACTCCATCGCAGTTGGCTTTTACGCTAGCCACACCTCCTCGCGGATGATCTTCCTCGAGGATGCGCCTTCCTTGACCCTCGGGCGATGAACTTCCTCGCCTTCTCTTGTGTCGTTTATGGGACAAAACGACACGAGTTGTGTTGAGGGTGGATTTGACCAAATCCGACATCAACAGCTGCGATGTTCCCCCTTGTAGAAATTGGGGTTGCAAATTCCTGGCCGCCCTTCGACCCCCGGAACTACCGCCGCTTCTTCGAGACATATTAATGAGAGAACTTTAGAAATTGAGAAATTTAGAACTTTGGAACTTTAGAGCTTGAGAGTGGAAAAAACTAAGAGAATTGAGAGAATTTGAGAGAGAGAGTTGAGAGATTGTTGGTGAAGAAATGAGGGAGGAAGAGGTGGTATTTATAGGGTTTGAGGAGAGAGTGGGGTGGGTGAATAATTATTGTGGTGGGTGAATGATTGTGAGGAGAAAGTGGGTGAAAAAATATTGAAATTTGAAATTTTAGGGTTGAAATTCGAGTAAAGTGGGTAATAATTGTGGTTGGGTAATAAATTTCGGGTAAAAAGTGTGTTATTTTCGCCACCAACAAACACAACTTTTCCCCTCACTCGGATAGCACACGTGTTGCGCTCTGATTGGGCGAGAGCATTTCACGCGGATCACCAGGTTGTGGTCGCGATTTTGACCACGCGTCGCGACGAATCGCGATTTTCACCCGTTGATCGCGACGCATCGCGATTCGCGCCACACGCGTCGCGACGATCGCGACGTCCACAGTACGATCGCGAGTTTTAGCTCTATCTATATGATTAGAATTCTCATAAATTTTAAAATAAAATGAGACATTGAAACTACTATTATACATTGCATTACAACTATTTTGTATGAACTTTCGATTTATGAAATAATTCATTAGGATCTCTATATCATTAGAAATCTCATAAATTTCCGAATAAAACGAGACATTTAAACTACTATTTTTCAAAAAAAATTGTAATTATAAAAACTGTTACGAAAAAAAATTAAAAATATGTAGAGATTGAGAATTGAACCAGGGTTGTAACTTGGAGGAGCAACAAAATTGCACTACACTATAGTGACATTTAGTCTACAAATGCTATGTTTATTATTTATATATAAACTTATATAATAATATGAATATATTAAAATAAAAAATAACGAGTTCGGACCAAGTTATGGTTTTTCCGTATTTTTTCAATTCAATCTTAGCTAGTAGGGGTGAAAATTTTGTACTCGGTTCCCGGTTTTGTCCCGGTTCTGGTCTCGGTACCGGACCGTTTTTGGCAAAAAATCAGTTTTTTCTTTTTACTATAACCGAAAAAGGAACGTCCCGGTTCCGGTTTGAAAAACCAAAACCAAAACCAATTCAAAATCTGAAATTCCCGATTTTCTTGTCCCGGTTCCGGTTTTATGTCGTTTTGTTATAAGTTTGTCATTTTTTTAGCATGTCATTTCTTATAAGTCGTTTACTATTAGGGTTTTAATCCATTATGTTTTTTTCAGCCCATTATTTTAACATGTCATTTATTTTTCAGCCATTACTCGGTATTTTATTTAACATGTCATTTCTTATATGTCGTTTTGTTATAAAAAATAATTTGTTTGTACTCGGTATTTACTATTTAGCATTTTAGACTCGGTTTTTTACACTGAGATTTGGATTTGGCATTGTGAAGTTCACGACGTGAACTCGGATCTTGCATTTGTTTATTTTGTATTTTGCTTTTGTACTCGGATTTGGTATTTTACATTTTGGATTTACTCGGATTTGGTAATTTGCATTTTGGATTTGGTTTTTTTTCATGTTTCTATCTTGGATTTTGTCCCGGTTTTCGTCCTGAATTTTGGTCCTAAAAAAATCAGGATTTTAATCGGTGTCCCGGTCCCGGTTCTGATTTAAAACAAAAACAAGGACTTTTCAGAACCAAAACCAAAACTGGGACAGAAAACTGTGTTCTGATTTTTCCGATACAGGGACAAAAAATAGTCAAATTCCCGATTCCCGGTTCTGGTTTCAGCCCTATTAGCTAGCGTACTCTAGTAACGAATATTATTAAAGCAATTTATTGTGATGGAAAACCCTAAGTTCGGAAGGATGATGACAATGTACAAGGATGGTGCGGAAATTGAAAATATTTATCATACATTTTCAATGAGAGTAAAAAAAAATACATCTCGAATAGGGCACTTTTTTTCACCCATTGTTGCGCTTTTTTTTTTCCCTTCTTTTTCTAGAGATTTGGAGATTGCAAATGAACGGAGAGTGCGAGAGAAAGACATAAAAGGGCCCTAAGCAATAGAATGAAGAAGAAAAGTTTTATTTGCTGTTAGGGTAGGCAGAATAGGTAAAAACGATTTACCGGTTCTAGACCCGTGACGATATACCACAACTCAAGATCATCACAAAACACTTTCCTGAAAAATTCAATCTAAATGACAATGAATTATCTTTAATCTATTTTATTACTACAATTTATGTACTGATAAACCTACATCTATTTAGATATTGTTAAATCTTTTATGCGGCTGTTTCAAAGAGTTCAAGTTCAGCTTCAATTTTTTATTTTTATTGCTGCTTATTCTGTGCTAAACATATGTTTATATAAAACTTGGTATCTACACTGTAAAAGAATTATATCTAATTAGTTCATATAATTTTCAGATTTTTTTTGGCACATAACCTTCTTTAAATTAATTATATATCATATGTTTATGTAGCTGATCCATAATTAATTTAAATTATTGGTTACATTGTCAGAATGACAACTCTCAGCGCCAAGGGAGTGACGTCAGCCCTAACCCTTATGTACGGCGCCTACCATTTTCGAATTAATCATTTATATATTTTTTTATTGGTCACTTATTTGGTGGAAGTGGCTTTAATTCATTGTAGGGTCTTTCAGTTCATTGAATTTACAGTTTTCTGTATATTAGTCTTTATTTTAACGCAAGAGTTTTTGACAAGTGAAACGAGCGATAAATGCACTTTATAACGAAGTAAAATTTTATATTCAAAATTTATTTATACGTATAATACATAAATCGCGTAAAAAGTGTAAGTTATTGATCCATCTTTTTTTTTTTTTTTTTTGTAGTTTTTAATAACGTATTATCATATTCTTATTTATCATAATTTAGTACGCGTCTTTTTTTATAAAAATATGTGAAAATTAAGTCACGGTGACAAGTCAATATAAGCTAAAAAGAGGACATGATAGATACAAAAATGAAAAATACATATGTATACTTTTAAGTGACTCGCGTATATTATACATTTTCAAGTAGAATATAAAAATAGCTTAGTTTGTTAAATTTTAGGTCCAGTTTTCAATACTGGGTGCGTTTGGTTCAGATTAAGAAGACCGATTTTTATTTTTAAAATAAACTAAATTACCTTTTAGTGTTTCGTAAAACTGTTGTTACAAAAAACTCAAAAGTGATTTTGAATTTTTTTACATGAGTCGTAAAAGTTAGGATTCGTAGCTTTTAGTTTTTTCTAAAAATAAAATTACGGTATTTAGTTTATTTTAGTCTTTTTACCATAATATATTTATTTTACCAAACACTAAGTCAACTTTTGTTACCAACAACAACTGTTTTATATATAATTTACCAAACACCTTTAAATTATTATTTTTTCAAACTGAAACTATAAACAATTAAAAAAAATATTAAGTTGTACCAAACGGGCTTGTTAGTTAATAATAACATGTTTTAGTTAGTTTTATAACTTGATACGCGTGTCTTTATCACTTTCAGGGTCGGTTTTGACTATAGACGAGCAAGGTCGGACCCTAAATTAGGGCCCTCAAATTAATATATATTATTTATACTAAACTAAATTTGATTTTTTTTTTTTAAATGCTTAAAAGCTCCATTAGAGACAGATAAAAACTACAAATTTAAGACCGGCCTAGACAGCTTTAAATAAGTTACCATAATATATCACATATTGATAGTGATAATGAACTTATCATTTCATAACATACAGTAATCAGTTTGCCATAATACTATATACTAAATCATAATTCTACAAATATAAATAGTAAATACAGCCACCAGTATATAGATAAACATAAAATTATTATTTAAAGATAAATATAATTAATATCAAGGGTTTATTTTTGTCGTGAAGTGAAAGCGGCAGGTAAGTGGGGGATGACGTGGAAGAGAGAGATAAGTTTGGTTCGACTTCGGTGGGGTCACAAAGGAATTGTCAGAATTGCCCCCACGTGGAGTGTTACGTATTTGCTGCTTAGTTGCAGACTTGCAGGAGACCAAACCCCCGGATTGGACCGGGTCGGGTCTCCACCATCTCGGTTCTGGCATTTTGGGCCTTCTCTATTTGCCTTAACTCCACATTTAAATACCTAAACAGGTTTTAACTTTTATTAATTATCGAATTATGGACGTCAATGCCTTTTTGCCTATTTTGCTCTTTCCTTTCATAGATATTGAAATATAAAATAACTAAATTATTAATTTATTGAAATTAAATTTTTTATCTACTGACTGTCAAAGAAGTTAATAAAAAAAAAAAAACATTGACTTCACTAGTTTTGAAACAAAAGATCGTTAACGTTATTTTGAAAGTTTTTTTTTCAAAAATATTTTCGATAAAAAAGATTGGTGCATAAATGCTTTCTTCAAAATATAATTAACACCAATAATTCTGTTAAAACACATTTTGTGATTTGATGGCTTCTCCATTTATTTTGATGAAAAAGTGAATGGTGATATTAAATATATATATATATAAATATATATTAAGGGAATGGCAATACTAAAAAATTTGAAATTTGCAGCGAAAATCATCGAAGTCACTAAATTCAAGCAAATAAACCACTAACGTCTATTTTTTGCGGCAAAAGTCATTATCGTCATCAATTGTTTGAAGATAAGCCACTAATGTTTTTTTTTACGGCGAAAGTCATCAAAGTTACTAAATTCTTATAGATAAATCACTAACATCTATTTTTTACGCCAAAAGTCATTAACGTCAATCTTTCATTACAAATGTTATATGGCAACGTTGGCATATCACCAGCCTAAAGGGCATTCACCACTTGTCTCTAACAACGACAACACGTTTAAGTGATAACATTATTTGAAATCGAGATTTTTACGGCAATTGTACCACAAACTTTTAAAATTAATTTTATCGTGTCCAAAATTCCAAAAACACAAAAAATAATCCTACCATAACTTACCATTTTTTCCGGAAAATATTTATGATTTATTTATTAATGTCCTAAAATTCTAATTTTTTCTGATAATATATTTGTAATTTATGTATCACAACTTCTTATTTATCACAATCTGTGACATACATTATCTATCACAATGTGTTCGCAATGACATTGCACAATCTTTAAGAATTTGCTACAATATTTGCTATGATAAGATAATATTATAGCAAATAATTTGTTGCTGTAAGATAATTAATTATTATCCAAATTACATAATATTGTAGCAAATAACTAAACAAAATGTGTAATGTCATATGCAAATACATTATGTCACAAATTGTGATAAATAAATAAAAATATTACTGAAAAAATTAGAATTTGATATGAGATGAATGATAAATAAATTAGAAATATTACCAAAAAAAATTGAAATTATAGTAGGTTATTTTTCGTTTTTGGGAAATTTTTACCACAATAAAAATAAATTTTGAAAACATTGTTGTACTTTGCCGCAAATATCCCAATTTCAAATAAATATTCACTAGAACGTGTTATCCTTGTTAGAGACAAGTGGTGAGTGAGATGTAGGATGCTGATATGTCATTTAACATTTTCATATAATATTTGTAAGAAAAGACTGACAATAATGACTTTCGCCGCAAAAAATAAATGTTTGTGAATTATCTGCAAATAATTGATGACGTTAATAATGTTTGCCGCAAAAACTAGACCTTAGTGATTTATCTACAAGAATTTAGTGACTTCGATGATTTTCGTCGCAAATTTCTCATAAAAAAATTAATACATATTGATGTATCATTGGATTTTTTATATGCATTTAATCATTTTAACTCTTAATTTTCTATTTGTCATTTTAACCTTTAATTAATATTAGAGTAATAAATATACTTCTAAAAATAAATAATTATTTTCTTATATAATTTTGACCCCTAATTAAAAATATTTTAACAAATTTAATATTATAAAATATAATATTAAAATTGGGAAAGAAGAAATACTCAATTTTTTACTAACCGAAGGCATATGCTTACATTGAAAAAATGAGGCAAAACTACTTAAATTTAACTATGTAAAATGACATATTTTTTTACCATTATTTTTTTTTCTCATGAAAATTGATTGTTTTTTTTTTTTTTTAACATAATCTTATTGAATCATGCATAACATACAAATTTGTGTGCTCATCTAATTATCGTGCGCTTGATCTCATTTGAATTAACCGAAAATAATTAGAACAAATAAATTTATCGCCTCACAGTCACACCTATTGTCTCTGTACTTTCACTTTGAACCTCCATTGTCGTCGTTAGTCAAAGTTTAAGTTTTTTCTTCCTTTTAATTATCTTAATTAAATTTAACAACCAAAATATATAGAGGTCAATAAAGTGTCTGCGATTAGATTTACAATGGTGAAACTTGGATATCCTTCTTAGAAAAGAAGCCAATAACATATTAAACTCTTTATTGAATTAGGGCTATTGGGTAGCACTGTTTTTTAGTATTAAATTTCTGCGCAGTTCAATTTGGCGTGTTTGCGTTGGATTTGTGGGACTAAAGAAAACGGTGGTCCAGAGGTGAAATGGAAATGGAATATATCTATTTATTTATTTAAATACTTAAGGAAAAGTAACGGCATAAATACCTAAAAAAAATTAAATTATTAACATTAAGTTCTTTTTTTTTTTTTGGCGCGAAAGTTGCCAAAATCTATTTTCATGTGTTCCGTACAGAACCACACTACTGTCACATTTAGCATACTGTTTTTTAATTAAAAAATAATAATTTATTAATGATAAATAATAATATATTTAAGGTTTAAAAACATGATATATGACCCTGCGTAGTGGTTCTAGACGAAAACATAATGGAAGACATAAAATAAAAAAGTTAAAAACTTATACCACTATTTTCTGATAATAAAAAGAGAGGTTGTACGGCGTGAGTTTGACGGTGACGAAGTGACGATTGTGTGTGAATGACAACACACGTCTTCACGTGAACGTTTCCTTCTGCTTTTGGATTTTTGGGTTATTTTGTCTTTTCTCTTTCTATTTTTTGTTTTGCATTGCATTGCGCCTCTCTCTCTCTCTCTCTCCGCGTGTATATATATAAAATCCCAGCCCCGTGCCGCTCAGCCGGCGATTACGGGTGACTCCGTGGGTCCCACCAACACACTTTCTCTCTCTCTCCCCTCTCCAATGGCGTCGTCGGCTTCGGGGTCTGTCTCCCGCGAGGGGCACTACCGGGGCGTGCGCAAGCGGCCCTGGGGGCGCTACGCGGCGGAGATACGCGACCCCTGGAAGAAGACGCGCGTCTGGCTCGGCACCTTCGACACGCCGGAGGAGGCCGCCATGGCCTACGACGGCGCCGCCAGGTCGCTCCGCGGCGCCAAGGCCAAGACCAACTTCCCGCCGGCGGCGGTCTCGCCGCCGCTCTCGCTCGACCTCAACCTCCCCATCGCCTCCTCCGCCGCCCACCGCTGGGCCTCCTCCCCCATCGGCGACTTCCTCCACACCGCCGTGCTCGCCGACTCTCCTTCCCCGGCGAAGCGCCACGCGCCGGCGAGCCAGGGCCAGGAGGGCTCCGCGACGGCGTCGTTTCTGGGCCTCGTGCGCCGGGGCTGCCCCATTGACCTCAACGAGCCTCCGCCGCTCTGGCTCTGAGACTGAGACGCCTCTCTCTCTTCTTCACCACCGTTTCGTACTCTTTTTTGACCGATTCGTCAGCGCGTGTATGTAACGTACGTCTAATTTCTTGTGAGCGGAGAGTTATTGAGAAAGAAAGCTAGCTTGTTCTGTTCTCTGTAAATATTGAGTTATTATCATTTCTGGGTTTTCTTACCATGTTTTATTAAGTTGAATGCTTGATGTTCTTGGCTTTGTGGAACTAAACTGAACTGAACTGAACACGCTTGGGTAGTGTTGTCACGCGCTGGTTGGGCGAGAGTGGGAGGGAGGAAGAGTGAGCAAGCGTGTGGAAATAGGCATGATGGAATTACAACACACTTTTGGGAGTGGCAAGAAGAGCACAGTGAAATATGTCCCGATAATAATGCAAGCAGAGCTATCAAAAAATCCGCAGGGGAAGGAGACGCACTCGCTCGCTGGAGCGCGTGTGTCACGTGCGTCATAAAGGCTCTTGTCGTGCTGGTGGCTGCCATGCCGTGCGTGTCCCATCGCATCGGACCATGTAATGTAATGTTCCCGTATATCTTCTGGATTTTGCCGCTAACTAACTTAGTGGGCGCTTGTTTTTGCTTATGCACCTCTAAAAGTAAATTCTAAATAAATATTTTTTAAAATAAAAAATGTCAAATGTAGTGTATTTTTTGGAATTGTACCCGACCCGCATTTAAAAATAGCATTTTTTCCCTCAAAGTAATTGACTTAAGATTTTCTAGCCGAGGACTAAAAAAAAGGAGTTGCTAAGTGTTAATTCCATAAAAAAAAAAAAAAAAAAACCCACGCAAGTGTACGTGGAATGACTCCAGGATCTCCTCAGTTAGCCCGTCGGCCTTTTCTCCTCAAGGATCTCTTTTTTTTTTTATGTTTCTCTACGGATCCGGGTGGTTCCGATTCATCTCGTTGACCCACGGGTAAACTCTCCTCATCCACACTTAATTCGAAAAGAGTTGATTAACATGCAAATCTAGTATGTCGATGATGTTGTCGCGGAAAAAATTATGTTAAAGATGAAATAACTTTGATTATATTAGTTTAAGTTGAAACGAGAGTAACTGTATTCTAATATCTATAATTATTTTTTATGTTCAACTTTATGATCTGAAAGTTTCATTAACTAATTAACTACAACTAGCAGTTTTTTTGTTTTTGTTTTTTGAGAATTAATTTATTCAATTTTATATACAAAGGAAATATTAAAATAAACAAAATTGGCCAAATAAAAGTGAGGCAACCTAATCTTATAGATAAAATATGCATCCCATTACGAAAATAAAATATTTTGCTGCGTATGGTTGCACAACTTAAAAGCATTTCGAATCATGAATAAAATATTAAATCATCTGAATTTTATTAATGAAATGTTTATAACTAGAGAGGTTTATATATAAATAATTAATTATAAGATGGAATTCTGAATGAATTAAGTAAGTAAGAATAAGATCGATGAATACTTGTGAAGTATTTGTTGGGATGAAAATCTAAGTGTCAGAAGAAAGCTCAAATGGCAGAATCCTGAGGAGGCAATTATCGACTATTATATATGAATATATAAAAAAAGGATAATATAATAAAATTAAAATCAAAAGAGGGTGAATGATGACACAGCACAGCAAGACACGCAATGGCAGAGAGCGAGACGAGAGATTTTTCACATAATTATGACGTCATCGAACCCAGATTTCAGTTCACCAGCTCTCTGCCTCTGCCACTGCCACCACCAGTCGGCCGTCATTTCAACAAACGATTTGACCCACCTCTGCTTCTGGTCCCCACACTCATTCAACTCAACATAGATAAATAGTTATTAACGGCAAAAGTATGATTTTTAAAAAATTATCTGGCATTGATCTAATTTAAAATAATTATGATAGAAATACTTAAGTTTTAATTTTTTATTAGATTGGTAGACCTCTTTTTTTTCGTTAGTTTTTTTTTTATTATTAATGTCAATGATAATGTTAGCGATGCTATTGAGGTGATAAAATGCTATTAATTGTATAAAAAAAAGATTTATTTATATTAAAATTAAAATATTCGATAATTATCATAATGAACACTAATGGCCCGTTTAGTAAAGTTTTTCAAAATCATTTTCGTTGTTTTTTTTTTTTTACCGTTATACAGTGTATTAGGAAATGAAAACTTGTTTGGTGTATTTTACTCTTCAAATATTCTTGAAAATGGTATTTTTATTTGGTACATTTTATGCTTGTAATTGAAAACACAAAATTAGTTGTTTTCATCTTTTTCTTAATAGCAGCTTTTCGAAAATAGTACCCACTAAACATGATTTTGGAAAAAAAAAATTTAAAAAAATCTCATAAAATGTATGTTGAAAATTAGAACACTCCAAAAACATTACCAAACAGGTTTTTTGTTTTATCTTTGGCTGCGTTTCTCTTATTAATTTTTAATCTTTTATTATATGTTTTGTTGACACTAATTAATAAATATTTATATTTTACTAATTAATTAAGTTATACGGATAAAGCTTTTTGTCCTTTGATGAGTTTTACTTTTATTACAAGTTTAATAAATTTATTCATATCAAATATATGAAAATTGTTGGAACTTGGAACGAATAAATATATCAATAATTAATATAGAGATGCAGGTCAGTAGTATAATAGTTTATTAATTTACTTATTGCGATTTGAGAGAGCCGTTATTCATTTCAAACATGCTTTGAACTTGAGGAAGAAGAGTCATATGGTAATGTCTATGCGTAGTGATATGATGAGATTCTCTTGTTCTGAAAAGAACTATATATATAATTAGATTCTATTGCTGATATACGAAAACGGGGACCCAAGGTAGCCACGTGTCATGGAAGAAATAAAAAAATGCGGGCCCTACGCAGGAGAATCTGTCGGCAGCAGAGGCGTCACGGCGGTGTCTGAGTGTCTCTCTCCAACGTGACACTCCCCTCACACGCATTCCCTGCCACCCACGCACGTAATTTCTTTCTTTTTCTTACTAACTTCACACTAAATGCCCCTTAAGTTTTCATGTACAGTAGAACCTCTATAAATTAATACTCGATAAATTAATAATCGCGATTAAATAATATTTTTGGCCGGTCTCGACTCGGGCCTAACTAGCTAAATTAATAATTCGCTAAATTTATAAGATAATAATTTTTTTAGAAAATATATATAGGTCCCAAGTGATATATAAATTAATAATTCAATATAAATTACATAAATAATTGTAAAATCACTATAAATAAAATATAACATAAATAACTATGAAATCACATTGAGTAAAAAGATAGCATTACATCATTAATCATGTAGTCTTCTTAAAATATGTTTCTTTAGTAATTTGTTTCTTCTTGAAATTAATGTCCTCTTGAACTTCATCTATACGCTTCCGAAGAGCATCAAAGGTCGGCTATCATATTCTCATGTTGGGCTCTTTAATATTTGAGACATTGGTACTCTAATAAAATCTTTTTAAATCATATTAATCTCTCTTGATATTCTTAATATTGGTACTTTAATATTCTCGATATAATAAATTGAAATAATTTTTTGTTAGTAAAGATGTTTATATAATTATAGCTGATTAATAAATTTTTTCTTAAGTATAAATTAATAAATTATTAATTTATATGTTAATTAATAATCTGATAAGATAATATTTTTTGCCGGTCCCAACAGTATTAATTTATAGAGGTTCTATTATATTCATTTTCTCCCGCAGTTTTATTTATGTGAACAGTCCAACACAACTTAGTCTTTCAATGTTTATTAAAGAGCAGTTACCTAGGCCTTAAATTTTTGCAAAAAATAAAAATAAAAATTATAAACTCGATTTTAGCTCTGCACTTACCCGTTAAAAAATATTATTTTATATGCACAACAACAACACAACTGCACATCATTTACTTTGTTATCTTTTTTCTCTTTACAATTACTTTGGTATCTTTTTTCTCTTTACAATTAGTCATATAGGCTCAACAATTATAGAGATCATAAATAAAAGATTATACTAAATGTTGGACTTGTTTTGAGACCGGTTGTTACTTCCCGTGCAGGAGGCCTAACTAAATATGCCCTCAGCTTTGCCCTTCTAGTCCCTACCTGACTTTCCCGATGCCTCGCGTGGTCAGAATCTGCTCGATCTAGGACTTTAGACAAGACTCGTTTAATCCCAAGCCTGAGGTGGAGAAGCGTTTAGGCCTAATCATATGCCCAGGAAGGTTCTTATGTGCGGAATAGGTTTATTTGGTGGATGGTTTCTAAGGTAGATAGTTTGTAGTAAATGGTATTTGTAAAAATGGAGTGGAGAGTGTTTGAATGGAATTTTGTTTATTTGATTCTTACAAATTTACAACACCCCATCACCTCTTTATATAAAGCGAGTACAAGATTATAGAGTTTTCTTCTAAATCCTAGAATACAACTCTCTAGACAATTCTTATAATTTCTAGTATAGATAGCTTCTAGATTTTTCTCTACTCATATGTTTTGTAATTGCATTATAGAGTATTCAATTTCTAGATTTTTATAAACACTTAGTTTTTCATAGTTTTCTACATATATCTAGGACGTACTAGAATATTCTATAATGTAGAAATGTCAGCCTATATGCTGGTCAACACACTGCAAGTTTTCCCCGCTTATAAAAGATACTCTAGTTCACTTAGTTGAAAAAAGAATTGGTCGGATGCTTGATGAGAAAAAGAACAATTACAGAGGGGCTTTATTTCTAAGCATCAAACCAAGAAATGTCCATCTCTCAATAATCACTTCTCATGTGCCTTCCTTGGGACCTTTAATGGAGCTTCGGACGAAGGAAGCACCCTCACTTCGCATTAGAAGGGTTTTACCACCGTAAAAAGATTGAGTGACTTGATCGAGATTTGTGACGATTCCAGTTGAATCTAGACAGTTGAGAGCAGCTTCAAAGCACCTAGATCGACGATATCTTCCTTTGGCACACTCAAAGATTTGCAGCTCTCTGCGGCCATTACCTTGTATTGTATCTTGTGCATACTTTCCAGTCTTTCGTTTACAGATTTCACATGCTAGTCAAAATCTCATGGAGTAGGCGCTTCATTAATAGGTAAAATCACATAAAATTATTTGTGTGTCTACATTTCACCTCTGCCCAATTCAAGCTCCACTAGTCGTGTTGGCTCGTTGAGACAAAAAATCGACCCAACATTAATTTTGTTTAAATTATTAAAAACATTTTTTTAATTAATATAATATGATTTTATTATTTATCATGTTATTTTAAGAGCTTTGAATCATCGTTGGAATATATTTTTAATAGAGCTATCTTTGGTTATGCCAATATTGTGAAGCACTCATAAAATTTATTTTCATATAATAATATTGAAAAATAAAGCCTTAGATAGTAAAAATATTTTTTAGTAAGTAATATTTAAGCATATGTTTGTTATTTTTTAAGATATTTGAGACAATAGGATTTTTTATGTAGGGGTGTGCAAAATAATCGGTAATCGAATTTTAAAACCGTAACCGAAAATTATCCGGTTTGAAATAACCGTAACTGAATTCTTTTAAAAACAGGTTAAGGTTAACAATATCCGGTTTCAGACAGGATAAGGTTACAAGATATTTATTTTTCAAAACAGATTATTTTTGTAATTGGTTTTTATAACCAGTTTTAATATATATTTATTTAAATATTTTAAAATTAAATTAAGTAGTGTTTTCTCTCTTTCAGTCAAAACATCATCGTCTTGGTGAACTGGATATTTTTTATTTATTTATAATTGTTGTACTTTTTGGATTTATATTTTGGACCGGTATATTTATTTTTGGACTCGGGTTGTTTTATTGCGATTTATTTTGGACCGATATATTTTATCGTTGCGATAAACTCTGTTGAATGCTATATTAAAAAAAAAAGGTTAAGTTTATTAAACAGGTTAATCAAAATTTGATAATTGAAAATTAGGTTAACCGGTTTTAAAAACACGTTAAGGTTATTAAAACACGACTAAGCGGAATTAGGTAAAAGATACTAAATAGTGAAAAAATAAACAGGTAATCGACTGGTTGCAACCCTATTTTTATGTATTATTTGAGAAATTATAAGGGAAAAAAACTAAACTTTAGGGAATATGAGAAAGTTGTAGGAGCACAATGTCAATCAATTCATTCTAGTATTTCTTAAGAAAGTTTGGAAAGAAAAGAAGTGGATGTAAACGACACTAAAATCTCTTTCCAACGACCTTGTCGGCGCGCCGTCTCGTCAGTTGACCGCGTTGAATTGTGTCTCTAATGAGTGCGTGATTAGGGCAAGTGATAAAGTCCATAATGACGTGTGACAATCAATATTTGAATATTAAAAAATTCTAATAAAATATTATGAATTATTGTTTGTTGTGGTTGGTGGGATAGTAACGGCAGCTAGGGGTGAACATTTTAGACTTAATCCGATGACCCAACCCAATCCGTTAGAGAATCGACCCCAATCTAATTCGCCCAATCTAACCCGTTTAAAATTGGGTCAGATCGAGCCGGGCCCGACTATTATCGGGTTGGGATCGGGTCCAAAACCCCCGACCCGACCAATATAATTAATATATATTTCATATTAATTTTTATTCAAGTAGTGCAATCTTTAGTCTTTTAAAATTTCTCGTTTTCAATTTTATTTACATTCAAAGACCGTTCAATCTCTCATTTTCATGTTTTACATTGTTTAGTGTATGTTTGTTTGATTAAATTTGTTTGGGGTATTTTTACTTGAATTTTGAGTTACATTGATGCATTTTTTTCATATTATTTTTTGTTATATAAGATTAAATTTTAATTAATCGGGCTATGGCGACCCAACCCAACCCAACCCAACCCGATTTTTTATCGGGTCGGTTTGGTTCAGGCATTAAAAAAATTGGGTCGGATCGGACTTTTTTTTGGAAACCCGAAGTGATCGGGTCGGGTCCATAAAAAGCACCGGGTCGGCCCAACCCAACCCATGCTCACCCCTAGCTGCAGCCTTCAAAGTGCAAAGTACCTCATATTTTATATTTATATAATAATGGCAAAAATATTCCAAAAATTATCAATATTATTATATATTAACGATAAAAATACTTAATTCTTTTATCTCGGGTATTTATGATGTTCCTTTAGTTTTTTTTACTAAAATGTAATATAATTTCATACTTTATGTGTTAGGTACTTACGTCGATTTAAACTTTTTTTATTACCAATATAAATGAAATTTTATAGGAAATAAATTTAATAAATGTGAGAACTTCCACCATAAAAGATTAAGTACTTTCGCCACTTTTGTATGATAATACTAGAATTTTAGCCGACTGCCGAGAATAAGAAAAATTGAAAACTTTTACTGATTATATGATGACATTGAATCAAAAAAGTTAAAGAACTTTAGCAATTAATTTTATAAAATATTCGGTCGCTATTAACTAAGAAATTAAAGTGGTGTGATGAATGATGATCATGATAGAACTTTAAAAGTTTGACCGGGCATGGAGGGCTGGGTACACGTGGCGGGTAATCGGTCATTGGAGTGTAGGGGTCACAGCAAAGCTCTCATTGGTCCCATCCTTACGTGCATTAAGTTTAGCGGATAATTGTATCAATTACAATTTACAAAAGTATCTACACGTTATTCAAAAGTTAATTTATATTTTTACTTTTTTATCGTAATACAAAACAAGGTTCGACATTTCGACGATTATCGTCGTTTATATCGGTGATTTTCGGTCTTAACGGTAGTTACCGGTAACTATTCGACCACACTAGCCCTAGCTTCTCGCACCTTTTCGTCTCCCACACGCCAAATTTTGTAGCTTTCGGCAATTATCGAACTAGTAAGTGCTTCTTCTTTTTTTAATCTTTCTCTGATTTTAAGTGATTAATCTTTCTTTTTTTTAATTATTTTGTTAGATTTTTTAGACGAAATTCGGATTTTTATGTTTGTTAGGCAAAATTATACAAAGTTTTGAATTTGATAAAAACATATTTTTTTTTATGATTTAATGTTTGTATAGGCTTTAAAAGATTGTAGTTAGTAATAAATATGAGTTTGTGGGGCTTTGAGGTCTTGAATTTCAAGATTACAATTTTTGTTTTTTGTTTTTAATATAAAAGTATAGAAATTCACATTTTAAAATTTTTAAAGTAATTTAATGATTTTAATCAATTTTTTATTTTTCTCTTTCATTAATAAGTTATTGAAATATTAATCTCTGATTTTGGTGATTTTTTTATACAAAATTGAGCTTAAATAGGATTTTCTCATAATTGCGGCAAAAGTATTCTAAGTTTTTCTTTTTATATTTGTGAGGTAATCTACTCATTTTTTTTAGTGTTTTCACTGATTAATTATTTTTTGAAATAATAATTTGATATTTTGGTATAATTTATTTTCAGATTCGACGATAATTTGGCTATTCTTATAATTGTGGCAAAAGTCTTTAAGTTTGTCTTTTTTTTTATTATTTCAAAGGTAATCTAGTGACTTGTCATGTTGTTAGCTTTCATTAAATAATTATTCATATAATAATGTGAGATTTTTGTGCAATTTAATTTCAGGATTGAGATTAATTCTAATAAGCTCTTAATTGCGGCAAAAGTCTTCAAAGTTTATATTTTCCTATTTTTGAGGTAATAAACTGATTTTGCTTGCTGTTAGCTTTCATTAAATATTTATTCCTATAATAATTTGAGATTTTAGTGCAATTTAATTTCAGATTTGAGGCAAAATTATATTTTGCGGCAAAAGTACCTATTTTTGCCATTTGTCTTGCTGCTTTTAACTATTCTCATAATTCTTCTTGTTGTTGTTTAGGTTGAAGATGAGTAAAAAAACGTTGCGAGGGAGCATTGCACTCCCTATGGGGATCCGAGCAACAACTCAGGCTTCAGTGCAATTACTGCGGGAATGAGATCAGAGGTGGCAGAATCACAAGAATGAAACTACATTTGTCCGGCACCGATAAGTAAAAAAATATCGCGTAGGAGATCGTACGCACTTCGAACGTGCATGGCTTGTTTTGGAACAAATATATGAAGATGCATCTAGAAGCAAGTGGTGCCAGCGGTGTTATGGAAGCCCACAGGAGATCATCGTTTTTCTAAGGTCGGAGAAGTTGGTCTTAGACTGTGAGTATTATCTATATATTATTTATCCATTATGTGTTTGAGTTTTTAGACTATATGTTTGATAGTTGAGATTTGCGAGACTATGTTTCATTAGTGTTTTAGATTTGAGACTTGATGGAATTATATGTGTGTGTATGACTTTATTTACATATGTTTTGAGGTATGATATTATAAAGATATTTTATAAGTTTTCCTTCAAAAAGTGTCTATAATCCGTCGATAATCATCGAAAAGTATCAGTAATAGGTAAGCTACAGAATTATAAGTTTTCCGTCGGTTAATCGGTAAGCTATCGATTAATCCGTCGAAAACGGCAAGTGATTTATCGGCAAATTCGATAAGTTGAACCTTGGTGAAAAATATACGATGTATAAAAATGTCTTCCATTAGTATTTAATTTTATTCCGTGAAGCGACGAACACAAAATAAATAAATAAAAACATATAACAAATATGAAGTGACGAACACAAAATTAATTAATCAAAACATATAACACTAGACCTTTTTTAGGATATGAATGTTTTCTTTATATAAAGGAAAGTTGAAACGTCACGTTCTTCGGTTAAGCGGAAAATAACGACAAATAAACATAAGCGAAAATAAAGAGACACACGCGATGTTTTGTTAACGCAGTTCGATATCTATCTACTCTGCGGGGCCTCACCCAGATTAATCAACATGGATAATTACAAGATGGACGTTACACAATCGATTTGTTCACCAAACAACAAACTGAAAAATACACTCTAACCAGTGCGACCAGCTATGTAACCAGCCTTGTAACCTGCTGATTACGACGACGACACGGCGGCTTGGCAAGCGGGTAAGGCGAATTCCGGCGAGTGTCGATATGTGCAAGCATGCACAACTTCGTTGACGATACTGAAGTGCTTCAGACCTCTTCAGACTTCTTCTCGTGAAGAAAACGCCAACGAACGATCCACGAAAATTGTGAGAAAATGCCTAGAATGCTCTCTGTAGCTCTGAACAATTTTCTCTCAAGTTATGGCTGAAAGGATGCACGATTTGGGAGCCCTATATCAGTTTAAATAGAGCCTAAAAAGTCATCAACAAGATAACCACTTCTTCCATATTTTTAGGCTTTTTACTTAGTCTTTCCTAGACTAAGTATTTCTCTATAATTCGAATTTTAAATGCTCATTCAGCTCCAATATTTGACCATAAATAAAAGGCAGCGAATTCCTGAAATATCTCAACCAAAACAGACCAATTCTAATTTACAAATAGGGAGATCGCAGATGTAACCGTCAGTATAATCCAGGATACTGCCAGACATATGACCACAACAAAACTGTCAAATAACATGGATTTTTCAATCTCCCCCTTTGATATTTTTGTTGAGGAGTCTCATAATTAGCCAACAAAATAGCCAACAATGAAATCACTAACATATTGACTATATACAAGTACGTGGATTTCACATTCTCCCCCTTTGGCATTTTGTTGAGCAATCCTTTTAGGCAGAGATTCAAGATAATGGAAGATGGAGTGGAGCAATACTAGCCAACTACAGGTAGACAACTCGTGCACACGCG